>CAMRHE010000173.1:592500-1192500 GCA_947044405.1 Leptodactylus fallax | reverse complement strand
TTTATGCTGTTACACAGATGATACACAACTATTTTTTGTAAACATCTGTAAATCATTATGGGATGGCATTTTATGATGCATTTCCTTTACCTTCATCTGGGATTTTCTTGAGAAAATGTATGATAATCCAACTTCAGGAAAAAAAAAGATTGACTTCTCTTTATTGCCCAGAAATCATTCGCTATTATGGATAGTTGTATTATAGGATGATTAAAGGCAATCTGCCCACATTAATTTCAGTGACGCCTAAGAAAGTCCTTCCACACCCTTCATTGTTATTACCCAACTAAGCTCATTATTTTTGTAAAATTATTAAAATCCTTTTCTTCCATAAGATCTTATTTTTGAAATTCGGAAAAAAAATCTAGCACGATCAAAAATCAGCAGCGAGATGTATTTATATCAAATTATAAGTCTAAAAATGTTCGACATTGTAACTTCTAAGCCATTCTAAATCATATGCACATTTTTGTATAGACAAGTAAATCACAAAAGACCGCCAACCTGCCCCACCCTGGCTAAATGAAAGCTGCTATTCTTTCATCTTATCAGCTATTAAATACCTGAATTATACCCCAGACAGGATCACGCCTTTAACCTGCTTAGAAATGAACTAATAATATTAGTTAGTGTTTTTTAAAAATTTGGATAATTCCGCCTCGAAGCTATTAGTGAATGATCAATGGTAACTTAGAAAGCTATAAAACAATGTAATAGCACTTGGCTTCCCCTGCTCTTAAAATATGACTATATAAAGTCTGTATTATATGGTTTATTACGTTATTTTAATGTAATGTTCTATTCTATGCCTTTGCTAAAAAGGTAATTTTTTTTTCTCTTTCTGCGAATAGGGAATAATCAAGATGTGGAAGAGTAATGTGAACCAAACAGCTTATAAAAATAAAGAACGTGTGAATTTCAAACACAGAGTCCCATAAACGAAACAGAAGGATTAGAAAAAGTGATAATTACAGCTTATAGAAAAACAAAAGTTAAAGAATATGATTGACATATGGAAATTGTCAAGGATAAAAGACTCATAGTCAGAAGCACAACCATAATCCTGATTTCGCAAATATTGTGTCGTTCTGATTATTACTCATAAGAATGGATGCCATAATAATTTACTGTATATATTAGTTATGTGTATTTTGGTTAAAATGATTATTATAACAATAATACAAACTAATTTAGAGTCTATCTAATATTCATTACCGTGAAACCGCATTGAGACGACCACCCAAAACTGCGTGACAAAGTCATCTTCTAGGGAACTGTTGAGAAAATGGATTTTTGGAGACTCTGCCTTCTCTAAACATAAATATGGCTCCTCACCTGTAGAGATGGACGGACCTCTCAAGATTAGTTTTTTTTGGGTTCAGGTGGCTCAGGTCCAAGATTCATTTAGGGTCGAACAAGTTTGGAATGAACCACACCTTAAATTGGCTTAATTTAGATTAAAACATAGTGTAGACCACTGTCAGGACTCCTAGGAACCTATCTATAAAACATAGTGTAGAACACTGTCAGGGCTCCTAGGAACCTATCTATAAAACATAGTGTAGAACACTGTCAGGGCTCCTAGGAACCTATCTATAAAACATAGTGTAGAACACTCTCATGGCTCCTAGGAACCTATCTATAAAACATAGTGTAGAACACTCTTAGGGCTCCTAGGAACTTATATATATAGTTTCTATGTCAAAGTGAAAGTGACATTATTATATTCTAGGGTCTCTTCAGACACTAGATCAGGGGTAGGCAACCTTTTTTGTTTGGCGTGCCGATTTTAATAAAAAAATCAAAGATGAGGTACTCGGAGTGCCGGTCAATAATTGTAAGTCTGACGACCCCTAAACTAAAGTCATATACCACAAACCATAACAAAGGGGTGCTGCCACCAGATGCTTTAGGACACATGTGTTTACTGCTATTTCCTGGGATGCACCTGTACTTTCCGATTAGAAGCAATTAAAGTACATGTGCATCCCGCAATTAGCGGTAAATGTATGTGTCCAGGAGCACCGTATGGCAGCAGCCTTATGGTGAAAATACACTATGTTTCTGGATGCAGCTATATTCTTAGGCTACTGGAAGTTTTACTTCTATGTAAAACTGATGCATTTTTGCACAAAAAAAAAAAAGCCTGAGTTTTCTGTGCAAAACACATCCTTAATACAGAAAACACACCGTTGTACAGAATAATGTCCCATAGCAGCCCCTGCACATGGTATTATATCCCATAGCGGCCCCTGCACACGGTATTATGTCTCATAGCGGCCCCTGCACACGGTATTATGTCCCATAGCGGCCCTTCCACACGGTATTATGTCCCATAGCGGCCCCCACACACGGTATTATGTCCCATAATGGCTCCTGCACATGGTATATGTCCCATAGCGGCCTCTGCACATGGTATTTGTCCCATAGTAGTCCCTGCAGACGGGATATGTCCCATAGTGGCCCTTGCACACAGTATTATCTCCCATAGTAGCCCCTGCACACGGTATTATGTCCCATAGTGGCCCCTGCACACGGTATAATATTCTAACTTTTATAATATTCCAATTTGTGCCACTCACTAGCTATTATTATACTGTGGGGTGTTTTCAGACCCCAGAGTATAATAAGTGGAGGGCAAAGAGAGGTGACAAACATAAAAAAACAATGTACTCACCATTCCACGCTCCGCAGCCGCTCTGTTCTCTTCGGGCGCCTCTGCCTGTAGTCAGCTAACGCTCATTGATTCTCAGGGGGTCACGTCGGGTCATTATGCGTAATGACACCAGACGCAGACGTGACAGCTGAGGTCCTGTCAGCGGTCTCTTACGTCAGGCAGAAGCGCCGAGGAGCACAGAGTGGCTGCGGAGCGTGGAATGGTGAGTGACATTGTTTTTTATGTTTCATCATCTCCCTGGGGGCTCTGCTTATTATACTCGGGGGTCTCTTTAGACCCCACAGTATAATAATAGCAGTTTCTTTTCGGCCGTGTTTGGTCCGATCAAAACTGCTGGGTGAGGACTCAGGCTGCCGTGCCAGGGAAATAAGCCTCGCATGCCGGGGGTTGCCGACCCCTGAACTAGATTACATTAGGTGGAGGCGCATACTCAACTTTCCTTACGTCTTTTTAGACCTCGTGTTGTCTGGTGAACTCTCTCCTCCGTCTCAGTGACATTGCTCATCCGCGGTTACCACTGAGACCTGTGATACTCAGCATGCCCATGTGACCCCTGGTGGCCCAGTCACAGGCCTCATCAGTGACCCCGGGCACATGATGTCACCAGGAGAATACCAGATGCCTTGAGGAAGCGCACAAGAGGAAAGGAAAAAGTGAGTATGAATGTTTTTTTATTTGTTTCATCTCCCCTGGGTCGCCACCTATTAAACTCTGGGGCTTCTTATAATGCAGCAGCGATTTTAGTTTACACAAGATGAATCTCCATTTGTTCAGTTTCGTAAAAAAAAACCCAACAATTTGGAATATTCGGGTCGATCCTGCCTCGGTATGCGTTGGTTCGCCCATCTCTACTGATCACATATTAATGTTGGGGAGGAGCCATGTTTATATTTAGATAAGTACTAAAGAAACATTTTCTTTTTATATTACAAGTTCTGCCCCATATGCTTTTATTTCCTGTCCTACCATCTTCTCACTGCACACACTGACCATATTTAACAATATTATGTACAGTGCCACAAAATGGTGCTGAACGTGTAATATAGAAAGAGAAGTCCTGAACAACCATTCTTTCTATATTACAAGTTTGGCACTGTTTGGTGGCACTATATATAATATGGGTAAATATGGTCAGTGTGTGTATTTGAAAGGAGGACCGGACAGTTAATAAATGCATATACACTGTGTTCCATATTAATATGCAAATAATATTTTCTCATATTTTCCAAAATTACCTATATGAATTGCAGTCATTGTAATTTTCCAGTCATCAACTATTCGAGTATAATTGAAGGTTTTAAAAAAAAAAATAAACACTCAAAATGCACTCAAAATGCATGTTCTAAATTATTATGCACAGCAGAATTTGTAACCTTTTCATTTTTATTAAGAACAAAAAAATGGTCATTGTGAAATTATAAGCATTAGCAGGTTATTACAAACTGAAATCAAACAGTTTTCAAGTCAAAACTTTATTCTAGGTGATGTTACATTTGCACATAGGACCCCTTGTTCGAAAGAAGCTTCTGAGCTCTCTCGTCCATTGAATTTGTCAGTTTTTGGATGGTTTCTGCTTCAATTGTTTTGCATGAGGACAGAATACCCTCCCAGAGCTGTTGCTTAGATGTGAACTGCCTCCCGCCATCATAGACACTCCTTTTGATGATGCTCCAGAGGTTCTCAATGGGGTTGAGGTCAGGGGAGCATGGGGGCCACACCATAAGCTTGTCCCCTTTTATGCCCATAGCAGCCAGAGATGCAGATGTGTTATTTGCAGCATGAGACGGTGCATTATCATGCATGAAAATGATCTTTCTGCAGAATGCATGGTTCTTCTTCTTGAACCATGGCAGGAAGTGCTGTTTGAGAAACTCCACATGCATTATGGAGTTCATCTTTACCCCTTCAGGGATCCTAAAGGGGCCGACAATCTCTCTCCCCATGATTCCAGCCCAAAACATTACTCCACCTCCTCCTTGTTGGCGCCGTAGCTGTGTTTGCATGGGGTGTCCATCAACAAGCCATCCTCCACTCCATCCATCTGGACCATCGAGCGTTGCACGGCACTCATCGGTGAACAAAACAGTTTTGAAGTCAGTCTTCATGTATTGTTTGGCCCACTGGAGCTGTTTCTGCTTGTGTGCAGTGGATAGAGGAGGTCGACAGGATGGCTTACGCACAGCTGCAAACCTCTGAAGGACCCTGCATCTTGTTGTTCAGGGGACGTTGGAGGCACCAGCAGCTTCAAAAACTTGTCTGCTGCTATGACAAGGCATTTTTGAAGCTGCTCTTTTAACCTGATGTAATTGCCTGTTGGAAAGAGTCCTCAATTTTCCCTTATCAGCATGCACACGTGTGTGCTGTGAATCAGCTACATACTTCTTGATTGTGCGATGATCACGATGAAGTGTCTTGGCAATGTTGATTGTAGTCATGCCTTGACCTAAACCCTCCACAATTTGTTGCTTCTCAGCAGCCGACACATCCTTTTTCTTTCCCATTTTGGCTGAAAATGTAGGCTGCTTAATAATGTGGGACAGCCTTCTTAAGTAGTCTTGCCTTTAATTGGACACACCTGCCAAACTAATTAGCACAGGTGTCTGCAATTGCTTTCAGTGATATAAAGAGCCCTGACACACATCACCATCAATGAGTTTAACTGACAAACAAAAAAATTCTTACCTTATCACTCCTAAACACGTTTTGCATAATAATTTGGAACACAGTGTAGGTAGAACATTAAAGGGTTTAAAATAAAAATTTTGGGAGCGGATTTAAAAAACAAAAACAAAAAAACCCATACTCACCTGTCTTAGGTACCGTAGTCCCAGCTGTAGTGTACTAGTCCCAGTCTTCTGTTCATTACCTCTATGTAGCCAATGATGTAGCCAACCACCTGCACTTGGACTTTGCATAAAATGTGGCTCACAACCATATTTTAGTTTAGACTGAGGCTCTGAGGGTAAAAAAGTTTGGAGACCACTACTGTAATCTCCAATTGGGAATGATGGATCTTGTGTTATCTAGGGCTGTGGATTTGGAGTCGGAACCAATTTTGGGTGGAGTTGGAATTGTAAAAAAGTTACTGACTCTGACTCTGGACTAAATGTAAAATGATTAATTATTTTTGATTATATTATACAATTATTGTTATGTTATAATTAATTAGATGTATAGTTTGTTGTATATTTAGTTTTATAGGAAGTGAATTACTAGTATTTTAATAAATTAGAGGATCTTTACTGTTTCTGACTGACCATTGCTGTCAACCATTTGAGTTGGAGATGTTGGAGTTGGTGGTTTGGGCTACTGACTCCACAACCCTGATGTTATTTATATATAGGTGCTACCTTTTAACGTAATTGTGCCTAGGATGATGAGGAGACAGCAGAGAAGTGATCTCTACAGAACAGGAAGTGTTAGGCCATTATGAGGCTTAGTGAAAATTACAAGAATTCAGATTCATTTTAATGCAAAAAAAATCACAAAAATATTCTTTACAATATACAAAATTGATTTAAACAATAGGTCATTTTGACATGTCCCTTTTAATTCACTTGTGTTTGCGAAATGATCATTTCTGAGCATCTACTGTATAACATTTTATTAGCAAATTGCTACTTATGCGATTCTCTAATAAAATTTTTCTACTGGCTCCTAACCAGAGCTTCACTTTAAGAAATAAAAAAAAGCTGTGAAAACTAGAATAAGAGTTTGGAGAAGAGGAGCTTCTTATTTATTGGCGGTATTATTTGGTGATGTGTTGTATGATTTACTCTCGGCTCTGTATGTAAACAGACCTTCATGAAGAGATGTCAGTCTAATAATATATCAGGGAAGATGAAAATGATCTGAAAGGAGCCTTAGAGGCATCAAAGTAAATACATATGGAACAAGCATGATAGTGCATGTTGATTCAGTTGTTGAGAGACAGCGGCATTAGACTTTCATATATCCCATTGTGGTGAGGGTCATTCAGGTGACGGAAATTTAATAAATTTCCCTTCCTTATATTTGTCTATCTTCCGCGCTGTGAGAACAAAGCGGCTGTACCGCAATACTGTCACAATTTTACAGACCCTTTTGAAAAGCAAAAATGATTGTTGGAAGAGCAGGTCATTTTTCATTTCACAAAGTTTAATATTAAGAGCATAATATGGAAAGAGAAGAACAAAATTTACCAAAGGTACAATAGCTCCGAGCAACTCTACATTATAATGAATCAGAAAAAAAGGAAATCTTGAAAAAGTCCGTGTACCATCTGTTGGCGTCTTTTTTAGGGAACCATTTGCAATTTTCTTGGTATAGGAGAATAGTAAAAGGTTGCAGTGTGGTGGTAATCTGTGTCGTAGGGGTAGCGTTAGCTTTGGGCTTGGAGAATGGTGGAATTGGAGATGGAATTATGTTGTATGTCAGAGGTCCAATTAAAATACAGTAAATCATCGTTCATGTGTTAGTTATACTACTGTGTGACAGCATGCCATATTTTGACCCTCCTGGTGCCATGTATAAGTACAGCCTCTGCTTTGTCTATTGTGACACCCCTGCTTCACAAAGCTTATGGTTCTGGAGCTACTGCATTACCATACTGAATTGACTTTGGCAGGCCTATGCAGACTTCCTGGTATTCACCCTTTAACCACTGAACAGGCTTCACTGGACTTCACTGCAAGGAGACTTCCAGGTCGCTTCCTCCTGAGGTGGCTCTGGTTTTGGTAGCAGCTGGTCCAGTGGGCCAGAGACACTAATACAGAGCAAAAGGAATCAGGCTATAGAAAGGTCAGGATCAAGCAGGTGGATAGGGCGGGTAGCAAAGGTGCAGAGAACAAGGTCAGGCCTAAGTCAGAAACAAGTAGAGGGGAGAACAGGAACATCAGACAGGTATTTAGTCAGGAGCAAGCCAAAGGTCAAATCACTGGTCAAGTCAAGTAACAAGAATACATTACTGTAGGTCTAGTATGCTCAAAACCTCATTGCTTAAACCCCAAGTAGAGGGAAGAACATGCTTGTATAGGGGATGGCCAGCAGGGATTGGTTGGGGATAGAATTAATGGTGTGCATGCTGTGTTTCTCCTTATGCAACATCTCCCCACCTATTTGCTGATCAAAAAGACCCCAGTGTTTGGCCTCTTTACTAGATACTAACATCACACATTATGTAGATTCTGTTCTTGATATTCCAGCCCCAATCATTTGAATCATAATGAGCTACAAACAGGCCATGTGACAAATGAATGTGACCAGGGGCATAACTAGGAAAGACCTGGCTATATAGCAAACTTTTAACTGGGTCCCCCTGACGCCCACATGGTATAATGCCACTTTTCCTGGACCCCACACATATAATGTCCCCTTTACTGGTCCCCATATGGTATAACTCACCTTACCTGGCCCCAGCATGGTATATAACCTATTTTACTGGCCTCCCACTTGGTATAATGCCCCCTTTACTGGCCCCCACACTGTATATAGCCTGCTTTACTGGCCTCTCACGTGGTATAATGTCCCCTTTACTGGAACATATACACACTGTATAATGCCTCCCTTATTGGCCCCCATGCGGTGTACTACCACTTTACTGGCCTCCACATAGTATACTGTACCTTTATTGGCCTCCATACAGTAAGTGCCCCACTTTATTGGCCTCCATACAGTATAATGCCTTCTTTATTGGCCACATACAGTATATTACCTCCTTTACTGGCCCCTACAAAGTAATTGCTCCTTTAACTGACCTTCACACAGTATACTGTCCATTTATTGTCCTCCATATAGTATGTTCCCCCCCCTTTACAGGCCCCCATACAGTAATTGCTATTTTTACAGGCTGCATACAGTAAGTGTCCCCATTGCTGGCTGACACACAATATACTGCCCCCATTCTTACCCCCACAAAGTGACTTTAGGCTGCTCCCGACTGAAGTACTCCAGCAGATAATGTCCTGCCCAGGGGCTCCTCCTCTTTGGCTTCGGCCTCTTGATGCTTATTAAATTCCATCCCAACTCAGGGCAGTTTCAGGATGTGACAACCGGATGCTTTTCAGCATCAGGACATAATGTGTGGTGCCCCCTGGAGGCTGAAGGTAAAGCAAAGGAGGCCATGGCAAGGAACGGCGATAGGCAAGTGAATATTGAGCGTTGCCTGCTGGAAAAATCCAGTAGGTAAGGGTCTAGTAAAAAAAAAAAAAAAAAAAAAAAGCAGCAGGGGGCCAGGTCCCTAATGTTGTGGTCCCCAAAGCACCAACTGCAGTTGCTATGGTGGTAGTCCGGTCCCCTAAATGTGACATCAGTAGCCTGCGAAACAAAATCAACACTCACCTGAGAGCCATTGCCACTTCAACCAGCTGGTCTGTGAGGGTCCCAGATATCTGACCCCAGCAAATGAGATATTGATGATCCATCCATAATGTGGTCTGGATAAAGGGGTGGACTTTTGGAAAGATTTCCCTGTATTTGTATTGCACATGGGCAACCAGAGATGACTTGCCTGATGTTCCATTGTTCATATTATCCTGAAAATAGACTTGCATTCTACTTAAAATCTAATATGATGCAGATATTTAATTGGAATATACCATGCAGAATATCTAATCCTTCACGGTCCCATCAGGTGAACGTTCCAATGGAATAAATTATCGGCTTTCGGCATAACATGTGCATTAGTCCTTAAAAAGTGACTTTCTATTTTCAGGATCTATTTGAATAATAAAGATAGAATGTCAGGCTTGAACAACTATGATAAGCCTTGGTTCTGTGTCTGCATGAATAATTTATCTCTATACTGTACATGTCAACAGGCAAATCTCTTGCATCACGTTTCTTGCGGTAAACTGCCTCTAAATTGTATTCCACCGAGTTTTCGGTTTAATCAGGATGTGTTAGGGCTGCAAAACAGAATTTTACAGTAGTATTTAAAACATACGTGCCAAACAATAGCCGCCTTTGTTTATCCAAGCAGACAGCCTGATCGTTTCCAAAGGGATTGCCCAAGGCTGTTGTTCTTAAAGCGAGCCCTTTTCCAGCTTCCACAGAACAGGGCTCATACTGACATCCAAAAGCTTCCCGAAAATGTAATCACAGATAGGGAGAGATACATGTGTATTCTGAATAAGAAGGGAGCTTTTGTCTTACAGGTCCTCCATAATGCCAGCTGGTAACCATTTAAAATCAGTCTTCTGACTGTTCATAACAAATTTGTAAGGATGTACAGCAAGACCATTGTGTTTTACCGGCTTAAAGATAGTTAATGGGAGTCGGTCACCAGTCCCAGCCATATTAATCAGCCCCACTGTTACATAGGTCGGGCTCACCTGAATCTGTTGCGGTTTTCCCCATGTTTTTTCATGGCTCTGTTCTCGAGATATACAAATGAGCTGTTTGGAGCAAAAAGGGCACTGTTACTCTCATGGATCCAAAAAGTTACACTCCCAACTACACAGGAACACCCTCCGTCTTTGCAGATTAACAGGGCCAAGTAGTTCAGCTGAAATCTCCCCTGGCCCTGTGCTGTCGCATTTTGTGCTGCTATGATAATCGCCACATGCACAGAACAGCTCTGAAGCAGATAGGCTCTACTACATATGCACCGATTACTATAGTGATAGTGCGGATACAAGAACACCGGGCCAGGTGAGATTTCAGCTTAGCTCCCTGCCCCTGTAAACCAACAACAGGGGGTGAGAAGGAGGGAATTACAGGGCAGTGGGGGGCTTTTTGGGGTAACGAGCAATGTTAACTCCCTTGTTGTTCCAAACTGCTCATTTGCATATTGAAGAATAAAAGTATATCTTGTGAATATTGGGAATGGAGTCAATAAAAACATGAGGAAAATTGCAATAAATTCAGGAGAGCCTGACCTATGTAATTGTGTTACTGGTTTAATATGACTGGACCTGATATTAGATTCTCTTTAAAGGAGACTATACGGAATCTTTTCCTACAGATTGGATAGTATTTCCAATATGACATGTTCCTGTTAAATGGTTAACTGTGGTTTCAGCAAACTTTGCATAAATCAATAGCACAGGTGAATATAAAAACTGTAATATATGGAAGAAAAATACTTCTTTCTCCTTTTATCAGGCTATTTACCTGCTGAACTGACTTTCACTCTGAATCACTACTATATTTGTTTTGGTCACATTACAAGACAGACATGTCAGATTACATGTCTATAAAAGTCTATGGAGATTGGAGTAAGAGTTCAGGAAGTAAGAAGAGAGACAGAGGCTTACGCTAGGTTTATACTAGTGTCAGGGTGCCCATAGGAGGATCAGAGTAACTTTTTCTTTGCTGAAGCATCAAGGAGCCAGACCTATCAATGACTCATGCTAACTCTGTATGCACAGTCATAAAGGGGAGTCAGACAATCACTGATAGGACCGCCTCCTTGACTTCTCAGTGATGTCGATGAATAAAGTTATATAGGTGATTCTGAATATTTTCCCACAAAACTATATATCAACCTGCTCATCTCCTCTTGCTTTATAACATGTTGCATTTTCCATTTGACAGGTTCCCTTTCACCAAATTAGAGATCAATTAAGTGTGCACACATGTGTATCCCGAGATATGTGGTGCTAGAGGGTCAGCTTGGAAAAAAAACATGATTTTGCGATACCCTGCCTGGAGTTGTTTATGCTATATCTGTCAATATATGGCCATTCAGTGGTTGTGATATAAATTGCATGTTACCAAGGGTTTTGCAAGTATGTATTGAATTCCTTAAAGGGGTTATCCATTTTTTAAAAAAATTTTTTAAAATATTTTCAAATACCAGGATGCATCAATATAAAAGGATATACAGTATATATATATATCCTGTTTACATTCAGCACTGTTTATCTGATTTATTTTCAGGTCATTGACCTCAACTGTGGCATTTCATTGACAAGCTCACTATCCCTCCCTGTGAGCAGTGGAGCCAGCAAACCAAACATCACAGCAGCATGTGACCTCAGAAGTAGGAGTCATTTATTATCTGTGATTTTATTACAGGGGTGAGTGGAGGAGGGAGGGGTACACAGAGAGTGAGAGCAGGCAGATGAATCATGGGAAATGTAGTATGTCCTCAGATTCACTGCATGTAAATAACAGTGATACAAGGAGCAACAAGAAAAATAAAGCCAAGCAAAGGGTACCCAAGGGAAGGGGGAGGATTTAGCACTGCTGTGGATGTATTTGCAGATCATTTTTGGAAGTTGGATAACCCCTTTAATAAAACTTGCAGAAAGGTGAGGGTGGACACACCTGTATATAGTATATGAAAAATTGTGACACCATTAGAACTACTAGATTATTCTTTCCTCTGCATACTCTACATTGTGACCTTATTTCACCTATAATTCCCAGTGAAGTACATCAATATGTTATATCTACTCCCTCAATAGTACAGTTATTGGAATATACCATGGCTGCCACTGTTATTGATAAAACCATTAACTTTATAGAAAATGTCTCTGAAGCTATAGCTATTTATTGCTTCCTTATTATAAAACTCTAAGTGTCACATTGTCAATAACTCTATTGTCTTGAGTCACATTCACACTCTCATGGTTTTATTTTGTCAACATTTAACCTTTACATGTTATCTCTCTTGTCAAAAACAATTGTGCAACCGACAACCGTTCTCTGTTCTCTCATATTTCAAGCTTAAAGTGGTACTCCGGCTTCAGCAAATACATCTTATGCTTTGTGTAATGAGGTGTTATATCATTTTCCAACTTCCTCTGTGTAGGTTTTTTTGTTTGTTTCCAAAATGTTCATAGAATTGAATTCAGGGGATAAAATCACTGCTAGTAATATAATGGACATGGAGGTGCTCAATGGTAATACAGCTCATAGAGGAAAAAAGTGCGAAATAAAAACATGGATCA
The DNA here is from genome assembly GCA_947044405.1 of Leptodactylus fallax. Taxonomy (NCBI): domain Eukaryota; kingdom Metazoa; phylum Chordata; class Amphibia; order Anura; family Leptodactylidae; genus Leptodactylus; species Leptodactylus fallax. Next base: position 1,179,948 of record CAMRHE010000173.1, on the reverse strand, counting down.
ATTTTATAGACTTTAAGGACAGAACATTGATCCATTTCTTCAGACTTCATTGACTTTTATAGGCTCACTATTGATCCATATTTTCAGACTCCACTGATGTCCACGAAGAGACAAACGATCCATTATATTGATATTAATAGTTCCATGGAAGACAATATTAAGGATTCTTTATTTTAGGGCTTTAAAGGGTACATAATGAAACACGGATTGTCTCTGTCTGGTTTCGTATACATCCCCACTCCTCAAGCGCTGCACTAAGCATAACACAGTATATAACTTTTCCTGGTCTGTTCCTTTTGCATGTACCTTTTGATTAAAAAAATTCTGCCATGTGATGCATCATATGTTTTTAACCCATGGGATTCCAGTTACTGATAATCCTAATGATCACTGAAGCCAAGGGGTTAAATCTCTTGCCTGAGCACTGTGCACCTTTATCTGTGATGGGCCTAGCTTGGCTCTCCTTGGAAGTGTGTCAAAAACAATTTATGGACTCAAATGTTTTTATGAATCCATATACCAATTGTCTTGTCTCTCTGAGAAGATCTGAGCAAAGTTGATCACAGCTGAAGGGGCACAGCACTCAGCAAAGAAATTCCGCCCTTCCTTTCAGTGACCAGTGGGGGTCTCAATGGCCGGTCCCTTACCAATCAAAACTTCTGACGTGAGATAAAGACACAAGTCCAGCCAATAATCTTATCTTGTTGATCCAGAGGAAGACAAAAAATCTGCCCCATCTTAAAAAATTACTTCCCAACTCCAGTCTCCATCTCTACATCATCCAGTCTGTCTGGAATGACTTGAAGAGACAGACGGATTGGAGCAAGCCTACATCCACAGAAGATCTGTTCTCCAAGATGGTGGGAACAACCTGCCTGCCGTGTCCTGCCAAAACTGTCTGCAAGAATTAATGGAAGGCAAAGGGCAAAGGTCACACCAAATATTGATTGGATTTACATTTCTCGTTTCTTCATTCATTGCATTTTGTTAATTGGCAAAATTAAACTATTAGCCCTTCTATTTCTAAAAGCATTCTTTCATTTTTTTTCTTCCACACCTGCCTAAAACTTTTGCTTGGTACTGTAAGGCTGAAGGTAAAATGTCTGACATAGTTTTTACACCCCTTTATATAAAGCGATACTTTGTCTTGTATTATTATATCAAACTGCACTTGTTAACAAGCAGAAAACTATGTGAAGTATGTAACAATAATGTACAGTAAAGAGTCTTCTGGGTGTTTCCCTCAAATTGTTGCATGTTCTGAAGGCATTGTTAAAAGTTTTACTAGCTGAATAAACAATTAAATACAATGTCTGGTTGAGTGGACTTGGACTCATGTTTAAGGAATCGATGGCGCACCGTTAGGAGTGTTTCTAAGCCTGAAGACGGAATGCAAGTTATCAAGCCAGGAGATCAAGCGAGACAAAGGAAATCAGAGCAGATTTCCGTAGTCTCATAAATGATGATGGGAACATCTCAAAAGTGAGCCACAAATTTGTTCTGGTGCTTAGAGAATCAAGTGAGGGCATGGATTTCATTAGTGAACTATTTACCAAACTGAAATCTTTGTAATCTTTGTTTTCTTCTCTGTTAGTATATTCTACTATAGCACTTAGTGTCAGTGGCTTAACTAGGAATGGCTGGGCCCCAAGGCGAACATTTGATATGGACCCCCGAACCAGTTACGGGTCCCCAAACAGTAAAATATGCTCAACAGTGGCCCCAAATAGTATTATATGCTCAACAATCGCCCCTACACAGCATTATATGCTCCACAGTGGCCCCCATACAGCATTATATGCTCTACATTGCTCCCCCCACACACAGTATAATATGCTATCCACAGTGGCCCCACACAGTATAATATGCTCCACACAGTGGCCCCCACCCTGTATTATATGCTCTCCGTGGTGGTCCCCACCCAGTATTATATGCTTCCCACAGTGGCCCCCACCCAGTATTATATGCTCCCCACAGTGGGCCCCACCCAGTATTATATGCTCCCTACAGTGGCCCCCACACAGTATTATATGCCCACCACAGTGGGCCCCACCCAGTATTATATGCACCCTACAGTGGCCCCCACGCAGTAGTATATGCTCCACAGTGGCCCCCACTCAGTATTATATGCTCTACAGTGTCCCCCACACAGTATTATATTCTTCCAACAACCCTCCTCCGCTTCGGTGCTATTATTATACTCTGAGGTCTCCTCAGACCCCAAAGTATAATAATCGGAGGCCCAGGGAAGGTGATTAAAAATAACAAACATTCATACTCACCTTGCCTTACCTTTTCTTGGCATCCTCGCTCCATCCTGCCGTCTTCAGCGTCTTCAGGCCCTCTTCTGATGTCGCTGCTGAGGCCTGTAATTGGGCCTCATGTGACCGCTGGGGCCTAATCACAGGCCTCAGTCACATGATGGAAGAGCGCCGGAGAGAACGCTGTGCCCAGGAGAGGTGAGCATATGTATTTATTATTTTCAGTCACCTCCCCTGGGCTGCCATCTATTGGAAAGGGGCTTGCAATATGCCAGGATGCCTTTCCAATAACAGTATGTATAGCGGTCAGGGAACCAGGCTTTCCCCGACCACTATCATAGTGGTCCAGGGCCTGGCCATCTCCAGCTGGCCGCAGGCCCCTTACCCTGCCAGGTCCAGTCGCGGTTGTGCCCCCTGCGACCACGATCATTACGGCACTGGTTTGTGGGGTTCGCGATAGCGGCTGCCACAGGGCTTCGGGCCCCCTAATGTCCCGGGCCCTGTGGCAGCCGCTACCGCAGCTACCCTGGTATTTATGCCCCTGCATAGTGCTCCTCCAAAGAAGGACCCTGGAGTCAGGTGGGGGTGGGTGAAGGCTCCTGCTGTTGCCAACTGCCTTACAGTCAGGAACAGGTATGAGAAAGGAAAAGGATATCCCCCATACAGAATAATTCTTGTTACCCGAATCTATCCCTGTAGATAGATAGGTTAAAGGGTTTTTCTGGGCTAAAAATATTGATGATCCATACTAAAGACAGGTCACTAATATCAGATCGGTGGGGGCCTAACACCCCAGCACCCCCACTGATCAGCAGTTCTCAGAAGAGAGAATTAAGCAGGAAGCAGATAGCTCTGTTCTCTAGGTGGTGGCCAGACCTGGTACTGCAGATGGGCTTCTAATCGTTTAAATGAGATGTAGCTGTACCATTTGATTCCAGTGACCCTAACCTATCTATCTACAGGGCTGGGGTGATATGCTGGGATCTGGTGACAGAACCCAGACACTTTTTCACAAAAACAGTGATGAAAGTAGGGAGTCAACTTCTGTACTGTGGGTATTCTTGTCATGATAGTCACATGGCTTTGTGATAGGGGTCAAAAATACTGTATAATACATTACTGCGGTCTTGCTCTAATGGTGGACATGATTATGGCGTAGAAGGGCAAAGAGAAAGAGGGAAAGAAACTCTGGTTTCAGCCCCCCTGACGTGGTCACTGGCCATTCGATGGCCTCAGTAGTCAGGTATATCCTCACTGTAGATGTTCTGGAGCTGCAGTGATGATGTACCCAAATACCCCACATAACGATGAGGTCAGTAACTGCAGCGGCCATGTTGGGGGCAGTTAATGTCATTAATGGAGTGTTGGAACTGAATACTGACAATGAGGACCAGGGATCTACGGTTAGGCTTGGGTCAAAGGACAGATGAGCAGGACGACTTCTATTTTTTTTTTTTTCACTCTTTCCCTGCCCTCCACTAATTTTTGTTTTGGGGTCGGGAAACCATTCAGTAGCCCATCACTTCTTTTTATAGATATATTGCACCGTACGTCTCTCTACGGTATATTTAAGCTCCTATTATGCAGGAGAAGTACATTAAACTGTTGACAAATACAGGAAAACACTGGAAGCTGTCAGAGAGGAAATCATGCTTCGGGATTGTTCCAGCACATGGCCATTATTCATTCTTAATGCCTGACAGATCCTTAACATTTGTTTTATAATGAAAAGCAATAAATGAATGATTTCATGAAGATTTTACTTCTGCCAAAGCCAAGCCATGTGAGTACTTAGACAATGTTTTTTCTTCTCAAATGTTGTGAAGCTTTTGAGCTTGTTGAAACACTCAGGGGGATTCTCCGCTTCGCACATGTTGAAGTTTTCAGAACAAGGAAAATTTAATTTATTAAAACTGCAGAAGTAGCAAATAGTGATTGGACCTCGTAGAAAACATCATTGCCCCGAACCGTTCTAATTGTGGTAATTTAGTTACAATGATTAAAGTCAGTTCATTAGATTTTTGGCCTGATTTATGTTTTTGTTTTTTTCTAATTATTTCTCATAGACTCTATACAGATGTGTCCTCCCTTATATTTCCATAAATTTCTTTAAGGACTTCAATTTCCCATGGTAACAATTTAATATGTTATTGCTATATGGAGGGGCATAGCTAAAACCTCATGAGCCCTTGTACAAAAATTCAGCTTGGTCCCTCAACCTTACAGCTTTCTTCATGGCTGCTGTCATGTCTGTAATGCTAGGTCTACACATTGACATTGGCTGTGACTCTCTTCGTGCCACCAAAGATCACTGTAATGTCCTGAGTCACTAGAACAAGTAACAGATGTGTGGCCTCTGGGGCTCCCTGGGGTCGGGTCAAGAGTGCAACCATTCTGACCCCTATAAGTGCAGCACTGGCTTTATACTAGCAAAACCCAAGGCAGCCCGCAGTTCACATCACAACCACTGGGTGAAAAACAGACATATATAGCATAACAACTAATGACAGAGTATCACAAAATCATAAGGTAAAAAGTTGTAATTTCTTGTGCAAAATATTCAGCATGTCAGGGCGATAGCAGAAGTCTTGGAAAGGAAAGGTCAACACTGTAAATATTGAGTCTTTGCATGAACTCGATGTATTTGTCTCTATAAATGTAAAGACATATAAATGCTTATAATTGTGCTTCAGTAACCATAGAAACATCTGACTTAGTCCTCATGCACAGAAATAAGTGTGCAGGCTGATGGCGATCTATTTTTTTTTAATGAGGACCTTTCATGTACTCGGAGATCAGTGGTATTATATACTGCTAGAAAGCTGAAGACATATCATGTCATAAGTCTCAGCACCGGTATCCCTCCACTGTCAGAAGGGTGGGCCTTACTGCTCAGTGTCATTGCTAGGCTGTGAGGAGCCCACCCCCCTAACATACAAGGCTATGGAAGAGTACTGTCATGGGGACATTCCTCACAGTCCAGAGTTGATGCTAGGCTGTAAGGCCCTTCTGACAGTGGAGGGATATCGAACTCAACAGCACCAATATCTGTGGTGCATACCGGCAAAGTTGACAGTGTGCTGAATTCAGGTTTCTAGCGGTATATAATACCACCGATCAGTGAGGACATGAAAGGTCCTCTTTAATGGAATACACTTGGATGACATCTGCGTTTTATCTTCCATTGATTTCAATGGGGTTCCATTCCCATCCGTTTTCATGGAGCAGCATAGGACATGCTCTATAAATATCGGAACAGAACGAAGCATCCGAGCCCCCCTTAGAAGAGCCTTGGGATACACACTTGGTTGTGTACATGAGACTTTAAAGATCTAAAAACACTGAAATATCAAACATTGTGAAAACTAAAGTCTCAAGACTTTTGGCCATGACTGTAGGTTGGGAACTTAGAGCTGTGGTATTGGATTTTAGAGTATAAGACTATACAACCATGAATGTGTGATATCTGTAAGCAGAAGGTGGATAACAGACCATGGCATGGGCTGGTACTACAGTAGAGCTAATGGTATCCTGCAATTTTATTGCCAAAAACTATGGATTATACTTAATTTCTTCCCATAAGTGTGTAGGTGCAGATAGTAATGGACTGTATAATGTAGATTGTGCTTTGCAGTAACTATAACATAAGGACTCTCCATAGGCTTGGCCACTTGCCAACATATCAATCATATAGTGAGACAGGTCGGAGAAATGCTCAGCAAGAAATGGCTTAACACAGTGATGATAAATGAAGGTGTTATATGTAATAGATAGTGTGAAGTGTTCCTTGTTGTTCCTGGCAGGGCTGGAGATCTGATGTAGTTAATTATACAGTATACTTCATTGCAATTCACACAGCAGAATCTGGATCAAGAACTGGTGCAGAATATACAGTGTGAATGGTTCTGGTCTTGTGATGTATGTGATGGAGCTGGTCATTATTAACTATTCCTCCCCACCAGGCATCCCTGACAACTCTGTACAGTATCTTCCCTGAAAACAAAGGGGATTGAATTTCAACATACTGATCCTTTTTTCTCCAAACAACAGGGATGGAACTACTGCCATTGCAGCCATAGAGGCTGGTCTGGGGTCTACAATATTACCAAGCCTTGCTCCTCTACTTCTTTTTTTTAATTGGCTGAACAATGCTGGGATGTTGCGTCTTGATGCCGTACAATGTCGGGACATAATATGCAATGATCCTGTAGGCGAAAGCAGTCATGGGGTGGGTAAGTGAAAATCGGCCATTACCTGCTGGAGTAATGCAGTATCTATTGTCCTAAAGTACCTCTGTGGGGTCGGTATTGGGGGCAGTATATTGTTTGGGGGCCAGTATGTGGGCAATATATTGTTTGGGACCCTGTAAAAGGGGAACCTACTGTATGGGAGCCTGTAATTGGGGAATTTACTGTTTGGGGGTCTGTAATAGGATCTTACTATAAGGGGGCATTTACTCTATAAGGGCCTGTAAAGGGATCAGTATAATGGAGGCAATATATTATATAAGAGCAATATATTGTGTGAGAGCTAGTAAAGGGGGCATTATACCATGTGGGGGGCCCCAGTAAATGTATATGTAACACAAAATTAAGGCCTCAAATAGGTCTGTGAATGAAAAAATCAAAAGTTATGGCTTTTGGAAGGTGGGAAGTAAAAAATACAAAAATGAAAAATGGTTATGGTGGGAAAGAGTTAAATGGAAACAAGTCATGTAATCTACATAATCTTCATTTCTTGTGCAGTCTAATATATATATATATATATATATATATATATATATATATGTATATATCGTGGTTGTCCAATTAGGACATCTCCTTCAATATTAAATCAGTCCATACAACAAACAGAACTGAGAACTGTCAAACTGGATCTACAGACACTAAAAAAAAAAAAAAAAAAATAAAAACATAAAAAAATAAAAGTTTAATTCACCCTTTTTTCTTTGATTACACAGAAAAATAAACAAAAATAAACAAGCACAATAGGTATCCCCGATTTCATCAAGAAAATGCCTATACTATGAAAATATAAATTTTTCTAATCCATACAGTGAAGACCATAGCGGGAAAGAAATCACAATAGCCGAATGACTCTGTTTGCTTTCCAAATAAAAATTGAATACAAAGTGATAAAAAAAGGCACACATTTCCAAAAATGGTGTTAATGAAAAGAGCAAATTGCCATGAAAAAAATAAACCCTTATACAACACTGTACACAAGAATATACAGTGCCTTGGGAAAGTATTCGGCCCCCTTGAACTTTTCAACCTTTTGCCACATTTCAGGCTTTAAACATAAGGATATAAAATTTTAATTTTTTGGAGAAGAATCAACAACAAGTGGGACACAATCGTGAAGTAGAACGAAATTTATTGGATATTTTAAACTTTTGTAAAAAATAAAAAACTGAAAAGTGGGGTGTGCCAAATTATTCGGCCCCCCTTAAGTTAATACTTGGTAGCGCCACCTTTTGCTGCGATTACAGCTGCAAGTCGCTTGGGGTATGTCTCTATCAGTTTTGCACATCGAGAGACTGAAATTCTTGCCCATTCTTCCTTGGAAAACAGCTGGAGCTCAGTGAGGTTGGATGGAGAGCGTTTGTGAACAGCAGTTTTCAGCTCTTTCCACAGATTCTCGATTGGATTCAGGTCTGGACTTTGACTTGGCCATTCTAACACCTGGATACGTTTATTTGTGAACCATTCCATTGTAGATTTTGCTTTATGTTTGGGATCATTGTCTTGTTGGAAGATAAATCTCCGTCCCAGTCTCAGGTCTTTTGCAGACTCCAACAGGTTTTCTTCCAGAATGGTTCTGTATTTGGCTCCATCCATCTTCCCATCAATTTTAACCATCTTCCCTGTCCCTGCTGAAGAAAAGCAGGCCCAAACCATGATGCTGCCACCACCATGTGTGACAGTGGGGATGGTGTGTTCAGGGTGATGAGCTGTGTTGCTTTTACGCCAAACATATCGTTTTGCATTGTGGCCAAAAAGTTCGATTTTGGTTTCATCTGACCAGAGCACCTTCTTCCACATGTTTGGTGTGTCTCCCAGGTGGCTTGTGGCAAACTTTAAACAAGACTTTTTATGGATATCTTTGAGAAATGGCTTTCTTCTTGACACTCTTCCATAAAGGCCAGATTTGTGCAGTGTACGACTGATTGTTGTCCTATGGACAGACTCTCCCACCTCAGCTGTAGATCTCTGCAGTTCATCCAGAGTGATCATGGGCCTCTTGGCTGCATCTCTGATCAGTCTTCTCCTTGTTTGAGATGAAAGTTTAGAGGGACGGCCGGGTCTTGGTAGATTTGCAGTGGTCTGATACTCCTTCCATTTCAATATGATCGCTTGCACAGTGGTCCTTGGGATGTTTAAAGTTTGGGAAATCTTTTTGTATCCAAATCCGGCTTTAAACTTCTCCACAACAGTATCACGGACCTGCCTGGTGTGTTCCTTGGTCTTCATGATGCTCTCTGCGCTTTAAACAGAACCCTGAGACTATCACAGAGCAGGTGCATTTATATGGAGACTTGATTACACACAGGTGGATTATATTTATCAGCATCAGTCATTTAGGACAACATTGGATCATTCAGAGATCCTCACTGAACTTCTGGAGTGAGTTTGCTGCACTGAAAGTAAAGGGGCCGAATAATATTGCACGCCCCACTTTTCAGTTTTTTATTTTTTACAAAAGTGTAAAATAACCAATAAATTTCGTTCCACTTCACAATTGTGTCCCACTTGTTGTTGATTCTTCACCAAAAAATTAAAATTTTATATCTTTATGTTTGAAGCCTGAAATGTGGCAAAAGGTTGAAAAGTTCAAGGGGGCTGAATACTTTCGCAAGGCACTGCAACAAACTTGAAGTGTCACAATATGGCGACACAAGAAATTTTTAGTTTTTTTTCAAAGTTTTACATCTTAATGGAATTAAAACATAAAAAAATCTATATAAATTTGTATATTGGTATTTCAGTGATTGTACTAACTGGCAAAATTTAGGTAATGTGTCATTTTTGTACCACGCATAGTACACCATAAAAACGAAACCTGCAAGAAAATGGTGTGATAACTTTTTTTAAACAAATTTCCATCCTATTGCTTTTTTTTTTTTAACCTCCAGATACCATCTACCTACCCATAGCTTTATATATTGTTGTCACTTTGGCATTACTAATGCTGTCTTGGCACCAAAGATAAAGAAAAGGGTTGGGTACAGTCCTTGGAGACATCAGTGAATATACATGACTTTTCTGGGCAATTGGGATGCTTTTGATTCAAAACAAATTTATTTGGACCAAATTGAATTGAAATTGGAAATTTGCTCATTTCTAATGGTTGGATTTCTGCACAACTACATTCACTATCATTATCTGCAACTGGGAGAGTGACATCTGTCCTCTGCGTGTATGATAATTTGCCAAGCAGAGTTTCTTGTCCTTGTTGGTTAGTAAATCTCCCATCTCCATATTATTCCCATTATCCCGAAATCATATTTCTGTGTAAACACTGGCTTAATCCGAGAGAGATGATCAGTTCTGTTAGGATTGGATACAATAGTAGTTTACCCTTATTATTTGTGTTACAGTTTCTACAAATATTATTTAATGAATAGAAACCTAATAAGTGGAGTTGCCACGGGATAACCCCCCTTACTAAGCATACAAGTGATTTTATTTGAGTTTTACCCCCAGGGAAGATATTCTTTGTAGTACTGGATCACTATCAGGATCAGGACATGTAAAGTCATTGCTTTTTGTTTTTAAAGTTATATCACATAGAAATATTAGAAAAAAAAAAAGATTTACACTCAGTACTTTAGAAAAGGGTAAACTGGATACCATGAGAAATGAAATGTCAGATGTCCATTTATATGGAACCATTTCCATTAACTTCCAAAAAGGTAGCCAGCTCATCAATCATAATCCCCACTGGTTTGGCTTTGTTCTGGACATATCCAGACTAATGTGTTATCATATACTTACCTTTTCTAGGCAATATTATTTGGTGATATTGTATCACAAAGTGATGTGCTATATGTGTCTATATATGGCTACACTACATTGGCTTGCAAAAGTATTCATAACCCTTGAATTTTTTCATATTTTGTCACCTTACAACCGCAAACTTAAAAATGTATTCTATTGAGATTTTAAGCGATAACCAACACAAAGTAGCAGATAATTGTGAAGTGGAAGGAAAATGATACATGGTTTTCAAAATGTTAATCAAATAAAAATCTGAAAAGTGTGACATGCAAAAGTCTTCATCCCCCATATTCTGATACCCCTAAATAAAATCCAGTGCACACAATTGTGACAGAAGTCATTTAATTAGTTAATAGAGTCCAGCTGTGTGTAATTTAGTCTCAGTATAAATATAATTATTCTGTGAAGGCCTCAGTGGTATATTAGAGAACACTAGTGAACAAACAGCATCATGAAGACCAAGGAACTCACCAGATGGCTCAGAGATAAAGTTGTGGAGAAGTTTAAAGCAGGGTTAGGTTTTAAAACATGCCAAGCTTTGAGCATCCCAAGGAACAGTGTTCAATCCATCATCCAAAAATGGAAAAAGTATTCTACAACTGCAAACCTACCAAGACATGGCCGTCCACCTAAATTAACAGATCGAGCTAGTAGAGAACTGTTCAGAGAAGCAGTCAAGAGGCCCATGGTCACTCTGGAGGAGCTGCAGAAATCCACAAGCTCAGCTGTAAGTCGTGCACTCCACAAATCTGGCCTTCATGGAAGAGCGGCAAGAAGAAAACCATTGTTGAAAGAAAGACATAAGAAGTGCCAGTTGCAGTTTGCCACAAGCCATATAGAGAACACAGCAAACATGTGGAAGAAGGTGCTCTGGTCATATAAGACCAAAGTTGAACTTTTTGGCCTAAATGCAAAGCGTTGATGGGAAGATGGATGGAGCTAATTATAGGGCAATCATAGACGAAAACCTGTTGGAGGCTGCAAAAGAATTGAGACTGGGAAGGAGATTCACCTTCCAGCAAGACAATGACCTTAAACATACAGCCAGAGCTACAGTGGAATGGTTTAGATCCAAGAATATTCATGTGTTAGAATGGCCCAGTCACAGTCCAGACCTAAATCCCATTGAGCATCTGTGGCAAGACATGAAAATTGCTGCTCACAGATGCTCTCCATCCAATCTGGCTGAGCTTGAGCTATTTTGCAATGAAGAACTGGCAAAAATCTCAGTCTCTAGATGCGCAAAGCTGGTAGAGACAAACCCCAAAAGACTTGCAGCTGTAATTGCAAAGAAAGGTGGCTCTACAAAGTATTGATATAGGGGGGCTGAATACTTTTGCACGTCATACTTTTCAGATTTTTATTTGATTAAAATTTTGAAATCCTTGTATCATTTTCCTTCTGCTTCACAATTATCTGCTACTTTGTGTTGGTCTATCACTTAAAATCTAAATTTTTCTGTCTTAGACTGTGGTTAACTTTTTTAACAATTTGTGCAGTTTGACTAGACAGGCAATCCTTCACTGTCCACTCACATCAATGTGCTGTAGATACCTATAACATTGTCTCTAGGTCCTTGGTTCCCCTTCCTTGGACTATGACCACGGCATACTGAGAACACTCAACAGGATGCTCTGACCAAGTAATCTATTCATCACAATTTGACCAAGTTGTTCATATCCTAACACTTCCCCACTTTTCTGCCATCCAACACATCGATTTTAAGAACTGACTGTTGTCTTGCTACCTTATATATCTTACTTCTTGACAGGTGCCATTGTCACCAGATAATCCATGTTATTTACTTCACTTTGTTTTAATGGTATGACTAATAGGTATGTTTGGATGGTTTTGGCAAAGGTGTCTCATTATCAGACACAATACATGTCATGAAACTGAAACCCCTTGTATACGCATATTCTTAGTAGGGTCTGGTCATGCATCTGGATCATATTGGCTCACAGATGCATCCTTGTGACTAGGGAATACCATGAAGAGTCATGGTCTAAGATTCCTCCTGGAATTTTTAGGGTTGACTAGCTGTGTAAATGGAAGGTTTCTTCATTTTGTCTATTTTTATACTTTCCCAGGGTTCACCACCTGGAGTTGCTCTACCTGCTTGGTAAATCCCTAAGGGTCAATATTCCAATGAGGCTCATAATGATGACACCGAACATCAACCATACTGGAGATGAACAGAGTAAACAGAACCTCTTGCCTTAATTAAGTGTACTGTATGTAAATTTCCAGACAATTTTGCAAATATAAATAATTAAAAGATTAAAGATATTCTCTAACCATCTTAGGACATCATGACTGGGTTTCTGACAAGTCCCAGACTATAGAAAGTCTCTGCATTCATGATTGTATCCATTGGCAAATGAGCAAAACAATAGATGTCACCACTAAGATGGTTAGAGAAAATCTCTGCAAAATTTGTAATTATTTATATTTGCAAAAGTGTTTAACTTTTAATTGTTTAGAAATTTAAATATGGTTATGTTTCTAGGAAAATCACTTTAGGCCGGGGCCCCGTGTAGCCATTTGGCTGCGCCTTGGCAAAAACCATGCCATTTTATATTACCTGCAAAGTGGATAAAATTTTGACTAATCCCATCCACACATTGCGGAAAAAAAATCTGCAAGCGTTTTTGTAAATTGCAGCATGTCAATTATACTTATGGAAATGCTAACGGTATATAATAGAAGCAGAAAGTCCGCAGAGGAAAATTCTGCAGACTTTCTGTGAAAAGTGCTCCAGAAAGAAAACTTAATATGTTTCCACTTTTCACCACCTCCAACAAGTCCAGATCTATGCATCAATTGATAGGAGCGCTGCACTGATTCTGTAGACTTTATTATAGGAAAACCCCTTTAGGCTAAGGTCCCATGTAGTGAGCCGCAGCCGAAAAACGCACTCTGATTTATTTCTGCAGTGTTTTTCATAGAAAGTCTGCAGAGTTTTCTTCTGCGGACTTTCTGCTTCTATTATACCTGTACGTAAAAAGCCAGCGTTTCCATAGGTATAATTGACATGCTGCGATTTACAAAAACGCTTACATTTTTGAAATTGCAGCATGTCCACTGTGGATATTTTTCTGCAATGTGTGGATGGGATTAGCCGGATTCCCATCCACTTTGCAGGTAATGTAAAACGCAGCGGCATTTAAGCTACGTTGAGCCCTGGCCATAAGGCTCTTGCAAATGAAGCTATTATAGATCTGTATTATACTGTTGCGGTCCTAGGTACCTATTTGCTCATAGTGCACCTCCATGTGTCCTCCATTTTTTAAGTGCCATCAATCACATCCTCTGCAAGCAATCTCATAAGAATTTTTATGAAGAAAATATGAAGAAATTTATGAAGAAATTTCTATGGAGAATAACGGGTTACAAAAAGAAAAAAAAAAAGTTCCTTTTCGCTTGAAACTTCGTCCTGTGACGGCAATTTTATTTTGACTATCAACTGTTGTGTAAACCTTGCAGGTGTTTGTTAGCGGACGCTAAGGGTAAGAGGTGAGATGGTGCGGGGAGTCAGCTATTAGCCTCACATCAGGAATGTATGACAATATAACTTTGGGAATCCATATAGAAATCGGTTAAACTGGAAATGATGTCTAATCACTTAATCCAGATTTTCCAGGTATTCCAATTGGATTATTCACTATTACTGTTAAATGAGGAATTTTGTCATTAAAGTTCTTTCTTATTACTGTATAAACCCTTAGTCAGTCCTGTATTACGTCAGCAGTAACTGCCTTTATCTCTTGTGCTCCGAATGGCGGTGTTTCTTCTGTACATGTAACATGAGCCTTAGCCTGGAATCACACATGTAGTTTTTGTAGCAGATTTTGAGTGGATTCCAAAGATACAGGAAACAAAGATAGGATTTATACTTCTCCTTCCTGCTTGATCCACTTCTGGCTTTGGCTCAAAAAATGGCATCTCAAACTGCCATAAAAATGTCATGTGCGATTACAGCCCTACGAAAAAAAATGACACCTAAAACACCCTAGGAACTGCTGAAAAAAGCTGAAATGTATTGCAAAGGGAGTTGCTGTTTTTGGTGCAGTTTCATGTTAAAATGAAGGATTGTCACATGTCGAACCCCCACAGATCACATACTGATGACCTATTCTGTGGATTGGCCATCAATATGATACCTCCATTTGGGGCCTGTAAATTCCCTGAAGAAAAAAATGTGATGCGTTTCCACTGCAGTTTTTTCCACAGTTTTTTTTTGCTGCATTTCTATACGTGGGTACTTAGCCTTAAAATTCTATTACTTTATATGCTGTGCACTGCATTTATTATGTGCTTTAGGCTGAGGCCACATGCAGCAGGAAAAAAAGTGTTACACATGTTGGGATTAGGTATACTTGTGGCTTAGGTACTAACTTAGCCATACTATTACGTCGTGCTGAGTGTATAGTTAATTCTCAGCGTCATAATAGTTGGCCACTGTGCCTGTGGCATTACTTCCGGCACTTGGCTGTGTTACACAGCCGAGCCCTGGGACTAGCCACCAGAATTGGAGTATCCGCAATCATGACATCCAGGGAGTCTGAAGGCACTATCACCACCCCTCGTATCCCGCCTGCAAAAAGATTGCAGAGCCCAATGGGTTGCCATGGCAGTCAAGAGAACAAGTAATGGCCTCCTGACTACCTATGCACATAAAAATACCACAATGGACAAAACAACGTATTTTGGTCACCTCACTTTCACCAAAAAATAGCAATAAAAAGTGATTATAAAGTCCCAAATACCAAACATTGGTACCAATAAAAAGTACAACCTGTCCTGCAAATAAAGAGTCCTGACATATCTCCGTCAACTATACAGTAAAAAAGTTATAGGTGTCAGAATACGGTGATCCCAGGAAAATAAAAAATTTTCAAAAAGTGACAAAAATTCAATGTGTGTTATTTCACGCAGACCCCAAAAAATGCTAATAAAAGCTAATAAAAACATTATATGTACCCCAAAATGGTGGCAAATAAAAGAACAACTCATCATGCAAAGAATAAGCACTCACATAGGTAGGTCGACAGAAAAATAAAAAACTTATGAATTTTGGAAAGCGGGGAAGGAAAATATGAAAAAAAGTCGCCGAGCATTAACGTACAAAATACCCTGCGTCTTTAAGGGGTTAAAGTGTATGTACTGTACATATGTATTATATATAATAAACTACCTAAAAATCATTTCCCACTCTGTCCCTGTATTATGTGAATAGCTGTCATAGGATACTACATTTTCCCACTGATATAGAATGGGGTGTTTTTTCCCATTGCGTATTTAGCCTTACCATGGCCAGGCTCAATGTAGGTGTGGCAGTTGGAGGAGAGCGCCCCCATTCACTTCAATGGGATCACCAGAGATAGCACTGGGGGTTCCCATTGAAGTGACTAGGAGCGCGGTTCTTCCATCCACCAACATGGATGGACAGGCTGCACAATGGGGGTCACCCCCTGTTCCCAGGATTGGTGGGGGTCTCAGCAGTTGGACCCCCCACTAATCACATATATCCTGTGGATAGAGGATAAATGCTTTTGAGGCCTTATTCCTTTAATATTATTGATACATTTCTGACTTTACCCATCCATTATCCACGTTCTCTTGATACACAGCTGCATACACCTCAGATTCTTAAGTAAAAATTCCATATAAAATAATGAATTGCCAAACAAAGAGCTAAAGAGGTTACAAGTGCTAAATTATATATGGATTTTTTCTGTAGCAGACACTATAATTTGTCAACAGTGATTAAAATGTTTTACAAGGTTTCTGTCGGCAGGAAGTAGGATTATATACATTATTCTTATTTAGCAGCGAGACATCATTGTGCAGGGAAGGGTCAGGATGTTCCTTACATACACTATTCAGATTCAGACTTTAGCTCCCTGCCGATACAGGAGCACAAATCTGTATTGTATCCTGCTTTAATACATTTACCAGAAAATTGTTATAAAGATGGAACTCAAAAAAATGTATATACATAATGACATCATTGATTTATTGAATCATTCATACAGCCATTCATTCTTTCTTTCTAAAGCTCCCGCTTTTTCAACACTTGACTGATTCTCAATTGTTCACTGGAGTTTTTTTTTAGGAATTGCCTCTACAAATATTTTTGCCCGCTCATTCATTCCTTAAGTCATTCATTGTAATGTTCTAATTTTTTTAATACTTAAAACAATATCAGTATAAAATATGTATACATAATGTATTTTATTAGTTTCTTCATTTGTTCATTCATTCATTCTTTCATTCTTTCATGCATTTATTAATTCCAAGTTGGTCTCCACTTTTTCAATACTGATGGATTTTAAAGGCGTTTTCCCGAAACTTTCTGAGTTCCCCATTCACAAAACACTATTATATTCTGGGGTCTCACCAGACTCCAGAATATAATAAGTGGAGGCCCAGAGGAGTTAAGTAAAAATAACAGTTATATTCACCTTGCCTCGCCCCTCCTGGGTGTCCGGCAGTCCCCTTCATCTTCTCATGCCTTTTCTGGCCTCTGGTTGACATCACGTGCCTCGGGGTCACTGTTGAGGCCTGTGATTGAGCCTCAGTGGTTTGAGGAGACCCCAGAGTATAATAATAGCACTTTCGATACTGTCCAAACAAGTTCGGTCTGAAACAAACCTTAGGGCTGGATCTCATGAATATTCGTCAAACCAGATCTCATGAGGTTCACCCATCTCTAGGGTTAAGTGTCTTCAGTGGGGTGCAGTCCCCATTGCTCATTAGAGTTCTGTGTCCCCCATTTGAATAAAACAGTAGTTAAGAATGCAGGATGTGACTCTATTCAGCTCTATAGTACTGCCAGTGATGACTGACCACTGTACAAGCTGAATGGAGCAGCATTGTGCATGCCTGACCACCTCTCCATTCAAATGAGTGGACATAGGAATCCCATTCTTATGATCATTGAGGGTCCCAGATAATCAGATGTAGCAACCATTAAGATCACAGCAGGTACAATGTCAGCACAGTACCTCCATTGTGCCTGCTGTCAAAGCAGAAGCCACCTGTCAGTTCATTTGAATTGACTGTGCTTGATTCCCCTCCTGCCCCCTTAAATGTTAATCCAGGCAATGAGAGCTGTAAGCTGTTATCGGCTTGTTTAGATCACGTTCTTTTCAAAAATAGACAATTGACAATGAATAATCCTCCCACACATTAAACCAGTGACCTATATGAGTAACCGATCCTGTAGCTGTTCAGTTTAGGATTCTTTTGTAGATAAAGGACCTCACTAAGGAAAGACCCTCAC
This sequence comes from Leptodactylus fallax, assembly GCA_947044405.1. Taxonomy (NCBI): domain Eukaryota; kingdom Metazoa; phylum Chordata; class Amphibia; order Anura; family Leptodactylidae; genus Leptodactylus; species Leptodactylus fallax. Next base: position 1,162,399 of record CAMRHE010000173.1, on the reverse strand, counting down.
TACCTGCTGGTGGTGCACCAAACTTCAATTTTATGATGTACTGACCACCTGAGATGCACCACAATTAATAAATATGCATTTCAGCTGATCAGGTGAGTCATGAGCTAGAAGATGGACCAGCTCAGGTTACTCAAAGTTATTGATAACCTGGAACTACCCAGACCATATTATCTAAACCAATGAAAGATAGTCGTAAAATATCACTAACTGCTTTAATCGCTTCCTGACTTTATACATCTGGGCAGTCCATTCTTAATTCTTCAAGGATGTACCTGGCAGTGTTAAGCAGCTGCACAAAAGAGTCACATGACCCCAAGGGAATGGAAACTGTTTGAGGTAATAAGCTCTCCAGAGTAGCTCAGGAGGCTTCTTACCTCCTTTAACTGTGGCTAATGAACCAGATCCAGTTACAGGAAAAATCAGCAGAAAAAAAAAAAAGCTATATTAAAAAAAAATTAAATAAAATAAAAAAAACGCCACTGCCACGCCCACGTCACAGCTTTTAGCCATGCCCCAAGCGACACAGCATTATGTATCACCTATGTAAAAATTGATGTAAAGGGGAAGGGAAAACTTTTTTTTTTTCCCGGCACTTTGTGCTAATAAAAACAAACATTTTCTTGGATATTAAAATAAACAAAAAACTTGAAAAAAAAAACATAAAAATAAAGCCCTATTTATCACCCCCCAAAAAATGGTAAATAAAACAAACAAAAAAAGTTATAGCCCTCAAAATCACATGTACAAAAACCCTGAAAATGAGCAGGTCCTGAAGTGGTTAAGGCTGGGGCTTTTTGCTAGCCAGCAAAAAGGTTAACACTAACCCCTTCACTATTACCCTTTTACCCAATGCCACTAGGAGTACTGGGAAGAGCCAGGTATCAGCAGAACACAATTAAGTGATGATCTGGTCCTGAGGTCAGCATGCACTGGTAATTTATATAAATGATATGTTTAAATCTTGGGAAAACCCCTTTAGGCTAAGGCCCCACGTTGCGGAAACGCAGCTTTTTTTTGCAGATTTTGCTGCGGTTTTTTGAGCCAAAGTCAAGAATGGCTACAAAAGGAATGGGAAATATATAGGAATTTCTTACACTTCTACCTTCAGCTCAATCCACTCCTGGCTTTGGCTCAAAAAAACACAGCAAAATCTGCAACAACAAAAAAAAGCTGTGTTTCCGCAACGTGGGGCTTTAGCCTTAAGGTGTTTTCTTTTAAAATTATTTTATCTGTTCATTCATCTAGGCTGGGTTTACATGGTCATGCTAGGGCACAGCTTGCTTGAACTTAGCTCAGTATATTGATGGAATTGGCAGTAGAAGTAGTTTTGACTTGATTGATTGACTATGTCTAATGTGGTATTCCATTGGCATTCCCAGTATACAGTTTAATGGCTTATGCACATGGCAATGCCATCTGCACTGGTGACTTTACAGTGACACATGGAATCATACAGATCTGTACTATGGACACTAGGACACTCCACAATGTAATACCTTCTCATCTCTAAGTAAAAATGTTTCTAAGCAAAAAACAACATAATACAGCATGCAATAAGAAAGCTACCATTTTGTCTGGCATATTCCCATTGAATATGTGAAAAAAATCTGTACCTTTGGCCTCTTCATTCCACTTGACGATGACAGATTTATTTTTCTTGTATGTTACTGCGCATTGTAACTGACAAAGAGCCAGGTCCAGGCAAGAAACACATTTTAACAGTACAAAAGAAAGTACCTAATCACTCTAAGGCTTTTCTTCTTCATCATATGTAAATTTGCAGGAACACTCAGTATAAATCTCAGTATAAGGCCATAGAATTTTATGGGCACAATATTATAGTGTGTAGCACACAGATCTGTAATTCGGCCATGTACATAAACTCTTGGACATGTTATCTGAAATTAATCCTATTGTTCATGATTTAGACGGAATTTCCTGTATAAATAAATGCAATAATAATAGGAAGACGGACAAAAAAAGACTTTCCTGCATTGCTCAATAAAATGACAGGCATTTTCAGATATATCATAGACATAATCTGGAGTAAATGGAAGATGTTGTATTCTATAGAATAGATTTGCTACATTTGTGTGTGGTTTGCAGAAATCCATACACATGCTACATAAACAATTCATATGCATACTGTACTGAATATTCAGAAAGATGAAATATTGAATATTTCATCATTCCTAGAAATGCATATGGTCATAACCTTAGACATCTTTAACACTTTTCTTTAAGGATGGAATCACACATTCAATTTTTTTATGTAGTTTGAAGTATAGTTTTTGATGCAGTTTTTAAAGGGAATCTGTCAGGGCAATTTGGGACACTAAACCACCCGTATGTCCATGTGGACCTGGGGTTTAGTGTCCCAAATCACCCTGTTATAACGCAATTCATGGCCGCATTAAAAATAAAAAAGCTTTATACTCACCCGGCCGCCTGCGCAGTTCTTCAATGAAGCCAGAGGGGTACACCTCGGCTTCAGTGCGCATGCCCCACAATTACGCAGTGAAGCCGGGGAGTCCATCTTTGGCTTTACTGAAGTACAGCGCAGGCGCCGGGAGGCGTGCCTCATGAATAAGCCGGACCGATCTCACCAAACAGCGTCAATCGGACCCTTATCTAGGTAAGTATAAAGCTTTTTTATTTTTAATGCGCCTGCGGATTGCATTATAACAGGGCGATCTGGGACACTATACCCCAGGTCTATAAGGACCTGCGGGTGGTTTAGTGTCCTAGATTGACCTGTCAGATTCCCTTTAAGCCTATGTCCAAAGTGGATCCAGCGTGTAGGAGAAATCCACTTCTAGTTGGGGCTAAAAAAAACTACACATAAAATGACCACAAAAAACTGTCCAAAACTGTCACAAAAGTGCATGTGTAATTCTAGCCTCTACATTTAAAAGAAAAGGTCACAAAAAAAACACTGTAAAAAATTTCCCCAAACTAAGGCTACATGTGCATGAAAGTTGTAAAAAAAAAAAGCCATGAAAAACAGACATTAGTTTTTTTCACGGCTGTTTTGTATGCATGGGACACCCATTTTCACAGATCTCTCAAAGACTTGAATCTATTGACAGATCTTTGAAAATGGACAAAAATAGGACACGTCCTATATTTTTGATGGTCCATTAAAATGGATCTCCAAGAAAACAGACATGTGAATAACCTCATTGAAATCAATGGCCCACATTTACTAATAATTTTGATGATAAATCTGGCACATCTTTAGACTGTCTATCCTACACTTATTCCACCTTTTAGTTGGCTTACATTGAGCCAGAATTTTTCAACACTATATTAGCACATTTTTGTCATAACGTGGTACCTTTAAGACACGCCCCATTTTTTCTGAGAGTCCACACTACATGCCTAGCATGTTGAAAAATTTTAGCCCAAACTAGAAGTGCCAAAGATGAAGCCAGAAGATAAGACAGTAAGACAGATCCTCTTTAAAAAAAAAAAAGTCACATCTAGCATGTGTTAAAAATTAGTATTGGGAACAGAAATGGCCAAAAATAATCATTATGGGTAGAGAACATTATATTTCCATATGGAGTACCAGCAAAAGAACACTTGGATAAAAACCTTCTCAATATAGTGTGTGAATCAAGACATAGTAAAAAAAAATGTAATAAGTTGAAAACTGCCTTTCGAACATAAAGCTACCATTGTTATCATCTTTGTATGTATCCAGTGGAAACAAAAATGACATTTTTGGACCAATTGAAAAAAATAACTAGAATATTTGATCTGTTTTTACTATTAAATTTAGTATCATTTGTTTTGCTATAAATTTTAGCAGTCCTTTCCATATCCTCCAAGCTCTACTGAGAGAAGTTGGCTGCTGACAATCAATTACCGTAAAAATAAATTTTATTTTCAAGAAAGAAGTCTGATTTACTTCTACTACATGAACTGCCAAGAATAACTGAATCTTTTTACATTCTTCAGAAAGGTTAATGCTTTATCTGTTTACAAAAAGTTTACAAGACAGAATCACATGACAGACGGGTATCTTAGCTTATCTTTAGTTATCTTTTCTGTATGGATCATTGAAAATTCCCATTACGGGTAATCCATACAGATTTACTTCCATAGGATTTGTTTTTAGCGTTAATAAATGTTACATAAATAAAATATACGCTTAGAACACCGATACAGGCCAAGTTCTTAAATCCCACTGCATTAGATTTGAAGAAGATTTTCTTGACATACAATTGTGAATCACAGGAAGGAAATTATTGACATTGTACATAAGTACTTTTTGTCATGAGATTTTGGCACAGGGTCACTGTTCTCTGGAAAACTGAGCAACAACTTCTGCCAACCACACCCCGTATATTGGCACAAGGAAGGCAGTCATTTCTTTTCACAATATTTTTTAATGCAGTGAGCAAATAATTGGCCAAAAATATCAGTGTCTGATACTAACAACATCATATGATGCTTAAAAATACACGTGTTACATACCGAGCTGACAGTGTTGTGCAATTGCAGTGCTTCTTGGCTACGCATTTTTTTATTTCCACATATGATAACTGGTCATCGGAAAGACTGGGACATTGGCGTCACCATCACTAGACTGACGGTAGTAAATAAGGACATTGAGAACGTAATGTAGGTTATGAGAACAAAAATAACATTGGTGTTAGGCTGGAATGGACTACCACAGTATAAGAGGATTCTCTAGTTGGTCTGACTTAACATAGCCTATAAAAAGACCCCCATTTGGAGCCACTAGGGTCTAATTATGATGGTGGCCATACGCCTTCAATAGCTATTGGCAAAATATTGGCTATTTTTCCCAACCTCTCCTACACATGCATGTTCGGGAAAAAGTGCATGTGCTCTTAAAAGGTAGAGGAAGTCAAACCACTTCCAGAACTTGCTTCAACTGAAAACAAAAATATTGGGCATATAAACTTCAAATTGTCAGCTTCTTTTTTACCCTGTTAGGGGAGAATTTAGACAACATAACCAGTGGCGTAACTAGGAATGGCTGGGCCCCAAGGCGAACATTTGACATGGGGCCCCCCCAAGCCGCCGCCCCCAACCCCCCCCCCACACAAACCTGCGCACACTATTATGTCCCATAGTGGCCCTTGCACATGGTATTATGTCCCATAGTGGCCCCTGCACACGGTATTATGCCCCATAGTGGCCCCTGCACACGGTATTATGTTCCATAGTGGCCCCTGCACACGGTATTATGCCCCATAGTGGCCCCTGCACACGGTATTATGCCCCATAGTGGACCCTGGACACGGTATTATGCAGCATAGTGGCCCCTGCACACAATATTATGCCCTATAGTGGCCCCTGCACACAGTAGTTTGCCCCATAGTGTCCCCAGCACACAGTAGTTTGCCCCATAGTGGCCCCGACACACAGTAGTTTGCCCCATAGTGGCCCCTACACACAGTAGTTTGCCCCATAGTGGCCCCTGCACACAGTAGTTTGCCCCATAGTAGCCCCTGTACACAGTAGTTTGCCCCATAGTAGCCCCTGCACACAGTAGTTTGCCCCATAGTGGCCCCTGCACACAGTAGTTTGCCCCATAGTGGCCCCTGCACACACTATTATTCCCCATAGTGGCCCCTGCACACAGTAGTTTGCCCCATAGTGGCCCCTGCACACAGTATTATGCCCCATTGTGGACCACCCATGAACGATTATTATACTCTGGGGTCTTTTCAGACCCCAGAGTATAATGATCGGAGACCCAGGGGAGGATAGAAACATAGAAAACACTGCAACTTACCTCTTCCTTGCTCCGGTGCACTCCCGTGCGCTACTTCGGCCATCTTCAATGTCGGACCGGATCTCGCGCGATCCAGGCCGGCGTCGCGACGCATGATGACATCGGCTGACGTCTGAGACGTCACCAAACAGGCCCGAAGCCTGCGGAGCGGCGGAGAGGTGAGTTACAGTGTTTTTTATGTTCGCTCACCTCCCCTGGGCCCCGAATCGTTATACTCCGGGGTCTCAAAAGACCCCGGAGTATAACGATAGCAGTGATTGTGGGGTTCGCGGTAGCGACTGCCACAGGGCTCCGGGCCCCGTAATGTTCCGGGCCCTGTGGCAGTCGCTACCACTGCTACCCCGGTAGTTACGCCCCTGAACACAACACATATCAAAAAAATTGACCTGTTCTACCAAATTTGGCTGGTTGGGCACCATTAATCTAATATGTATAGGCACATTTGAATTAGTTTCAGGGGGTGTGGCTTGAGGAGGTCCAGATGGCACAGTTACACCTGTGCCCAGGAGCATTGGGGGCCTATAAGGTGTCTATTCCAAATGTGACAGATTACGGTTGGAGGGCTTGGGACAGTTTTTGCCTAAGAGCTTCATGTTACACTCCTGATTACGATGTTGCCCAGATACAATTTTATGTTATTTTTCCTTGGTTTCCATAATTTTCCATTTTTATTAGGTTTTCATAGAATGTGGCACCATACCTACTGCACTTTATTAGGAAATATTAGGAGAATACCCCTTTAGATATTTTTTCTATATTATTTTCTGTCTTATCCAAACAATGTCTTCTTGTTCTATTACTGTAATGATGTGTTTTATGTTTGACACTGGAGGAGAGACAGACAAAGAGTACAATTAGATAGAAAATATTGGATTTAGCTAAAATAAACCAACAATGTCAAAAGGTAAAGTAAAAGAAAAGTAAAGAAATCTCAAATAAATCAAAATAAAGTGTAACGCTGAAAAAAGATACAATACCAACGAATGTGGGAGAAAAGCTGTTAGCAACCACTTAAGAAATCAATGTAGTCTATGAATGGCAGCGAATCTGTAAACTATAAAAACACAACAAATCTAAGGGCGAGGGATATTAGTCATAATAAAATCAAACACACAAGCTAACATTGATCGCTACGCTCTCGAGATGAAGGCTCTTAAGAAAATCTAATAGGAAACTTACAAGAATAATGTGGGCATCTCACCCTTCCCAAGACCTTAGATGAACATCAAGAAGTTACAGCATCAGATGTTTAACAATATCTTCAGAGAAGCGGCTTGAAAGGAGAAATAAAAGAATAAAAACAACTAAAAAATTTCATGCCGGGACTTGTTATGAGCTCGTTCCTTCAGTTTATGTGTGACTATTACCTGGTAGTATTCTTTTTTAGTGGTGGTTTAGTAATCTATACATTATAACCGGGGATGAGTGAAGCGGTTAATAATGAGCAGAGCTTGTTACAAATATACCAAAAATTTTGGATTTGGCCGAATCCAAAATTATTGGGGTGTGTGACCCATAAATCATTATTTTACTATAGGGTGTATAAAAGGTGGAGACCCTGGGGACGTGCAGAAGAATAATAACCACTGATACTTATTTTCTCTTCCCTTTCCTGGGCTCCCTCATGGTGTCCATTGCACATTCGCTGGTGGCTTCAGTACTCTTCGGCAGGGGTGGATTGGTCATGTATATCATCGGGAAAATTCCTGGTAGGCCGACTGGGATATGGACCGCTGGGATGGCACGCTACCTGTCACGAGGCCCAGCCCTTACCCTGGCTATTGCTGAGTTCAGCCCAACGACCTCATTCTATACCTTCAGAGCAGAGGCCGCTGGGCAGGACTGAGAGTATGTGTTGGACAAATATTGCGAGATTTGCCCAGCTTTTTCATTTGGACTGCACAGGTCCTAACCGAAACTGCCATTATACTCTGGGGTCTCTTCATAGTATGGGACATTATACTGGGTGGAGGGGCCACAATAGGGCATTATAGTGTGTGGAAGGGCCATTATGGGACATTATACTGTGTGCAGAAGCTACTGTGAGACATTATATTGCATGGAGGCCACTATGGGACATTATACTGTGTGCACTATGGGACATTATTCTTAAAGAGGAGTAACATTAAGAATAAAAACATACTGTCCCCAGCATTCCAGTGTCTGACACCACAACCCATTCGGTAGCACACTATGCCTCATTCCCCCTGCACCCCACGTGACCACTGAGGCCGGTTAGGCGGACACTGGAGAGGGACAAGTGATGTCAGTCACATATGTCATCGGCCCCTCTCCAGCAATCACTGAGGCTGCTGATTGGACTCAGCGGTCACGTGGGGTGCTTGGATTCCAAGGACCAAAGCATGGAGTGCGACTGAAAAGGCAGGCTGCGACAGTGGACACCAGAGCCAGGGAATATGTTTTTCTTTTTTCTTTTTGTCGAAATTATGAGTCCCTCTGGATTGATGAGTCAGTGGACTGAGAGTGTGATGGCAGCTGCTCCTTCACCTACAGTTTAATGGCCACCCTGCCCCACTGCCTATAATTGTATTGACTCCACCTACTTGCATTGAGCCCGCCTATAAAATGGAGCCACTTTTAAATTTTTTTCCAGGGCCACTTACAGGTCTCAATTCGCCCTTGCTCTATGAACATCTTCTGTGGTTTCTGGGTCACCGCTGAGGCCTAATCATAGGCACATACTGTACACTGACATCATGATGCTTTCTCACAAGTGTCATGACTTCACAGAAGAGGCCAAAAAGGGCCCACAGATGTTGGGGAACCTGCACCTGACTCAGTGAGGTGGCCCAGAAGAGGTCAGAGAAGGTGAGTGAGTCTCTGTGTTTATTATTTTTCCACACCTTCTTGGGCCTCTGCTTACAATACTCTGGGGTCTGAAGATAAAGCTTAAGGTGTTACTACAGCTCATCCCCCATTTACTTCAAGGAGAGCTAAGCTGCAGTAAAGTCACATACAAAAGATGGAGCCCTCTCCACACACTGTATAGTATTGTTCCAAGCAGCAGTCCTGAACAGCTAATCAGTATGGGGACTGCATGTCGGTCCCCCATACTGATCAGATGTTGCTGGCCTATCCTAACAAATAACTGCTCTACAATGCCCAAAAAGTACTGTTCAGATACTAATTCTAAAAACAAGCTTCACATAATTTACTAAATAGATTGTGGAATTTCAGCAATTGGCAATTTCACCAACCCCCTACCAACCAACCCCACCACCTACAACTGGTATTCATAGTGGAGAGCCTTCTAAGTTACATTATTCTCTGTTTACTTCTTATGCTCTTGACTGACTATAGGTCACCACACATTGCAGAAAAAAATCCAAATAATAATGCTTTGAACAAATTTGACCTGAAAAAAATTTTGGCAAAATTTCTGTTCTCTACATACAACCCCATTTACTTACATTACTTGAATGTCCCAGGGCAACGTGACAATCTTTGGTCCTGCAACTGGTACAACGGCACACCATGTAGCCTCAGACTTAGAAAGATTTTCTTTTTCTAGGCAACAGACTGTCTCGCTTGCAATGACTTCCATGTGTTTTCAGTAAAAAGCGAAGTAGTGCTGCATTAGTCCAACTTTATTAAAGGGGCTTTTCACTTCTTTTCAGATTTAAATTTAATGTTTGGTAATGTATTCCTGCAGTCGTTTACTAGATGCGATATTTTTTCTTGAACTCCCTTCCCATTGTGATTTTTACAGATTAATATCAGCTGGTTGGGGATATAACAGAAATCTGCTAAGGTTCTGAAAACTAGCAAACACATGCACATGTGCTAGCACATAGGAGCCGTAATTGGCTAAATGTTGTTACTTTTTGTTATTAACGGCAAATTGGAAGTATTTTGATTATTAAAAAGTTGTCTGGCTTTGAGAATTTACAAATATCCTATTATGTAGAGAACAATTTTATAAAGTTTCTCTTGCTTTGAAGGACCCAACATGTGCACACATACATGGACCACCCATTAATTTCAATGAGAACTGTGTAATGCTTAATCTTTGCTATGGTGGCGCTGCATGAAATAGAACATTGCCAAATTCCATCACAAATTACAGCTGATTCTGAGAACCTGTAAACATCAAGTGATCAGCATATTGTTGGAGGCCCTTCTAACAAAAAGAATAGTCGAAATCGGACATTCTCTTTAAATATCCTACATGTCTACGTAATATTTAGGGTTATAACTGAATCATATGACTATCATAGTCCGCCATCATTTATAATGCATGGTTCATTACTGAATACATATCAAAATACAATTAAAAAAATTACATATAGAAGAATTTGTGTTATTAAATTTTTTGTTTCTTTGCGGTCCTTTGGCCTAGGGTAGCTGCGGGCATAGCAGCTGACATGGGACTGAAGAGTTTTAAAGAAGAATGGAATGAGGGGGTCCCTCTCTTGGGAACCCTCGCTATGAGCCAGAATGGAGAGCCACAGAGTAAGGGCCCTATTCACACAACAGTAATGTTTTGATGGATCTAATGTTCATTAAAAACATCTGTGAACTTGATAAACCTGTCTAAATATAAAACTGGCCCATGCAAGAGATATGGGGAAAAGATGTTCCATGTAAAATCCCCTTAAAAATATAAGGTGGCACTCTCTCCGTCTGGACAAAAAAAGGTTCAATCTCAAGAGCCGACAAGGCTTCTTCACTGTACGGACTGTGAATCTGTGGAAAAGCCTACCCCAGTAGCTATTTCTATACTGTAAGGACTGTGAATCTGTGGCATAGCCTACCCAGGAACTGGTTCTATACTGTAAGGACTGTGAATCTGTGGCATAGCATACACTAGTAGCTGGTTCTATACTGTAAGGGCTGTGAATTTGTGGAATAGCCTACCCCAGTAGCTACAGATGTGGACAAAATTGTTGGTACCCCTCGTTTAATGAAAGAAAAACTCACAATAGTCAGAGAAATAACTTGAATCTGACAAAACTGGAATTTGCCAAACTACATGTTGACAAGCCACAAAGCTTCCTGGAGAATGTCCTATGGACAGATGAGACAAAAATCAAAATTTTTGGCAAGGCACATCAGCTCTATGTTCACAGGTGGAAAAATGAAGCATATCTTGAAAAGTCCACTGTCCCTACTGTGAAACATGGAGGAGGCTCTGTTATGTTTTGGCGTTGCTTTGCTGCATCTGGAACAGGGTGTCTTGAATCTGTGCAGGGTACAATGAAATCTCAAGACTATCAAGGGATTCTAGAAAGAAATGTGCTGCCCAGTGTCAGAAAGCTTGGTCTCAGTCGCAGTTCATGGGTCTTGCAACAGGATAATGACCCAAAACACACAGCTAAAACACCCAAGAATGGCTAAGAGGAAAACATTGGACTATTCTGAAGTGGCCTTCTATGAGCCCTGACCTAAATCCTATTGAGCATGTTATGAAGGAGCTGAAACATGCCGTCTGGAAAAGGCACCCTTTAAACCTGAGACAACTGGAGCAGTTTGCTCATGAGGAGTGGCCAAAATACCTGCTGAGAGGTGCAGAAGTCTCATTGACAGTTACAGGAATCGTTTGATTGCAGGGATTGCCTCAAAAGGTTGTGCAACAAAATATTAAGTTAAGGGAACCATCATTTCTGTCCAGGCCTGTTTCATGAGTTTTCTTTTTAAAAAAATTCTGTTGAAGCCTGGTTGGAAAGCAATGTCTGACTTTCATTTGTTCATTTTCATAGAATTTTTATATATTATTACTTTTGTCAGATTCAAGTTATTTCTGTGACCATTGTGGGTTTTTCTTTCATTAAACGAGGGGTACCAACAATTTTGTACACGTGTGTATTTCTATACTGTAAGGACTGTGAATCTGTGGCATAGCCTACCCTAGTAGCTGGTTCTATACTGTAAGAGCTGTGAATCTGTGGAAAAGCCTACCCCAGGAGCTGGTCACAGCAGTCACAGCTGACATATAATGATCATATCAGGTTGACCTCTTTGAGGTAGGCCAATTTTTTTATGGAATTAAGTCAGAATTTTGGTGTATTTAACATGGTAACAATTTCTTAATATTTTTTTTTCAATATTTACGTATGTTATTTAAAGGGGTTTTCTGGGATATAAATATTCATGACCTATCCTGAGGATAAATTATCAATATCAGGTGCCACAAATAGCACTTCCATTGAATAGCAGTTCTCAGAAGCTGATACACAGAGGATGGAGCTGGAAGCAGACAGCTCTGCTCTCTGTATAGTGGTCAGACCAGGGTACTGTTACAGATGAGTGAACTGGTTCATAATGAGCTGCATTCATTACAGATTCTTCGAAAATGTCAGGTTCGACCAAACCTGAAACTTTTTGGGGTTCACCACCCATGAATCAGACCCCATAGTATAATAACTGGAGACCCAGGGGAGTAAATCATAATAAACACTGATACATATCTTCTCTTTCCTCTTCTGGGCTCCAACTCAGTACTCTTCATTCATCTTACAGCCTCTTATGGCCTCCTGGGTGACATCATAGACTGCAGGGGACCTCAGCAATCACAAGGAGTGCGCTGATGTCATCACACTTGTGTTAAAGTGCCTTGACATCGGCTTACCCCGCTGCATAGATGCAATCACAGGTCTTACAGTCTGCCATGGTCCGTCACAGCACCCAAGAACTTAGAAAAAGTCTGAAGATGACTGAAGAGACCCCTGACAGAGCTCTGGATGTAGCTATGGACCCCAGGACAGGCGGCAAGGGAAGGTGTGTTATTGTATTTCTGCTTCTCTCCTGGGCCTCTGCTTATTATACTCTGGAGTTTGAACTCCTGTGAGGTTCACCCATCTCTAGTTCTAGTTCAGTTTAATAGAAACTAAGCTGCAGTAAGTCATTTCAGCCACTGCCCAGAGAACAGCGCTGTCTGCTTCCTGCTCCATTCTCTGTGTATCAGCTGGTGAGAATAGCTGATGGATGGGGGTTCTGGGTGTTGGATCCATACCAATCTAATATTGATGACCTATCCTAAGGCAAGGTCATCAATATATGTAGCCCAGAAAAACCCTTTAAGCACAAGAACATAATGATTGCCTTCCGAGCGACACGTGTATATTTATACAGGTTATTTATTTCTAAAACAATAGAGAAATTTGCTGAAGTCCCATTTCCTTGTCTCACAACAACCTTGCTTTACAGGTCTTTAACCTTTGCTTTTATAAATTACTACAAGCGTCTGATTTGTGAGGTACGTGCCGAGCATTTTTACCATTTGTATTTTAATCTGTTTATTTCTGAAAGCTACAAATGTATTCCACTTGGCATTTATACTACACACACAGAAAACTAATGGCTATCCTCTTAGAGTATGTGCTACCCACTAGTTTAATGCCTTGTTTTGTCAAAACATTCTTTTTCCTACCACATTCCATAAGAAACGTGTCTTATTGTATTTTACAGGTCAAGAAAACACCTATGTTTAGCAAATTAGATGCAAATGTGATTCGTGTTGTGCCGGGTTCTATGGCAGGGATCTCTTTGCATCATTTATGTAATGTTACGTCTGACATACCAGTATTGACTTCTGAGCTGTGAAAGGTGATGAAATTAGGAGAATGAATTATTTCTGATTTTTTAGTGAAATACTCATTCATAGTATTTTCCTACACAGCAATGCCATTGACTCGCTAGAAATCTGGAGACCTATGTCTCCAGATCGGTGGAGTTCCGAGACTACTATTTACTTTAACATTACGGAATATTCCAGGGGTTTAGAAGATTTTTAGCTGGAGAATATCCCTTGAAATGAAATAAAAAAAATCTTAAATGCATTTTATGCTCCTTGGTTATAAACATGGATTGGGTCAGATTTGTGAAAATAGCAAATTCAGTAGATTCTTGTTAGGCCTGTCTTCCCCATGACTATTTCTCATCTACCTCTATATCAGTCTTAGGGTAACTACTGTACAGTGGGGAAAAAAGTATTTAGTCAGTCACCAATTGTGCAAGTTCTCCCACTTAAAAAGATGAGGCCGGCCTGTAATTGTCATCATAGGTAGACCTCAACTATGAGAGACAAAATGAGAAAACATATCTAGAAAATCACATTGTCTGATTTTTTAAGAATTTATTTGCAAATTATGGTGGAAAATAAGTATTTGGTCACCTACAAACAAGCAAGATTTCTGGCTCTCACAGACCTGTAACTCCTTCTTTAAGAGGTTCCTCTGTCCTCCACTCATTACCTGTAGTAATGGCTCCTGTTTGACATTGTTATCAGTATAATAGACACCTGTCCACAACCTCAAACAGTCACACTCCAAACTCCACTATGGTGAAGACCAAAGAGCTGTTGAAGGACACCAGAAACAAAATGGTAGCCCTGCACCAGGCTGAGAAGACTGAATCTGAAATAGGCAAGCAGATTGGTGTGAAGAAATCAACTGTGGGAGCAATAATTAGAAAATGGAAGACATACAAGACCACTGATAATCTCCCTCAATCAGGGGCTCCACGCAAGATCTCACCCCATTGGGTCAAAATGATCACAAGAACGGTGAGCAAAAATCCCAGAACCACACGGGGGGGACCTAGTGACTGACCTGCAGAAAGCTGGGACTAACGTAACAAAGGCTACCGTCAGTAACACACTACACCGCCAGGGACTCAGATCCTGCAGTGCCAGACGTGTCCCCCTGCTTAAGCCAGTACATATCTGGGCCTGTCTGAAGTTTGCCAGAGAGCATTTGGATGTTCCAGAAGAGTATTGGGAGAATGTCATACGGTCAGATGAAACCAAAGTAGAACTGTTTGGTAGAAACACAACTCGTCGTGTTTGGAGAAGAGTGAATGCTGAGTTGCATCCAAAGAACACCATACCTACTGTGAAGCATGGGGGTGGCAACATCATGCTTTGGGGCTGTTTCTCTGCAAAGGGACCAGGACGACTGATCCGTGTACATGAAAGAATGAATGGGGCCATGTATCGTGAGATTTTGAGTGCAAACCTCCTTCCATCAGCAAGGGCATTGAAGATGAAACGTGGCTGGGTCTTTCAGCATGACAATGATCCCAAGCACACCGCCAGGGCAATGAAGGAGTGGCTTCGTAAGAAGCATTTCAAGGTCCTGGAGTGGCCTAGCCAGTCTTCAGATCTCAACCCCATAGAAAACCTTCGGAGGGAGTTTAAAATCCGTGTTGCCCAGCGACAGCCCCAAAACATCCCTGCTCTAGAGGAGATCTGCATGGAGGAATGGGCCAACATGCCAGCAACAGTGTGTGCCAACCTTGTGAAGACTTACAGAAAACGTTTGACCTGTCATTGCCAACAAATGATATATAACAAAGTATTGAGATGAACTTTTGTTATTGACCAAATAGTTATTTTCCACCATAATTTGCAAATAAATTCTTTAAAAATCAGACAATGTGATTTTCTGGATTTGTTTTCTCATTTTGTGTCTCATAGTTGAGGTCTACCTATGATGTCAATTACAGGCCGGCCTCATCTTTATAAGTGGGAGAACTTGCACAATTGGTGGCTGACTAAATACTTTTTTTTCCCCACTGTATGTACGACAGTACCAAAAACGACTATTTATGTTATACAGTACATATATACTACCGTTCAAAAGATTAGGGTCACTTAGAAATTTCCTTATTTTTGAAAGAAAAGCAGTTTTTTTCAATGAAGATAACATTAAATGAATCAGAAATACACTCTATACATTGTTAATGGGGTAAATGACTATCCTAGCTGCAAACGTTTGGTTTTTAATGCAATATCTACATAGGTGTATAGAGGCCATTTCCAGCAACCATCACTCTAGTGTTCTAATGGTACATTGTGTTTGTTAACTGTGTAAGAAGGCTAATGGATGTTTAGAAAACCCTTGAAAACCCTTGTGCAAGTATGTTAGCACAGCTGAAAACAGTTTTGCTGGTTAGAGAAGCTATAAAACTGACCTTCCTTTGAGCTAGTTGAGAATCTGGAGCAGTACATTTGTTGGTTCGATTAAACTCTCAAAATGGCCAGAAAAAGAGAACTTTCATGTGAAATTCAACAGTCTATTCTTGTTCTTAGAAATGAAGGCTATTCCATGAGAGAAATTGCCAAGAAACTGAAGATTTCCTACAGTGGTGTGTACTACTCCCTTCAGAGGACAGCACAAACAGGCTCTAACCAGAGTAGAAAGAGAAGTGGGAGGCCCCGCTGCACAACTGAGCAACAAGACAAGTATATTAGAGTCTCTAGTTTGAGAAATCGACGCCTCACAGGTCCTCAACTGGCAGCTTCATTAAATAGTACCCGCAAAACGCCAGTGTCAACGTCTACAGTGAATAAGCGACTCATGGATGCTGGCCTTCAGGGCAGAGTGGCCAAGAAAAAGCCATATCTGAGACTGGCTAATAAAAGGAAAAGATTAATATGGGCAAAAGAACAGACATTGGACAGAGGAAGATTGGAAAAAAGTGTTATGGACAGATGAATCGAAGTTTGAGATGTTTGGATCACACAGAAGAACATTTGTGAGACGCAGAACAACTAAAAAGATGCTGGAAGACGCCTGACGCCATCTGTCAAGCATGATGGAGGTAATGTGATGGTCTGGGGTTGCTTTGGTGCTGGTAAAGTGGGAGATTTGTACAAGGTAAAAGGGATTTTGAATAAGGAAGGCTATCACTCCATTTTGCAACGCCATGCCATACCCTGTGGACAGCGCTTGATAGGAGCCAATTTCATCCTACAACAGGACATTGACCCAAAGCACCTCCAAATTATACAGGAACTATTTAGGGAAGAAGCCGGCAGCTGCTATTCTATCTGTAATGGAGTGGCCAGCGCAGTCACCAGATCTCAACCCCATTGAGCTGTTGTGGGGGCAGCTTGACTGTATGGTGCGCAAAAAGTGCCCATCAAGCCAATCCAACTTGTGGGAGGGGCTTCTGGAAGCATGGCGGGAAATGTCTCCAGATTACCTCAGCAAATTAACAGCTAGAATGCCAAAGGTCTGCAATGCTGGAATTGCTGCAAATGGAGCATTCTTTGACGAAAGCAAAGTTTGAAGGAGAAAATTATTATTTCAAATAAAAATCATTATTTCTAACCTTGTCAATGTCTTGACTATATTTTCTATTCATTTTGCAACTCATTTGATAAATAAAAGTGTGAGTTTTCAGGGAAAACAAAATTGTCTGGGTGACCCCAAACTTTTGAATGGTAGTGTATATCCATATATATTTGTTGCAATCTTTTACCCCATGTGTAGAAGAGCCCATACATAACAACATGGTTGGATGCAGTCCAATCTATAAACCATGTTGATGGATGAAGAAGAAGAAGAAGACAACCCCCCGCCCCCCATGAAGCACAAATGCCCTATATTAAACTTCAAATATGGGAATTAGGATGAATCCCAGGATCCAAATCTCATCCCAAAATATACAGACCAATGTGTTGTCATGGTAACAAACTACAAACAAACCCTTTGTACCCTGTAGTCACGTCTTACATTCCCTCTGCCCCCTCTTTTTGGCTAACTTACAGATAGTACAAGAGGGAGCAGATGGAATAGAACAACACAGACCTGCAATATCAGACTACACAAAGGGGTTGTTTGTAGTCTGTAACCATGGAGACACACAAGATGTTGCATACTCAATTTTTTTTTCATTTTGATTAATTTTGCATTAGAGCAACAAGGATATTGCAGGGAATTTATTAACTTGGGTCTCAATGTGGAGCATCTTTGGTGCATTTCCTTTTCTTGTGCTAAAGATGCACCACATCCCTCTCTTGTGCCTCACTTGCCACTTTTTGCAAAATTGGGCAGAATGGGGTGGAGAGTGGGGGAGGCTGGGGCAAAGACATCTTGGTGTGACATATTTATTGTAACACCAGAAACTCACAAGGTGGCATGAGTTATACAGAAAATCTATGAGTGCCATCTCCATTCTAGCGCTCGGGCTCACTGAGCCTCTTAATAATTCTGGTGCGCCTTGTATCAGTTGGAGCCTTTATTAAGACTGGCGTGGAAAATTCCAGTCTTAATACATTCCCGCCACTGCTTTCAAAGTTGTTCATAGCTATATATGTTTTTCAAGGAACATTGCTAGGAGATGCTCTGAAAATTGGATCATTGCGGTCAGGTGACCCTTTTCAGTGGTTTGGGCTACAATGGACCTTATTCTGTGTTTTAGGTTAAGGCCCCGTGAATAAGCGTTACAGGGAAAACTGCGACGTAAACACATTGTGGTTTTTCCCGCAGCACTTTTCACAAAAAGTCCATAGAGTTTTCCTCTGCGGACTTTTTGCTTCAATTATACCTATAGGGAAACCGCCAGCGTTTCCGTAGGTATACCTGACATGCTGCGAATTCCAAAAAGGCAACAGTTTCGGCCGGGGAAGGTGGTCGATTACTCTGGCAAATGTAGAGGATTCCATAAGAAGAATCCCTTTCTATGATACCTCTTTGTCTTAATGGATCATATTGAAAAAGGGTGGTTTTCTTAACCCCTTTAAAATGTACATCCAAATCCTCTAAGACATCAGAAATAACAGTAGATCCCAACCTTTCATAGTTGATATACAGTCATATGAAAAAGTTTGGGCACCCCTATTAATCTTAATCATTTTTAGTTCTAAATATTTGGGTGTTTGCAACAGCCATTTCAATTTGATATATCTAATAACTGATGGACACAGTAATATTTCAGGATTGAAATGAGGTTTATTGTACTAACAGAAAATGTGCAATATGCATTAAACCAAAATTTGACCGGTGCAAAAATTTGGGTACCCTTATCATTTTATTGATTTGAATACTCCTAACTACTTTTTACTGACTTACTGAAGCACAAAATTGGTTTTGTAACCTCACTGAGCTTTGAACTTCATAGCCAGGTGTATCCAATCATGAGAAAAGGTATTTAAGGTGGCCAATTGCAAGTTGTTCTCCTATTTGAATCTCCTCTGAAGAGTGGCATCATGGGCTCCTCAAAACAACTCTCAAATGATCTGAAAACAAAGATTGTTCAACATAGTTGTTCAGGGGAAGGATACAAAAAGTTGTCTCAGAGATTTAACCTGTCAGTTTCCACTGTGAGGAACATAGTAAGGAAATGCAAGACCACAGGGACAGTTCTTGTTAAGCCCAGAAGTGGCAGGCCAAGAAAAATATCAGAAAGGCAGAGAAGAAGAATGGTGAGAACAGTCAAGGACAATCCACAGACCACCTCCAAAAAGCTGCAGCATCATCTTGCTGCAGATGGTGTCACTGTGCATCGGTCAACAATACAGCACACTTTGCACAAGGAGAAGCTGTATGGGAGAATGATGCGAAAGAAGCCGTTTCTGAAAGCACGCCACAAACAGAGTCGCCTGAGGTATGCAAAAGTACATTTGGACAAGCCAGCTTCATTTTGGAAGAAGGTCCTGTGGACTGATGAAACAAAGATTGAGTTGTTTGGTCATACAAAAAGGCGTTATGCATGGCGTCAAAAAAACACAGCATTCCAAGAAAAACACTTGCTACCCACTCTAAAATTTGGTGGAGGTTCCATCATGCTTTGGGGCTGTGTGGCCAATGCCGGCACCGGGAATCATGTTAAAGTTGAGGGTCGCATGGATTCAACTCAGTATCAGCAGATTCTTGAGAATAATGTACAAGAATCAGTGACGAATTTGAAGTTACGCCGGGGATGGATATTTCAGCAAGACAATGATCCAAAACACAGCTCCAAATCTACTCAGGCATTCATGCAGAGGAACAATTACAATGTTCTGGAAAGGCCATCCCAGTCCCCAGACCTGAATATCATTGAACATCTGTGGGATAATTTGAAGCGGGCTGTCCATGCTCAGCGACCATCAAACTTAACTGAACTGGAATTGTTTTGTAAAGAGGAATGGCCAAAAATACCTTCATCCAGGATCCAGGAACTGATTAAAAGCTACAGGAAGCGACTAGAGGCTGTTATTTTTGCAAAAGGAGGATCTACTAAATATTAATGTCACTTTTCTGTTGAGGTGCCCATACTTTTGCACCGGTCAAATTTTGGATTAATGCATATTGCACATTTTCTGTTAGTACAATAAACCTCATTTCAATCCTGAAATATTACTGTGTCCATCAGTTATTAGATATATCAAATTGAAATGGCTGTTGCAAACACCCAAATATTTAGAACTAAAAATGATTAAGATTAATAGGGGTGCCCAAACTTTTTCATATGACTGTATATATATATATATATATATATATACAGTATATAAAATTTAGTTGAGGCAACCAGAATATTTTTTGTCCCTGAATCATCAGATATTATTTCAGACGTTATCTATAGGGTCTTCTTTAGTCCCTTTCCTTTTGCTAACTTATCACACTCCTAATTTTTGCCCCAGCTTTTTAGCTCCCACAATATTCCAGATCATTGGTTACTCCAATACTAATCCTACATTCTTAATATTTTATCAGATGCTGAAATCTCCCTTTTCTTCTCGCTTTTTCTTGCGAAGAACTTTTCTTCAGCCGCTTAACATAAGAGTTGATTCGCGGTTTCAGTGACAAGTCAATGACAGAGACATTGTCCAAAACTGTAAAACACTTTGTGGGACCATAAAACCTGACAGATATGGTTTTGTATTCAGCCAAAATATACATCAATATGACAAGCTAGCTATGGAGCTCACAGGAAAAGTCTTTGAGTACGGTTACCTAGAACTGTATTGAATTGTATATGAAAATAGAAAAGACAATGTAATAAATTATCTATAGAAACATTCCATCACGCTTGATGTTTGCCGGTGTGAAGGGTTTCATTGCACATTTTTTGAGTGTTTTTACCTCTGATATTGTTAACTCCTTGGTACGAAAAGCTTTTACTAAACTCATTGGTTTGAGCTTATTGCTATATGCAGTATAAAGTTCTACTTTGATGGTGCAGAATAGATTTTTCTAGGCGTTTTCGTCCAGTTGTTTCCATCCTCCACCTATACCTAGAATGAATTTTCCAACCAACCTACTTGTTAAATTATAGACCTTCCTACAGTACATATGGGCAAAGCCATATATATATATACACACCATAGTGACATAGTGGCCATGCAGTGAATTGGAAGCCCTTGGATATCAGTCCAGTCCTGCTTGATCCAATTTCTTTGCTAGTAGGAGGTGAGAACATACACATGGGTGTGTCATAAAATCGAGGGAAAAATTAATTTTAATCAAGCTAATAATTGGAGCATTGAATGACTGGCACAGAGGACCAGGGAGCTGTTTTTGGTGGCGCAAAGGACGGGTGAGTATGGCCACTAATTTTTGTTTTGGGGGCCAGAAACCCCTTTAAAAATGTATACCATAATCTTATGGCAAAACTCCAGGAATTTGGTTAAAGGAAACCTGTCAAGATTACCTGGAAGTAGAATGAATCGCAGCAACTCAGCCACAAAGTGCAGACAGATCACATACAACTATAAAGTGGGCACTGAGTAATGAGGGGGGTAGTTTTGGTATGTTTTTCGTATTTATGTGCTGTGCTTTGTTCTGGCACTGTCTTTATGTAGTGAATTGTGTTCATGTGCAAAAGTGTTAGATTTGCTGCATAACCACTTCTCCTTTTGCCTACCCTAACTAAATGGGACTTGCATAGAATTTTCATATATAGTGTAGGTCCAATACATAGAGAACATATATATTGTTGCACCTAACCAAAGTCACATTATCTAAAATAGAGAACTGAATCTCCATTTCCTTATGCCTCTAGGGATAGCTGGCAAATCACACCTGCCCCTGCCAGGATACAATAGTTCTAATCACACCATTGCTGATACAAACATCCAAAAATTCTCAGCATTGTGAAGATTCAAGAGGATGAAGTGAAACATTCTGTAGAAGATAAATAAATTCTGAGTGAAGATAAATTCTAACAGTGAGAGCACAAAATTATTATGGTCAAGTTCCAGATGAATCCCAAGGCTCCTAAGAAAGAGAGAAAATTCAATCGCTTGGTAGCCAATAGAATGAGGGATAGAACTATATAGAAGTTCTACATTAATACAGGTAACCATGTGAATCCATAGTAATACTTCCAATCATCTCTGCAAGAGAGAGTCCATACTGTCCCTAATAAATAATACTAGGTTCACACCTGCGTTCGAGTTTCCCCAAACTGTCCCCACAAACGAAAACGTAATATGCTTAAAAAAGCACTTACCCTTGGTTTCCACCCAAAAGAGGCAGAAAAATGTTTTAAGCGGATTTGTGGACGGAAACCCCGAACGGAAACTGGGTGCAGGTGTGAACCTAGCCTTAGATGGTAATGCCACCACAAAAGTTCCTCAAAATTCTATCCAGATACTTGTAGAAACCAACGGCATTGGTTGATTTTGAATGGCAGAATCAACTCCTGCCACTATTGGTCATCCCTCAAAGATGTAATTTTGGTAAATCATAGAATGTTGCTATGTGGGGTGACTTGGGGTAAAGGAACAGAAATTCATTCTTATCAAATGACTCCTTGAGGGAACTGATCAGATAAGACAAAGAGGGCATCTTTGGCATCTTTAAATTCTTGGATTTCAGATTAGTAAAAGGTCACTCTCTAGGTTCCCTGACCTTATAGGGTCCTCTTCTGACAACCCTAGTTCCAAACACTGTTTACGCTTTTGCATTTAATGGAACTTTAATTTGCACGTAAACAAAAGAAGATCTTTAACCCATGAAAGAGAATCAAAACCTGTTATTGGAAGAGAGATAATCCCTTCTGTAGTATTGAGATCCAAGATGAAAAAAGATTTCTCATAGAGAGGTTAATAATCTGTAATTGATCCTCATTCATGGAGCCATCTGTTGTTGCTTTTTTTTTTCCCTATTGAGACATTGATGTTTTCTTCTGATTTCCCTTGTCGACCAATGGTGCCCATGGTGCAAAAGAAAATCAGCCAATTTACAAGGCCCTGAAAACTTTAGCCTGGTCAGGGTCCCACAATCTTCATACAGCCCAGGGCCCATTGTAGTCTTAAAGGGGTATTCCCATGAACATAACCATTTTTAAATTTGTAGATAATTAAAAGTTAAACATTTTTGAAAATATAAGTAATTAAACATTTTGCAGAGTTTTAAAGATTTTCTCTAAATATCTTGTGGTCACGAGTTGTTGTCTTGATCGGTTGCTAGTGGATACGACCATGAATGCAGGATCTTTCTAAGGTCAGAAAATCAGCCATGATTTGCCTTATTGTGGCTGGGATATCTTCTGATACATGTAGTGTCCCTGCCTGATAACCCAGCTACAATAAGAAAATCATGGTTGAGTTCCTGACAAGTTCCAGACCATAGAAAGTTTCTGCATACGTGGTCGTATCCATTGGCAACCGATCAAGACAACAGACTGTCACCACTAACATAGTTAGAGAAAATCTTTAAAACTATGCAGAATTTATCTACTTATATTTGCAAAAATCTTTAACTTTGCATTATCTACAAATATAAATATGATTATGTTCATGGGAATACCCCTTTAATCTGCCCACCCATTGTAGTCTTAATCCACCCATGCAAGACATTTAAATATAATTTTTCTCTTAAGTATATAACATATGGATGAATATAACATAGTGAACATACTGTAACTAGGTTTGTATGTGTATTTAATACATGTAATATGTCTGGGACCCTTAGGGCCACTCTTGTTACCCCACTGGCCAAATGATGGTCATAAAACAGTTAATATAATCTATATGTTCAATGTACAAAGAAAAGCATTAAGGCTTGAGAAAAATCCAAGGAAATGTGCTATTCGCACCACCCACCGTGCTGTAGACACAATTGACCTCCATGTAAGATGACCTAATTATTACTATTATATTATAGAAAGTGAAGAGGTCTGGATAACATTGGCCCTTCTCTATACTTATACAGTATAGTAAATATCAATTGACGGTCTAAAATATTGAAGCTTATTACCATGTGGAGAAGAAGGGTATAATGGATGATTATTGCGCCGAGCGTTCTCTGATTGGATTCATTTGAAGCTTTCTAGGAATCTGCCATGGTTAAGATAATGTTTTCCGTAATTATCGTCGCCTTTCATTAGCTCTTCCTTTACAGTATAGGCACAGCAGGTCTTCATCATCTTTATTGTGTTTCCAGTCATCAGAAACTGAAGAATCATGACAGAGAATCATTCATTTTATGGCTTGTTATGAAAATCAGCCGGGTTTAATCCAACGACCGAGCTCATTATCATAGCGGAGGTAAGCGATCACCTTATTAAAAGGTCACCGGAATGAAAGAGGCTTATTAAGACTTCATCGACGCCTAATAGACAGAATGGGATCCCACAGCTCCAATAGTAAATCCTAGATATTGCATCATTGTTTGAAAAAGGCAACACGTTGAGACTGGGTATTAATTGGACCCACCAAAGGAAATGATTCTGAGGATCTGCTCTGCTACAAAATTCAGGGTAACCCTTGTTCTCGTTGTACACACAGAGATGATATCATCCATAAGATACTATAGTTCATCCCATTAGAAATAGACCCTTGTGAAAAGTGATTGCTCCAAAGTCAGATCCAAAAAGGTACCTGGAGTAAGGATAACCCCTTGAACCAGCTCACTGTAGAAGAATGTCTAGTTTGGCTTACACCTTAAAGGTTTGGATATTGATTTATAGGATTGCTTCCTTCCAGCAGATGACACTAGAGGTACGGCTTTCTTTTGCATACCTTTTCCCAAGAGGAGCGGTGCATGGCCTATAAGACATCTTACGCCTTAGGAGAAACAGTACCCCCCAGATCCACCAACACATAGAAGGAAGATCTGTCCCAAACTAAACCTTTGGGAAAAGGTTTAACTGATTTGACTTGATCTGTTCCCATGACTGGTAATAAATATAGTGTTACACACAGAGTCTTTCAATACAACTATAGAGGTGCAAGTACTAAGCGTTCTCATAGGCATTTGATGAATTTTGGCCAAGCCCATGGGTTTGGGAGATAATGTTTAAGAGGTGTCCAGAATCTTCCTCGAACATCTGCTGGGAAAAGAAAAGAAAAGTGGCGCATGTTGACAAGTCCGCTCTTACTAATGAGAAATCACTAAGGTATTAGGCAAAAGCTTACTCCTCCATCCTTACTGAGAATACCTGCATGTTCAGCCAAACATACATGTATAAGAGGATTCCAGGAGGAGTAGATGTCTGTTATGAGCCTACCTCTATACTTTCTGTGCAATATTTATTTTCATATAAAATGGACATGTGAATAACCCCTCCTAATAATGTTCTTGGCATAGCGGCATGGCATTGAATTATTCAGGATTCAAAATTTTGATTGTTCATACATAGACCTAAGAACGTTCGTCCTGTATAGCCAACCATCAACTAAAGTCGGCCACAACCAAAAATAGTTTATTTTAGATTTTTTCGGTCTTCTGCTGTAATAGTTTGTGCATGACAGAATGACACTGACAGACCTCTGTGCATGTATTTTTAAAATTATTGGTTGGCCAGAACCTTGTGGGTTGGAGGCAAACCTTCGCGTAAAAAACATTTGCTTGTATATATGTGTGTTATATTCTATGTAAAAAGATGCATATAAAAAGGAATAAAAAAATAAGTTGTAATTAGAGATGAGTGACTCGAAGCTGCAGAAGTGGAATTCGATCCGAATTTCAGGAAATATTCGATTTGCATCCAATCCGAATTTCCTCACATTTCGTGGTAACAAATCGCATTTACTTCAAAATGGCTGCTGTCCATGTTAGGACATGGGGCAAGGAACTCTGGGAACGCGGGATCACCCACAATGCAGCCAATCAGCAGCCAGCCCTGTGATGTCACAGCCCTTTAACTCCTTCGCGAGCGCCCACGGCATCTTTGAACGCTGCATCCAAAGCGTTAAAACCCCGGATTGGTTATGGAGCAGGGTATTAGCTGTAACTGACACTGACACCCTGCTCTATAACCGATTGGGGGTTTTAACACCTTGGATGCCGCAGTCAAACATGACCACGGCATCCAAGGGGTTCGACCATCTTGCCGCCCATCCGTCCACCCTGGATGTCTGCAGCCAATAGCTGTACATGTTATGCAATTCACCGCGATTTAATTTGGATCGAATAGAATCGTATCGTGAAATTCGGTGAAGTTGCCGAATCAAATTTTTGAATACTTCGCTCTAGTTGTAATATAAAATAGTTTTTTTTTTTTTTACCGATTTATTAAAATGTTTTTAATAAAATTCTTTCTTTTATAAAACTGTTTTTGGCTCAAAAAACCACAACAAATTCTGCAACAAAAAAGCTGCGTTTCCGCAACGTGGGGCCTTAGCCTAAAATAGACTATAATGGGGACTGGGAATGAGGAATGGGGCATGGTCATCGAACACAAATGTGAACCTAGCCTTATATTGTCAAAGTTTAATCTGGTAAAGATCACATGTTTGGGGTAAAGGAACATACATCCGAATGTCCATTGTAGATCATTTGTTGGGAATAGTTGCAAATGATTGATGTCCTTTCCAGGTGAATAATAGCAGTCTAAAATCGAATGTTTTTGGCCAGCTTAAGGGTATGACCACACACTTTAGCAATTGTTTGCATCTGACTCCCCAGCCATCTGCAGTGGCCAACTACTGTACGAGTTTGCTGATAACACTGAGGTATTACCATTAAACTCACGCTGTCACTGGCAACCATGGGCAACTGGGGAATCGGCCGCACACAATTGCCGGAGAGTGTGACTCTACCCCGGGAGAGAGAGCGTATACTACAGGTGAAGAAGACCAGGAAGGATTTGACTAGTTATTATTCCTGAGTAACCTGATTTTCCAGGAGGACATCACACTACATATAATTGATTCGCTCATATCAAACGTTGGCTCTGAGTGGTGATGGTATTAAAATCTAACAAGCCTCCAGAGATCCTCTTGAATTTGCCTTCAAACAATACATATAGCCTTGTAAGCATCACCGCATACACAGGTTATTAAAAAGCAAAAATAATAGAATTTCTTCTCAATGTTCAATGATAAACAACCATTTTCCATTATTAAATGTATTCTACCGAGAATGAAAGCAGAGAAGATTCTGCATAATAAGAGAAATGAATATGCTCAGCTTTAACTACAAATCTCTCCCGGTAGCCATGTATGTGTGGCTTTCTCTAACCTCAGGTATTAAAAACAAATATGCTAATACGGCTGTTCATGACCTTTGTGCCTGCACAATGTTTCACGGGGCAATTTCCTGCCAACCCTGTGTATAAAATATCATTATAGGAAGCTAATGGAGATTCTACTGGAATGCAGAATGTTGCAAGTTTTAAGAATGCATGTGCAAATGAAGACAATGGGACTGTTTATGTGATTCTTGACCTTGCTCATTATATTCCAAATAGGGACCTCTGGATTTCCCATATTTTGCAATGTGAACATTAAGTCTTGGCAGAGACGATTGTACACCTTAGGCAACAGTTAAGAAATGATATAATCCATTCATTGATTCATTGACCTGTCTCTATCTTTGTCTTTGTTTATTTATTCTAGTTCACAGCCAATCCTACTCTATATAGACGAGGAGGAACAACTCTGAAAGACTGCTTTCTACTCATGGGTTGTGTTGCCTTGCCCATTTCCAGTGTCAAATCCAGGCAGCATCCAGTTAGTTGGTAACTGGAGGCTTCTTCTTCTCCTCTGGATCCTAGTTTCCACCAGTGGCCTATTTGAGTGGGCATTGTATATTAGTAATATGTCTCCCTTCTTGGCTGCTTGTCCCCTTGTATGTTTTGCTTGCAATGTTGTTGCTTCTGTTCCTGACCTTGGCCTTGGTTCCTGACTATGCTCACCCTTCACTTGGTACTTGTATTAATACTTCTGGCTTTAAACCCTGAGCATTCCTGACTATGCTCTTACCTTGATTCTTGAATACTACCTGACATTATTCTGGTCTTGATTTCTGGGTACATGTTTGCCTAGATCCTTGTGTAGTTTGTCTGGTACCTGCAGTGCTACTCCTGGTCTTGACCATGAGCTTACTCCCAACTATGCTTTTGTCTCATCCTTTGGCCTGTTGCTACCTAAATGTCTTCCTAGTGCCTCTCTCTGATAATGCCAACACTACCAATTGGTGATTATTTCGGGAACTGTGACCTCAAAGTTCTCCTGCAGCAAAATCCATACCTCCTTGTTGGGTTTAGGGTTGAAAATATGAAGATTTTTAGGACTATGTACCATATCAAACAGATTACTGCTTACAAAGTCCACACACATTCTAGTACATGACTGCAACTGTTGTCTCTGGTTTGGCAAATGACCAAACATATTGCACTAGAGAGACTTCTTTCTAATGGAAAGCTTTTCTGCATAGATTTTCCCAGGCTAAAGTGATATTACATGCCATATCTTAGAGGGAACTTCCAGTAATAAACATTTTACCACTTACAGTCATAATATCTTGGGGTACATTCACACTATAGTTAGTGAAGTCTGTTGCTCTCATCCATTATCAGAGTAGAGCAATGCTTTAAGGGAGTCTGTCACCAGCAACACCACTGCTCATTTGCATATTGTGAAATAAATTTATATCTCAACTATGGAGGTGTGAATTTCTTCTTCTATCATGTTTATTCTGGAAGAGAAAGTCGTACCTGCAGCAGTTTTTCTTCCGTCATGTTTTTTTTACATTAGAGTGAATGGGACCAGATGCAGATGGAGGGTGCTCTGTCTGCATCCGTCATTCCATCGGTGTTTATGGCCATTGTTCTGATCCTATGATGGTTTAGAGCAACATACTTCACTAATGGTAATGTGACCCAGCCTTACATTACTATCTCTTCTAGGCTTTGAATACTAAAATATTAGTTATAATATTAGTTTAAAATTCACAGTGTTTACTAGAGAAGTAGAAACTTCCTAGAGTTTTCCCATAAGAGTTTTCCCAGCACGTAAATTCACTTCCACATCACTATTGGTAACAGCTGTGTAGATTTAGACACTTCTGAGCTGTCGGACCATTTGGCTCCGAGAACAACCATAAGGTACGCCAAGATACTCCTACTTAACTTGGGTTTTGCTGATCCTGGCTTCTTCTGAAGCTCCATTTTAAAAGGAAGCTATCACCATTTTTTTTAGTTGCTTAATGAAACTAGATAGAATCAACAATTTTGTAATCTTTTCTGATTTAGATTTTTAACATTCTAATTTCTGTACATGATTGTGGGGGCGGCCATCTTGTCTGAGCTTCTTCTCTGCTCTTTTAACAACTTTTATTGATATGGTTTACAGCATGATCATGGCCATAGGCAGCAATAGACTGGAGCTATCCCACTGAGGTCTATAGGAAAGTTTTCTAGACATACTGTGTGCAGGGAGGGGGAGGAGATAAGATGTGACATCATCTATTGTCAGTAGTGATGTAATGATGGCTCAGTGGTGTTTTCTTCTGTTGTAATCTTGTGATGTGATGAGGTGACTGCTTCAATGAAAACCTGAATTGACAAATCTCAGTCTATTATTAAACTTAGAGGCCAGAGTGGAAATTGCAGGATTTAGGACTTTTTAAAAATATAGTAAGTGACATGCAAAATTTAAAAGAATTCTTAAAGGCAGGGGCCCGACATAGCATAAATGTTGGGATTTTTCCATGGTGGAAACGCCAGGGCAAAAAC
The DNA here is from genome assembly GCA_947044405.1 of Leptodactylus fallax. Classification (NCBI taxonomy): domain Eukaryota; kingdom Metazoa; phylum Chordata; class Amphibia; order Anura; family Leptodactylidae; genus Leptodactylus; species Leptodactylus fallax. The sequence goes on along the minus strand of CAMRHE010000173.1, from coordinate 1,132,989 downwards.
TGCAGCACTTTACAGTACCTGCAAAGTGGATGGGATTCTGGCTAATCCCATCCACACATTGCAGAAAAATATCAGACATACTGTGATTTCCAAAACCATCGCATTTTTGTAAATCGCAGCATGTCAATCATACCTTACGGAAACACTGACGTTTTCCACAGAGGACTTTCTGTGAACACTCCATGGAAAAAAACATGATGTGTTTCCGCCGTGGATTTTCCCGAAGCGCTTTTTGGCTCCAGCTCACTATGTGGGGCCTTAGCCAAAAACGTGTTTAACATAAAAGCTTGTTTAAAAAAAAAAAAGGTTTTATTTTCTGGTGACACTTTCTATGCAAATGTGCATAAGCTGATAGAATCTGGAGACTTCATATGCAAAAAGAAACTTACAAAAACAAGAAACTTACATAAGGTATAGTATACAGCAGGGGTCAGCAACCCCCAGCACTGGTGCCGGAGTCGGTACCCAAGGCACATCTACCTGGCACAGGACTCTCTCTGCTCCAGGTGGAAATCTCTCTCTAATCGTCCATATATATGCAGGTGGAGGGGAGGATGCACTGGGAGGTGGTGGGAACATGGGGCACAATGTCTAAGTGTCCAGGCCAGTAGCCTAGTCAAAGGTCAGCAACTACCTGTGCAAAGTATAATATGGCAGCTAAATTTGCCTTAATCCATTTCAATAAGACTGTAAAAATTTGTTTGGATTTCTTAAGCAAAAAGACTAGTGTGTGTGATGGGCACCCTCTGCCCCCACAAAGCAGGCTTACTGTAGATTACACTGAGCCCCATGACCAGTCCAAATATGAATCATTTTGCTAAAGGATCACATTGAAATGTAAGCTCAATCGACAAACTAACTGGTTGCAGTTATGGTTTGTGTTATGACTTTCATGTAGGACAGTGTTTCCCAACCTTTTCGGGGTCCCCCTGGAAAAAAAAAATTTCTTGTTGCACCCCTATCAAATAATTTTTACCAAAAGTCTGAAAACATCCTAAGGACGCAGATAACATTGCATAATCGCATGGGATCATCTTTCTAAATACTTCTAGAGTGTTGAGGCTCCCTGTTGGTAATCACCGATTTAGGAGGGTGACGCCCTTACCATTATTACATGGCACACTGAGTACTTCATCTTGAGATTTTTTTTTCCAAATCGGCACCTTAGACTAAAAAGATTGCTGACCCCTGGTATACAGCATGAAAAAAACAATAAAAAGCAGTCTAAGTGAAAGGAAATTAAAAGGGCAAAGAAAATTACTGAGTAGAACAATTGAAAAAAGATACAAACCTATGACAGAAATTATACAAAATATGCAAACATTTACAAATGATACAAAAGTAATAGAAATAAAGTATTGTAACTGGTAAACAGACTCATTTTCCGATAGAAGTGCTCCACTGTGAGTGATGGGAGAGCACTGGGCATATGACGCTTGGCATGACACATGTGTCTCTTTGTCTTTGTCTCGTACATTCCGCAGAGAACCACAGTTCACACATCGCGCTACGCAATTAATGATATGTAATGTCCATAAAGTACATAATTGTTCCGAGCGCGTCGAAGACATTTTATTCACTCACATAATTGCAGTTCACTTTTCAGCTATTAACTAAATTTCAATTCTTCACTGCAACGTAATTCAGAAGCCAACTAGCAAGCCCGTGGAAAGGTCATAAACGGTGAATGAGCCTGATCTGATGAATGAGCTGCTATATTTGCTGCTATTCTTTCATTGTTATGGGTAGAATTTTTCTTTTTTATTGCATACCCCCACTTCAGATTTAGACCTTCTGTCAATGATGGCAGATGCTGAACATATTATTTTCTGGACATAACATTGTTATTTTCTGATCCAAGGCGTGCACTAGTCAAGGGGCTATTATAGGGAGCCTATGAAGATTTCCAGGGTTTGGAAAGAAAACAGATTACTTATATTTTATTAGGATGTCCATGTAACATAGGCGTATGTGAGTGTTGTACATAAAAATTTGGTCACATCAGAACCCATCATTGAAGTGCTACAGATGAGCCACCATGTCCTCAACACCAGGCTACAGTATCTTCTATGTGGCAGATTTTAGAGCAGATGTACATACATAGAACCAGCCACTTACATACTAACATTGACATCGGTCATATAGGGCTGTATAAGTCCTGCCCCTGGCCCCACCTCCAAACTGCCCAGGGCTGCTACCAAATCAAATCGGACTCCGCACTCTTGGATGGGGTTTGTAAACCACACTCCTTTTTATGGATGGCACATGTCAAAATTTGCCAAAAAATTCAGGACTGTCCCAGCAAATTCTGGACAGTTGCCAGCTAGACAACCATAAATAGGCAAATATGTTCCTTCCCTATCTTAAGCATGTAATAATAAATGGGGAAATTTGAAAAGGAACCTAAAGAGATTTCTTGAGTATGAAATGCAGCCAGATAACTGTATTTAAAGGGCTTATCCAGTTTCTAATATTGACCTGTGATGGTGGCACCAGAGCTCAAGACATCACTCATGAGGTCAGAAGAGGACCCTGAGGGAGTTCTGGATGCCACAAGGATGCCCAGAAGAGGTGAGGGATAGAGAGTATAACTGTTTGTTATTTTTCCTCACTGCCCCTGGGCCTCCACCTATTACACTCTGGGGTCTGAAGACACCCCACAGTATAATTGTTTGTGACAATCTTGGGCCAAACCTGAAACAAGATGAATTTTTGGAGGTTTGCCCATCTCTAATGATATTGCATATCGGGGTCAAACCACTTCTTCAGATCAAAGAAGGGGCTTGACCCTGATGTGTTTGGTTGGACTTCCAAGTACTGGCAGTGTATAAGCCTGGAATTTTTAATATCAGTATCTTTAAACTTATTCTTTTGCTTCTATTATTTTGATGTTGGATATTCTTCCAAGACAGACTATGGCACCTGCAGTTGATTCAGATATCCATAGATACTCCATGCTTATGTACACACGTAGACAACATTGTTGGTGCCCCTCATTTAATGAAAGAAAAACCCACAATGGTCACAGAAATAACTTGAATCTGACAAAACTGAAATTTGCCAAACTACATGTTGACAAGCCACAAAGCTTCTGGGAGAATATCCTATGGACAGATGAAACAAAAATCAAAATTTTTGGCAAGGCACATCAGCTCTATGTTCACAAATGGAAAAACAAAGCATATCTTGAAAAGAACACTGTCCCTACTGTGAAACATGGAGGAGGCTCTGTTATGTTCTGGGGCTGCTTTGCTGCATCTGGCACAGGGTGTCTTGAATCTGTGCAGGGTACAATGAAATCTCAAGACTATCAAGGGATTCTAGAGAGAAATGTGCTGCCCAGTGTCAGAAAGCTTGGTCTCAGTCGCAGGTCATGGGTCTTGCAACAGGATAATGACCCAAAACACACAGCTAAAAACACCCAAGAATGGCTAAGAGGAAAACATTGGACTATTCTGAAGTGGCCTTCTATGAGACCTGACCTAAATCCTATTGAGTATCTTTGGAAGGAGCTGAAACATGCCGTCTGGAAAAGGCACCCTTCAAACCCGAGACAACTGGAGCAGTTTGCTCATGAGGAGTGGCCAAAATACCTGCTGAGAGGTGCAGAAGTCTCATTGACAGTTACAGGAATCGTTTGATTGCAGGGATTGCCTCAAAAGGTTGTGCAACAAAATATTAAGTTAAGGGAACCATCATTTCTGTCCAGGCCTGTTTCATGAGTTTTCTTTTTTAAAAAATTCTGTTGAAGCCTGGTTGGAAAGCAATGTCTGACTTTCATTTGTTCATTTTCATAGAATTTTTATATATTATTACTTTTGTCAGATTCAAGTTATTTCTGTGACCATTGTGGGTTTTTCTTTCATTAAACGAGGGGTACCAACAATTTTGTCCATGTGTGTAGTTGTAATGGCTCAACACAATGATATCAGATAGGAGACAGATTCATAGAGCACACACAGCTTACTTTGTCATCACAGTACTACCCTATGTAGCACTTGGCAATGTTTTTCCCTCTTTCTATAGGTCAGGAGCAGTGACAGATCATCTTTAAATACATTGATGTTGTATATTTTACTTGTAGTACCATATTTGACCACATGATGTGCCGTTACAAAAGGTACATGTCCATAGCCCACAAGGATTACTATTGATATTTTACCTGTAATACCATGTTTTACCACACGGTGTGCTTTTACAAAAGGTACCTGTTCATAATCAACAACGAATATTAAAGAGACTTATGGGAAAATATACTAAAACACCCCCTAGTGGTAAAAAGATTCCGTGTAGTTATTTGCAATACATTTTTTCTGGACTCTAATGATAAACTTAGTATGTGCATATATATCATATAATACCCAGCATTATTTTTACCCAGTATTCATTGCAATGCTTCACATATATAGCTGAATGGTATGGAAAAAGCAGAATCTTACAAGTTTTACGAGGAGGAGAACAATAAACGTTAAATTCTGTACGGTTGGCTTAAATGCTTATGCCTCAGAAAAATAAGATTATCAGTCTTTTAAGTAGGAGATATTTCAGATTGTTTCTCCTATGGGTAGGCCTTGGGGTATAACCTGCTTCCCTAAGTAACTAAAGGTATAATCTATTGCTGATTAGCCTTAGAAGTTGCAGAGAGAAGCTTGAGGAGCAGCCATGACATGTTTGTGGAGTATCCACATGACTCCAGCAGAGGGATTAGAAGACTTTAGAGGGATTCAGAATACAGGATAAATAAGAATATAAAGGAATCCGCACCCAGAGGATCGACCAAGCTGAACACACTGAAACTGTTACAAGTAGACCGCATTCCCTCTACTGGAAAATAGGGCATTAGAAATTCTACCAAAACTTACAAGTAATTCTTCACTTTCTTCACTGAGTTTACTTCACTTAAACCCATAATATCCTGGGATGGTTTGTTTGTTCAAAGATAGAGAAGAAAAACAAGGTATAAAGTGAACTATATGGCCAAAAATATGTAGACACCTGACCAACACAGTATATGGGCTCATTGGACATTCCATGGGTGGTAATATACAGTTGGTTCCCCCTTTGCAGCTATAACATCCTCCACTCTTCTGGGAAAGCTTTCTGCAAGATTTCGAAGGGTGTCTGTGAGGATTTGTAACCACTCAGCCAAAGAGTTTTTGTGATGTCATTCACTGATATTGTGCAAAAAGGTCCGGATGTTATTTTGAGCAATAGTAATAATATGACTCACATAATGTTGCAAATAGATAAAGTGGTATCCCCATCCTATATCCATCTCTGGACCCACGCCTATGGGAAGAGCAAGGGTCCTGGGACCTAGAAGGTCTGGCTTATATTTGGCATTCCAGTTTAGTGTCCTTCCCTATCCCTGGTGGCCAGGACTTGCAGTCAGTTATCATCTTGGCAAATTAGGGTGTAACAATGTCCCCTGTAACTACCATCATAGCCTTTCTATTAGGACCCTACAGTAACGCTTGAAAAAAATTATAGAATGTTAAAAAAAATGTAAAAAATTTAAAAAAATATGTGCAGCAGACACGCTGTGATTTCCAAAACAGTGGTGGTTTTGGAAATTGCAGCATGTCAATTATACCTACGGAAACGCCAGCAGTTTCCCTATAGGTATAATTGAAGCAGAAAGAAAGGAAACTGCTGCGAAAAATGCAATGCCTTTCAGACCGCGTTTTTTCCCGCAGCCCGCTACGTGGGGCCTTAGCCTTAAAGAGTGTGTTATTGCCAAAGCAATAACACACATTAAAAACCCTATACATATTGGGTATTGCCATAATAATGCTGACCTGCATAATACATTTAGAAAGCTATTTTTACCATATGATGACTGACAAAAAATTTACAGAGCAAAAATCAGATACCAGAATTGCTGTTTTTTTCACTCTCTCCCAGAAACAGTTTATAAAATCTTAATCATTAAATTATTTGTGCTTTAAAAATGGTGCTTTTTAAAAATAAAACTAATCCTGCAAAAAACAAGTCCACATAGGTTGACATAAAAATAGAAAAGTTATGGATCTTGAAATATGACAATAAAAAAAATGTAAAATATGGCTTGTTCCCTAATCCCAAAATATGCCACATACTTATTTGTGCTATAAATATGGTGCTATTAAAAAAGGCAACTAATCCTGCAAAAAACAAGCCCATATATGACTATGTTGACCTAAAAAAAATGATGATGAAAAAAATGCAAAACAAAAGGGGAATTAATTAAGACTGGCATTTCCTACATCAGTCTTAATAAAGTCCCCGACTGGCACGAGGTGTGCCTGAATTATTAAGAGGCGCTGTCACCTTAAGACATCAGGTGCACTCTCATACAGCAGATTCGAAATCTACGGCAGTCAGGATTTTATGTCTAACTATAATAAATTTGTTGGGTCAGCCTTGCTCTCCTCTTCATCCCGAGTAAAATGCAGAATGAACGAAAACTGCCATAGATTAATAAGGTTAATAAATTCTCCCTCAATGCTTCATCCTTAAAGGGGTTGTCCACCCCCAAGTTTAGCTAATGGCTCAGTGGTTAGCACTGTTATCTTGCAACGCTGGGATCCTGGGTTCAAATCTGCATGGAGTTTGTATGTTCTCCCCATGTTTGTGTAGGGTTTCCTCCCACATACCAAAAATATACTGATAGGTAAATTGGATCCCTGTCTAAACAACTGATGATGAACATCTGTATGGCAGCCACTAACACCTCTACTCCACAATGAGTCTCTGTGAGAAAAGTGCATTACTATATTTGTCATTGTCATACCGATGATCTATCAGGTCATTCTGACACCCGTACCCGTACCCCGTACAGATCAGTTCCAGTAGTCTCTGGGTGCTGGAAGCTGCTCGTCCACTGTATAGCGGTGGTTCCAGCTTCACTCCCTGTCCACCTGTAGGCTGACGGAACAGCTGAGCTGTGGGGGATCCGGGTGTCAGACCCCCACAGATCCCATACTGATGACCTACTCTGTGTATAGATCATCAGTATAAAAAAATGGTCTTTGATGACTGGCCTATCCTTTATATAGGCCATCAATATTAGATATGCAAGGGTCCAACTCCTGGAACTCCTGTAGATCATCCATACCGAGACCGCGCGGCTTAGTGATGTTTACATTGCTATAACTTGCCATACAAACTGTAGTGGTGGGTATAAGTACTGCAGCCTTGTCCCATTGATGTCTATGGGCAGTACTGCACTATCTACACCCGCCACTACAGCGTGTATGGCGAGTGATCATTGTGGCTCACAATATGTAAACATTTCCGAGCCATGCTGTCCTGGTACTGCAGATCTGTGGGTGCACTGGGTGTCAGACCCCTACAGATCTAATATTGATGTATTATCCTAAGGATAGCCCATCAATAGTATAAACTGGATAAACCATTTAAAGAGGACCTTTCATGTCCATATCAATGTGCGGTATTATATACCGCTAGAAAGCCGATAGTGCGCTGAATTCAGCGCACTGTCGGCTATCCCGGTTTGTACCCCAGTGCTAGAGATATGTCCCCACTGTCATGGCTGGGCTGTGAGGAATACCCCACTGACTGTACTCTTTCATAGCCTTGTACTGTCGGAGGATGAAGCCTGAGCTGTAAGGAGCGCCCCGAATATCTTTGCGGGATATAATTATACCGCACATTGATAAGGACATGAAAGGTCCTCTTTAAGTATAGTTTTTTTTTTGCCTGCTTGGGGTATTCGTGATATATGTTTATACATTATATTGTACAGTTTATAGACAAATGTGTAGTAAATTTATAGTAAAAACTCTCCAAGTGTTTTGTATTTTGCATTTTTCTCACCCTATAAACAATTAGAATCCAGCTTTGTTCCATTCAGAATGCTGTTTCTTGGTGATAAAACATCAATTTCTTATCATCCGTCATGTAATAATAAGTAATAATAATTAGAATGGTATCAGAGATGTTTACGTAACCAATAGCCTAACTTCTGAGGCTGGAGACTTGGATGTGATGCCTGGAGTCGGCAGCCTGGGAATAGTAAACTAGACAAATTGCAGATGTAAATAGTCAGTAGACTTTCTGAACAAATAAATAACCCGGAGCGATGGACTCTCACGAGGGGGCCTTCTCTCAATTATGGGAAGGCTTTGAAGAAGTTTCTAAAGTCACTGTGGTGATTAGAAACATAAATTTTACGTTTTAGGACAATAAACCTGGGGAAGAAGTAAGAGAGACGGGAAAGAATCTCGCTCTTTGTATGGCCGGCTGACGGAGGGAGCCCCATTGGTTAAACTTCAAAGGGAGACGTGGAGACCCTAGTTATACCAGACGGAACACCTGATCGGCTCGGCTACATTGTAATGCATTGCATATCTAAACATTACTAGTAGTACAGTACATAGACTGAATATTAAAAGGGACTATATAGCAAGAGTTGTGCCAAATGACAATCTCAGCGCTACTGCATTGACAAAGTTAGTCTGCATCAGGATACACCATTGAAGGGTTTTTAGAGATTTATAGAAAAATGGCTGCTTTCTTCAGTACATGGAATTGCGGCTCCACTCCTGTGAAGTAAATGAATCTGAGCTGCAATACCACACACAACCTGAGGACAGTTGTGGTGCTGTTTTTAAAGGGAAGCTGTCATGTTTATTTTATTCATCGAGAACAACCCCTTTAACCCTGTCAATATTAAGCACATCATTTTTTTAAAAAAAAAATTTCATATCGATATTACAAAATTTTATAATTTTTATATTTATATATACAGGATATACTTTTTTTTTGCAGGATGAAATGTACTTTGTATAAATACTATTTTTGGGCTTGTAGAAATTATTTTAAATATATATATTATTTTATATAAATTTCAATAATTAAAATATAATTTATCAAGCAGCAAAAAATGATGGGTATATGGAATATTTTTTTAACCACTTCCTACACCGGAAGTTGGCTGTCTATTTCTGCAAGGACTTACCAGTACGTCCAAGCAGAATTCAGCAGCTGCACAAAATCATACAGCTGCTGAAACGGGGAGCCGGCTGTAACTTCTACTGGAGCTCCCAGAGAGAAGGCAGGGAAAGTTTATTACCTTCCCTGCCATCCCAATCGCTGTGTATACACCGCTATGGGCGCTGCCAACTTGTGGTTACCCTCTGACCCGGCGGTAACATGATCCGCCGGGATCAGCGTCTGCAAGAGCTGCTGGGTCATACAGCTCTATAATAACGGGCAGGAGGCTGTATTCCTCCTGCAATTGGAGCTAAATGTACCAGCCCAAGTAACGGGAAATCAGCCTCCCCAACAAAAAAAAAAAAAAAGTCATCAGATGTCCCCGAAGGTCTATTATGACCTTATGGGGACACAATGGAAAAAAAAAAAAAATGGAAAAAAATTGAAAAGGAAAGTAAAAAAAAAAAAAAAAGTAAATAAAATAATTAAAAAAATAAAATAAAATAATACATCAATAACACGCTCTTATTAAAGGTTATAGCCCCACCCCCCGATGACACCATACAAAATAAAAATTACTGTAATGGAGAGTAAAAACTATTTTATAAAGTTTTTTTGTAGAACTTTGTGTTATTAAAGAAAAAAAAAAAAAAAAGTGATTTTCCCGGATATAAAAAAAATTAAAACACATGCAAAAATAAAAACAACATAAACATAAAGCCCTATGTGTCACGGAAAAAAGACGCAGAAATTAGTTGAATAACGCAAATGATAAAAATGTTACAGCCCTCAAAACCGCAACTACAAAAAACCCGAAAATGTGTCTAGTCTGGAAGGGGGGTAAAGCATCTGGTATGGAAGTGGTTAAATAATGCTATTGTTTAAGTAGCTAAGATGCACACTTTATGGGTGGGAGATAAGTGATAAGACATCAGGCTGCAGCAAGTTATCTGTGTCCCACAAAAGTGGGAATGGTCTTTTCAAGAGGCGTGACCTCTATAGAAGAGTGGAGATAAATATATTGAGAACAGTTGAGTCTGTGGCTCAACTGTTAGGGTGTCTCTCTCCCATACATGCCATACCTGGCCATTGACAGCAATGCCACCAGTAATACTACATTTTGCATTGTAGTGGTCACTTCAGAGGAAATATATGGCCTGCTGCAGTTTCATTCAGCAATATCAGCTGGGCAAACAGCCAATCTGGCTTCAGTTGAAGAAGGATCTACCTTTAGAAGAAGTCCCTTCGAAGGGGTTGACCATAGTCAGCCACGGATGCTTTCTTTCCAAAACACTTGACAATGGGTTATCTCTGGTACTGTAGCTCCGCTCCATTTAAGTGAATATGCAATGACAAAAAACAAAAGGTGTTCAAAATTTCTATTTATGCTAGAAACAGATTCCATATTGAGATATGTTTCCTTTCCTACCTCTCCTCTTGGCTTGACATATCCTGACATGCGTGGTACCAGATGACCATCTTGGGAAAATTCCAGGTTTTTGCGATACACTGTCTGGAGATGTTCATTCTATGTTTGTCTATTTGTGGCCACCCAGTGGTTGTTATGAGAGCTGCAGTCTATCAATAGTTTAGCTAACATGATGCGATAATGTACTGAGTTTGTTTCACCTAATAGGGACCAAAAGACTTTCAATGTCACTGCAAATAACTCTCTTGCTCCTGCACTCTAATAGGATCAGGTCGGGTCTCCAGCTGTCTCTGGGGAGAAGATAGAAGAAGTTTATTACCACTTATGTCTTCTTGACACACTACATAGCACTGAATGTGTCTTATCAGACCCAGATCAGCTCTGCCAGTCACTACTGTCATCATGAAGGCTGCTTTCCCCTGTAACTGGGGCTCTTATGGATGACCCAGTTACAGTGGAAAATGCAAAATAAATACATAAATATATATAAAATAATAAGGTGTGAATGTCCCCCAGGGGTATTTTGTATAAAAATAAGCACATACATATAAAAAAAAAAAAAAATACAACTACATTTTTTAAAAATGAAATTACATATCAAAATGTTCATAATACAATAGGGAATCTATTTAAAGGGAGTCTATCATTCGCAAAAACAGTTTTAAGCTAATGGCATGTTGGAAAGGCCTTTAAAAAGGCCATTCTTCTACCTTTCCTTGTTTTCTTCTCCCAGCCGATTCCAAGATAATTCGTTTCTTCATGTATGGAAATGAGCACCGGGCGTACCTCCTCTTCTGCGAGCACCCATCGCGTCATCACTTCTTACCGCCCCTTCGGCCGTTGCGGTGACTCCCCTCTTGGTCTTCTTACTTCTTACTTCTTGCTCTCAGTGAATTTTCGCGACTGCGTATGCACATTCGGCTCTGCCACGCTCTTGTGACAGACCACCGGAAAATGGCGTCCGATTGCGCATGCGCAGTCACGAAAATTTGCTGAGAGCGAGAAGTAAGAAGAAAGAAGGCTAAGAGGGGAGTCACCACAATGGCCGAAGGAGCGGTAAGAAGTGATGATGTGATGGGTGCTCGCTGGAGAGAAGGTACGCCCCGTGGCTCCGTGGTGCTCATTTACATACATGAAGAAACAAATTATCTTGGAATCGGCTGAGAGAAGAAAACAAGGAAAGGACACTATTTTAGTGTCAATTTGCAAATATAAAAAAATACTATGAAATGTAAAAAATGCATTTTTTACTTTTGTTACAGTTCACACTCAATAAATAATAATAAAAAAATAAATAAAAGCTTACTAAGAAGTAAGCCCTAGAAGTTATAAAAAAAAAATAGCAAAAATGACTTTGGTAGCCCAACAATTAAAAAAGTTAGAGTTGTTAAAACTATATGTGCACAAAAACACTAAAATGTGTTTGATCACTAAAGGTGTTATCCTGGGAGTATTTTTACATTTGCTTTCTTCGAGGTTTGAAGTTCTGTGCTTAGAGGTCCTGGGCTGATTCCAACTCTGGGTCATGAGATCGGAACCAGCACCCAGCCCCCTTGTCATTCTGCCAATCCCCATAGAATAGGTAATCTATCTGTGAATATGGGAGATGAGCGAGGAGGCGGGATAAGTTAGGAGCCAGGTGCTGACTCCGATCACATGACCATTGGTCGGAACCAGCCGGGAATCTCTAGTTTCTGTGCTTTAAAACTTCCAGAGGAAATAAGTGTAATAAGACTTGGACAATCCTTTAAAGGGAGTGTGTCACCATAACCCAACATATTAAACCAAACCTACAGGTAGTTAGCTTAGGGTCACCTGAGTCAAATTATGTTTTCCCCTTGTGATTGGCTACCCCCATTGCTGGGACATCACTGTTTTTGTCAATATGCAATTTAGTTCTTCGGAGCAATGACAACACCCTTGTTGCTCCAAAGAGCTCATTTGCATGTTGACCAAAACAGAAGTATCTTGGCAATTGAGGCAGGGATTCACAAGGGGAAAACACTGTTTGATTCAGGTGACCCCAACCTATCTATCTGCAGGGCTGGGTTGATATGCTGGGTTATGGTAAGAGATCCCTTTAAGGCCTTTTCAGACCTGGTCATTAAGGAGTTAATGGGAAATTATAGTCTGTATTTCCAGCAACATCTGTAAGTATAGCAATCATAGTTGTGATCAATATTATCCATCATCTTATGGGTACACATACTGTACTTCCCTATGAGGCTGGGCAATGGATAGACATGTAGTATCGTAACCTAAAAGGCAGCTACAAGCCATATCTGCAAGCAAACACATGCATGGCCGTCCTTGTAATATTCGTCCCACCTATAATATCCCTGGAAGCTTCTGTGAATTATTCTGACATGAATGTACGCTCTTATGTTTAATTTGTCATTAGCTTTCATATAGTTTATCACAAACAAAGGCAGAAAGGTAATTGTGATAAATAGCGTAGCACACATAAATAAGTGCGAGGCGAGGGCATGAACTCGCGTTAGTGCCTTCTGATTGCAATCACCAAGACAACCGATTCACCCTCTCAAAACATCCATTCACTAACCATTTAATCGCCTCTTCTAGACACAAGCTCCAGCAACGTGATCATTTCTTTTTATTGAAACAGTTTTACAGTTTTGCAACCATTATATTCATATAAGGATTATTACATTCAAAAGGGGTAATATCAATATTTATATATGTTATACTTTTATGCTTTTAGCTGTTGTTATTATTAGTAGTAGTAGTAGTGGTAGTGGTAGTGGTAGTATATCATTATATCAAAGTAAAGAAAAAAGGACCTTAAAACAATACAATTTATTTAAAAAAAAAAAAAAAAAAATTGATATAAAAAGATCAATTATCTTTTTATGTCAATTGGTTTTTTTTTAAAATAAATTTTATTTTGACAGCACTTGTTTTAAGGTCCTAACCCCAGGAGGGTTAACTGAAGCTCATTATCAGAGATGTGCCTGCCTTTGCACAACTCCCACGAGGTCAAACCAAACCTAGCAAGTTGGTGTTCATCCATATTTGTACGTGTTCCTGTGATTTCTGCACTAGGGAGCACTTTGCTTTTGATTCCTAGTATATCATAGTTTTTGTTATTATTAATATTTTATTATATTATTGTTTTAATTTTTTTTTATTCTTATTATTATTTTATTATTAGTTGTAGTAGCTGTTTATTATTATTTATTTATCAATTATGCTTATTTATATAGCGCCATCATATTCTGCAGCACTTTACAAACATTGTCAGTCACGGTCCCATATAGGGCTCACAATCTACATTCCCTATCAGTATGTCTTTGGAGTGTGGGAGGAAACCGGAGTACCCAGAGGAAACCCACGCAAACACGGGGAGAACATACAAACTCCTTGCAGATGTTGTCCTTGGCAGGATTTGAACCCAGGACTCCAGCGCTGCAAAGCTGCAGTGCTAACCACTGAGCCACCGTGCTGTAGTAGTATATCATTATAATAGTAGTAGTATTAGCATTTGTAGTAGTAACATATCATTATAGTTAGTAGTAGGGGGGTGGATGTAGTAGTAGATGTAGTAGTAGATGTAGTAGTAGATGTAGTAGTAGATGTAGTAGTAGATGTAGTCGTAGATGTAGTGTAGATGTAGTAGTAGATGTTCACATCTGCGTTCGGTTTCTGTTCGGACCCCATTATAGTCTATGGGGTCTGCAGGTTTCCTTAGGTAAACCGCTTTTCTATGCGTATAGGTTTCCATTTGGGGGGTCCCCAAGAAGACTACCCGAACGGAATCCCAAACACAGATGCAAACCGGCCCTATGTCTTATTTTTCAGGCACTGGAGTGAATCTGAATCTTTTCCATATGAATCTTGTAAAATGGTTAGAGTTAGTAAGTTACATTCACAATTGATGGTGCGGGGTCAGTGGTTCTTAAACCACTTTACTGGCCCTCGCTATACACTTTGTGTGGCCCTGTGCCCTCTCTGTCTCCTCTCCTTTACACTAAGGGGGGAGGTGCTGTAGTGGAGTGACTGCATCTGTGGGAGCAAGCAGGGGTGGCACCTGACATCTGGTCTCGTAGGTAGCCCACAGCATAGTAGCGGCCTGGGAGCCAGGACCCAAGAGGCAGCACTCCAAAGGTGGACTCAGGAGGCTGAGGCGGGACCTGGGAGTGGGTGAGCGGATTTTGCCCTACCATGGCGAGAGGTAGTGGGGGGAATTGTCCAGGACGGTTGGGAGCTATGGTATACCTATTCTCCGTTTCAGTGATGTCACATGACATAACCTAGCGCTGGAGGCACTGACTGTAACTAGGTCTTATTTTTGGAGTAGGGCTTATATTTCAAATCTACTCTAAAAATCCTGCAAAATCAAGCTAGGGTAGGTCTTATTATTTAAAGAAACAGGGTTGTAGTAGTAGTATATCATTATTATTATTTTTAGTAGTAGTAGTAGTATAGTAGTAGTATTATATCATTATTGTTATTATTATTATTATTATTATTATTATTATTATTATTATTATTATTAGTAGTAGTAGTAGTAGTAGTAGTAGTAAGTTATCATTATTTTATTATTATTAGTACTAGTAGTATATCATTATTGTTATTATTTTTATTATTATTAGTAGTAGGTATTATTATTATTATTATTATTATTATTATTATTATTATTATTAGTAGTAGTAGTAGTAGTAGTAGTAGTAGTAGTATTATTATATCATTATAGTTACTATTATTATTAGTATTAGTATAACTGTTATATCATAATAGTTATTATTATTATTATTATGGTGTAGTAGAGTATATCATTATTTTTTTTTTTTTGTTATTTGTTATTATTAGTAGTATTATCATTATTAGTATTATTATTATTATTATTATTTTATTATTATTCATAATAGTTATTAATATTATTATTGGTGTAGTAGTAGTATTAGTAGTAGTAGTATATAGTATTGTTTATTATTATTATTATTATTATTATTAGTATATCATTATAGTTATTATTATTTGTGTGTTCCATTACTGTTATTATTATTATTATTATTGTTATTATTATTATTATTATTATCATAATAGGTGTATTATTTTTTGTTCTTTGTTTTTTTTTGTAGTAGTAGTATATCATTACTGTTAGTATTATTGTTTTATTATTATTATTATTATTATTTTAGTAGTTATTATTATTATTATTATTATTATTATTATTATTATTAGGTGTAGTAGTAGTTATAGTAGTGTGTGTGTGTTTCATTACTGTTACTATTGTTATTATTATCATTATTACATAATAGTTATGATTATTATTATTATTATTATTATTATTATTTTTTTTGTGTTGTTGTGTTGTTGTTTTTTTTTTTGTTTTTTGTTTTTTTTTTTTTTTTTTTTTTTTATTTTTTTTGGTGTAATGTGTTTGTTTATGTTTTATTATTATTAGATGTTGTTTTTGTTTTGTTTTTAATATATTATTATATCATTATAATAATAATAATAATAATAATTATTATTATTATTATTAGTAGTAGTAGTAGTAGTATATCATTATGGTAGTAGTATATATTAGGTATTATTATTTTTATTATTAGTAGTAGTATTATATCATAGTTAGTATATTATTATTATTATTATTATTATTATTATTTTTTTTAAATTTTATGTAATGGATACATTTTCAGCAACTTTATTTACTTATTTTGTAATGCTTTTAACCCCTTCCTGCTGCAGCCATTTTTTTTTTGTTTTACAGTCTCCGCCTTCCAAAAGCCGTAACTTTTTTATTTTCGCATTCACAGAGGGCTTATTTTTTGCAGGACAAAGTTTACTTCCGAATGGTGCAATTTAAAATTCAATACAATATACTGAGAAGCCCTAAAAAATTTCAGAATGTGGTAGAATTTGAAAATAACTGCAGTTCTTCCATTTTCTTAGGCTAAGGCCCCACGTGGAATTCCGTAGCAAAAAAAGTGTTGCGGGAAAATCCGCGTCGGGAACGCATTGCGGTTCTTCCCGCAGCGCTTTAGACAGAAAGTTCGCAGAGGTTTCTGAGCCATCGTGTCCTCCTTAGTCTGGTGTTTTCTCTCTGTCTATCTATCTATCTATCTATCTATCTATCTATCTATCTACCCTAGGAAATAGAGTCTTGTGGGCCCCCTTTAATCCAAGGTGGCAGTACTGGTGTTTTAAATTGTGTAGTATATCCATATACAGTACTTATCAAAATATAATAATTCAATCATAGTTTTATTTATATAGAGCCAATTTATTCCGTAGCACTTACAAATCAGAGGGTTTGTGAATAGACATCCACAATATCAGACATTACAATGTAACAAAATAACAAATAAAATAATAATATTGTTTGATAATATCAAACAATAGGAGTGAGGGCCCTGTGCACAAGAGCTTACAATCTATGAGGAAATCTTTTGAAAGATAAGACTGTAGGAGCCAGGGGCATGCAGCCACTCTGATTTACCTAAGGACAAGGTAGTGGTAGCCAAGAAATATACTCTACTGACATAAGCACATTGTCACTAGTATTTACTGGTAAATAAATACATAAAACATTTGCACAGGACAACCTTGTGTAAAGACCTAAATTAGTCACCTAAGGCCATTCTCTGGAAGGTGGTAGCTCTTACCACCTACCCCTGGTGTCAGACACTTATTCCCTACCCTAGGCATAGTAGCTAAAGTGTCCATTATGGGAAATCTCCTCTAAAGAGGTTGTCTGCTTTTATTAGAAAAGTCTTTTGAAAATAAACTGTTCCCAAAGTATCCCCAAGCTGGGATCCTCAGCAATCAGCTATAATCTGTAGGGAAACCTGGCAGTAAGTATTCAATTATCCTGCAGTGCCACCACAGGGGAGATTAAGTATTACACAGTGCTCATTCAAATCAATGGATTGTCTGAAACATGCAGGGTGGGACACGTCCTCCAGAGTGAGGGACACTTTGTGGTTGCTTTCCATTCAGGCCAATGAGGATCCTGAATCAAGGCCCTCACCCTCTTCTAATGCTTTTTTTCCCCCCTGCATCATATGTTATACAGTACTATGCAAAGGTTTTGGGCTGGTATAGAAAAAAATGCTGTAAAGTAAAAATGTTCTCAGAAATAGAAATGTTAGGGTAAGTTCACATCTGCAGAGTCTCAGTTGGAGATGCAGTTGAAGTCTCAGTTGAAGTCTCAGTTGGAGACTCCACTGCAGAAACAGCCGAAAATCGGTGGAGAGAACAGTCCTGTACGGAGGACTTTTCTCTCCACCAATTTCAGTATAAAAACTGTAACCGCTGTTTTAATGGTCTGGCTCTCTGTTGTTGGGGTCCACGATGAAGAGTCCAGTGCAGGTGTGAACCTAGCCTTAAGTTTCTTTTTGTCAATTAATAAAATGATGCGAATGAAGGAAAGACAAATGTAAATCCCATTTATATTTGGTATGACCTTTGCCCTTTGGTGGAGGAGTTCTGGAAGTGATGATCCAGCCCCCACAGCCCTGATCTCCACCTCATCCAGTCTGTCTGGGATGACATGAAGAGACAGAAGGATTGGAGCAAGCCTACATCCACAGAAGATCTGTGCTTAGTTCTCCAAGATGGCGGGAACAACCTCCCTGCCGAGTTCTACCAAATACTGTCTGCAAGTACCGAGAAGAACTGATGGAGGGCAAAAGCAAAGGTCACACCAAATATTGATGGAATTCAGATTTCTTCATTCACTTCATTTTGTTAATTGACAAAATAAACTATTAACCCTTCCATTTCTGAAAGCATTCTTACTTTGCAGTATTTTTTCCACGCCTGCCTTTAAACCTTTGCAGCATTGTATAAGTCATAGTTCTGGGTTATCTTTTATCTCTCTGCATTAAACTTTTCTTGGAGGAAACTTTTCCTATAATGAGAATAATTAGAGACATTAAACTTGTCTTGTCGTCATATTAAGCTCTGTACTGTATTATAGAAGGGCAAAGACTTGTGGCCTAAAACTGTCTCCTTCCAAAACTTCCGTGACTAGCTTCAATGTTGAAACTGTTCGTTGAGCAACGTCCCCCGAGAGCTCACCTTACTGCTAAACAATCAAAGTAGGTTCCGTCTTCCGAATTTGCATAAACGTAAACTCATTTCTCGCCCCGGGGCACCTTCTCTATTTACAAATCCTCCTTTAGGAAATATGTGTGGTATAATTATCTACTTAAGTCGAAGAAAGTGCAACCAATATAAATATAGAAGGAGCTTGGTTGTCGCTTCACATGTTCATGTTGTTCCTTCTTTGGTTGTCGATGAAATGCGTTTTCAACCTTTATTTTAAAAACCCATTTTTGCAGTTTTACTCACATGGAAAGACTGATTAAAGCTGTCGGTTTTCTATCCACCGGAGGATTAAATGCCGATAGAAGACAGGCTACTGTTTCAAGCATGAATAGTTTAGAATTTTCATGCAATTATGAAGCAGTAGGCTCCGAGACAACTTCTAATAGTGATATTCCTGTTGGGTTTGGGATATTTTAACATCGAAAAAAAAAAGATCAAAAATACAAGCTCTTTCATTTTTAACGGAGACGACGTGATTAACGCTCCAGATCACAGGGGAAATCCATGCATTATTTGTAAATTTACATCCCTTCATCTGACATTTGATGCCAGGGATTAAATGCGAGTCAATGTTGCTTATTACACATAAGCACTTCCCATTATTATGCGGACGGAAGTCAAAGACGATTTTGTTTGAAAAATTAATAAACAAAACACACGGGCAAAAAAGTTGGAGGCTTTGATGCTTGGAGAAGAAAATAAATGTATAAATGGGGATGAAATATTGATATGGAATGAATCAGGCGTTTACAGATACAGATTGCTTTTTGGAAGGGTCATTTGTGGTTTGCGGTAGGTAGCGGCAGGACAGTGGGGTTTGTTATAACAAGTTATATGGTGATCTAATATCAAGTTATATGGTGATCTAATGGCAACATATAACCTACTTGTGCGTTTTAGGCTACTGCCCCAAATAGCGGGCCTCAGCACAAAAGCACTGTGGGAAAAACTGCAGCGACAACGCATTAAGGTTTTCTCTGCATCACTTTTCACAGATAGTCAGAGGTTTCTTCTGTGGACTTTCTGATTCCTTTACACCTATAGGGAAACCGCCGGTATTTCCGTAGGTATAATTGACATGCTGCGATTTCCAAAACTGCGACGGTTTTGGAAATCACAGCATGTCCGTCGCGGGTATTTTTTTTGCAGTGTGTGAATGGGATTCCCTTCCACTATGAGGACTGTAAAATGCTGCGGTTTTTTTTTCCGCTTTACGTCATGTGGGACCCCGGCCTTACTCAGCAACTTATAACATCTTCTCATTCCCATCTGCAGGACTTAGGCCTCCTGCACACGACTGTAGTTTTTATAAAAGTACAGATCCATTCATTTCTATAGGCCCATACGCCTATGGGCGTAGTTTTTGTGGCTTTGTGTCCATGCCATATACAAGGACCGCAAATTATGAAGCATGTCCTATTTTTGCCTGCCTTTTCGGCACAGACAAGTGTAGGAGATCATACAAGTCATTTTGTGGATAAATGATTACAGATGACATTCAGATTTTTTTTTTTTTGTGCATTGCGAATCAATATTTGTGGACAGTAAAAACCATAACGGTCGTGTGCAGGAGGCTCCATTGTGCATTGTCAGCGTGATAGCTTTATTTTTCACGGCTAGCACATTGACCCGTTATATTGTACTGGCCCCATGCACACGCTGATGTGTTACCATATATGGGGCCGTGAGCCTGGAGCAAAATTCAGGATAGGTCCTATTTCTGTGCACTTTGTGACCCAGGCTGCCTGAATCAAATGAATGGGTCCGTGGAGGCATGGTTGGTACACAGATATCATCCATGGGCTGTCCATGCCGGTCAACCACAAACCCGACACTTGCACACGGTTATGTACATGTAGCCTTAGATGTTCATGACAGTAATACCTTTGTACAAATCATTAGTATGGCCACACATAAACTATTGTGCACAATTTGGGTCCCAATGTACAGAGGGCGCAGAGGAGGGCGACAAAGACAATTAGGGGAATGGGTGGATTGGAATACAGAGACAGATTAACAAATTTGGGGCTATTCAGCTATGAGTAAATCTAAATCTGATCACAATGTACAAATAAGTGAAGAGAAAGCACAAAGACAAGTACAAAGTAATAAAATATCATGTTATTTATCTCATACTTTAATGGACGCTGTAACAAAATCCCACAATGCTTTAAAACTGGTCTTTCTTGGTTCCATTTTTGGTTCTCAAAAATGGAATAAAAAAATGTCAAAAACTGCTACGTATCCCAAAATGATAAGAATAAAACTTGTTTTCCCTGTTAGAAAACAAGCCCATAAAGTTACCATATTTTTACCACACAGTTAACCTAAAAAAAATGAAAGCAGAAAGTATTGGCATTAATTCATTTTTATTTTTCAAATCCAACCCCCAGTATTATAAATGGCACCTGATAAGTGTTAGGGGGGGGTCTCATTACAGATTGTACATTGTCTCGCAGGGGCTTCATTTTCTTCCTCTGACTTGATCTTTCTTATGATAGTAAATTAATTACATCTTCTAAAAATCAACATAACAAATTTTCATGGATCTTCAGACAAAATGTAGTAAAGCTCATTTACTCTCAGAGGCGCACAGGGTGTTCTCAGTGGCAACATGACATATGGATTTTCAGCAAGAAGTGAAATTAAAACATATTTTTACTTCTTTGTTTTACTGAGGAGTTGTCATAAAAGGCCCAGCGTTCCCCAGCAGGAGCGTGATACAGCATACAGTCACTTAATGATAAAATATTTTGTTTGCTTTACAGAGCGATGTTTGCATTAACCTTGGTTTGCTTCCTTCATAATAATAACTATGTTTTCTTTCTCTGTAATTATTTTAATTGCATGCAAAGATAAATATCCATGTCTCATTTCAATGGCAGACGTGCAAAAAACAAGCACGGAAGGAGATCAAAAATATGGTAAATCGTTGAAGGCATGGCTTACACAGGTGCGAGCAAAGATGTCTTATAATGACATCTTTAAAATTCAGAAATCAGAAAAGAACAAGAAAAGAACAAGAAATGCTTTTAATGGAAACAACCACAGATTATTGTGCGGGACTCATTTTACTGATGAAGAAAAAAAAAAAAAGAAAGCAAATCTGAAGTTTAAAACATTCAATGTCGTGTCTTTTCTGCTTCTTCCAGGGTCACCAATAATAAACTTTAGCATTTAGAAATGTTACTTTGTTATTTACCAGGTTCAGTATTTCAATGGATTTCACATTTACTGCTTGTCCTATTGACTGCAAATATTGTCTATTAGAATGCTGTTAGAAGGCTCCTTAGAAGATAATCTCTAGTATACAAGTGTAACAAATTTCACTTTCTTTCCTTCTATCTATCCTTAATTCTCTCCCTTCATTTTGCTTCACCTCCTTTTCTATCCTTCAATTATTTTTGGTTCCTTTCTTTTCCCTTGCCTTCCATTCCCCCACCCTTCCTTCCTTCCTTTCTCTCCCCGTCCCTCCCTCCCTCCTTCCTTTCTTCCTTCTTTCTTTCTTTCTTTCTTTCTTTCTTTCTTTCTTTCTTTCTTTCCTTCCTTCCTTCCTTCCTTCCTTCCTTCCTTCCTTCCTTCCTCCCTTCCCTTCCTTCTCCTTCCTTCCTTCCTCCCTCCCTTCTTCTTCTTCCCTTCCTTCCTCCCTCCCTCCCTCCCTTCTTCTTCCCTTCCTTCCTTCCTTCCTTCCTCCCTCACTCCCTTCCTTCCTTCCTCCTTCCCTCCCTTCTTCTTCTTCCCTTCCTTCTTTCCTTCCTTCCTCCCTCCCTTCTTCTTCTTCCCTTCCTTCCTTCCTCCCTCCCTCCCTTCTTCTTCCTTCCTTCTTTCCTTCCTTCCTCCCTTCCTTCCTTTCTTCCTTCCATTCTGGTTTCCTCTTTTCTATTATTGTTTCCCTTTCATTTTTTTCTTTTTATTTCCTTTTTCCCTCCCTCTTGTCCCTCTCCTCCATCCTTTTAATTTTTCCTAAACATTTCTTCCCCTCTTTCATTTCCTTTTTCCTAGATTCCAGATTTTTGCTTTAACCCTTACCTTTTTCTACTATGCCTTCCTTTCTAATTCCTTTCTTTTTTCTTTTCCTTCTTTCTTTTCTCCCTTTTTTTCCCTTGCTTCCTTCCTCAACCGTTCCTCCCTTCATCCCTTCTTTCCTTTCTCCCTTACCCGCCTCCTTTCTTTTCCCTTTCTCTCTTCCTTTCCATTTTTCCTTTTTCCTTTCTCCCCTCTCCCTTCCTCTGCTTCAATCCTTTTAACTTCCTTACTTTCTCTCTCCCTCCTTTTCTCCCTCCACTTTTTTCTTTCTCTCTTACTCTCTCCCTTTCTTTCTCCCTCCTTCCTTCCTTTTGCTCTCCCTCCATTACTCCCTTTCTCTCCGCCTTACTTTTCCCTTTTTTTCTTCCTTTATTGCTTCCTTTCCTTTCTTTTCTCCTGCCTTTTTCTCTTCCTTCCGTCCTTCCTTCCTTTCTTTTCCCCTCTGTTTCCCCTTCTTTATTTCTACTTACCTTCCTTCCTTCCCTACCTTCCTCTTCCCTTCCTTCCGTCCTTAATTTCCTCCATCATTTCCTTTCTTCCTTTATTTCTTTACCTTTCTCTCTTTCTTGTACTATGGTGTATAAAGGTGTAAAAAAAAAAAAAAAAATCTGATTTGTAAAATAATCCCAATATCAGGAGAAGGATTGTTATCACATTAAACCTTAAACTAGAAACAGCAGAGGTTCAATGAGTGTGAATATCACACAAGCCGATGTATTGAGAGCAAATTAATAGAGTCAGCAGTAAATGTTTGCAGTATCGGTAATACAGGCGATGCTGGAGGCAACAAGAGGGCGGCTTTCACTGATGTATGACAGTGACGAAGTTCTTAAAGTGGAAGTCATACATTGTTACTATATACTTAATAGGGACCATGCACCACTTAGGGGGCGTTCACACTACCGTTGGTGACCGTCAGTAGTGTCCGTTGCTATTGTCCGTTACAAGATTTTAGCATCGGACACTAGCTGAACCGTCAGAAACCCATTAAAATTTCCATTCATATTGTGTCCGTTTACACCCAATCCGTCAGAAGTCCGTTTTTTTTCGTGAACAAAAAATCCTACATGCAGGACTTTTTTGTCCGTTTGGAAAAACGGATTCTTGACAGACAGCAAGTGTCCGTTATTTTTTTAGCATTGAAGTCTATGGGTAATGGACTTATAACGGACAGTAACTGATAGCCATCAGTTATTGTTCGTTATTTTATGTCCATTTTTTTTTCTGCGCATGCTCAGAAAGCAGAAAGAAAAAAAAAAAAAACGGACAGTGTTAAAAAACGGACACTAACTGATGGCTATCAGCCTGGGACGTCACCAAACAGGCCCAAAGCCTGTCTGAGCGCAGGAGAGGTAAGTTACAGTGTTTTTTATGTTCCCTCACCTCACCTGGGCCTCCGATAATTATACTCAGGGGCCTAAAAAGACCCAGGAGTACAACGATAATAGGGTTTTTGGGGTTCGCGGCAGCGGCTCCCACCCCGGTATTTAGCGCCCCTGATAAGAAGATAACCTGGACATAATAAGGACATCATGGCTGGTTATCAGGAGGGACACTACATGTATGAGAAGATAACCTGACCACATTAAGGAGATCATGGCTGGTTATCAGGAGGGGACACTACATGTATGAGAAGATAACCTGGACACAATAAGTACATCATGGCTGGTTATCAGGAGGACACTACATGTATGAGAAGATAACCCGACCACAATAAGGACATCATGTCTGGTTATCAGGAGGGACATTACATGTATGAGAAGATAACCTGACCACAATAAGGACATCATGGCTGGTTATCAGGAGGACACTACATGTATGAGAAGATAACCTGACCACAATAAGGACATCATGGCTGGTTATCAGGAGGACACTACATGTATGAGAAGATAACCCGGACACAATAAGGACATCATGGCTGGTTATCAGGAGGACACTACATGTATGAAAAATTAACCAGACCACAATAAGGACATCATGGCTGGTTATCAGGAGGAACACTACATGTATGAAAAGATAACCTGACCACAATAAGGACATCATGGCTGGTTATCAGGAGGACACTACATGTATGAGAAGATAACCTGACCACATTAAGGACACCATGGCTGGTTATCAGGAGGGAACTACATGTATGAGAAGATAACCTGACCACAATAAGGACATCATGGCTGGTTATCAGGAGGGACATTACATGTATGAAAAATTAACCAGACCACAATAAGGACATCATGGCTGGTTATCAGGAGGGACACTACATGTATGAGAAGATAACCCGACCACAATAAGGACATCATGGCTGGTTTTCAGGAGGGACACTACATGTATAAGAAGATAACCCGGACACAATAAGGACATCATGGCTGGTTATCAGGAGGACACTACATGTATGAGAAGATAACCTGACCATAATAAGGACATCATGGCTGGTTATCAGGAGGGAACTACATGTATGAGAAGATAACCTGACCACAATAAGGACATCATGGCTGGTTATCAGGAGGGACACTACATGTATAAGAAGATAACCCGGACACAATAAGGACATCATGGCTGGGTTTCTGACAAGTCCCAGACCATAGAAAGTTCCTGCATTCATGGTCATATCCATTGGCCACCAATCAAGGCAAAAGATGTCACCACTAATGGTTAGAGAAAATCTTAAAAACTCTGCAAATTTTTCAATTATTTAAATTAGCAAAAATGTTTAAATTTTAATTGTCTACAAATTTATATACAGTTGTGTTCATGGGAAACCCAACATCTCAGTAACATCTGATAGGAATACACAATTAAATATGGCAAGTATAAAAATGAGTCTGCACAGAAAAGGACTTATAAATGTTGGGGACAAAACTGGAAAATATTATTGGAATATATGTAGTAGCAAAATGCTATAATTGTAATGCATATTAGTAAAGGCAAGGATGGAAGACAACCATGCTACAAAGAGTCCACAGGAGCTGCATCGTGCAATGAAATACATTCCCCCATAAATAATTGAACACTAAACAATGTCCATACCCCACCTGATAAGCCTTCTAGTTAGTAAGTCAAAGGCTGAATAATCTAGTCTCTTGCTCACGAGGTCCTGCATTACAGATTACCAATCGATATGAGTGAGTATT
Organism: Leptodactylus fallax; assembly: GCA_947044405.1. Lineage (NCBI taxonomy): Eukaryota > Metazoa > Chordata > Amphibia > Anura > Leptodactylidae > Leptodactylus > Leptodactylus fallax. The sequence goes on along the minus strand of CAMRHE010000173.1, from coordinate 1,107,390 downwards.
ATATAATGCTTTAGGCTAAGGCTCTACGTAGCAAGCCGCAGCCAAAAAGCACTGAGGAAAAAGACTGCGGCGGAAACGCATTGCGTTTTTCCTGCATCACTTTTCGCAGAAAGTCTACAGAGTTTTCCTCTGTGGAGTTTCTGTTCCTATTATGCCTATATGGAAACAGAATTTTCGCAGGTATTATTGACCTACTGCGATTTACAAAAACACAATGTTTTTTGAAATCTCAGCATTTCCACTGCGGATATTTTTCTTCGGAACCCAGAGTATAATAGGCAGAGGCCAGGGAAGGTATGGAAAAATGACAAACTTTTACACTCACTTTCCTTCACCTCTTTTGGGTATCCTCACAGTGTCAAGCTCTGGGTCCTCTTCTGGCCTCTTCCGACTGGAAGAGAACCCAGAGGGTGCACCAAATGCCATGAGGATGTCCAGAAGAGGTGAGAAAGGTGAGTATATGTGTTTGTTATTTTTTGCACTTCCCCTGGGCCTCCACCTGTATACTCTGGGGTTAAAAGAGATCCCAGAGTATAATATTTTTACTTCTGGTTTGCGGGTGATGAACCCCCAAAGTTTCCGGTTCAGGTCGAACACAAAAATTTTGGAAAATTTGGGTCCAATCTAGTTTGTTATGAACTGGTTCACTCATCTCTAATCAGTGTGTGATCTGTGGGGATCAGAACCCTCACACAGAACCTCCAGGTGCCAAAAGATGCTGTAGTAGACGGGAAGTGCGTGTAAGCTCTACTATTCAAGTAAAGCGGTTCCCAAGAGCATTCACTTTATAGTAGACGGGAAGTGCGTGTAAGCTCTACTATTCAAGTAAAGCGGTTCCCAAGAGCATTCACTTTATAGTAGACAGGACTGCAACGCCCTTCCTATTACCACATACATAGAGATCACATCTTCACAGATCCTACAATGTTATCAAACACAGATCATGAAACGAACATGGGGCAAACAAGCATCAGGTTCTCCAGTTTCAGGTGCTCAGGGATATGAATGCATCAGGTTGTCCTTCCTCTACCATACATACAGTATGTCTCTCCCCTGAACTTCACGAAGAACCCTAAACCATCTGAAATACTAGGTCTTTGTTTGAAATATGATGTGTTGGAGGAAACACCTATAGTAGCTCGCACCAGCAGAACATATATTGTAATTCCAAACAGGTCATATTCCAACCCCACCACCTGCACTAAACACTGATCCACCCTTTATGTAGTTGTTTTTTTTTCCATTCCCTTTAAAACATCTTATTTCCTGATTTGTGGATTTCATTTTTACGACTTGAGAAATTGACTGATCTCTTTATCTGGTTGTAAAAATATAACACAAATTATGGTGTCCATCAAAAGTAGGAAGCTAAAAAAAATACCCCTGCACATGTTGCAAAGAAATCCAAAGAGTTCTTTCTATTTAGCTATTTCTGGAATGTTTCCAGTTCCAGAAAGCCTTCAAGCCATGTATCACTTCCCCAAACAGCATCACATGTACCAAAAGATTTATTACTGGAGTTGTTATTTTTTGTAAAAGAGAAAGAGGGTAGAAAACTGACATTTTAAATAATGAACTTGGCAGAGGCCTGGTACATAGAAATCTGTTCAAAACTTATTTTAATGGGATCAAGATAGAAGGAGTTTATTTTACACAGTGGGAGCAGATCCTATAAAACGTCGTAAATCCAACGATGGATGCCAAGATAGACCATGAAGATCACACACCAGTTGCCATCATGTGTGAATGACTTCTCTATAGTCTGACTTCTGGACATGTGTTTTGCAAAATATATGAAGGCAAATTTAATTTCATGCGTAAAAAATATGTTTATTTTAAAAGATAGTAAAATCTTCAAATAGTTTGATGTATCATGGATTAGGATTGATAAAGGTATTTCAATCAATCGTGATCACATGATACATTTTCAGATACCTTTTGTCTGTAGTTGACCACTTCTTATTATTAGAACCAAAAAAGTCCAGACTCCCAATTCCTCTGTTGCCCACTTCTTGTTATTAGGTTCCTAATTCTTCTGATTTATGCTGATTTTGCGATTGGGGTTATCTAGGTACAGCCCTGCCAGGACCTTCATTCTCACCGGTCTCAATCCAACGTAGAACTACACTACTATAGCCTGCATGTGTGAGGGTATTTCCATTCCTGCACTGTGTGGGCTCTGCTATGTCTTTATCTGTATGTATACATACAATATAAAAAGGCACCACTTCCAACAGATACTTGGAGGAGGTCAGTGCCGCTACGCTACTGCCTTGGAACATCAGAAGAGCAGGAGCAGAGATCATGAAGTAGAGGAGCGTCAACAGAGGGGGGATAGAAGTGGAACTGCATAGTTGCTCTCCTAATGATGATTGATGATCATCCTCATTATTCAGTATAGCAGTGGCTGGTCATGGTCTACAAGAGGGCTATTTAGCATAAACTGTCCCCTCATGTACGCCTCTGACTTCAGGTTCCTTATATTTTTCTCCTGGTGGCCATTCTCCTCTTTCGTTGCACTACTTGGGTCCCTGGGTTGCACACATGCACTGGCTTCTTAAAATAACAGCACTTATAGACATATTCGTCAAACAGTAAACCCATCTGTAAAATGTCCAAGGCTCATTTAGGGGACGGACATTGACTTACAAAGTAGCTACCTATAGGTGGCCCTACAGAGACTGTTTTCTTCCTTTTGGAGGAAAGCTAATTTGCATACCATTCACAGCAAGCATGGTGAGACAGCAGAGTAACTTTGGTCAAGGGAAATTGAATCGCATGATGAAAAATTGTGTGCCATTGGTAGGCTGTGCAACTTACTGTAGCGTGAATAGTCACAGTCACATGACATGACAACTTACATCGAGGTCTGTTCTAGTAAAGTTATGTGCAAATTACGATCACAAATCTAGCAGATTTGTTTTATTTTGTGACTGCAAAGTGGTGGTTAGGCCACTTAGCATGTCGCAACACGACCACTTCGACTATCATTAGATGTGATGTTGCAATCCAACATTGCACTAGTCATGTTGCACAAACCAAGCTACCCTTAGACTCCACACACCAGCTGGATCTCCTCAATAGTTACCAGTGCTCGCCCACAGCTTATTAAGTTATCCAAAAAATTTATATGTCCATTTTCCAAGATCCATTCAACACTTTTTGTGAAAAAAAAAAAAAAGTTTTAATAAGGGTGCTAAGGTCTGTTAAGGCTTGTTGAGAGCTGGGATACCCTTGTGGTTTTTTTCTGGTGGTCCTATTCTTTATTTTCTTTCTTACATTTTTAATGTAATATAATATCTTGTTTACACCTTCTAAGAGTTTTGGGATATGTTTTATATTAGGATTTATTTTTAAGAATTTTTTTCTCATGTAACTTAGGCTCCCACATCAACTCAAGGGGGAAATATAGCCTTCTTGTCAACATGGAGGACTGAAGAGTTATAGGTCTACCAGCCAGATGAATGTTGTTGCTTGGTGGTAGGCAAGTGGTTGACTTCTTAGACACATTTAATTCATTTTCCATATGAGATTTTTGTTGGCGCGCTGTAAGTTTTATTTGATATTTTATATTATCTTTATTATGTGAAAAAGTTCATGTACCACGCTAAGGAATATTTTTTATTCTCAAGTCTAGAACCCTTTCCACTTTATAAGTGATCTTCACTTGCTTTCAAACTGAGCAGCTAGCACAAAATGTATTACACTATACTGAGGAAATTGCTGATAACTTATGGGTTACATTAACAAAACCCGGAGTCTGGAGTGGTTCAGCCACAGGTTGAAGTGATACTTAAGGCTTTAGGTATTAATCTTAAAGTGTAAGTTGAAATATGAATTCACTTTTAACTAGTGCTTGATGGTAATATAACACAAGGCTTGAACATCTGACTGTGAGGTGGAGTTTACTTTGGGTATTTTCCTACAATTTTTAGATTTACAGTTAAGATTTTTTTTTTTAATTTTTCTAAAGATATGCTTATATAACAAGACTTTGTGACAAGATTACTGATAGATAATTGTACAAAGAAACTCCAAGTCCAAAGATTCTCATACAAAATTTAAATGACTTCTTTATAACTGTGCTCTCCATTAGGTGGTGTACGTGGGGTATTCTGGAGGGCAGTTCTAGGAGGAGCAATGTTGCAGTGGGCTCATATCACTGCAAAGTATGACAATGCCCCTTAGTGCCCCCAACACAGTATAATGCTCTCCTTACTGATCCCATACAGAATATTGTTTCCTAAGTACCCCCATACAGTATACACTGTGTGCAGAATTATTAGGCAAGTTGTATTTGAGATGATTATTTTTATTATTGAACAACAACTATGTTCTCAATCAACCCAAAAGACTCATAAATATCAAAGCTTAATATTTTTGGAAGTTGGAGTGGGGTTTTTTTTAGATTTGGCTATCTTAGGAGGATATCTGTTTGTGCAGGTAACTATTACTGTGCAGAATTATTAGGCAACTTAATAAAAACCAAATATATACCCATCTCACTTGTTTATTTTCACCAGGTAAACCAATATAACAACAGAAAATTTAGAAATAAACATTTCTGACTTTCAAAACCAAAACCAAAAACAAATCAGTGACCAATATAGCCACCTTTCTTTACGATGACACTCAAAAGCCTTCCATCCATAGATTCTGTCAGTTGCTTGATCTGTTTACGATCACATTGCGTGCAGCGGCCACCACGGCCTCCCAGACACTGTTCAGAGACGTGTACTTACTGTTTTCCCTCCCTGTAGATCTCACATTTTATGAGGGACCACAGGTTCTCTATGGGGTTCAGATCAGGTGAACAAGGGGGCCATGTCATTATTTTTTTCTTCTTTTAGGCCTTTACTGGCCAGCCATGCTGTGGAGTATTTGGATGCATGTGATGGAGCATTGTCCTGCATGAAAATCATGTTTTTCTTGAACAATACCAACTTCTTCCTGTACCACTGCTTGAAGAAGGTGTCTTCCAGAAACTGGCAGTAGGTCTTGAAGTTTAGCTTCACTCCATCCCCCACCCAAAAAGGTCCCACAAGTTCATCTTTGATGATACCAGCCCATACCAGTACCCCACCTCCACCTTGCTGGCGTCTGAGTCGGAGTGGAGCTCTCTGCCCTTTACTGATCCAGCCTTGGGCCCATCCATCTGGCCCATCAAGAGTCACTATCATTTCATCAGTCCATAAAACCTTTGAAAAATCAGTCTTAAGATATTTCTTGCCCCAGTCTTGACGATTTATCTTATGTTTCTTGTTCAAAGGTGGTCGTTTTTCAGCCTTCCTTACCTTGGCCATGTCCCTGAGTATCGCACACCTTGTGCTTTTTGATACTCCAGTAACGTTGCAGCTCTGAAATATGGCTAAACTGGTGGCTAATGGCATCTTGGCAGCTTCACGCTTGATTTTCACAATTCATTAGCAGTTATTTTGCGCCTTTTTCTTTCAACACGCTTCTTGCGACCCTGTTGGCTATTTGCCATGAAATGCTTGATTGTTCAGTGATCACGCTTCAAAAGTTTGGCAATTTCAAGACTGCTGCATCCCTCTGCAAGACATCTCACAATTTTTGACTTTTCAGAGTCCGTCAAATCTCTCTTCAGACCCATTTTGCCAAAGGAAAGGAAGTTGCCTAATAATTAAGCACACCTTATATAGGGTGTTGATGTCATTAGACCACACCCCTCCTCATTACAGAGATGCACATCACCAGATTTACTTAATTGGTAGTTGGCTTTCAAGCCTATACAGCTTGGAGTAGGACAACATGTATAAAAAGGATGATGTGATCAAAATACTCATTTGCCTAATAATTCTGCACACAGTGTAATGTCCACAGATTCCACATTGTACAATGTCCTCATATTCCACACTGTATATTTTCCCCAGGACCTACACAGTATAACAACCCCACTGCCCCAAGCCCACACAGTATAGGACCTAGAAGTGAGCAGAAAGTATGATTCTCAGTACTCACCACTCTTAGGACTCCCAGCTCCTTCTCTGGTCCTGGTCTCTATGTCATAGTGAAACCAGCACACATACTCATGGATTACTCTCTGGGCCCCACTGGATACCCCATTGGTTACCAGGTCACCACTCTCCTGAATCATTATTAAAACAGTTTTCCGGGCTAAAAAATATATAAAAAAAAAAAAATGTCTGTTAGTACTATTAATGGGTTAATAAATGCACCCAAATATCTTAAGCTGTGTTTTGAGTGATTTCTGGGTGTCTCTGGGAGCTCCCGGTATCTTCTGCATTTGTTTATATGGTTCAGCTTCCTGCTATGTATCTTCCAGACTAACCTCTATCCCTCCCTTCCTCTCTCCCTCCCTCCTCTCTCTCTCTATCTCCCTCCCTCCCACCCATACACCCGCTTCCTATTTCTCTAGCTATCCCGCCCTTCCCTACCTACTCAGCCCAACCACCAACCCCATTATATGTGGCATCCCAGAGCTGGCTATGGCTGGGCTGAGGGTGATCTCTGTGCATTGTATTATTTCCTGTTGCTTCATAGCCTGTGTGACATAGCAGGGGGTCCTGAGTCTCACACAACACAGCGCCACCTAGTGAGCCTCACACATGCATTACACCGCCCATAGGATTGAATAGTAACCAAATGTCCAATGGGAGGACATCGCCTGGGAAAAAGGGAGGAGTCAGATGATCACTGGGTCCCCATGGTAACACCCCTGCAGGAAGGTCCTGCGTGTGAGGAGTTAGAAGTGTGGAGTGTTAGGAGGAGGAGGTGAGGAGATAAGTGTGATGTCCTGTGAAGAAAGCAGTGAGTTTAGTGCAGGAATCTCAAGTCCTAGACAGGCCCAGGAAGGTTGGAGAGCTGACATATTCTAGCTTTTCAGAAGATCCTGTCCCCTGTCTGCCTAGCCATCGCCCTGAAGGAAGTCAAGCATCATTATCTTGTCAGCATGAGACTGTGGAGAGAACATTCTGGAACACGTGCTCCATAGCAAGTATCACAGGATCCAGGGGCCAAGGCCAGACCTGTGGAATATCCTGCCACCCTGACTATTGCACCCCGAAACTCTGAGCTATCAGGACCACATAACGTGAGTGGGGAATATTATGTGCTAGTATCATGGTGGGCATCCTCCTATGAGCCAAATAGGAGCCCAGACGCACCTTAGGGCTGTAACACTGAAGTATAAGGGGCTAGGAACACCTTTCATCAAGTCTACCCTGCACCCCAGGACTTTGCTGTGTCACCAGGCGTACCCCGTTGTTTTGTATTGAAGAAACTGTTTAAGCATTTGTGCCTCCACACCCATGGAAGTAAAAGTTCAACTTTACAACCGTTTCTGTGTCTGACTCTGCACCGACAACATCAGGGCGCCCCAAACACCACCAGTCGGCACAGTATAGGGGAAGCGCCCCGGGGGAACAATCACCACCAACATTTGTGCAGCCCCCTCATCACCGGTATCAGTGGTGGTAACGTGGGACAGCACCAGCGCTGCGCCCTCGTGCCCAGAGACCGTGACAAGTCTGCGCTGTTTGCACCCCGCAATCCCAACTGCAGCGTTACCTTCCATCTGGTCACCGCAAGAAAAACTGGCGTCACGAACAGGATACAGGTGTGTGCCATTTTGAGAAAGTCGCCATGAAAAGTGCGCCAAATTGTCTCCAGAGCATAGGTCTTTATTGTGGACTTTGCTAAGATCAAGTTTATTCCCTGAGAGTGCTTGCCACAAAGAGGGGGGAGCCCTATACCCCTGAAGTAAGCCCTAAAGACTGTCCTCTCAGTGTGTTACAGCCCTGGAAGAGTTAAAACGCCCAGGACTTGTTTGCTGCGCCACATCGCTGTGTAAGAACGCCCACAAAGGGTTAACTGTACCTTGCAAAAGTGCGAGAGATTTTTAGCACTGCCCATGAGGCCAGGAGACCCATCTGCCGCCATCTTAGGAGAGCCCAGAATGCTGAGCGCAATGCTCCAGCGCACCCAAACAAGAAAGTGAAAGGCGAACGTGCCAGCGCCATTTCTGACTCTCCGGTGCCGCATCACCGTCCCTGCTGTGCACCGCTGATCTCTGGTCCACGCTGCAGTTGCTGTCAGTGAGTACTGTGCCTCCCTGTCCTTGTCTTCAGTCCTCCCTCGGCCCCAGCGAGTGTTTTCCGTGTACCGTGTCCGTGGGGAGTGCCACCATTAAAGAGGGGGAGCACACCGTCAGCCTGCATCACAGTGACTCTGTTAATAGCTACAGCATTCCAAGTTGTAGTCTCCATTCCCTGCCAGCAAGCAGTTGAGTTTCTTAAAGAGACGGCGACCTAATTTCAGTCATACCTGCAAACAACATGACTGAGCAAAGTGACATTGTGCCATCTGTTTCTAGTGATCCAGCAGTGCCCATGGCGAGCAGCCTACCATTCTCCATGCCATTTTACCCTGGCGCACCATGGCTGCCGCGCTACAAAGAGGAGGCGCATACCCTCAGGGACTTTCGTGAGAAGATGCTGTCTCTCTTCCAGTTCTATCCTCTGAATACAGAACAGCAGATACAGATCCTGCTGGGCCAGCTTGAGGGTGCTGCAGCTAGGGAGGTCAAATCCTGGCCTGCCTCTGACAAAAGAACCCCTGGGCAAATTCTGGACAAACTCCAGGTGAACTTTGACGTGCGATCTGTCTCCGAGGTAAAGATGCGCTTCTTTTCCAGACGACAACTACCTGGTGAGACCCTGCGGGACTATGCTTTATCCCTCCAAGAGGCGTTCAGAGCTGTGGTGCAAGTGGATCCTTGTGAAAATGTGGACTCTGATAAAATCTTGCTTGACCGCTTCATAGAAGGGGCGGGTACCACATTGCTCCAGAGTCAGTTGCGAATGCTTGCTGCACAACATCCCAGCATCACGTTTGCTGACTTCAAGGCCCTTGCCATCCAGGTCTTGGGACAGGAGCAGCCCCAGCCGAGCCCAGTCATCTGTGCTCCCTCACCTGGACCCTCAACAAGCATTGCTCCAGTTGTCCTGCTACTACCTCTGGGTACCTCACCTGCTGCCCAAACTGCGCAGACTACACCAGCAGACTCCAGAGATGACCTTCTGGCCCGAGTGGATCATCTGACCCGTGCCATGGAACAGATCACCGTCCGTCTAGATCGTCTGACCCAGCCGTCTTCATCGTCCAGTGATCCTTTGCGAAGTCTCAACATCCCACCTGAGTCGCCACCCAGACGTCCGTCTTCAGTGAAATCTCCACAGAGTGAGAGGCCATACTGTACCTATTGCCATAGATATGGACACACCAGGCCTCAGTGTTTTCAGTTAAACGGGCCACCCCGAGGCAGCGGGCCGCCCCTCGGGAGGAAAGAAGAAGGGCCCAGGTGAATCTTCAGTGCCATTGTCACGCTTCGTCTCAGCCTGCCCACACATCACAATCCGGGTGAACGGCGTCCCTCTGACAGCGTTGGTGGACACTGGATCTCAGGTAACAACCCTGCGCAAGCAGGTGTTCCTTGAACATTGGGACTTAGGTGTGTTGAATAGAACACCTGACACATGGATAAATCTGTGTGCCAGCAATGGACAGCCCATACCACAGCAGGGTTATTGGGAACCCACTATCCAGATTGGGGACTTGAAACTGCCTAGACAGGGTGTAATTGTCACTGATGTAGAGGATGATAGGTTTGCAGTTGTAATATTAGGCATGAATGTTTTACGCCATTGCTTTGCAGAAGTGTTGGATGCCTTGCATGCCTCTCTCCTTACAGCTTCTCCCAGTGACCAGCAGACCATTCAGCGGGCCATTCGTGTACTCAATGCCCAGCACAAGTTCGCCAACAAACAAGGTGAAATTGGTCGAGTCCGGATCCACGATACCCGTCCAGTAACCCTACAGCCTGGAACAGAAACTATGGTGTGGTGCCGTGCCCGTCCGGGCATAGAAAATCAGGACTATGAGGCCTTGCTACAACCCATACAGGTAGATGGCCAACCACTTGTCATGGCTGCCCGCAGCCTTGTCACAGTTTTCAATGGACGTGTTCCTGTCCGCTTAGTCAACTTGGGCGATGCTCCCGTGAACCTCCACAAGTTCCACTCTGTGGCCCTGCTACACCGGTTAGCACCAGAAGACATTCTCTCTGGTGATTCTACCGCCACACAGCATTCCACCCAAGCTGCTGAGAACATTCAGAATGGAGCCACGAAGTCCTGGTGGGATGAATTGAACGTGGGAGACGCCAATACCCCTATAGAGCACATCAATGGGGTTCGCAATGTGGCCAAGCGTTACCAACCGGCATTCAGCAAACACCCATTGGACTTTGGTAAGACCACGACCATACATCGCATTCTGACTGGCGACCACCATCCAATCAAGGAGCGTCACCGTCCAATACCACCAGCGATGTACCAACCGGTGAAAAAGTTGATCCAAGAGATGCGAGATGCTGATGTCATCCGGGAGAGTAACAGCCCCTGGGCAGCCCCGCTAGTCCTTGTCAAGAAGAAAGACGGAACCCTACGATTTTGTGTGGACTATCGTAAACTCAACAATGTCACGCACAAAGACGCATACCCATTGCCACGGATTGAGGAATCTCTAACGGCTTTGGGATCAGCTACCTGTTTCTCGACCCTGGACTTAACCAGTGGATACTGGCAAGTCCCTATGGCGCCTGAAGATCGTGAAAAGACTGCGTTTACGACCCCGATGGGACTCTTTGAATTTAATAGTATGCCATTTGGGCTATGTAATGCCCCAGCCACATTCCAACGGCTTATGGAGAGGTGCCTCGGCCATGAGAATTTCCAGAGTGTGCTACTGTACCTGGACGATGTTATTGTATTCTCCCGGACATACCAAGAACACCTTCGTCACCTGTCCGAGGTATTCAAGGTACTTATACAGCACGGCCTAAAGTTGAAGCCCTCCAAGTGCTACCTGTTGAAACCCCAAGTTCACTACCTTGGGCATGTCGTGAGCGCACAAGGCGTCCAACCTGATCCTGAAAAGATCACTGCAGTCCAGAACTGGCGAAGACCAACTACCGTCAAAGAAGTCCGAAGCTTCCTTGGATTCGCAGGTTACTACCGGCGTTTCATACCACACTTCGCCCAAGTAGCCGAGCCTCTGAACGAGTTGTTGCGCGGTTGTCCCAGAGAAAACTACAACCGAAAGCTTCCGGTACACTGGACAGCGCGTCAAGAGGAAGCCTTTCAAGCGCTTAAAGCACTTCTGACGCAACCACCAATTCTAGCCTATCCCGACTACAGTCAGCCATTCCGCTTGTACACAGATGCAAGTCACCAAGGTTTGGGTGCAGTGTTGTCCCAGGTTCAGGACAACAAAGAGCGAGTCATCGCCTACGCCAGCAGGAGTCTGAGAGGCGTGGAGAAGAACGACCAGAACTATAGTTCTTTCAAACTCGAACTTCTGGCGCTTGTCTGGGCCGTGACAGAGAAGTTTAAAGACTACCTGGCTGCCACACCCTTTACCGTGTACACAGATAACAATCCGTTGGCGCATCTGGACACTGCTCGACTGGGAGCCCTTGAACAACGGTGGGCCTCAAGACTCGCGAATTACAAGTTCTCTGTCAAGTATCGCAGTGGCAAGTCCAACGGTAACGCTGATGCACTCTCAAGGTTGCCTGTGGGAGAAGAACCACCCCGAGAAGACATCTGGGAAGAGGTGGAGATGCCACCATTCTACAACAAGTTTGCCCAACAGGTTGCTATTGGTGTCCCTGTAGAAGGAGAATCTCTGGCGAAAACAGCTGCCGAATCCCTCCAGGAGCCATCTCTGTGGAAAACGTTCCAAGAAGAGAGCAGAGTTTTAGGAGAATTGTCAGATTTCCTGCTTACAGGAAGAATACCAACCCGTGTAAAGAGAGGTCTTCATGACGTGGAATTAAAACGCCTTTGGCGACAGAGGAAGCGCCTGTTTGTCCAACGAGGCCTTCTACATAGAAACACTCTTGATCCTGTCACAGGTGAAAGGCTTCATCAGATCCTCGTACCAAGAAGAGACGCACAGATGATACTTGAGGCGTATCATGACAGATCTGGTCACTTCGGGGTACAAAAGACCGAAGCTACCATCCGTCGTCGCTTCTATTGGGTTGGGATGAGGAGTGACATTGAGAGTTGGTGCCGAGAGTGTCCCGCCTGTAGTATCACCAAGGAAGGTCGAAGAGATCAGAAGGCCCCTCTACATCCAATTAAGACTCAAAAGCCGTGTGAAATTGTTGCTCTGGACCATGTGAAGTTGGGTCCCACACGTTCCGGCTACAGCTACGCTCTGACAATGGTGGATCATTACTCCAAGTTCCTTGTCATCGTGCCTGTCAGAGATCTTACAGCAAGAACTACGGCTGAGACCTTCTACGCAGAGTTTGTCCGCCATTACGGTTGTCCTGAGCATATCCTCACCGACCGTGGATCGGCGTTTGAATCCCAATTGTTCCGTGAGCTGTGTCAGTTCCAAGACTGCAAGAAGTTGCGAACCACAGCGTATCACCCTCAAGGGAATGGTATGTGCGAGAAGGCAAATCAAGTGATCATCGTCATGCTAAGAACAGCCGCAGTTACACCTGGTGTTGAGTGGCCTGAGCGTATCAAGGACTTGGCCTATATTTACAACAACACACCCCAAACATCTACGGGATACGCACCATTTTATCTAATGTTTGGAAGACAAGGTCAACTTCCTTCAGACTTAACCCTTGGTGTGAAGGTCCCTGACACCATCAATCCACTACCCATAACAGACTGGGTTGTTGAACACCGCCGACGTATGGAGGAAGCTAAAGAGATAGTTGAAACGCGCATGGATGAGGTTCGTAGGAGACAACAGGAGGATTACAACCATCACGCCCATGCAGCGCCCCTGAAAGTTGGCGACCGTGTATGGTTAAGGAATAACCATCGGAATGGGTTGGCCATTCTGGGAGAAAGAACCATACAGTGTCATCTCCATACCATATCCTGAATCCGACGTGTATGAGATCTCTAAACCTGGGAGACAGCCCCAAGTAGTACACCGAAACCGTCTGAAGCTGTGCCTTAAAGAAGGACTACCCACAGAGGTGACCCCAGCTGAGACAACGAGTACAGAGATCTTGTCACCTTCTGAAGCAAAAGAGAGACCCCCAACGTTAACTGAGCTTATGTGGGCGCCTAAACTACTACCATTTAGCTGCTATCCACCAATTGCTCTAGTGCAAGAGAACCCTTCGACAGATGATTTAATTGATTTCAGTGACTCTGTTCCTGATTCAAATCTCGTTCCACTTAGGCGTTCTGAGCGTACCACAAAAGGCATACCTCCAACACGCTATAGTGATGCCATGGCTGTCCTTGGGTAAAAGAGGTTAACTGTCTCTGCTCCTGTATATATGTTATTCCTGCTCTGATTACATTAATGTTTTTCCTGTGTGTATATACAGTATATATATAATATCTTGCCATGTAATATAGTATTTACACTTATATGCAACAATCCAAGCCATAGTGCCTGGCTCACCGAGCCAAGGAAGTTCTGTTACCCCATTGCGGTATGGACATTGTTGCTAGAGTGCCTACTCTTCCTTACAGAAAGGACTGTTTATTGTTTCTCAGAGAGACTCTCATGATAATGGACACTCACGAAATTTGTGCCAGAGAGCCTCTGGACCCATTTGCACTACTGTTGTTTCTATATGGACTGTCTGATGGTACCGCCAAAAGGTTCCATAAGTCTGAGTTTAATTATCTCTCCGTTACCCTTCAGACTTCTCATGGACATTCCAGGACTATGCCGGGAGGTCTTACCTCAAGTTTCTAGGTATTATATTTTTCTAAACTGTTAGTGACATTTGCACTTTATTCGTATTTATTAACATTATGTTACATTTCTCACCTTCACCCCAGCCCGTCACCGAGGTCGGCTCAGTGAAAGAGGGGGAGTATGTGGCATCCCAGAGCTGGCTATGGCTGGGCTGAGGGTGATCTCTGTGCATTGTATTATTTCCTGTTGCTTCATAGCCTGTGTGACATAGCAGGGGGTCCTGAGTCTCACACAACACAGCGCCACCTAGTGAGCCTCACACATGCATTACACCTCCCATAGGATTGAATAGTAACCAAATGTCCAATGGGAGGACATCGCCTGGGAAAAGGGGAGGAGTCAGCTGATCACTGGGTCCCCATGGTAACACCCCTGCAGGAAGGTCCTGCGTGTGAGGAGTTAGAAGTGTGGAGTGTTAGGAGGAGGAGGTGAGGAGATAAGTGTGATGTCCTGTGAAGAAAGCAGTGAGTTTAGTGCAGGAATCTCAAGTCCTAGACAGGCCCAGGAAGGTTGGAGAGCTGACATACTCCAGCTATTCAGAAGATCCTGTCCCCTGTCTGCCTAGCCATCGCCCTGAAGGAAGTCAAGCATCATTATCTTGTCAGCATGAGACTGTGGAGAGAACATTCTGGAACACGTGCTCCATAGCCAGTATCACAGGATCCAGGGGCCAAGGCCAGACCTGTGGAATATCCTGCCACCCTGACTATTGCACCCCGAAACTCTGAGCTATCAGGACCACATAACGTGAGTGGGGAATATTATGTACTAGTATCGTGGTGGGCATCCTCCTATGTGCCAAATAGGAGCCCAGACGCACCTTAGGGCTGTAACACTGAAGTATAAGGGGCTAGGAACACCTTTCATCAAGTCTACCCTGCACCCCAGGACTTTGCTGTGTCACCAGGCGTACCCCGTTGTTTTGTATTGAAGAAACTGTTTAAGCATTTGTGCCTCCACACCCATGGAAGTAAAAGTTCAACTTTACAACCGTTTCTGTGTCTGACTCTGCACCGACAACATCAGGGCGCCCCAAACACCACCAGTCGGCACAGTATAGGGGAAGCGCCCCGGGGGAACAATCACCACCAACATTTGTGCAGCCCCCTCATCACCGGTATCAGTGGTGGTAACGTGGGACAGCACCAGCCCTGCGCCCTCGTGCCCAGAGACCGTGACAAGTCTGCGCTGTTTGCACCCCGCAATCCCAACTGCAGCGTTACCTTCCATCTGGTCACCGCATATATACTTACCTTCCACGCTTCTTCCTGGGGTATGGCCCCTACTTCTTTACTGATTCTACAGGCTCGCGTTCTTCACCAGCACTGCTCTGTTCTCTGCAGCTTCCATGCATGCGCAGTAGAGGTGGATTATCGGCAGCAGTGCGCAGAGCAGTGCTTGGAGTAGAGGGAGGAGTCATCTCGCAGGAAGAAGGAAGAGAGGTAAGTATAATGGGGTGGATGGGGAGGGGAGTAGTAGTGACAATCTGTTTCCAGAAATGGGGAAACAGATCGTCACCAGATAATCAGAAAATG
The DNA here is from genome assembly GCA_947044405.1 of Leptodactylus fallax. Classification (NCBI taxonomy): domain Eukaryota; kingdom Metazoa; phylum Chordata; class Amphibia; order Anura; family Leptodactylidae; genus Leptodactylus; species Leptodactylus fallax. The sequence continues at coordinate 1,092,061 of CAMRHE010000173.1, read as the reverse complement.
TCCCTGGGACCGCCCCAGGGATTTGAGTAAATATACATTTTTGATTAATTATGTTATTTAGAATGTAGGAGGGTGTTTAGATTAGTGTAGGGATTTCCAGTTATCCCGGACAACCCCTTTAAGGAAAACAGGGACCGGTCAGGGTCAGAAAGAAGGTGATTTTAACCATAGAACCACCACCTTGTCTGTGCCCACTCTAATAAGTGTCATGCTCAATGAAAAGCTTCTTTAAATATTTATTTCACTGTGTTTACGTTCCATGGTTGTCACAATCTTTTCAGGGATCAGTGTTCTTACAGGGAATCCCTTCTGGAGGTCTAGGGGGAATATATGTGACCATCCCAATCTTTACCTCTGAGTGAACCAAATCTTAACTATGGCTCCAGTAGATACAGGTTTACCAATCCAGGTAAAAGTCAGCAGCAGGACAGATTCTCCCCACACTTTGGAAACAGCATTCAAAATCTCTAATTCTTTTGTCCCGAAAACATCATCTGTCGGGGGAAAGTTGGGCACCCCATACACACAAAAATATTTGGTTGATAATGCTGAAATCATCAAATTTCACTTTTTTTTTCTTTTTGTCTCCAGTAGCATTTAGCCTTGGAAACTATATTGACAGCACAGTTTGATAACTAGGACAGGAGATTCTGTCATCTGAGAAGACTGGCCTCAGGCTTCAGCTTGTAACTTCATACAGTTACAACTCAGCATAGAAGTAATTTTGCATAGCTTTGTCCAGTTTAGACCAGTTTTTTCATACATATATTTTCTATATTACTTCTGATGGACATCTTTTAAAGTGAGCCATCACCTCTGGTTTTTGCCAGAATGTGGGTTCAACAGAATCCAACATCCTTTTCCCCCTCATGTTCTTAATCCTTCGATTTTTGGTAATCCTCTTTGAGTTTCCGATTCAGTTTTTTCAAATCCTGATCAATTTTTGACCATTTTGCTCGATGACACCTTGTGTAGTGCTTGTATGATGGCTTAATGTTTATTCCTTTTTTCCTTCATCCATTTTCCCCTTTCCCTTGTCTACTTGGTAAGACCATGTTTGAGTTCTAACAATTCTCTTGTCCCTCCAGTGCCAGGCATCACTTTGTTAGACCATCTTAGGAGCAACCTGAAGGTTCTCCTCAATGGATTCTGATTCTGTTTTATAAGGTGGAATATCAGAATGTTTGTTACATTCCTCATGTTTCTAGTGATAATAAAAGCTAAATTTAGTAAGTCTACACACTTTCCTTGTATTATACATTAACACAAGTCAAAGGAGAAGAACTGGTTTAATAGTAGGAGTAAAGTTGGCCATACCCATGAGATCACCTAACTGGAACTGCTCAGTGTTATATTGGTCCCCGAAGGCCTGTCTGGGTCACTGCTCACTTGGTATTGTTATGTTGGTGAGACACAACACCGTGGGAAGGCAGATTGAGGAGATGCCAACTGCTGATCCAGAAGGTGAAGGTTCACTTTTGAGGAGAATGCCAGGAAGAGACCAGAATAATGAGAGTATTGTAGGTGATAGAGGATTCTGAGTATTGGTTGTTGACATTGTTCAGTTGGCATAATAATGTGAAGCCAAATAAAGCTTAATTCTGCGCCATCGCTCAACCTAGTCTATTCTGCAGCGGTGCATACAAACCTTGCATTATTTTGGTCTCTGCCTGGCATACCCATGAGATAGCTGTCAGTGAACATTTGGCCTAACTTCTTATTTATTTCATATCCATCTAATAGCAAATTACCTCCGATAACCAAAAAGAAAGCCCAGAATCTGTTGGGATGCCCCATATGTTATAGATCATTTGGTTTGAGATACTGTAATATAATTTTTATGATGCTTGGTCTGCCCATGTGACCACTGAGACCCAATCACGTCACCAGGAGAGCCATAGACATGGTATGGAGGCCCAACAACTTTATTTTTTTGCACTTCCTCTGGGTCTCCACCTATTATTCTCTGGGGTCTGAACAGACCTCATAGTATAATAACTTCACTTCAAGTTCTAGCCAAACTTGTTCGACCAAAATGCATCAGGGATCCAAGTCACCCGAACCTGAAACAAAACTTGGGAGATTCGCCATTCTCTAGTCATGCCCCTTTTTGTTATCTGGGCAAGTCATGTGCAGAACATGCTGATACCACTTTACCCTAGAAGTTAATGGACATTGCCAGTCTATTGCGTCTTTGAACCATGTGGCTGCTGTAAAGCGTATGGTTAAACAGCAGCTCAGGAAAGATGTCTGCCTTCATAATCATGTACATTAAAAAAAAATCTCAAATTAAAAGACATATTACAAAAAGGTATCTATTTCTCAAAGAAAATAATAAAGATGATGTATTAAAGAACCTAGGGATGCTATCCAAGAGGAGGTAAGCATTACAATTACAAGATCTAGTGCCAAGTGATTGGTTCCAAAGTCACCTCCAAAAGGGATTGTCTTCTCCTTGACCTCACAGACCCAATATTATATCCTAGTCTAGTAGTCTAGTGGGGCAGTCTGACCTTGCAAATACATAACTATACATTAATGGTGGACAGAACCAGATCATTTCCCATTTGATTCTAATTATAACAAAATAGAAAAAATGTATCCAGTGTCTATAAATCACCGTATTAGTCGTAAGAACTACAATTAAAGATATTGGAGTGGCTATCTCCTTACTAGCGTGACAAGCAGAAATAATGTTCAGTTTTGCAAGAAAGCCATTCCTTTATTGTGTGTCAAAAGAAGTTATATGCGGAGATATTTCAGTAATAGATGCAACGAGCCTCACAATTAATCATCTTAAACACCTCTATGTGCATTACGACTCGCTTCTAAATATACTATTGCATAGCTAAGGCCTGAATGGTAGCGTGTTAATTAGAGTTTAGTAGCGCCATAAAGTGCATGTAATAGCTGAACATTATTGTTTAAGACTCGATGTTTCTACGCTATTCAGACCATAAGAAGGAACATTTCATAACAGTGATAATTATAAAGTTGCTGTTTTGATAAATAGAGCTGGAACCGAAATAGCTGCATTGAAAAATGTTCTCTGATCCCGCCATTCTTCCTCCCGCTCTTATAGAATTACACTTTATACAACATTATAATACACCACAGCTAGAGGAGCAATTTTGTCTTGACATTATTGACAAACACTCAAAGAGAAATTTAATTCTTGCATTTAAAATTCCTGGATTGGAGTCAACTTTAACTCTCAGTAAGATAACATATTCACAAAGCGGCAAACTGCTCATTGAAATGTTATATAATGTTTATGTTTGTTTTTAGGTTATTCCTTTCTTTAACCCCATTTTTTGTTTTTCACTCCCCGCTTTCCAAAAGACTTAACTTTTTTATTTTACACGTTACAGAACCATACGTGGCTTGTTTTTTACAGGAGAAATTGTACTTCCTAATGGTATTATTTAATATTCCATAGGATGTTGTTAGAGAATTGCTAGTTGGGCAATTCCCTAGTGCTGCTGCTGAAACAAGGGAAGAAGGTAAAGACAGAGACAGTGAGCTCTAAACTCGACCCAGCCCCTGTCCCTACCTAATTGCCACAACAGTCCTAATGACAGGGACAACTAGGCCGCGATCCCTTCTCTGAATAAGTGAACACAGAAAAGGACAAGACAAATAACACAGAAGTCAGCAAGTCAAAGGGTTGGTAACAGTCGAGCAACACAGTACAGAATCAAAATCCGAGAAAATAGTCAAAGGGTAAGCAGAGGCCCGAACAGGCAGAGACGTTACATATGCACTGGGAAGCTGAAAAAAAAAAATGCATTAATTTTCTTACGGGTTTTGTCTTTTTTGCATTCAATACATACAATATAACAGAACAGGGGAAGAAGGGGAAAAGAGCACTTTGGGAGGGCAAAACAGTAGGAAAAATGGGGAAGGTGTAAAAGGCTTTGGTGTAGCAGAACAACTTAAGGTCAAACCAGGTAAAACATAATGTTTCAGGAAAATCATATCAAACAGTGGAGGAGTAGACCTCCAAACATTTGGGGTTAATATAGGAGGATGTGCGGGTTTTGTTTTTACGGTGACCACTATGTGGTACAAATGACATGTTACCTTTATCCTGCAGGTCAATACGATTACGATGATACCAAATTTATCTAGATTTTTTCATGTTTTAATTAAAAATAAAATTCTATGCATCTGACACGTAACTTTTTTATACTTTTGTTTACAGAGGTATGTAAGATTTTTGTAAGATTTTTAAGATTTATTTAAATCCTTTTATGTACGGCAAGTTACAGTATTTATTGATACTATTTTGTCTCTTCGATACCCCCATACATTTGCATGATCAGCTCAACTGAGCATGCATGAGTTGAAAATATGGAGCACACAGTAGGCATAGTCAGACTATTCTGGCAGTGACTAATTTTCCTGAAAACTAAAGGATCTGGCTTGCTGAAATCCAATATGGTGAACCATTCTCTCCCCAAAATCTGTGAGTTAAGAGATCACATACTCATTGGAGCCGTTTCCTATGAAATTGGCATATTTGTTTGGTATACATCTAATGAGTATGACCTCTACATTTGTGATGATAAAATATTCTAGGGCATATAATACTGTATCCTATGAGTTGACGATGTTCTGAACCAATCTCATGACCTACATACTCCGTCTACTCACATTTCTGTACCAAGGTGAATAAATTGCTTTGGAGCATCTTCAAAGTTTGTGGAACAGCTGAAAAGTTATCTTTACAATCACAATACACATAGAGGAACATTGTTTAATTGCTCTTAGCGGAATGATTCACATTAAATATTGACACAAAAAAACAGTTACAGTTTACATAACATGGACAAGTATCATGATAATATTCATCACACTGGAAGAGAAAAAATCCATGAAAAATTCTCGGAAACTCCACAGGAGACAAAGGAATAATATATGAAGATTGATTCCATTTAAAAACTGGACTTATAAGGTTATAAAACAAGGCTGTTTTCTCTGAAACAGCGCCACTGTCTGGAGCGGGACTGAGCTATAAAACCATGCTTTTCTTTAGTAGAAGCAGTATTTGTAGTAGTAATAATAATAATAATAATATATTAATGATAAATAATAATAATAATAATAATAATAATAATAATAATAATAATAATAATAAGATATTAATGATGATAAAATAGTAATAATAAGATATTAATGATAATAAAATAGTAAATAATAATAATAATAATAGCAAATAATAGCATTATTATTATTATTATTATCATTATCATTAATGGGTGAACTGGTTAATATCAAGCCAGGTTTGGTATAAATTTTCCAATAAAAAAACAAGATTTTTGGAATTTGTCACCCACCAATAACTTTTATATTGGGAAAAATAATAAACACTGATACTCCATCACCTCCCCAAACACCATCCTGTGTGGGTTCTGCTGAGGCCTCTGCTGTCACATCATGGGCTCCAGACTACTGAAGCCTGTAATTGAGCCTAAGGGGTCATGTAGTTCTGTGATAACATTTTGACACCAGCGTCACAATGGGCGAACCTCATGAATATTCGTGAAACAAATCTCAGGAGGTTCACTCATCCCTAATTATTATTATTATTATTATTATTATTATTATTATTATTATTATTATTATTATTATTATTATTATATATTCTGTTCATAAAGGGCTTGAAAATCCTCCCATGTTGTATATTCCCATGTTATGTTTAAGCAGGAAAGGGAGTGTGTGAAGTGTGCCTATAGAGTTATGTCACTGGTATGAGTGGTGTATGGGCGATCTTGTGTATGGAACTGTGAGCAAGTGCATAGGCCAGGAGCATTTGTGCAAATAAGTTGCAAAGTTCATGCAAGACATGTGGAGGTATTTGGACCACTATACACGGACTGCGCCGTTCCAAAGGGTATTAGCAAAAAATGATTTATTTCCCAAGGTACAGTAAGCACACACAACGCGTTTCTGGACCAGCAAGTCCCTTTTTCAAGTGTATCACACTCCCTCCAAGAGGAGTTTTAGATCTGGACAGGGACAGTTCTGGTGAGATCTAAAACTCCTCTTGTCGATTTTAGGCGGAATCTGTGATGGCAATGCAGATGTGAACCTAGCCTGAGTTAGTAATGTTGATGTACAGTGCAATATGTACAGTACAACATGCATATGAGAATATCAGAAAGTAAAATAAGATTGTTTTTAATGCAACCCCCTGGTACCTGCATGAGTCTGAGCATCCATCACTGTCAGATGGCCAACTACGGAGCTTCCAGGCTCATTTGGAAGATTTCTCCTGCACATCTCTATTTGCTTCCAGTTAGTGTGTTCCAGTTCAAGTTCATGATTCTATTGCTCTGCATTTGATTTATTCTAATGTCCCTAAAGGTATTGTTTCTTACTACCTCAGTCTATGAGTTAGGGTGTGGACATGTTATATATGACATATTAGGGTCTGCCCCAGGGAACCACCTGTATCATCAAGCCCAAGTGCACCACCTCATCCTCATATAGGAGGACTGGTAGAGAGGCCTTGGCACCAAGACCACTGTGATCCCTGTGACAACTACCTTTGTCTACCTTCCAGTTAATCCACTGGCCTAACACTACCCACACCCCTGGGTTGTTGCCTAGACTTAAATGGCCATGTTTGGTCTGCACAATGGACGAAAACACTGCATGTCTCTGTTTTTTCCTATGGACCAATTTCTGCATGCGCCCATTATAAGGAGTAGGACTGTGTGTTGTCCGTGGAAAACATGGACACTGCATGGACTTGACTTACAGCCACGTGAATAAGGCCTTACTCAAATGTTTCATTTGTGGCTTTCGTTGTGTTCTATGATAAGATATCACACTGCAGAACGTTATCAATGTAATCTTTGCTACATCTGTAAATTCTAAAAGAAACCCAAATGTAGTTTATTCTCTTGACTTGAGTGTTCATCAAGCTTCTCTTTATGTATACTACTTGGGTGAGGGGCACATTGTGAATGCTTTTGGTTAATCCATGTACGGACCTAAAACATTTTGATTCATTCTCACACATAACAGTCATCAGTTATCCCATACAGAAGTCAAGCATTGTCTAAAGCTTTTAATTACTAGATATCCTTGAATCAAAAAGAAAAGGAACCACAAACAGAATGTTAAGAACCATTAAGGCAAATTAAGGTAGAAAAAACATACGAAAAAGTAAACTAGAGCGCAAGGCTTCCATAGATACAGGCCATGCTGTGGATATTGGGCCCATGGATAGAGGTGACCCAAGTCATATTAACCCATGGATCATAAAAGGTGGAAGAGGCAAACAGACACTCCTAAGTGGTTAGGGGTGAGGAAATGATAGCCAGTGCCATAATATGGTCCCATTCTCATTCTTTGCTATGGGGCCACCTCACTTCTACAGTGTGTACGCACTGCCTGGGCAATAAGTACCAATTAGATCTAAAAATATCAGGACTTTTGAATATAGGATATAAAAAACTATAGAACTTGAAATTTCTATAGTAGGAGTAATGTCAAGTGTTAGCCAAGTATCTAATGGCATTAATGGATTCCACAAGATTCTTGAAGCCACCTGAACTACAGGTGTGTCCACCCTTACGTTAGCTTGAATTTGATTACAATTTATCATGGAACCAAATCAATACAATATTGTGACATACCAGCAAAACCCTTGACATGCTTAAATTCGCCCTGGCAATATTCAGGGTGGAGTCCCACATGTAGGCAAGTGACACCTGCTGCCCAGAACACCTTTGGACCAAGCAACTTGGCAAACTTGATCAAAAGCTGGTATGCAGGTTATGAAGCCAGTTGAGCTGCTGTTTGATTGTTCCCCGATTGACCATCACCCAGTTCCCATTCCATCCTCAAAGATGAACAGAATCCATGGACCTTGTTAAAGTTGTGGACCATGCCACTGGTCCGGTGTTCAGTCACCATGACCCAGGAAGCCTTAGTCTCCAACCGATCATGCACCTGGCTACCTCTGCTGTGGATGCTGTGGTGGTACTTGCCTCCACCGAGGTGATAGCAGACGTTGCAACAACAGCAGGCTGGTCAGGTTAAGAAAGACCCTTCCAGTTACTCTAGATAGTCATCCTGGAGTTCCACCTCATCACTCCAGGACCAGGATTTGCCTCAGTCCATCTTAAGTGCCTTTGAGTGCATCTGCTGGTCAGTCAGGCAGTTATGCCACTTGCAAGATGGGCATCTTGGCTTTTGGTGAAGACTCCTTCCCATTATGTAGTTACATTGATGGGAGGTCTTGCCACTCAAAAGATGGCTGTGGCCAGCAACTTCTTGCTTTGTGTCTCCGATCTTCCATCTCAGTATGGATTCCAGCTATAACTGTAAAGGGCAACTTTGACTGCTAACTTTGGTTTTGGCACTTGGCTTAAAGAGACCCCAGAGTATAATAATTTCACTTCCCGTTCTATGCAAACTTGTTTGACCCAGGAACCCGAGCCACCCGAAACCAAAACAAAACGAACCTTGAAACGTTGGCCCATCTCTACATGCTACAAAATTCTTCCAGACCAGTCTATAACACAGACGTCAGTAAGGAATCTGCAGTGATGGTATTAAGAGGGGGTGGACTGTAGACCTGGAGGTAGTCCTGTTTTCCAGGTAGATATAGAGAGCAGATCTTGGAAAATCTTGCAATGCTATAAGATGTCTTAATATATGGCGTAATCATTGGCATTCGTACTCATTCCCTAGAGAAGATTTTCTCATCCCACATTATTCAATGACAAGTCATATTTTTTTTTTCTTTGCAGCAAGAGGAATGTAGTGAGCATTCAACAATGATCGATTCACTTGAGAAACCTGCTCGGCACATACCAAATTTATTTGTTTTGGGCTTCTAAACAAGAAAACGCATTGACGTATCTGATTAATGACTTCCCAAAGCTCTACCTATATAATTAATTTCCCGCCCTAATAAATACTTCATGAATGTAATTAATATTGATGCCCAATTTATTTCCTGCCTTCCCTTCCATACTTCCTCCTCTAGTTAATAGCATGGCAGATCTAATAAATAAATACACATCCGAGCTTTAACCATTAAGCTCAAAGTTCTGTTTGCTCGGGATAAATTTTTCATTAATCATCATAAATGATCCACAAAAGGAAATCCCATAACATTAAGTGGGTTAACATTTACATATGTGTATAAGGGGGTGAGTTATCCCATTATGCTCTATAATGTATACAATATTGACACCGCATATGTAGCTGGTTAGGAGAGTCCTGTAGGGACAACAGAAGGACTTAATAGGTGTAAGTTGCTGACATATTACTTTCTAACACATCAAGAATACAGGGGTTTATAGGATTACTGACATGCTAACACTTACCATCTGGTTTTCTACTAGCTCTTTCTGTGTAGTAAATGCTAAAAGGGGTTTAGGGGATTAGAAAAACATGGATGCCGCCTTCTAGTAATAGCGCCACTCCAGTCTATGGCTTGTGTCTGGTATTGCAGCTCCATTTAAATGAATGAGACATACAATAGGTTCACACTAGCATTGTGTTGTCTGTTGTTCTGGCTCGTTGGAAGATCGAAGCATAGGAGTAACAGACTGCTAAACAGCGGACACCAACAGAGCCTGACAAATCCCATTTAATAAACTGTAATTTGTGCAGAACCTTTTCATCCGGTGATTTTGGAAGACACAGAGTCTCCGAATGGAATCAGAACATGAACGTAGCCTGAACTGTAATGCAACACACAGCCTGTGGACAGGGGTGGCACTGTTTTTAGAAGCAGCCAAGTTTTTCTAAACCTGTACAACCCCTTTAAATGGAGTCTGTCACAATCCCTATTGAACTATAAGTGCAGTCAGATAGTGGGTTCAAGTGGATAAAACACTTTTTTTCTGCTTCCCAATTGTTGCCTCTGCAGCTGAGATATAAGCTTTTTCCAGAGCTGTTTGGTGCAATGAGGGTGTTACGATTGCTCTCTTTGCACCAAAGAGCTACTGCATGCTTTCCTGCACCCAATCCCTCCATCTGTCGCTCCATGCTATGATTGACATGTACACTATCTGGCCCTGTCAACCATAGCAGGGAAGTTGCTCTTTGGTGCAATGAGAGCAATAGTGATGCCCTCATTGCACCAAACAGTTGCTCAGCATATGAGGAAAAAAGCTTATATCTCAGCAACAGAGACACCGATTGGGAAGCAGAAAAAAAGTGTTTTATTTATGTGAACCCGTTATCTGACTGCGCTTATAGTTCAATATATTGGGGCCGACTCCCTTTAAAGGGGTTGTACAAGTTTAGAAAAACTTGGCTGCTTCTTAAAACAGTGCCACCCCTGTCCATAGGCTTTGTGCTGTATTGCAGCAATCTGACTGTGCTTATAGTTCAATAGGGACCGTTCTAGTGATAGACTCCCTTTTAGTGTTGGGTGAATCAGTTTATAGCAAACAAGATTCGACCCAAATATTCCAAATTGTTCAGTTTTTAACAAAACTGTATAATTTGGGATTGGCCTCGGACAAACTAATATGGCCATCGCGACATGTTTTGCGGTAAATTATTATAGACAGTGGAGGCCCAGGGGAGGAATAAAAAATAAAAAAACATTTATACTCACCGTACTTCACCTCTTTTGGGCCTCCTTGCAGTTTTCGACGAGCTGTGTCTTCCTCCTTCGGGCGCTTTAGCACTCTTCACATGTCCATAGGAGTAAAACAGATCGCCGAATGCCACGAGGATGGCCCAAAAGAGGAGAAGGAAGCTGAGTATAAATGTTTTTTATTTTTTATACCTCCCCTGGACCTCCACCTATCATACTCGGGGGTCTTAAGAGATCCCAGAGTATAATAATTTCACTTCCGGTTCAAACCAAACAAGTTCAGACCGAACCGAGGATTGCTTTGTCCGAACACTGGACGAAACGAATCTTCAGAGGTTCGTCCATCCTTACTCCCTCTAAGCAGACCCATGGTATAAGTACAAAAGCCTGACCACATGGCTGGGGTCCCTGAGATAATCTCTTAACTCTCTTGAATAATATTATTATCATACTGAGTTACTATGTTACATAAAAGCTCATAGAATAAGGAAAAGTATTCATTAGAATTCTGTTATGGAAAATAGAAGTTACAAAACTCTCCCCCTCCCTCCCTATCATGTACTTCTTCCCAAAACACCCCTAGGCCTACTTTATGCTAAAACATATTTTATTTGGCACAGTCAAGATTTTCTATACATGTCAGTTACATGAAATAATAAATTATGTGCAATAAATTATCAAATACAAAAACTATAAGTAGAGTGCTAATGTACGTCTTATTTCTCAATGAAGTATAAGCAGTACTGGAGCTTAGTGGCTAGTACTGGCCAAGGGCCACGACTACATGAAGCTTGTATGTTCTTCTGTGTTAGGGTAGAGACGCCTATAAAGAAGCCAAAAAGCAATGACAGCATTTGTATTGCTATAAAACCAGAACAGAGCTCAAAGGATTGTAATGTCTATGCGGCTTTACCGTAACACGTAACATAAAATGCAGGATACAATTATATATCATAGCAAAAAAAAAGATATATCGATGTATACTAGCCTGATGGGTGCCAAAAAGAAACTCTCTGAGGCTGAGGTCCTGCGTAGCGAGGCACAACCAAAAAAGCGCTGCAGGAAAAACCGCGGTGGAAAAGCATTGTGGTTTTTCCTGCAGCGCTTTCACAGAAAGTCCACAGAGTTTTACTCTGTGGACTTTCTGCTTCAATTATACCTATATGTAAAACGTCAGTGTTTCCATAGATATAATTGACATGCTGCAATGCTTTTTGAAATCGCGGCATGTTCCCAGCGGATATTTTTCTGCAATGTGTGGATGGGATTAGCCACAATCCCATCCACTTTTCAGGTAGCGTAAAATGCTGAAGTTTTTGCCGCGGCAAAATCGCAGTGTTTACAATATGGAGACCCCTCGGCCTTAGGCTCTGCTGGGATTTTTATTTTTTGTGTTCTGTTATAGGAACAGGAAACGTAAATTTTGATGGGGACAGGCCTGTTATATGAAGAACTGATTGGCTCCATTGACAAATAATTGGGTACCCAATACGATGTCCATCATTTTGGTGGATGAAAGTCCTGCAAGTCCTACTTGCAGGAGTTTTTCAGTTGTGACTTTTGATGGTTTAATGGAATCTCCAATGCAAATGTGAACAGCACTGAACCAATGTACTGAGCCTTTTGGATGCATTTTTAACCTCTTCCTCCTCTGTGTATACTATTATGTCGTGTTAAGCATATAGTTAACAAGGGCATGACTTCCGGGTCTCCGATGTATTACACAGCCAGGACCAGGGACTAGTTGTTGGAGTAGGAAAATAATCCAATTCCAGTGGCTTAACCCCTCAGGTGACGTTATCAATAGCAATCACGACATCTGGGTTATTCAGGGGCAAGATCACCCCTCAGCCACCCCTTGGATCCCCCATGCTAAGATCATGGGATCTGAGGGGCTGCCTATTCCTATTGCACAAAGGGAGCCTATGTGCAATTTACTGAAATACAATGTCAGAATTCGGTGATCCCAGGAAAATCGATTATTTTTGAAAACAGGTTTTACTAGTAAACTTGGTAAAACATAATAAAACGATATAAATTTGGTATCACCATAATCTATATGACCCACCGGGCAAAGTTGCCATGTCATTTTTAATGCAGAGCAAATGCCATAAAAACAAAACGCAAAAAATTATGGAATATTCGTTTTTCTCACGGACCCACACAAAATGTTAATAAAATCTAATCAAAACCTTATATGTACCCCAAAATAGTGCAAAATGAAAGTACAACTCAAAGCCCTCACTTAGCTTTGTCGACAGAAAAACAAAAAAGTTATGAATTTTGGGAGGCGGAGAAAGTACAAAACATCACAAAAATTCTTTAAAAAATATAACATAACAAGGTAATTTCCTGGCGACACTTTCACTTCAACTGGTTATACCATATACAATGAAACATCTTGGAGATGGCCACCCAAAATTGCACAGAAAAGCAATCTTCTGAGGGATGGTCTTCTCAGAGAAGATGGTTAGTATGCGTAATGGTGGAACTGCAAATCTGTAACAGGAAATCTGGTCTGGATAATGGGGGGTCTTTGGGGGGGGTTTCACTTTGTATATAATGTTTGCTTTAGCTATTTAAATTTTTTTTAAAAATTCTTATCTCTTCAATCAGATATACGATACTTTCATTTTTAACAATTTATAACTTTTTGATAAGTTGAGAACTAAACCTTTCTGTCTTCGAAGTCTCTTATCTATTCAGTTCTATGAACCAGTATTTAGATATTGAAATATTAAAACATAATAAAAGGTAATATTAGCTTGTGTACTTTTATAGTTTTTGGCAAATGTTCTTGTCCAAGGGCTATGACTGGTATTGCAGTTCTAGTGAATAGGACTAAGCTGACATATAAGACCTAGACCATGGGCAAGAGTGACACTAATTTTGAAAAACAATCTTTTTTTACATTCCTTGAAGACTTCTTCAAAAATATAATTGTAACTACAGTGCTGTGCAAGAGTTTTGAGGCAGGTGTGGGAAAATGCTTCAAAATGAGAATGTTTTCAGAAATAGAATGGTTAATAGTTGATTTATGTAAATTAACAAAATGCTAAGTGAATGAAGAAAAGAGAAATTTAAATCCCATCAATATTTGGTGTGACCTTTACCCTTTGTCTTCAATCAATTCTTCTCGGTACTTGCAGACAGTTTTTGGCAGGACTCGGCAGTGAGGTTGGTCCTGCCATCTTGGAGAACTAAGCACAGATCTTCTGTGGATGTAGGCTTGCTCAAATTCATCTGTCTCTTCATGTCATCCCACTATGTAACACAAATTTTGTTCCCAGCTTTTAAATGTTATATTCCAATTGCTTATGTCTAAAACAAATTAAAAATTGCTTACATTCATCATAAACTTTGCTTTTGTGACCACGGCAACGAAAATTATGCATTTTTACTATAGAAACAGACGATTTTGCATCTTCTCATTTATACAGTCAGACTAAGAACACTATATGCATTGCAAATTTACACAGATTACCAAAAACTGTTCAGAAGTGTGCGGTTTTCCAAGATTTACGACTATACTGCAAATCAGTTTCACGAATCAATCCCCAAATATAGTCGCCCATCATGTTTTCATTATATTGTCCTTTGTAACGGCGTTCAAAGTTCATAATGTCCTTGTGAAAGTCCTCGCCTTGCTCCTCTGAATAAGCTCCCATGTTCTCTTTGAACTTATCAAGATGAGCATCAAGGATATGGATTTTGAGTGACATCCTGCAGCCCATTACAGCATAGTTCTTTATCAGAGTCTGAACCAGTTGTACATAGTTTTCATCTTTATGATTGCCTAGGAAGCCGCGAACCACTGCGACAAAACTGTTCCAAGCTGCTCTCTCCTTCCTATTCAGCTTCTTGGGAAATTCACTGCACTCTATGATCTTCTTGATTTGTGGTCCGACGAAGACACCAGCTTTGATCTTTGCTTCAGACAGCTTAGGTAAAAGATCTTGGAGGTAATTGAAATCGACTCCTTATCTAGAGCCCTGACAAATTGTTTTATGAGCCCCAACTTGATGTGTAGTGGTGGCATCAGCACCTTGCGTGGGTCCACCAGTGGCTCCCACTTTACATTGTTCTTCCCCACAGTGAACTCTGTCCGCTGAGGCCAGTTCCGCCTGTGGTAGTGCGCTTCAGTATCCCGGCTGTCCCAAAGGCAAATAAAGCAAGGATACTTAGTAAAACCACCTTGGAGGCCCATCAGGAATGACACCATTTTGAAATCACCGATAACTTCCCAGCCGTACTCATCATACGTCAAGACACCTAGCAACATCTTGACACTGGTGTATTCCTCTTTCAGGTGCACCGAGTGAGCTACAGGAAGAGATGGATACTTGTTCCCATTGTGAAGCAGCACGGCTTTGAGGCTCTTGCATGAGCTGTCTATGAAGAGGTGCCACTCATTCGGGTTACAGGTGATACCTATAGCCTCGAATAGACCGGCCACATTGTTGCAGAAGCACAGTCCACCTTGATGACTGAAGAAGATGGAAAAAACTTGGTGACGCGTCCTCTGATCTGTGACTTGGACGTTTTCATCTAATAAGTTCCATTGCTTGAGCCTTGATGTCCGAAGCTCAGCGTTGGACTTGGTGAGACCAAGGTCTCTGATCAGATCGTTGAGGTCTTTTTGGTTAGGGTAGTATGGCTTCCGCTCCTCATCTGCATATGAAGAGAAATCGTGATCTTCAATGTCTTCCTCGATGTCTGACCTGCTGCTTTTTTTTGAAGGTGGTGTAGCTCTGTCTGGAGGTGTTGGTACAGGAAGTTCAGGGCAGTGTGGTACTGGTGAAATAGATGACGGAATGTCAGGATACGTTACAGGCGGTGCATTTTTGCCAGTGCGACGTTTGGAAGGGTCCACCATGCAGAAGTAGCAATTTGTTGAGTGATCAGTCGGTTCACGCCAAATTCTTGGGATAGCAAAATGCATGGCTCTCTTCTCTCCCCTGTACCAACCTATAAGCAAACAAAATAATATTTGGATTGAGAATTTGATTTAGGCCTATTTCACACTAATGACTAGTGATATTCACAATATTAACACAGTCAATCTGCTATTTAAGAGAGTAGCATTTATCCACTTACCTTCAAGAGTTTTCTTGCAGTGCTCACATGTGAAATGAGGAGCCCATGGTTGGTCTTGGTCACCAACAGGCATGCCGAAGTATGCTTGGTAGGCCTCACACATCTTAGCAGATGCTTCCACAGAGTACTTTTTCGCTCTTGTCTTTATAAACTGGACACATACATAGCAAAATGCGTCTGCTGGATGTATGCAACCTCTTGATGCCATCTAAATTGACAAAGTTGCTGTGAACTGTAAGGAAAAAGGATGTCTCTCCAAACTTGATAAAAATGGTCTTTATTCCATGCAGTATTAAAGTTCAAGAGTGTACTGAGGATTCAGTAGAGCAAGATTGATCACCTGGTACCAGAGTAACACACAATATATACATTTACATTCCTAAGCTCCTCCTGTAATGGGTGTGGGGTGAAGTGTGAATACTCTTCGTTATCAGAATCTGAATAGATATTGAATTCACACCTGTCTGTCTAGGTCAATTCCCCTTTGTCTGTGATGGCCATTGCCCACTTACTATGCAATCCCAATTGAATTAGATCCTGTTTCTCCGTCTCTCAGGAAGGGCTATAGTGGCCCTATATAACTGTAGTTATACAGCTACCTACAATTCTGTACAGTCCCAGAAAGTTCTAGATAATTCTGGGCAGTTCTAGAAACTTCTTGATAGTTCTCACAATTCCAGAAACTTCTTAAGTATCTTGAAATATTGCGAATATCCTTAAAAATAGATCAATTTAAAAATATCATTGTGCTGACCACAAAAGCAAAGTTTACAGGGAATAATAACTTTTTTCTATTCAGTTAAGGTACAAACAATCAGGAAACCACACTTAACAACTGGGAACAAATATTTTTTTGAAAATTGTTACATGGTGTATTTGATGTGACCTTTACCCTTTGTCTTCAATCGATTCTTCTCGGTACTTGCAGACAGTTTTTGGCAGGACTCGGCAGGGAGGTTGTTCCTGCCATCTTGGAGAACTAAGCACAGATCTTCTGTGTATGTAGGCTTGCTTCAATTCGTCTGTCTCTTCATGTCATCCCAGACAGACTGGACGATGTTGAGATCAGGGCACTGTGGGGGTCGGATCATCACTTCCAGGACTCCTCCTCCAAAGGGAAAAGGTCACACCAAATATTAATGGGATTTACAATTCTCTTTTCTTCATTTTCTTCATTTTTTTACACTAGATTCACGCTAGTCATCAGAGGACCAGAACAACGGACAAACGGACTGACAAAACAGAAAAGAAGGGAACTTTATTTACCCGATTGAATGTAATGGGGTGCATCGGGTGTCTATTCTTTCTAACTGAAACCACAGGATAAAAAAGGTGAATTTACAGTCTCGAAACAGAGATTCTGACAAATGTGAACGAGCCTTAATTGACAAAAATAAACTGGAAGCAGTCTTGATTTGCAACTTTTTTTGCCTAACATTTTTGAACAGCACTATATAGATACAGTATATAGTACTATATATATATATATATATATATATATATATATATGTATATATATATATATGTATATATAGTGGCTCGCAAAAGTATTCATACCCCTTGAACTTTTTCACATTTTGTCACCTTACAACCACAAAGTTAAATGTATTTTATTGAGATTTTCAGTGATAACCAACACAAAGCAGCAGATAATTGTGAAGTGGAAGGAAAATGATACATGGTTTTCAAAATTTTAATCAAATAAAAATCTGAAAAATGTGACGTGCAAAAGTCTTCATCCCCCATACTCTGATACCCCTAAATAAAATCCAGTGCGCACAATTGCCTTCAGAAGTCACTTAATTAGTTAATAGAGTCCAGCTGTGTGTAATTTAGTCTCAGTATAAATCCACCTGTTCTGTGAAGGCCTCAGTGGTTTGTTAGAGAACACTAGTGAACAAACCGCATCATGAAGACCAAGGAACTCAACAGACAGGTCAGAGATAAAGTTGTGGAGAAGTTTAAAGCAGGATTAGGTTATAAAAATATGTAATTTATCAAGACTTCAGACTCCAAATAGTGATATATATTGCTTGTTTATTTATCACTGATCCGGTGTTTTCAAGTAACATACAGGTTTATAGAGGTATCTAAATAATGTAGAGTTGTAAACGTTTTCGGCCTATATAAGGCCTTTCTCATACTCTCAAGACTCCACCTGGAAGGAGACAATAAAACTGGTCCGCCGACCAGAAAAAGAAATAACTTTGTTATAAAGCAGCTATGGAAAGAGTGGTTCTCTGCATGTGAAAGCAGGTTATAAAAACATATCCCAAGCTTTGAGCATCCCAAGGATGTTCAATCCATCATCCAAAAATGGAAAAAGTGTTCTACAGCTGCAAACCAAACAAGGCATGGCCGTCCACCTAAATTGACAGATCGAGCTAGGAGAACACTAGTCAGAGAAGCAGTCAAGAGGCCCATGGTCACTCTGGAGGAGCTGCAGAAATCCACAGCTCAGGTGGGAGAATCTGTCCACAGGACAACTATAAGTCGTGCACAAATCTGGCCTTTATGGAAGATCGGCAAGAAGAAAACCATTGTTGAAAGAAAGACATAAGAAGTTCCGTTTGCAGTTTGCCACAAGCCATAAAGGGGACACAGCAAACATGTGGAAGAAGGTGCTCTGGTCAGATGAGACCAAAGGTGAACTTTTTGTCTTAAATGCAAAGTGCTATGTGTGGAGGAAAAGTAACCCTGCTCATCACCCTGAACACACCATCCCCACTGTGACACATAGGGGGCAGCATCATGCTGGGGGGCGGCTTTTCTTTAGCAGGGGCAGGGAAGCTGGTCAGAGTTGATGGGAAGATGGATGGAGCTAAATACAGGGCAATCCTGGAAGAAAACCTGTTGGAGGCTGCAAAACACTTGAGACTGGGAAGGAGATTCACCTTCCAGCAAGACAATGACCCTAAACATACAGCCAGAGCTACAATGGAATGGATTAGATCAAAGAATATTCATGTGTTAGAATGGCCCAGTCACAGTCCAGACCTAAATCCCATTGAGCATCTGTGGCAAGACATGAGAATTGCTGTTCACAGACGCTCCATCCAATCTGGCTGAGCTTGAGATATTTTGCAAAGAAGAAGGGGCAAATATTTCAGTCTCTAGATGCGCAAAGCTGGTAGAGACAGAGCCCAAAATACTTGCAGGTGGAATTGCAGTGAAAGGTGGCTCTACAGAGTATTGATATGGGGGGGTCTGAATACTTTTGCTCATCACACTTTTCAGAATTTTATTTGATTAAAATTTTGAAAACCATGTATCATTTTCCTTCCACTTCAAAATTATCTGCTACTTTGTGTTGGTTATCCCTTAAAATCTCAATGAAATATATTTAAGTTTGTGGTTGTGACAAAATGTAAAAAAGTTCAAGCGGTATGAATACTTTTGCAAGGCACTGTATATATCATTTATGTCTTTTATTTATAAAATGGCCAGTATTTTTTTTTATCAAAGAAACTCACCGGCCACTTCTGCTGGAATTTCTTCCTCTTCACCTTTAAAATTCTCAAACATTACCTTAAAATAATCTCCTTCTTTCCGTAATTCTAAAACCGAAACTTTAAAGTGTAAAATTGTGCAATTTCTCTTTCTTTGTTATTTATTATTCTAATTATGATTATTATTACTCTTGTTAACCAGCTCGAGAGAAATCATATTGTGTGCAGCTATTTACTATTTTTATGCCTGTTTGCCAGCTCGGAGAGCGGAGCCGCACAGCTGATAATTATGTACGAGTGGACATCTCTCTGTAGTGAAATCAGAAGGAAATGCATTAGAGCTGCTTTTCCCAGGCTTTGATTTATTAGTTAGAAGTGCCCCCCTCTTGATAACATTATTTTTCCCGATAAGTAATGAACCAACTTTTCAAGTAAGTTTGATGTACGGCCTCCTCCTCATTGTTATGCAAATAGGTCTAAATGCTAACTAGATTCATGTGGACTAAGACGTAAAACTACTTCACTCAATCACTTAGCAATTGTAATTTAGAATTAAGAAAAAAAAGCTAAGAAAGGACTGAATATACTACATATGTTGAAAGTCATATAATTTACCTACTTTAAGGCTTTTAACTGTCAGGCATTCAGGCTAAGTCAAGAAATGAAAGCAGCTGGTTATGGCTTCCAAGCTCAAAAATGAATGTATAAACTCGTGAATGGAAGAGAGTACGCCTTTGAACTTGTTATTCGGTATGGCATGCCTTATTGAACTTGACTATAAAATGTAAGACTTGCACTACTGGTCTATTCCTGGAAAAAAAAAATTTCAACACTCTTTCCGAATATAAATTTTCTGCTTGTTTACCAGAAGTTGGACGTGGTAAAGATGAGGTCTTGTGAATGAATTAATTTTACTTGCTATTTTTGAATTTTTTTTTTTGTATATCACAGGTGCAATTCAACAAATTAGAATATTTTTGAAACGTTCATTCATTTCAGTAATTCAGTAATACAATCCATAATCAGCGTCTTCCATGATTGTGTGTCCTACTGAACCAGACTGAGGGACCATTTAAAGGCTTAGGAAACCTTGGCAGGTGACACTGAATTTACAATACTGAACTTTTTTACAATATTCTAATTTTCTTAGATTTTGGTTTTCATGACCTGTAATCCATAATCAAAATTTACAGAAATAAAACATTTGAAATAGAACACTCTGTGTGTACAGAATCTAGAAAATATAGGAGGTCACTTTTTTAATTTAATTACTGAAATAAATAAACGTTTCAAAGGTATTATTTATTTATTGAGATGCACCTGTATTACACGATTGAATGGAGGAAATGACCCAAGACTATGTAGAAGATTTTATTTTTTTAATTAGCCCAGTTTGTTAGAATGTTTTTGTGACAATTTCTTGGCAAAGTATGAAGGTCGGTTCAAAATTTGGTTTAGGGTTAAACCATGGAATGATGTCTCATAGGATTATGCATCTTTCACCTTTAACCCCTGGCAACCCCTGGCTTCTTCTTCAGGAAATCACTAGGTTGATATTCCTGGAGTAGTCTCCATTAAAAACAAATTTTATATAGATGGGTTGGAGTTCCCAAATCATGGTACAGTGGCAGTGGGTAGAAAATGTGGACAGAAGAGGTAAGGGTAGAAGTAGTTAGCCATTAAGGTACGGTAGGTCAGGCAGTAGTCTGGGCAGGCAGCAGACAAGAGAACAAGGTCAAGTTGAAACCATAAGAAGCATACCCAAATGCATGGTAAAGCAGAAAGGAACCAAATGAACCTTAATGCTCAGGTCTCAGTATGTTGAGGAAAGGATTCTCAGTAAGCTTAGGACTCACAATAGTAGACTGCAGACAGCGGCATTTTAGGATTTGCTGGTCCTTTAAGAAATTGAGGCCATCTGTAAAGGGGTTTCTGTAGAATAGGTAGTTATCTGTAGGGCAGATCATTATTATATGACTAGTGTGGGTCCTACCCCTGGGACCGCCACAAATCAGCTGGTTGAAGAGGCAGCAGCGGCCCCTTCACTGAATACCAAGCACAGCTCTGTACATTGACTAGTGGTTGTGATAGGTACTGCAGCCCAGCCCTATTCACTTTAATGGAGCTGAGCGGCTGTTGGACCATATAATGTCAATGACACAGGAAAGAGGCCACAATGTGGCTTCTTCAAACAGCTGATCAGCTTGACCTATCCTAAGGAGAAGCCATTTCCTCATTGATTGTAAGCTCTTGTGAGCAGGGCCCTCGCTCCTATTGATTGATATGTTAATTTTTGTGACTTTGTAATGTTAAATATTGTATAATAAAGCATTGCGGAACATGTTGGTGCTATATAAATAAAATTATTATATATTAAAACCATGCACACAACCCAGTGATGACGCTGAGCTGTGAGGAGCGCCCCCCCCAGTACAAGTCTATGGACGAGCACAGTCAGGGAGGGCGTGTCTCACAGCGCACCTAGACTGTCAGGAACGCCCTTCTGACAGTGAACGGTGAAATTTAGACCCCCGATATCTCCAGCCCCGGGGCATATAATGGGAAAGCCAGCAGTGTGTTGAATTCAGCGCGCTGTCGGCTTTCTAGCGGTATGTAAAACAGCATATATATGAGGATGTGAAAGGTCCTCTTTAGATAATTTGCCCCTTATTAATAATGCCCCAGGTGTTTCCTAATTAAAAAGGAAAAAAAAAGGGAAAAAAAAATTTTTGGGGTTCCAATACCCCGGACCCCAAGGCACAACTGTTTGAATGAACCGTGGTATCTGTGTAAGCACCGTGACCCCTTCTCTGTTTATATAGTGTCATTCATCTCATAGCGGCCATGTAATATAACTACAGCCTCGTCCTATACACGTCTATGTGACAAGACTGTAACTACATCACACGGTCACTATAAACAGACAGCGTGTGATATAAACAGGCACCATAGCCCCTTCATACAGCTGATCAGTGGGGAGTCACTTATCTCTTATTGATGTTTTATTCTGAGGATAGATCATCAATAAAAATGAGCTGGAAAACTCCTTAAGCCTAAGGCCCCATGTGGCGTCCCACAGCAAAAAAAGAGCTGCGGGAAAAACCACGGCGGCGGCGACGCATCGCGGTTTTTCCTGCAGAACTTTGCACAGAAAGTTCGCAGAGGTTTCCTCTGTGGACTTTCTGCTTCAATTATATCTATAGGGAAACCGCCAGCATTTCCATAGATATAATTGACATTCTGCGATTTCCAAAACACCGACTGTTTTGGAAATCGCAGATTATCCGCTGTGCATATTATACTGCAAAGTGGGGATGGGATGGGGGCCCCATGTGGCGAAAACCCACTGAAAAAAACCGCAACATTCTAGCAAATCCCATCCACACACTGCGGAAAAATACGTGCAGCAGACACATTGCGATTTCCAAAACTGTTGCGGTTTTGGAAATTGCAGCATGTCAATTATACCTATGGAAACACCGGCGGTTTCCATTTAGGTGTATTGAAAACAGAAAGTCCACAAAGGAAACCCCTGCAGACCTTCTGTGAAAAGAGCTGCGGGAAAAAAACACGTTACCGCCGCGGTTTTTCCTACAGCGCTTTTATTGCTGCAGCCCAGTACATGGGGCCTTAGTCTTAATAAAGCCCAAGTGCAACTTTAAATAAATTAATTGACCCTCATATTATGCCCAATTCACCCTGACATAAATATTGCACCTCTAATGACCCCTTATATTAATGACCACCCCCTTATGTTCATAATGCCTCCTAATATAAATGATGCCCCCTAATGGCCCCTTATATAAATAACCTCCCCCTTGTATTAATAATACCCCCTAATAACCCTTATATAAAGGACCCCCCAATAACCCTTATATAAAGGACCCCCCAATAACCCTTATATAAATGACCCCCCATCGTCATAATGCCCCCTAATGAATCCTCCCTTTATAGTTAGATTTCCCCCTCCTAACCACCCCTTATTCTATTAATATACCCACACAAAAAAGTCATGCTCACCTGCAATGCTGATGAATGGAGCTGCCGGCGCTTCCTCCCTGTCCACGCGCATGACGTCTGTGTCTGAGCGCGGGCGGCGTGATGTTGTGACGTCATCGCGCCGCCTGTGCTTAGAAGAAGACATCGGTCTGTGGTCTCGGGGTCTTGTAAACCGCAGGCCTGAAGTGGCTTGCGGTTTACAAGACAGTTAAGCACCAGGACGCATTGTAACTAGATCGGTGTCTGCAGACACCGATCTAGTTAGAAATAAAGGATGTATTAATGGCGGCCCCGGGGTGGGCCCCAAAAATTCAGTGGGCCCGGGGCAGCCGCCCCCTCTGCCCCCCCCCCCCCCCCGCTAGCTACACCTCTGATCCAAGTGCAATCCGCTGCAAACTCGGCCCCACATCAGAAATATACTTGGTCATGTACATGAAGCCTAAAGCAGTCAGCTGTTCCTGCTGCAACCTATTCTGGACATGACTACTCCACTGATTCACTGCTCTTACTGTAAAGAAGTCTTTATTCTATTTCTTGGCCGTCATCATGTGGATGTCCAATCAATACAATAAAGAGGCTGTAGCAATTCTGCAAATGGGGCCTGCTTCTCTCATTCACTCGTATGGGACTGAGCTGCAATATACAAGTCGTGGTGCCTTTGCAAACAATGAAGGAGGTTTCTTGCTTACAGGATTGCCATGGCCTGTGCTGCTTACTTGCCAAGAAAAGCTTAAGCCAGCCAGACATTTCACCTGCAGAGTAAATGTACTATCACGTGGCGGCCATTTGTGTATTACATGATCGGCTTAAAGGGGTTGGCCAGGAATTTTTTTTGTTTTTGGCCTATTTTTAGCATAGGCCATCAATATTTACCTGGTATGGATTCGCTGTTTATGGTCCCCATATGATACATAGAATAGAGCTAGAAGTTGTTGGCTCAGTGAGCTGTATAGTGGCCGGTCGCTGTCACTGCTGTAGTACATGTGTCCGGCCACTATACAGGGACTAGAACTATCTGCTCCAAGCAGTGCAAAGTACGGGGGTCTGAAATGACCGCATTTTAGCACAGACATCATGAGTGGCCCCAAACAGCTATCAGTCCCCTATTGATCAGATATTTATGGCCTATCCCTTTAAGTCTATCAGAATGATGGCCACTCTCACAGACTGACTTTCCATTCTGGCTCATAGAGCAGGTTCACAATCCCCTTTTTGCTGCCCATATACCTTAATATGGCACAGGGACAGAGCTATCTTTTTAATAACCCCCTTATTTACCGCTCATTACATAGGTGACACTTGGCCGGTGTATATTGCTATTTTCTGCCAGTTTAGGCCCCAGATAAGGCACAGCACAGTGTATCAGGTTTTTGCATGACTATGATATATTTTTCCATGTATTACGAATACTATTCTCTTTCTTGGATCTTACAACATTTCCCATTCTCCGCAATATGGTTTCTCGATATTCTGCCTACTTAAGCACTATTATTCCCTGTAAATGTTACAACTTCTGCTTCTGAATTGTAAGCATTTCCCTGAATGTTCTCTCCTTTGTATCGATACCAGATGCTGCACCGGGTAATAAAGAATTTATATTAGTTATGCACCTTTTTATCTCCTAAAAATTGCTTTGCTTTTGCTTTCATTGACCAGGAAATGGCAGCAGGAAACGAGAAACTGGGATAAGCTTTGATCGTAACGTTATTTTATTCATCCCTGTGAACTGATGGGACTGAGGTGTTATCCATGTGATCTGCAGATAGCCTTGGCTGGCTTTCCTGATACTAGCTAAGATATATAGGTTCCTTCTATTCATGATACGATATCTCTGTGCAGCCATGTAAATGCCGGGCGCCTCACTATGAGCTATTGGGTCACTTTGTTGTATTGTATCAGCAGATGTTCGCTGCAATATACGGTAATATAATACTCATCTATAACAGTAGACTCATAATACCATTCTAGTTTCCTACGAATTATTCCAAAATTAATTTTGGAACACCTTTGGGCCAGTTTTTGACTTCAGGATCTGAATTTTTTTGTTGCTGTTTTTGCCTTCACACAGTCTGACCATGAGAATTTTTTTTCATTATTACTCCAACATGGCTGTGGAAGGTCTTACGCAAGTTGAATTTTGGGACCCACTTTAGGGTATACATGTTGGTGTTTCATTTTTGTAAATTTATAATATTGGGGAAATGCAGAAAAAAAAATCACTGCAGTTTGTATTTTTTAAGTTCACAGATCTTCTTCAATAGTCATATAAGCAGAATCTACAGACTAATTTATAGGTGGCGAACCCTACACATCTTGGGTTTATCTGAACCTGAAATTTTGGAAAAATTTGTAACAAACTAGGCTTGTTATGGACTGGTTCACTCATCTCTAGTTTTTGACCACGGTGGATAGGGAATAGCTTTCATATAGGTGGGGGTCTAAAGAACCCCACTGATCAGGACAAAGGGGGGTTTTTGTCCCTCACTCTACATGGAGCACTGTTCACATGGTGATTGGCCAACTCCGGTACTCCCATGGAAATTAAAGGAGCGTTATGAGTATGAGTAGTTGCATGGAAATGTACACACTGCCCAAATTACAGCACTCAACTATCTACAGCGCTCTCATCGGTGGGGGGTCTATCCTCATCGGTGGGGGGTCTGAGCCGTGGGACCCCCAATGATCTGTAGATAGGGGATAACTTCCCCAGATGGGAAAACCCCTTTAACTGTATTTTAACAATTTTTAAAAAATATATGTATTGTTAACCTTTACATGGATTTGTACTAACATCCTTACTTTGTGATTTACAGGCATATACAGTATGTAATAAAAATTTATGCTAGTGTACTATTCCAGGTATATTAAATGCACAGGCAGTTGCCACAACATCCTTTAAAGCATCACTTCAACCAAAGTTTACATGATACCCTGTACTAATGGGCACAAAAATAAAAATAAATGGCTACTCTATTAGACTTTTTACAACTTTACAAATAATATATTAATATAATATGTATTAATATAGATACATAGTTATAGCAGATTTTTTTTATCATGAGATTCAGCCTTCTTTGGAAAGTAGAGCATAGGATCCAAATTGTTGTAAGAAAAGTTCTGGAGGACTTAAGGTCATATAGTGTACGGATGCTGGATACTGACATCTGTGATCTTTTTGTGGCCTGGCATCAGAGAATTTAATGTGAACAGCAGTGAAGGAGTCCTTGAAAACCTTTTAGTAGTTTCCTTAACTGCAATATCTCCTGCCTATCTTGTCAGTGAATTTTTCTTAAAGTGTATTTTAAGTTTTTAGCTTCAGGAAAAGAAAAGACCCATGGACTAAAACAGTACTGTTTCTGGGGAAAAAAAAGCAGACCCTTCCTTCTACTTTTATTTAACTCATTATATGTCCTGCTATAAGCACAATATGGCCCATTTATTATGGAACTGACCCACTTACAAAATTTGTAAACCAGCAGTTTGAGACTTTTTAAAAGCCAAAAAGCCACTTGTAGTAATATTTGTCGCATGTGGTGTTTTTACACCGCCCTTGCCGCTTTCTCAGTAAGGTGCTGCTTCAAGTCAGGTCACTGACTTATGACGAGGAGCATGCCTTAGGCACATCCACTGGAGGAGCAGAGACTATCAAGTCCGGGCAGAGATTATGGAGGACACCCTATGATATGACTATTGAGGACATCTGTAGGTACCAACTGCTACACACCTAGAACACAAGACCTTTTAATTTGGAGAACCTCTTACCTAATTGTTTAGCCATCACAATTAGAATTTTTTTTTCAAGCCCACTTAAATCTTTACTAGAGATGGGCAAACCTCTCAGGATTAAAGATGGGCACACCTTTGAAGATTTGTTTCATCCCGTGTTCGAACACAGCGATCCTCCGCTTTGTTTTGGCCCAGACTTGTTCGGAAAGAACCAGAAGTGAAGTTATTATGCTCTAGGATCTCAAGAGACCCCTCAGTGTAATAGGTGGAGGCCCAAGGGAGATGAAAAAATAAAAAAAATATTTATGCCCACTTTCCGTTACTTCTTTTTGGCCTCCTGGCAGTGTCTGTCACTCTGTCTCTGCATCCTCGTGCCGTCTGGTGCTCTGCTGTGATGGCATGCATCTGGGATCGCCACTGAGGCCTTGACGCTCACCATGCCCATGTGAATGCTGGTGGCCTAATCATAAGCCTCAGTGGTGACCCGGGACGCATGATGTCTCCAGGAGAGCAATTTGTAATATTTGTGTCAAATCCAACTCGATACGAGTTGGTTCACCTATCTCTAAATCTTGCACTTGTCAATTTTTACTGCTTCCAACACATCTTCAAGAACTGACTGATCACTTGCCGCTGACATATCCCACCCCTTGACAGGCACCATTGTCATGATATTGCAGTGTTATTCTCTTTGCCAGTCAGTGGTTTTAGTGTGACAGGAGTGACAGAATAATTCCTTATAGTCAGGTACATTACCTAGCATACTGTACATATTGACTTGATCTTATGTTACCTCTGTATGTATTTTCAGGTTTATTTTTTGACTTATGAATGAGATGATAGAAAGGATTTGCTCTGTTGTCCACTAAATGTAGGCGCAAACAATGTGAGCTAACTGCTCACAAAGATATATAGTGATAAAGGCTGCCATATGCAAGTGAATGGTGTCCATATGCCGAAAACAGATGGTCTCGATTTGTATCTTTACTTTGTTGACCTCCGGCACATTTTCATTTGAGGATTTGTATGTTGTGAACATGGAAACATTGGGCTTGTAATACTTATAAAAAGAAAACAAAAATTATTCTAATAATTCCATATAATATGAATTTTCTTCTATTCCATATTGTAAGTATGTCCCAACACTGGCAAAAATGTCTGATGTATACAAAGACACAAGGTGAAACACTGGAATGCTGCAGAACTTTGAAAGGGTTTATCGATAGGGATTATAGACTGATCAGACTGGGTAAAAAAATAACTAAATAAAGAAACAATACTCCCCTCACTGATCCCTCACCACTCTGGTTCCGATACTGCGCAGGTTCCCTGATAGTTCCTGCTTCCTGGTCCATGTTGACGCACAGGAAATGACTGATCAGCCGATCACTGGTCGCAGTTGGTGATTGGCTCGGTGGCATTTCCTGTCTGTTGAGAGGGACGAGGAAGCAGAAACAGGATATATACAGAATTTACATAAGTCAAAGAAACTGCAAGTTAAGAATCAAGATTAACTTTATCTGTATTTACTGGCCATTCTGACACCAGTAAAGATAAGATAAGAAGCTGAGGATCCTTGTGAGAGGAGTCAGTCAGAGAGGCAGTGACCAGAAAGCGTGCATGATGCCAATGTGAGGAGAGAGAGACTTCAATGGAGTCTGTCACCAGGGTGGAGCATATTAAACCAGCACCAAAGTTAGATATGTCAGGCTCATCTGAATGTAATGCTTTTTTACAATGAAAATTCCTGCCTCCAAATGCAAATAAGCAGTCTGGAGCACTGAGGATGGCTCTGTTGCTCCAAACTGCTATGGCAATAATCCTGCCCTTAAACCAAACAAGCCTATTTCACCTCTCGCATTTCTTCCATCTCCAATAGCCACTTTTTCACTCCTTACTTACTAGCAAGGTGTAGGCGCCTATCACAGACCTCTGTGCTGACTTGGACACTTATTTCCATAAAAAATTGATAAGATCCATCAGGAAATAATTGACCAATTCCTAGGCTTTGATCCCCTTACCTACACTTCATCCTGTTCATTCTCATCTTTTGGTCCAGTTACAGAAGAAGAAGTCTCTCGGTTCCTCTCTTCTTCTCACCCTACTGTCTGCAGTATTGACCCTTTCGCCTTACATCTTCTCCAGTCTCTGTCCTAAGTTATCACTACTTATCTTACCAAAATATTTAACCTCTCTCTCTCTCTTCTGGAATCTTTCCCTCCTCTTTTAAACATGCTGTCATAACCCCAGTACTGAAGAAATCATCCCTTGACCCGTCCTGTGCTGCTAACTATCGCCTGTCTCTAACCTCCCTTTCATCTCCAAAATCTTGGAACGCTTAGTCTATTCTCATTTAATCCGCTATCTTTTGGCTAACTCTCTTATTGACCCCTTACAATGTGGCTTCCACACTTTGCACTCTACTGAAACGGCCCTCACAAAAATCTCCAATGATCTCCTGACAGCTAAATATAGCGGTCAGACCACCACTCAGTATGCTGTGCTATGTCAACCTCACGGACACCGTGCTCTCCTGGTTCTCCTCTTATCTCTCAGACCACACTTTCATTGTATCATTTGTGGGCTTTATTTCTTCTCCTCTTTCCCTTGCTGTTGGGGTTCCTCAGGACTCGGCTCTAGGCCCCCTCCTCTTCTCTCTCTGTACAGCTCCTGTTGGACAAGCTATCAGCAGATTTGGCTTTTGGTACCATCTTTATGCTGATGACACCCAACCATATACCTCTTCTTGTAACATCACCCCTGGAATAATACAGAACACCAATGACTGTCTCTAATATCATGTCTTTCCTTTATCTGAAACTCAATCTCTCAAAGACTGAACTACTGCTGTGTCCCCCATCTACTAACCCACCTAACCCTGATATTTCCATTTCAGTCTGCAGTCTTACCATAACTCTTAGGCAGTATTCCCGCTGCCTTGAGGTTATGTTTGACTTAGAGCTTTCCTTTATCCCCCCATATCCAATCACTGTTATCTCCACCTCAAAATAAACTCCATAATCCACCCTTTCCTTACCACCTAATTCACTCTTGACTTGACTACTGTAACTCCCTACTATTCAGACTTCTCCTCAATGAACTCTCCCTACTTCAATCTGTTCTGAATGCGGCGGCCAGGCTCATCTATCAGTCTAGATGCTACAGCGATGCCTCCGGTCTGTGTCAGTCAATGCATTGGCTGCCTATTCAATACAGAATACAATATAAACTTATCACTCTCATCTAAAAAGCTCTCCATAATGCTGCACCTCCCTACATTTCCTCCCTCCTCTTTGTCTATCACCTAACCGGAGCTCTCTCCGTTCGATCAATGACCTAAGACTAACATCCTCTATTATCAGAACCTCCCATTCTGGTATCCAAGACTTCTCCTGAGTTGCACCACTTCTCTGCAATGCTCTACCCTGGACAATCAGATTAACTTCAAGCGCAAACTAAAGAGACAACTTTTCAGACAGGCCTAACACAATTCCTAATCTAAATCCTTCTGTAGTTAGAATCCCTAAAACTAACCCTCCTCTGTTCACGCTCGCACATTATCCCACAGGACATGATGGCTTATTGGACTGTAACTTTATATGTCCCGGCACCATCTGCACATACTGTATATGGACATGACTGGTGGTGGCTCATACAGCGTAATTTATATGTGCAATTAAAATAACTTTTATCATAAAAAAATCAGCAGGACCACTGTATAAGCAATGCTACCTCCGATGCCTCCCCTGCTACCTCTTGTGTCACCCCCTCTACCTCATAGATTGTAAGCTCTTGCGAGCAGAGCCCTGAATTCCATTGTATCTTTTTGTCTGTACTTTAAACCTACTATTTGTAAAGAGCTGCGAAAAAAAATGGTGCTATATAAATAAAATGTATTATTATTATTATCACCCTGGTGTCTTATAAGAGGCACTTTTGCCCACCTCACCCTCAGTTGCTGCACCTGTATCCATTTTGGATTCCAAGGTGTTACGTTAGGAAATTGGTCTGCAAAGAGAATTTTCATAGATTCAGTCATCTCTACTCGTGCCATGTTCCATCTATGTATATGTCGGTATCAGTAAGACTTTACTACAAGAATCTTTTTTGACTCACTGAAGTTGATGAAATTACTTCAAGTAATTCAAAGGAATAGGAAATATCTTGCTTGTTACCATAATCTTAGTGGCCCTGTGAATTAGGAAACATTCTTTTAATCTTTATGTATTTCCAATATACTGTAAAGAATTTTTTAGAATTCGGTGTTTGGAATTTATTGATAGTCTGGGAATAGATCTCTGCATGTGACCGCCTTTAGTGTTCTCACCAAAGATGACTTGAAAAAGAAAAGATTTCCTATGAGATTCTGTAGATATATTGGCAGATAAGCTCCTGAGTCCCGACCTGTCTTCTGGTTTGGATTCATTTTCGCCAATTACTGTTATTACTCTTGACCTAAATCCTTGTTCTGTGCCCTGATTTATTTAATTTCCACTGACTTTTCTGTCCCAACTCCATAGCTTTTCAGCAATGTTCATTATGAGTTAATTGAGGAGGATTCCTTCATTTGGGACCTCCATTAGTTATCTGGTAAATAGAGTAGCTACAGAGAGCCTTAATTTAATCTGAATTGTGTAATTCTTAATTTCATCTGTGGGGGTGCTGCAGAGGAATTGAACACTTGCTGCTTGGTGTCCTTACATATTGAAGTTGATTGCCATGGGATCTAGCAGCTTATTTTCTGATATCTTTTTTTTTTTTAAACTGTAATTTTTATTGAAAAAGTTTTTTAAAAGAAATACAAGGCAAATGTAAAGCAAATAATCTGTTACATCAGAGAAAACAACAACAGAAAGACTCAATTTGGGGGGAAAACAAAAAACATGACAAAGGAAAGAAACAATAAGGGGAGAAACAAAGTTGGGAGTCAGGCATCAGAGACCCTGTGTGGCACCGTAGGAATCCCAGTGGGACCAAATTGCTTCAAATGCCTCTACCGTATGGTTGAGGGAGGCGGTCAAGTACTCCAGACTGCGGATGTCCTTCAGACGGGCTATCAATTCTGAGACTGCTGGGGGAAGAGCCTTTCTCCAATGGCGTGCTATAAATGTTTTGGCCGCGGTACACAAGTAAAGGAATAATTTAGATGTATTTTTACCGAGACCTTTTGGCGGGAGATTAAGCAGATAAACCATGGGATCCAGGGGTATACCCTGGATGAAAAGAATGTGAGTCATCCTCTCAACCTCGAGCCAGAAAGGGCGAACTAAGGGGCATTCCCAAAAAACATGAAACAGTGTTCCAAGTGTTGCCCGGCATCGCCAACAACTAGAAGAAATAGTGGGGTTAAGAGTATGTAATAAAGCTGGGGTATGATACCAATGCATAAGTATTTTGTATTGCGTTTCCCTAAACGTTACACAGGAAGAGGATTTAGCTGCACGGGACCATATGACCTGCCACTGGCTGTGCGGAATATGGGTGCCCAGGGTTCCAGACCACCGGGTCATATATTTGTGGGCCACCGGGGTCTGCCCCCCCTGAGAGGTCAAGAGCCTATAAATATTTGAAATCAGGCCTCTAGTGGAGGTACCTGCCCGACACAGTCGTTCAAAACCTGTGGGGAGGGAGACCCGGGTGGACCCAAACTGGGAAACAACAAAATGGACTATTTGCTGATAGTGGAACCACTCTGAGGTAGGCAAGTGCTGTATGGAAGTGAGGTAGTCGAAGGACCTGAGCTCCAAGGTCGACGGGTCCACCAAGTCTGCTATGTGGAACAAACCCAGCCCACTCCAGGGCCTGACCATAGCGGCGGTGAGTCCGCTTGGCAGGAGTGGATTATATAAAAAGGAAATCATAGATGAGTGCGGAGCGGCCAATCGAAAGAGCTTAGAACAAGTATTCCAGATAGACCGGGTAAAGCCGATAGGGCCTAGCAGCGGAGTAGAGGGTAGGGGGGGGGGAGGAGGACCACAGATATGCATTGGGGTGAACAGGAGCTAGCCAAAGCTTCTCTATCTCCACCCATTTCGTGCGTGCCTGGGATGCCGCCCAAAACGGTATACTCCGCAAATGAGCAGCCCAGTAATAATGCAGCAGGTGTGGAGCCCCCAGTCCCCCGTCCGACTTACCCGCCAGCATCACTGATCGGGGAATGCGATGGCGTTTGCCTTTCCATATAAATTGGAAGATTGCTTTCTGTAGTGATTTCAGTTCGGACCTAGGGACTGCCACTGGGAGGGTTTCGAAGAAATAAAGAAGCTTGGGGAGGAGGGTCATCTTAACCGCAGTTATACGGCCTAGGAGAGAAACATGGAGAGGACGCCATTTATCTAGGAGAGAGCGGAGCTCATGAAACAGGTGAGGATAATTGACTGAATACAGTGTATGGTATGAAGAGGATAACTGGACACCCAAATAACGTAATGAGTGGTCCCTCCACTGGAAAGCAAAATTAGTCTTAAGCAACTGCAAAGTCTCGCTTGGGATATTTAGAGGCAGGGCTTCCGTTTTACTAGGGTTAACCTTATAGCCCGATAGGACTCCATATTCCTTTAAAACTCGGAGAAGGTTCGGGAGGGAGGTATGGGGTTTAGTGAGGGTCAACAGGACATCGTCTGCGAATAAACTAATTTTAAATTCCCTATCCCTCACAAATACCCCGGTGATATCTGAGGCAGATCTAATTTGGGCCGCCAGGGGTTCAATACACAATGCAAATATTAAAGGTGACAAGGGGCATCCCTGACGGGTTCCATTACGAATGGATAAAGGTTGGGAGGAAGCATTAGGTAGCTTGACCACTGCCGAGGGGCGGGAATAGAGAGCCCTTATGGCCGTGAGGAAGGCCCCCGAGAACCCGTAACTCTCGAGGGTGGCTATCATAAATGACCAATCAAGGCGATCGAAGGCCTTCTCAGCGTCCAGACTTAAAAGCAAAGTGGGGGTGGAAGAACGGTTAGCTACATCAATCAAGTCCACTGCCCTTCTAGTGTTATCTCCTCCCTGGCGACAGGGGACAAATCCCACCTGGTCCTTGTGGATGAGAGTCGGAAGCCAAAGGCCAAGCCTATTTGCCAAAATTTTTGTAAATAGTTTGAGGTCTGTATTCAGGAGGGCAATGGGACGATAGTTAGAACACTCCTGATGGTCCTTATGTGGCTTTGGGACCAAGGAAATGTGAGAGTGCAGCATAGTATGCGGGATCGGGGCTCCATCCAAAAAAGAGTTGAAGAGTTTACACATATGAGGGAGGAGATCAGAATGGAAAGTTTTATAATAAGCATAAGTGAACCCATCAGGGCCCGGAGCTTTACCATTAGGGAGACCCTCCAAGACGGCAGTTAACTCCTCGCCCAATATTGGAGCATTAAGTGAAGAGAGAGCTGAGGGCGGGAGGACCGGGAGCCGACAGGAGGTCAGATAGGATTGCAAGTTTGTCTCTGTAGCGGAGGGGCCTCTCCCAGCAGCCGAGGGAAGGTTATACAGTGTAGTGTAATAATCTCTAAACAAGGTCGCTATAGTGTCGGGATGGTGTTGTAGGGTGCCCTGGGAATCTCGGACAGCATGAGGCGTAGAGGAAACCCGGCGGTCTCTCAGGGTTCTGGCTAGGAGTGTATGGGCCTTATTTCCCCTCTCATAATACCTCTGGCGGCTGTAGAGGAGAAGGCGATGGGTGGCCTGGGTAGCGAGGTCGCGGAGGTCCGCCCTAGCAGCTACCAACTGACGCAGCAAGGATACTGTGGGTCGTGACGCTAGTCTCTCGGTTAGGGATCTGATCCTACTAATTAAAGCCTCCTCTCTGACCCTTCGATTTCTCTTGGCCTGTGTTCCCAGTGCAATACAGTGACCTCTCATTACTGCCTTATGGGCCTCCCACAGTGTAGATATAGCGGGGACTGACTCAAGATTAACTCGAAAGTATTCTTGGAGGTGGGTACGAAGTTTACCCTGGGTCTCTCGTGAATGAAGGAGGGATTCATTAAGTCGCCAATGGCAACGTTTTGTCGGAGGGCAGGAGGGAGACAATGTCAGCAGTACGGGCGCGTGATCGGACCAGGATATGGGGCCTATGTCAGCTGACTTGAATAAGCGAAGGGTTAATGTGTTACCGAAAAAGTAGTCTATTCTAGAGTGGGTTTTATGGGGGTGGGAGTAAAATGTAAAAGAGCGAGCAGAGGGATTGTCCACCCGCCAAAGGTCATAGAGGGCAGCCGACCGTACAAGGCAGCGAAACTCCTTTGCTAGTCTTGTCTGCGAGGGTCCAGGAGGATCATTATTGAGGGTGAATCTATCCATATTTTCAGAAAAAGCCATATTAAAGTCTCCTCCCAGTAACAGTGCAGATCCCTCAGACATTTGCAATTTCCCCAGGACCTGTTTAAGGAAGGGGATCTGAGAAGAGTTAGGGGCATATATGTTACACAAAGTGATAGGTTGACCGCGTAAAAGCCCCTCTAGGATAATATATCGACCCTGGGGATCTAAATGAGAGGCCGAAACAGTGATAGGGCAGGTACGAGAAAGCAGAATAGCTACTCCCCCCCCTCCTACGACTACAATATGCCGAGTAAGCGGAGGGGAAGTAATGGCGAGCAAAATTAAACGTGCCAGTATGATCATAATGGGTCTCTTGGAGAAAAGCTACCTCTGCCTGTAGGGAGCGAAGCTCCCGCAGGACCATTCGCCGTTTTTAGTTGGAGCCCAGGCCCTTGACATTTAATGTAATGCACTTAACCATAGAGAAAACAGAGTGGGTTTGTAGCTAGCGTAAGGAAAAATGAGGAAGAGGCAAATCTCACCCAACCATCGAGAGTCGGAAGCCTTGAAAAAAATAAAGGTGAAGGGTCCAGGCCACTGTAGCCAAACGAGTCTCCGAACCTGAAAAAGGGGAGAAAAGAGAAGGGACAGAAGGGGAGGGGAAAGAGACAAAAGACACACAAAAGGACGAGGCATAACAAATGAAAAACAAAAATATTTAAAAAACACAATTAAACTAAATCTAGTGGTCGGGACTATATCTCCCGGCCGGGGGCAAAAAAAAATGTCCAAGTCAGGGCCACAAATGACCCTTCCGGGGCCCAACCAGTGGGTCCACAGCTGGACGAAGCCCCCACAGTAGAGGGGGGAGTGGGTGGGAGGCGGGAGAGGATCAGCAATATGCAGATCAAAATAGACAGTTGGGGACCTAAGGATAGTAACATCTGTCAGTCACTGGGGGGAAGGGGGAGTCTAACCCACCCGACCGCCCAAACTGAAACATAAGTAAAATGCAAAAAAGTAGTGGGACCATTAAAAGAAAAATGCGTATAAACATAAACAGCAATAACAACAGAACCCCCCTAGTGAGCAAAGTAGACATATTCCTCCCAGAAACTAGGAGGGCCGAGAAAAAAAGATACAGTCACGGAGGGGGGGGTTCCACCCTTGATCTTCTGGAAGAACGTTGCTGGCGTCTAGCCGGGTTCTGGACCGTCCAGACCGGGGGAGGCGGTGGTGGCGGAGCAATCAGTTCCCAGTTCTGTAGGTCAGGGAGAGGAATATCCATAGCAGTGCAAAATGGCTCCAGGTCTGCATAGAACCGCAGGGTAGCAGAGCGTCCATTGTGCCTAGCTGTCAAAGAAAAGGGGAATCCCCAGCGATACGGTATTTGCCGGTCGCACAGAAGCTGTAGCAGAGGGCGCAGATATCTCCTTTTCTGTAGCGTAATCCAAGAAAGATCCTGATAAAGTTGAATCTTGGCTCCTTCAAATTCAAAGTCTTTAAGACGACGGGCCTTGGAAAGGATGGTTTCCTTCAATGCATAATCGTGTACGCAGCAAATAATATCACGCGGGGTGGGGCCAGATCCCTTGGGACGCAGGGCCCTGTGCGCTCTATCCAGTTTAATTTTATGCGTAGGTGGTTCCTGCAAGATGGAGTTGAAAACCTCCCCCAAGGTAGCATGTAAATCCTCCTCCTGGGTAGCCTCAGGCAGCCCCCTGACTCTGATATTATTGCGCCTGCCCCGGTTGTCCAAGTCCTCTAAATGGCGCTGCATGTCATTAACCACCTGGCATTGGGAGAGGACAGTGTCCTGGAGGTGAGACACATGAGAATGGGTCTGGTCATGATCATCTTCAAGGGTATCAACCCGGTTTGCAATATGTTGGAGATCTTGCCGCAGGACAGCGATTTCAGTGCGTATCTCTGAACGACATGCCGTTGTGACTTTAGCAACCAGGGAGTCAAAGTCCTCTTTTGACGGTAGATGAGCAAGGTAATCAAGCCATGGTGGAGGGTCAGAAGAGGCTGCCAGAGCAGATTGTAGCGGAAGTCGGGGTGGCGGTGCAGACGGCAGGGAGAGCTGGGTACAGATAGCCAGGGGGGACAAAGAAGGAGTCGTCCCCAAGTCTGCCTCCTCATCTCCTAGGAGGGGTGGGGGCTGCTGCAAGGGCATGAGGCTAGGAAGTGGTAAGGACTGCCGGGAGGTGAGAGAATCCCCCACAGGGCTAGGAGGACTCCCACGGTCAGATGGTAACATGTGGGGAGGAGAGGCACCTGCTGAGGTCTCCTGGGACGCTGGGTCCCCCTGATATTGCGTGGGGGAGCCCGCTGAGGAATGTACTGGCTGAAGCTGCGGGGGGAGGGGGGCAGTCAGCGCTGCGATGTGAGCGATCGCAGCGCTTGTCTTACCCGGCGGTGGAGATCGAGCGCCCGGGCTTTCAGCCTCCAGAAGAGCAGGAGGCCTAACAGGGAGACCTCTCTGCAGCGCGGGAGCCCCTCGCGCTGCCAGCGGAGCTGCCGCTGTAGTTAATCCAGAGGCGGTCGGCGCTGCTGCGGAGGAAGATGGCCGCCGCCTCGTGGAGGCCCGCGCCGCTGAAGCTGCCGCCGGCTGCAGGAACACGGACAGGGTAGATTGTGACCTGTCCGCAGGTGCAGGATCTCCCACAACCAGTGTCCGGCTTGTTCTTTTAGCCATGGGGTTCTGTATGTCCCAAATGGTCCCACTTAGCTGACGGTAAGGTAGGAGCTCCTCCAAAGTACGTCCTACTCCATCGGATCCCAAGCCACGCCCCCTGATATCTTTTTTAGCCTGGGGGATTCTAAAAAGTAGACAACTCCAAGTGTGAGCTCTAAGGAGATATACAGCGCCAGAGCTACTTAGTTGCTTACTTAGTTACTTAGATGTGTAGCAAAAAAAATAAAAAATCACACTTAAAGGAGTTGCGGGACTTACATGTTGATGTCCTAACTTTTGGACAGGAGATCAACATGTGATATGTGAAGGTCCCACATCTTAGAACCCCACTAATCAGCTGGTTGAAGGGGCCGC
The DNA here is from genome assembly GCA_947044405.1 of Leptodactylus fallax. Lineage (NCBI taxonomy): Eukaryota > Metazoa > Chordata > Amphibia > Anura > Leptodactylidae > Leptodactylus > Leptodactylus fallax. The sequence goes on along the minus strand of CAMRHE010000173.1, from coordinate 1,053,897 downwards.
AATGTTCCCCTTTTACTTTACTGTGTGACCGATGAACGTGACATCATCAGCACAGGGAAGAGACCATGGCGTTCATGAACATTTGGGTTTTCTAGTTCTGGTGACAGATTCCCTTTTAGAGATGGGTGAGCCTCTCAAGATTTGTTTCGGGTTTGGGTGGCTCATGTTCCTGATTTGTTGCAGGTCGGTATGAACTACACCTTAAATTGACTTAAAACATACTTTAGAATACTCTTAGGGCTCTTAGGAACCTATCTATAAAAAGTGTAAAATACTCTTGGGGTTCCTAGGAACCTATCTATAAAACATAATGTAGAACAGTCTTGGGCTCCTAGGAACCTATCTATAAAACAGTGTAGAACACTGTCAGAGCTAGAAACGTATCTATTAAACATAGTGAAGAACACTTGTAGGGCTCTTAGGAACCTATCTATAAAACATAGTGTAGAATATTGTCAGGGCTCCTAGGAACCTATCTATAAAACATAGTGTTGAACACTGTCAGGGCTCCTAGGAACCTATCTATAAAACATAGTGTAGAATACTGTCAGGGCCCCTAGGAACCTATCTATAAAACATAGTGTAGAATACTGTCAGGGCTCCTAGGAACCTATCTATAAAATATAGTGTAGTACACTGTCAGGGCTCCTAGGAACCTATCTATAAAACATAGTGTAGAATACTCTTAGGGCTCCTAGGAACCTATCTATAAAACAGTGTAGAACAGTCTTAGGGCTCCTAGGAACCTATCTATAAAAGAGTGTAGAACACTGTCAGAGCTAGGAACCTATCTATAAAACATAGTGTAGAATACTGTCAGGGCCCCTAGGAACCTATCTATAAAACATAGTGTAGAACACTGTCAGGGCTCCTAGGAACCTATCTATAAAACATACTGTAGAACACTGTCAGGGCTCCTAGGAACCTATCTGTAAAACATAGTGTAGAATACTGTCAGGGCTCCTAGGAACCTATCTATAAAACATAGTGTAGAATACTGTCAGGGCTCCTAGGAACCTATCTATAAAATATAGTGTAGAACACTGCAGGGCTCCTAGGAACCTATCTATAAAACATAGTGTAGAATACTCTTAGGGCTCCTAGGAAACTATCTATAAAACATAGTGTAGAACACTGTCAGGGCTCCTAGGAACCTATCTATAAAACATAGTGTAGAATACTCTTAGGGCTCCTAGGAAACTATCTATAAAACATAGTGTAGAACACTCTTAGGGCTCCTAGGAACCTATCTATAAAACATAGTGTAGAACACTGTCAGGGCTCCTAGGAACATATCTATAAAACATAGTGTAGAATACTGTCAGGGCTCCTAGGAACCTATCTATAAAACATAGTGTAGAATACTGTCAGGGCTCTTAGGAACCCATCTGCAAAATATAGTGTAGAACACTGTCAGGGCTCCAAGGAACCTATCTATACAACATAATGTAGAACACTCTTAGGGCTCCTAGGAACCTATCTATCCAATTTCTAACTCTCTAAGGCAATCACAGCCAAAGTTATGTAAAAGTGAAAAGTAACATTATTATATTCAATGACGCTTGGTGTGCTCATGTGACTGCTGGTGGCCAAATCACAGACCTCAACTATGAGTCTGTGTTGATGACATCAAAGAAGTCATGACATGACCAGGAGAGTGGCGGACACGACGTGGAGGCACAAAACAGATGAAGGGAAAGTGAGTATGTTTTTTTTTATTTTTTTCACTTCCCCTGGACCTCCATCTATTTTAAATTCAGACCCCAGAGTATAATGTGGCGGCCATTTTAGCATTTTAGTTCACCCGAGATGAATCTCCATTTGTTAATTTTCGTAAAAAAACTAACAATTTGTAATATTTGGATCAAACCTAGCTTGGTATGAACCAATTCGTCCATCTCTATTCCCTTTAATGCTTTGGGAACTGTCAGTTTCTAAAGATCAGGTGATGGATCTACCAGCTGTTACCGAGGAGAAGTACGGGGTGGAGAAAGATGGCGCAAACAGAAGGTTTTCTTTAGATCTGAAGGAAGAGAATTGGAAAGCTACAAAGAGAGAAATGGAGCGAGAGAGATTATCTCCTATGCTAGCAGCTGAATGCAGGAAGGAGAGAGCGGTGCGCTCCATTATTTCATCCCCCTCGCACTTAAACACTTTCTATTAACCGTCGCTGACTGACTTAATTACAGTCTCTTTCTTGCTCTTGTAAGAACGCTGTATTAAATGACATCTCGTGTGATAAGCCAGAAGATCCCATTATGGCTTGTACTTTAAGATCTTTCCATATTACTGTAAGACATATTTGAAGAGAGATTTGTACTGGCGTTGACATGTTTTACATAGAGTATTATTGAGCTGTTTTGATACAATAATGAAAGCGCATGGTAACAGAACCTCAGCAGCGAGGGAGGCCTATTATTCACTTCAAGAGATGATTAGAAATGGGAAGGATTACATTATCAAAGAAGCAGCTACAGCCTTAGTCTATACATAATAAGGACAGAAGGAGACTACGCTGCCGTTGTGTTCTTGCCGTGACGGCAGTCTACAGACAATAAGAAAACTCAGTTAACAACTTATTTATTGAACATTGCAGATAATTCTGCATGTTGTCATATTCTCGATAATATCCAAGCTCAACTTTCATGTTCCAGGGAGGTTTCAATTCAGTAGAAATTGAGATTTTGGCCTAATTGGATGTTCTTTGTTACCAAATATCCACCTCCACCATGTTGGCAAATCACTGCTGAGTTGCCCACCAGCTCAAACCACCAGGATGTTGAACGGAGCTGTCTCCATAACTCCCATTAAGATGAATGGTAGACTTGAGTGAACCTTTGAAGATTCCTTACACAAATATTTTCGAGGTTTGTCCAGAAGTTTAATTTCTATGACTGAATATAGGAGAGTCACTCACTGATTTTATATGGACGTATAAAAATTCAAATCTTTATTAAATAAACTTAAAAGATACCAAAACACAAACACATTGGGTGCACAATATTAATTAAAAGGCTCTAATTGCCTAAAATTTACATAGAAATCTGAGAGAGTTGTGTATAGCATTCATTTCCATGGAAATACCAACTTTATATGTAGAATAGCTGTAAAGTAACTACAAACCTACAGCTATGTACAGACCTCAATCTCTCTCATTAGTCTCAACAATTGTAAATTTCAAGGATTGTTATATACCATGAATGTTCCTGCCTCATTAATTATAGCTTTCTGCTCTGGTGTATCAGGATGGCTAAACCAGCTTTGGTTTCTATACTGAAGCAGTACAGGTGAGCAGCGGTCACGCTTTGAATTTCACAATTGACTAGCACCACAGACAAACCAGTGCTCACGGCAAACTACACATTCAACTACCAGCACTATAATAAACCAGTGCTCATGGCAAACTACACAGTCATCTACCAGCACTATAATAAACCAGTGCTCACGGCAAACTACACAGTCATCTACCAGCACTATAATAAACCAGTGCTCACGGCAAACTACACAGTCATCTACCAGCACTATAATAAACCAGTGCTCATGGCAAACTACACATTCATCTACCAGCACTATAATAAACCAGTGCTCATGGCAAACTACACATTCATCTACCAGCACTATAATAAACCAGTGCTCATGGCAAACTACACAGTCATCTACCAGCACTATAATAAACCAGTGCTCACACCAAGGTAAACGCGTTTTATCTACCAGCACTATAGTAAACCAATGCTCACAACAAAATTAACACTATTCTTACGCGTTTCTGATGTCAACAAATATTAAATTGTTGGCATCTTCATCAGAGGTAAGTGTTATTTATCTAATCTATAAAACTTCAGGGCAGGTACGGTAAGTATGTTTTTTTATTCATTTTTAGGATATTCCTTTTCTAACATATGCTTCCCATTCCCCCATTCCGCACTGATATTAGGCTTTTTCAGAGGTTAGGTACATATGTTTTCTTATTGTTGTCTTAGGCTATGCCCTTCCCAACATCACTCCCCGCACCCCCCGTCAGCACTAATGTTTGGCCGCACGTAAGGGCGGAGAGGCTGGTCTTTTTACGTGCAAAGCCACGCCCCCTGCAGGTTTCACAGCCAATCCAGGGCCGCTACCTGATTCAACCAAGTGGAGGACGCGCCCGCCCACTAACACCAGCTGTCTCACTGCACATGCATAACCAATGACCAATCGCATATGCAGAACTAGACCTGCCTTTTGCAGAACCGCCCCCCGAGCGTGAACACCCAGTCAGATAAGAGGTGTGTATCCTCCTCTCCTAATAGCACGCCCCTCGAACGAAATATCAACAAGCACCGTTCCCCTCTACAATAGGAGACACCGATCACTGGGAATATATATTTACAGGTGCAATATCACAACACTGGTTAACCATACAGTTATTGTAGTAAGACACAAAAGAAGGCTTATATCACAGCAAGCGTAAAAATGGAGGAACGGAAACAAGATGTTAAATATACAGTCACTTATCCATATAGATCTACGACCCTTTTATCCTTTTGTCCATTAGAATTTTATTACGTGTATCAACTACCATAGTCTAGTTTCCAAACTAGGTATTATCAACTAATAGTTCCTGAAGGATTCAATTCACCCATAATTATATATAGAATAAAATCCAAGGGGGTGAATGGCGACCACAGTGCAAAAAAAAAAAAAAAAAAAATTTTTTTTTTCTTTCTCCTTTCCTTTTTCTTTCCCCCTTCTCTTTCTGTCTCCTTTGTATAGTTTCCCTTTTCTTTCTTCCCCTTTCTGCACCCCCATTGGCTAACTTAGATAAAGGGCACATATGAATCCCAAAGCTGGTTTATCCATCCTGATACACCAGAGCAGAAAGCTATAATTAATGAGGCAGGAACATTTATGGTATATAACAATCCTTGAAATTTACAATTGTTGAGACTAATGAGAGAGATTGAGGTCTGAACATAGCTGTAGGTTTGTAGTTACTTTACAGCTATTCTACATATAAAGTTGGTATTTCCATGGAAATGAATTCTATACACAACTCTCTCTGATTTCTATGTAAATTTTAGGCGATTAGAGCCTTTTAATTAATATTGTGCACCCAATGTGTTTGTGTTTTGGTATCTTTTAAGTTTATTTAATAAAGATTTGAATTTTTATACGTCCATATAAAATCAGTGAGTGACTCTCCTATATTTAGTCATATACTAGCCTTGGCATCGAATACTGTACAACCTATTATTTCAATATTGTAAAGAAGTTTCATTTCTGGACAAATTTCTTCCTGGAACTACTTTTATTATACTCTGGGGTCTTTTCCGATCCCACAGTATAATAAGCAGAGGCCCAAGGAAACAGGACAAACTGTCTTACTCACCTCCATTGGGCTTTGTCGTGGTAACCAATGCGGGTTCCACTCTCCCCAGGCCTCTTGTGGCCTCCTGAATGATGTCACCAGCCCCGCTGAGGTCTGTGACTAGAGGTTAGCTTATCTCTAATGAGTAGGAGCTACAACGACATCACAGCATGGCATATTTAGCTATGCTGTTTCCATAAGTGAGGACCTACAGAAACAATGTAGCTCAGCTGCGTGTGTTATTCCATAGCTCCTATTCACCTCAATGGGAGTTACGGGCACAGCTTTGAGCAGTGCCACGGTTGTAACATGTGGCCAGTTAATATCATCTTTGCAGAAATTTGCTGAGATAAGAATAATCCTGTAAAGCTAAAACTGAATATTCTACATGCAGATGTGTTCTTCCTTACTTGTCTTCTTAGTTGGACGTGTCCAACTTGTCCAACCAATTAAGCAGCATTTCTAAAAGCAACATGACGCATAATAAATTATCACAGAGTGATATTCTAATGGTCAGGATGTGAAATGATCGGGAATAACTGGCAGATCAGTGGGGTTCCTAATGGTCAGACCCCCCACTGATCAGGAGAATGGTCCTCCATTCTAAAGGGCATGGTGGTGCCATTATATTGGAGATAGCTGAGTGATCTCCAGAACTCCCATTGAAATGAATGGAGTGGTCTACTTGCTCCATTCAGAATAAGGGTCAACACTCCTCCGTTCTTCTGATCGGAGGGGGTCTGAGTGGTCGGATCCTCACCAATCTGCCAATTAACCCCAATCCTATGGATCGGGAATAACATATTAATATGGAAATACCCCTTTAAGTGCTACAATTTCTGTAAAATATTACATTTTCTTAATTATAGGAAGCGCACGTATAGACGACCAGGGTGGTCACTTGTTGTATGATTATTTAGAAAATAACAATTTACCCCCTGTTTTTAGGTCACTGACAATACCCATATTTGCAAACCATGAACGTCCATGATGATTTATACAGAACTTCAAGGGCATATGGAGGATCTTGTTAAAAATGCTCTCGGCCCAATTAAGACACATAACACACTTAAATATGTAAAACATGTTAATAATTCTCTCAAAGTCATCATTCTTTACATCTCTCTTCTACATAATTGCGGAATGTTGGATGACATGGTAATAAAGTAAAGCTTAATTAGCCTATATGCATATTGCACACATAAATTATATTGTCCTCTCCATTTAGTTTCATTAACATGGAAGGAAGGCTGTATGATCCTCTATCCAATCGCATCAGGAAGAATTTCACAACTTACAAATGAAGACAAGGCCGCTTGTTGGTTTCTTCACCGAATAAAAATGAGCGTTTCTTAATTTACTCAAGCGAATAATAGGATAATTAACAATATGTTAAGAGACTTTTTGCAATCTGAATAGAGATCGGTGCCATTGTTTCATTAAATATTTATTGAAGTGTTTTGAATTGGTGTCAATTAATCACAATATGTAAGAGACTGTAATGGAAGGGCGCGGCAATGAAACTTTAGGAAGTTACTGTAAGGACTGTATAGGTGTGGGGTTATCGCAATGAAAAATGGATGGAATGGTGGGGTCTCATGTGAAAGGCATAGCTGTGTACCCTTATATACAGGTTCATCTCAATAAATTAGAATATTCTTGAAACGTTCATTCATTTCAGTAATTCAGTAATACAATCCATAATCAGCATCTTCCATGATTGTGTGTCCTACTGAACCAGACTGAGGGACCATTTACAGGCTTAGGAAACCTTGGCAGGTGACACTGAATTTACAATACTGAACTTTTTTATAATATTATAATTTTCTTAGATTTGGGTTTTCATTACCTGTAATCCATAATCAACATTTACAGAAATAAAACACTTGAAATAGAACACTCTGTGTGTAAAGAATCTAGAAAATATAGGAGGTCACTTTGTTAATTTAATTACTGAAAGAAATAAATGTTTCAAAGATATTCTAATTTATTGAGATGCACCTGTAGGTCATGACTTAAAGTTACTGGGCCCTGATGTAAAATCTGTAACAGGATCCTCCAAATACTACTAGCCATTTATAATAGTTTCTTTACTTGGGGTGGAGGGGTGTTTTGGGCTCTGTCAGACTCCAGTACATGGGTATGCCTTCACCTACTGAACCCCTGTTACCAGAACCAAGACTGTCACCAGAACCAAATGAGCTCTTTGGAGCAACGAGGGCATTGCCATTGCTCCAAAGAGGTAAGCTGCAATACCCTTGTTTCTCCAAAGCGTTCATTTGCATATTGGCAAAAAAAGCAATATCTCGGCAACATAGGCAGCAATTCACAAAGGGAAAACACTGTTTGATTTAGGTGGTCCTAAACATCTATCTGTGGGGCTGGGATGATCTGTTGATGTGCACAAATTTTACCATGGTTGGACATGTTTTCTTCAATATGCTTAAAAATAGTTTCCAACTGTAAAAAAAACACATGGCCAATAATTGCGTTGCAACACGGTGGTGATTTGCAGTGATACATGAGCAGTTTTGCCAAGTGTTTTTTGGCCATCTGGCACATTACCGCAATGTGTGGACCCAGCCTAAAGGCTTGGCATTGTGAGTGCACAAGTAACAGAAATAATTAGAGTAGAACAGGAAACTAGCATAGTGACAGGCGCCCACAGATCAAAGCTTGACATAAGGCCTATTGCAGATGTTGTGTGCGTGTAGTCTGTGCAGAGGCATTCAGCGTCTTCTGTACAACCTTTTAAAGCATCTCTATAAGATGGATATAAAATAACTTTTTACAGTTAATGTCAGTGTCTGTATTCGAGATGAGCGAACTGGTTTGTAATGAGCCTCATTCATTAGAAATTTTCCCAAAATTCAGCTGAACCTGAGATTTTTAGGGTTTGCCACCCACAAATCATTATTATTGATTCCGTCAACGTGTCATGACATTGATGTGCCCCATGTGACGGCTGAGGCCCAATTACAGACAACAGTCTTCCCAAATCTGCCCCATTGTGTGCATCAGAGGAACATAGAGGAGGTCAGTACTTAGTAGGAAGCACATAACTTCACCATAAAGCTGTCAGTAAGTTATACAGTAGCATCATACTACACGCAGGCTCAAACTCACAATGCATGCCTATGGGAGTCAGATAAAGGTTTTAATAGACCTTCCCTGTGAAATTGATCTACTGTTCAAACACTATGTGCATCAGAGGATCAGAGCGGAGGTCAGTGCTCCAGAGGGAAGCAAATAACTTTACAATTACACTTTCAATAAGCTATTCAATAACATTACACTACACTACACAAAGGCTCATTTTCAAATTAGGGGACCAAAAACAATACTGGGGTGATTTATTAAATTTGGGGGCATCTTGCAGTGGCTGACTCCCACTCTCCATTGCACTCCACACAGGCTTATTTAATTTTTTTATTTTTTTTTCTAGAGTGCTTCTTTAGTTCTCCACAAGTCTGGTTCCTATAGATGGAATACAAATGTTGAAATGTGTGTGAATTTCTATTGTCTGAGAGTGTCCTAATTCTTTCTCCTGCTTTATCCATAGATGGCAAATGAATATAATTTGCCACTGATTTTAATGGAAATAAGGACACATTTAGTTCTGTAACTTCAGCAGCAGTAGGACATGTAACTGGGGCACTGGGTATCTCAGTGGTTGGAAAAATAATCATGTCCTATTTTTTTTTACTATGAAATAGCGAAATTTGCTTCAGTTTTATCATCTTTTAAACTACAGCGCAGTGCTTCTAAGATTTGCCAACCCAGACAAGGGTATGATTTTGAGCTTTACAATGACCTTCTTACAACTTGAAAGCACCATTATCGTTCTGAGGGACATTTTTAAGGAGAAAACCTTACTTGAAAAAAACTTTCTCCGATAACATAGAGAATGACACTGTTTCGAAAATACCTGGTATGTAAAATAAGGGATTATCATTGACATTTAATGTATTCAATGGATACATTGGAGGAATTTACTTAAGTATATCATTTTTCTGGTGAGAAAGTGGAGACAAAAATGTGCCACTTTCTCCATTTTCCAACCTGAGACACCCCAGAAAACTGGGTTGAGTTATACCTGAAATCTCTGCCCGTCCATGATTTTGATTTAGGACCTGAGGCCGAATTAGTATGAGGTCACAGCAATAGGGGCATTACAGCTTAATTCTTTGGAGAAATAACAACATCCCTCAAAAAAACAGCGATACCTTGGCTGCAGGTGAGCCTAATCTATTTATCTACAGGCTGGGTTGATATGCTGGGTTCTGGTGACAGACTCCCTTTACGTAAATTCCCCCCATTATATATTCCTTAGAATAAAAATCCACTGTTGGGACCTTGATCAACTGTAATTTTGGGGGAACTAAGGCAACACGTGTTCAATTTTCCTGTAGCACCTCCACTGGGGGAATGAAGCATTACACTGATTCCATTGAAATCAATGAGTGATCTGTCTAATGTATGAATGTGCTGAGTCCTCCAGACTGAGGCCTCTAACCTAGGAACACCCGTCTATCGACTCAACATTTCCAAATAGGGTGTGTTTCTGAAGCAGATCCCCTTTAAATTCTGGTATATTCAGTTCTCTAGCATGTCATTAAGCAATATACTATACACAATGCAGCTAATATACTATACACAATACAGATAATATATTATATACAATACAGCTAATATACTATACACAATGCAACTAATATACTATATACAATACAGCTAATATTCTATATACAATGCAGCTAATATACTATATACAATACAGGTAATATATTATATACAATACAGCTAATATACTATACACAATGCAGCTAATATACTATATACAATACAGCTAATATACTATATACAATACAGCTAATATACTATATACAATACAGGTAATATACAATACACAATACAGCTAATATACTATACACAATACAGCTAATATACTATATACAATACAGCTAATATTCTATATACAATACAGCTAATATTCTATACACAATACAGCTAATATTCTATACACAATACAGCTAATATTCTATATACAATACAGCTACTATTCTATACACAATACAGCTAATATTCTATACACAATACAGCTAATATACTATATACAATACAGATAATATATTATATACAATACAGATAATATACTATATACAATACAGCTAATATACTATACACAATAAAGATAATATATTACATACAATACAGCTAATATACAATACACAATACAGCTAATATACTATACACAATACAGCTAATATACAATACACAATACAGCTAATATACTATATACAATACAGATAATATATTATATACAATACAGCTAATATACTATATACAATACAGCTAATATACTATATACAATACAGATAATATATTATATACAATACAGCTAATATACTATACACAATGCAGCTAATATACTATATACAATACAGCTAATATTCTATATACAATACAGCTAATATTCTATACACAATACAGCTAATATTCTATACACAATACAGCTAATATACTATATACAATACAGATAATATATTATATACAATACAGATAATATACTATATACAATACAGCTAATATACTATACACAATAAAGATAATATATTACATACAATACAGCTAATATACAATACACAATACAGCTAATATACTATATACAATACAGATAATATATTATATACAATACAGCTAATATACTATATACAATACAGATAATATATTATATACAATACAGCTAATATACTATATACAATACAGCTAATATACTATATACAATACAGATAATATATTATATACAATACAGCTAATATACTATATACAATACAGCTAATATACTATACACAATGCAGCTAATATACTATACACAATGCAGCTAATATACTATATACAATACAGATAATATATTATATACAATACAGATAATATACTATATACAATACAGCTAATATACTATACACAATAAAGATAATATATTACATACAATACAGCTAATATACAATACACAATACAGCTAATATACTATACACAATACAGCTAATATACTATATACAATACAGATAATATATTATATACAATACAGCTAATATACTATATACAATACAGCTAATATACTATACACAATGCAGCTAATATACTATACACAATGCAGCTAATATACTATACACAATACACCTAATATACTATATACAATACAGCTAATATACTATATACAATGCAGCTAATATACTATACACAATGCAACTAATATACTATACACAATACAGCTAATATTCTATATACAATGCAGCTAATATACTATATACAATACAGGTAATAGACTATACGCAATATAGATAATATACTATACACAATACAGCTAATATACAATACACAATACAGCTAATATACAATACACAATACAGCTAATATACTATACACAATACAGCTAATACACTATACACAATACAGATTATATACTATACACAATATAGATAATATACAATACACAATACAGCTAGTATACAATACACAATACAGCTAATATACTATACACAATATAGATAATATACTATATACAATGTAGCTAATGGACTATACACAATATACTATACACAATACAGCTAATATTCTATATACAATACAGCTAATATTCTATATACCAGGGGTTGGCAACCGCTGGCACGTGTGCTGAGAGTGGCACGCCGGGCTTATTTCTCTGGCACGGCAGCGGAGTCCTATGGGGCATAATACCATGTATAGGGGCCGTTATAGGACATAATACCGTGTGCAGGGGCTGCTATTGGACATAATACCGTGTGCAGGGGCCGCTATTGGACATAATACCGTGTGCAGGGGCCGCTATGTGACATAATACCATGTGCAGGGGTCGTCAGACTTACAATTATTGACCGGCACTCCGAGTACCTCAACTTTGATTTTTTTAATCGAAATCGGCACGCTGAACAAAAAAGGTTGCCTACCCCTGTATATACAATACAGCTAATATACAATACACAATGCAGCTAATATACTATATACAATACACCTAATACAATAACCAATTCATAATCACAACAAATGTCAAAACTATTGCCAAATACATCATTTAGATTTATATGGAAGTTGTCAAATAAAATGCAAATTCAGTCTTTATAAAACCGACTCATAATGAAGATAATTATTAATTATTTTAATGTCAAACTGAACAGATGCCAATGGGTAGGCTGAGTATGTAGAATAGGAAAAGCTTCCAAAAATCCCTTACATCTGCCAAATAGTTGATCAAATAAGAACAGGATAGAGTGAGAAACACAAAATGCTGGGGCTACATGACAGTTTTGTAGCTAGACCAAAGATCATTGTATCACCTTGGGAAATTGCAAATAATGTAGGTGAATGTGACATTCGAGGTTGCAATGACCATTACGTTTAGTAGCAAAAAAAAAAATAGCACTGGTCAATCTTTGTGCAACTGAGTGTCATGCCAACCTCTGGGTCACAATTCAGCCACATACCTTACTTGCATTGTTGTAGGACAATATAGTGATCCTTGGTTACATGGCGTGTGTCATGGTCAAAACTGCCATGTAGCCCCTGCCTAAAGGTAATGGGGTGAGCTGGCTGGCAGCAGAGGTGCCAAAATAATTAAGGCAATAATTGTGCCGCATCTCAGGAGATCCCATGCGTCAGAATTTAAATCTAAACCATTCGGAGACTGGTGTATATTTTATATTTAACTCATGCTTCTTTTCTGTCTCAATCTGTCAGGCCAAGGCGTCTCCGTCCCAACCAAACTTATTCTGTCAACTTTTTAGAAAAGTGGCAATTCAGTTAGAAAATCAACAAAATGACATACTTTGGGGGCCAAATGGTGTCACTAGAAAACTACAATACATTCCCTGCAATGTGTTTAAAAACCCATTGTCAATCAGAAGCCCTGCAGGACCCTCAGGGGTTGAACTAATATGAAGAACACAGTGAGGGGAATTTATCATTTGAGTAAAAATTTACTCAAATTTTTTATGCCCCTTTTTAATGTTGCACAATACATTGTGCCAAAAGTATTAAGAAGACACATGTAATTTGATAAATTTTGTACAATATATATTCCCCATATAGTCGGTTGCCTTATATTTGCAATTATTATGTGTTACTGATCGAGTGCAGTAAGTATCGTGTCCTGCAGGAAACTGATCTTTTTTTGTTGCATATTTTGAGCCAAAGCCAGGAGTGGACTGAGCAGAAGGGAGAAGTGTAAGAACTTCCTAAATATTTCCCATTCCTATTGTGGCCATTCTTGGCTTTGGCTAAAAAAACTGCAACAAAAGCTGCTTTTACACAATGTGGGGCCTCTGCCTTATAGTAGTTTGCAGTAAATTAAATTTCTGTATTATTGTTTCCTTAATGACTTAAACAATTATTTATTCCACATGGTGATTGCTATAAAAAAAAATAAAAAATTCCAGAAATGTTGTTTTTTAGGTCATTCAGTTGTTCACTCAATGGATCTTTTATCCATAGGAAAAAGGATAAACTGCTGATCGGTGGGGCTCTGACTGCTTGGACTTTCACCAATCCTGAGAATGGTGGTGTTTTACCCTCTTTGGGAATTCAACTGTGGGAAAAACAGGCAAACCCCTGGTGGACGCAGACGTGTCTCGGCTACCACTCACTTCAATGATAGTGAGATAATGGTAGTACAGCACTTGGCTGTTTTCAACACTCCCATTGATGTTAATGAAAACTGCAACATGTCTGTATCCACCAGGGGTTCAGCTGCTTTTCTTAAGGTTTAATTCGCAACGGGGGGCAAAACACCTTGTTCTCAGAATCAGTGGGGGCTCAGTGGTCAGATCCCCACCCAATCAGCAATTTATCCTCTATGCCAGTGATGGCAAACCTTTTAGAGACCGAGTGCCCAAACTGCAACCCAAAACCCACAAAATTATCGCTAAGTGCCAACACGGCAATTTAACCTTAAATTAACCAGGATCTGTTTTATATTGACCGTGCAATGTTATTACAGCCTGTAATAATATCACATATCTGCTATAAAACAGATACTGTGTGATATAAATAGTGAAGGGCCCCCACACAGTACAATGCGCTCCACAGTGGCCCCCAGACAGTACAATGCGCTCCACAGTGGCCCCCAGACAGTATTATATGCTCCAGAATTGCCCCCACACAGTATTATATGCTTCACAGTGGCCCCCGCACAGTATTATATGTTTCACAGAGGTCCCACACAGTATTATATGCTCCACAGTGGCCACCACTCAGTATTATATGCTTCACAGTGTCCCCCATACAGTATTAGATGCTTCACAGTGTCCCCCACACAGTATTAGATGCTTCAGTGTCCCCCATACAGTATTAGATGCTTCAGTGTCCCCCCATACAGTATTAGATGTTTCAGTGTCCCCCATACAGTATTAGATGCTTCAGTGTCCCCCACACAGTAGTATATGCTTCACAGTAGGCCCCCACACAGTATTAGATGCTTTAGTGTCCCCCATACAGTATTAGATGCTTCAGTGTCCCCCACACAGTATTAGATGCTTCAGTGTCCCCCACACAGTATTAGAGCCGCCCCCCCAGAGTATATGCTTCACAGTAGGCCCCCACACAGTATTAGATGCTTTAGTGTCCCCCATACAGTATTAGATGCTTCACAGTATCCCCCACACAGTATTAGATGCTTCAGTGTCCCCCATACAGTATTAGATGCTTCAGTGTCCCCCACACAATAGTTTATGTTACTTACCCAGTCCCACGAAGATCATCCTCCTTCTTCTTCTGATCGCAGGTGCTGATGAATGACGTCATCGCGCCTGCGTTGGGGCAGAGGTTACACTCTGCAGTCAGTGAAAGCCGCGGTTCCGCGGACCGCGACCTACAGTGACAGCTTTCAGCTGTATGTGCATTTGCGCATACAGCTGAAAGAAGCGATCGCTCACTAACCGGGAAACCTGTACCGGATTCCCCATTAGTGAGCGATCATGGCGACGGCGCGCGTGCCAACTGAGTGGGCTCTGCGTGCCCTATCTGGCATGCGTACCATAGGTTCACCATCACGGCTCTATGCTATGGATATACAATACATATTGTTTATGTCATAACCCCCTTTAATTCTATCATTTACTTATGCAATTTTTTTGGTCTTAAGAGATACTTAGCGGAAAAGTCAATGGTGTATATCAGGGGTCAATGGTCAATCACATAAGTACACATAATAGTAACAATAGAATCCTATAACCGTTACTATAACTGCCATGGGAAGTAACAACACCCAGTATCTAGACCCGCTGCTTCCACATAGAGGGGTAGAATACTGCTGGAACATGGCCCAGTAAGCCTGTGACAAAATAGAGATGATATTATCCAAAATTGGCTTATTTACTTGCCTATTGTAAAAAGAACTTCTAGCGCAGCTCCAAAAAAAGTCAAAGATTAATGCAAAAATATTTTAATTAAAAAAAGATAAATTAAAGACATTTGTTCCTTTTTTTTGAAAATAACAAAAACATATTTCATTTAATAAGTCAGCCTGACTTTAATTACTAAGACATATTTTGGGGCATATTTTTCTAATAGACAGTTCACCTCATTGCTAATGTAAAAAGTATGTCAGCTAATAAATATAACAATAAGAATGCAATTCATGGACAAGTCTACCAGGTCTATCAAACTATCGAGAGGAAATAGAAACAAATCTGCTTAGTAAGGACCAGAATGTTAGAGTTTCAAAATGCTGGCACTTTGAGGGACAACCCTTGGCTAAACATCCTGTTAGGGCACAAGGACATCATAGTGGGGAGCTGCTAGCATGTTAAGAAATTTAATCTTAAAAAGACAAATTTTCCTAAGCTCAGGGTATCTCTCCAGTCCATATTCTTAAATGGACACAAAGGGACTTTTTTAAAGGGATAAATCATAGATGTACTATGCATTGTATTCCTATAGGATGAAGAACAAAAATATGAACCTTTGTGGCTTGCAGGTAAGGTGAAAACAGAAATATACTCAACAATGAAATTGTAACACCAAGAAGGAGAAGCTGTAAGGTTATGCAAATCAAGGAAGTAGCTGGGGTCGCTAAGATCTGTAAATGATCAAATTTTCCAGCACCTACCTTCAATCTGAGGGGCATAAAAGCCAGATATGAAACAAAGTTTTTTGACCACATGAAACCTCACATATTTGATGGTGGTGTTACATGAATGTCCAGTGCCTTCTGTGCCAGTTAATGGCACATGTCACAAACTGAGAGGGACAAAATTGTTGAACTGAGAGACCTTGGTTTATCACCCCGGCAGATCACTACATACTTAGGTTGAGATGTCACTGGTGTATAACATTATGCGTCCTGGTGATTCGGAGAACAACAACAAACTGGAATGACAGAAAATGGTTTGTAGAGCGGACCTTGGCATGCATGGATCCTCTGACTGGAAGAAAGGCACATTGTGATCCATTCTGTAATGGAATGAAATTGGAAGTCACATCTCAAACTTAGGGTGGCAAACAGTGTCGACACGAACCATCAGTAGGTGTTTGCATGACATCGGGCTACAAGTCGGACATCCAGCTACTTGTGTTCCTTTGACTTCACTCCACTGATCTCAAAACAGCAAGAAGGCAATAAAGGCTGGAATGGAGGTTTATTCTCTTCAGGGTGAGTCCCGCTTTTGTCTCAGATTCAATGATAGGCAGAGATTGTTTTGGAGAATAC
This sequence comes from Leptodactylus fallax, assembly GCA_947044405.1. Taxonomy (NCBI): domain Eukaryota; kingdom Metazoa; phylum Chordata; class Amphibia; order Anura; family Leptodactylidae; genus Leptodactylus; species Leptodactylus fallax. Next base: position 1,036,825 of record CAMRHE010000173.1, on the reverse strand, counting down.
ATGGGCAATTACATGAAGAGGGGAACGTTCACTGGATTATGGTGTGGGGTGGCAAAATGTATGGCAGCTGAACTCCTCTAGTCTTCACTTCAGGTACAACAGATCAGCATTATATTGATTTGGTCATGGAGCCAGTGGTATGGCCATTTTCCAAAGTGTCCCAGGAGCCATATTTGAATACAATGACCCCAAACCACATGTTGGTGGTGCTATCAATTGAAAGGGAGCTGAAAGCAGCCAATCTTGATGATTTGCATGCCCTAGTGCATTCAGCGTGGTGTAACGTTCCTCGACACTTGGTAAGTGCATGTATTTCTGTGCATGGCGCTCATACTTGAGGCTGAAGAAATCGAGATGTTTTCAATATTTTCATTTTTTATCATTTGCATATCACTAACATGTTTATTGATTCTGTGATTTCCATAATTCCAAGACTTTTCCTTGTTATTGTTGCAATTTCAGTGTTGAAGAGTTTGAATGAAAAAAAAAGAATTTCAAAAATATAGATATGAAGGTACAAGATCTACTTTTATGAGATAGGCAATAAAAGCTGCAAGAAGTAATGTGTAGACTAGGCAGGATGATGGCTCACTGGTTAGTACCGTTACCTTGCAGCGCTGGGGTCCTGGTTTTGGATTCAACCAAGGGCAACATCCACTTGGAGTTTTCATGTTCTCCCTGCATTTGCAGGGGTTTGCAAAAATAGAAAATGTAATAGAACTTCCAGAAGAGAACAAAATAAATCCTGAAAAAATGTTCAAATATACAAACAGTAAAAAAAAAGTTTTACTGAAAATATAGTTTCCATAACTGGCAAAGAGGGTAATGTAGTTACAAGTGACTTTGACATAGTTAATATATTACTCTTATCAGTGTTCAAAAGCAGCAGCCAGCTGAGGACATGTTCACTGATGATGTCATCACTAATGACTGGCTGACTGAAGATGGTCCACATGGGCTGGTGAAAAGTTAATATGTACGTTAAAAAGTTTCAAGGACAAAGACGACAACTTTAGGTCAGTGGATTTAACTTTTATAGCTGGAAAATTACCAGTATGTCTATTATGAGATGATATTGATCAGTATGTTTTGTATAACAATAAAATAATCAGTGACCATCATGACTTTATAAAGGGCAGGTCATGTCCAAATAATTCACTTGCTTTTTCTGAAGGGGTAACAGGGAAGCAGGAACCTGGTCTAGGATTAACCTTTAGATGTCAAATAGTTAGATTTTTCTAAAATATTTGACACTGTCCCTCACGTGTGGTTATCACACAGGTAGAGGTTTATTGGTTTAGATAGTAACACTTGCAACTGGATCCAAAACTGGCCAGAAGACTTTATTTAAAGAAAAGTTTTTGGAAATCGCCGCATTTCCGCTATGTGCATTTTTCTGCATTGTGTGCACTTTGCCGTGACTGTAATACGCTGTGACCAAACCGCGGTGTTTACTCTACATAGGGCCACGGCCTAAAGGTAGTTCCACATGGGATGTAACTGCAGCAAATTAGTCACTATGGACTCGTCGGTGGATAACCTGCTGTGATGCATAGTACCAGGGGAGTAGATGAGAATCAGGTTTTCACTATGGCTTCCAGCCGTTGCAATGCAAAGGTTAAAAACAATGGGATACCCACTGTCATGGAAGTGTATACATATGCAATGATGTTTTTGTTCCATTAGAGATTGTGGTTTCTGCTTTTCTCTGCCCTATCCTTAATCAGTATTTGGTTGCACTACATGCTGCTCTTCTGTAACACCATTCTAGGTAATCTGTTAGAAAACTGGCTGCCAAAATCAATGTTAATGATTGGAGCCTATTGTGACATGTGACTGTCCCCTTTATAGACCCTAATACTATGGCAGTAGGTTACCTGCCATCCTATGAAAACCACTATAACAAAGTCATGCTGCTCCATCTGTATTTCTGCCCTATAAAATACATCTACCGGTCACCATCTCATTAATCCCGGAGTCTGTGTTGAGCGTGTTACACAGTTCTCTATATGTTTGGCCTTCCAATGCCACCAGCTGGTCTACCTGTGTAGTTGTCTCCTGTCGTCCACTTATAACCTCAACAATATCAATGCTAATCTCCATTTATTGGTTAAAAAGCGTAGTCTGTATTGAGTTGTATACTGATTTAATATCACTATTAATTTTAACAAGATGGTCTGAGTCCTAATCGTTTAATTAGTAAATGATTAACACCGCTCCTCCGAGTCTTCCTGGCAGCCCATAAAAGGAAGCTTTATTACCCGTCTTATCACTTATTAAAGTAATGCTATAGCTAACAAGTCTATCTGTATATTAATGTACAGCTTAGGATATAGCGTAATAAAGAATCATTAACGCTAGAAATGGAATTAGAATTATCTACATAAGTGGATATGCAGGGTTGTGTAACAAGAATGGGGGACTCAAGCAAAAATGCCCCCTCCTCCTTCTCCTCTTACCAGTTTATGCAACTTTACCTGACAATCTTAGGATAGCAAGACCCAATTTTTGTCCCACCTTCCCTGAATTTCACATTCTTTGGAGGAGATGAGAGTTGGAGGATATTCTCGTGTATGGGCCAATTGGAACTAAGGCCCACTTCCTCTAAGGACCCTATAGGACTCTATATCTAAACAATAGTATCACATGTGGAACATGGAACAGACTGCACATGAATGGCATCTACGTGAAGTCCATGTTTTCCATGGATTGTATCAATAGAATATACAAGATTGAGTTGCAAAATCAAGCAAAAAATAGGACTTTCTTCATATTTTATGGCTTGGATGACTTATCAGTTCTGCTTGGATGCTCCATGAGTATACAGCTATACTGTGTGGCCCAGGTTTACTGTAGGTGCATTGACTTCTGGAATCTAAGGCAGTTTCAAATCTTCTTCCTGTCTAAAGCTGTTGCTGTGTCTCCTCCCTGTGTTTTGTACTGAAGCTCTGCTTACTCATATTAGTTTCTATAGGCAAGCACAAGTCCTCCACAATCTGAACAGGAAGTCAGTGTATGGAGAGAGGATTTCTACTTAAGGGTCTGTCTTATGATTAAAAAAAAAAAAAATATAGAAGGTAGTCAGGCTGGTTGTCGCAGGATTAACTTGTCTACCCTTTGGTTGATCATTTTTTATTGCCATGGGAATTGACATCTGCCCACAAGGGGCCTAAATGAATGACTGACAATGTGAATGATCCAAGTCTTTCCTTGCAAGGACTTTACACTCTGTGAGCCTAAGGGGTGTTCCCATCTCCAGGATCATATTTAAACTTGTCTTGTAAAGCTAACTGAAGTATTTTACCTGATACATTACTTTATATAACTTGCTCCGTTGCCAGATACTGCTTATTATGTCTCCTGAGTGGTTTCAGCTCATTGCCTAGGTTTCCAGCCACCTCTGCTATATAGCTACAGTACAGTGGCCAGGCTGGTGATATTAGTCCGTGTTCCCATCCACCTCTTTTCTATTCTCTTCACTGTGTTTGATGCCTAATGGAGTAGTCTGTCACGTCTTCAAAGTGAACTAAGCTGCTGAGCCCTGAAAAGGACTAGAATAGTGCCTGATCAGTGTCTCTGTTATCTCTGTATGTAAATCCAGAGATAACGTATACAATTTAGTCTTGGTAGCTCACTGATGGCCTATGTCCATCAAGCTAAGCTTATCCATCAACTTGTCACTGAAACCAGGAAGTAGAGGGGAAAGGAGAGAAGAGATCATGTGAAACCCTGAGATAGGAAGAACCCTTTAAGTTGTCACTGTACATTGGGTCGTCCCTGACTGTAAGCTCCAGCCAAGGCTGGCCATGTGATAGTAGAGTAAGCCTAATTCTGCTGAAATTAACAAAAGTGATTGCTCAAGAATGGTAGAGGCTAGAGAAAAAAAGGAAGGACACAATGAGTTGGAGTTGACGGAGGTGGTCCTCTTTAAGTGTGTTCAAATACTCTCATAAGACATTAAGCAACCCATTTAAAATCCCAAACCTGATATATCTGCATATTCATTCCGAACATTTTAAGAGAGATATTTTTCACCAGACGCCACTGTCTGTCTTGTAAGATAAGTCATACGAGGACAACACCAGAATTTAATCAATCCACTTTTATACTAACAATAAAAGTCATTTCTCCCTCAGAGTTTCGCAATCTTTCATTCTACAAATGAAAATAAATGATGTTGGTGAAGACTTGGAACATTAAAAGCTTAAATAAATTTGCCCTCCAATTAAATATTGTTTCGATGCTTTCTGGGTGTAAAGTTAAATTCAGTCTCCATCATTGTCTGACCTTCTGCATCATTAAGTTCCCACTGTGCTCAGGCTAATAGATCTTCAATACCATCACAGTCATTACAGGGTAGAATATCTCATTGTTCTCTCGATAACTCCTGTATCTGTAATATACTTGATATGGCTATGATTGAGATAGGACCAAAGTTTGAGCTTTTTATACAATTAAATGTCTTCTAAAGTTAAGACTTCATCATGTTGTAAAATCACATTCAGCTATAGCCTTACTGTCAAAATGTTGGAAATGTAACATGCCAGGGCTAGCAAGTTGGAGATGAAGTTGGCAAGAAGGCCCAGGGTGGTGGCTACTCATTGCTTCTTGTCTCACTGTTACTTTGCTACCAAATTCTCTTACAGGCCCTGGAGTGGCACAATGTTCAGGAGGTCACAATTGGGTGGTGGTAGACGGTTTCCCAAGGCCATCCCCTGTGATGGATCTCAAGTGGTAGTTGAACAGATTACTTAGATCTTCCAGTCATAGGTAACATGGAGGAACAGTTTCTTAGCAAGCAGTATCCACACTTTGGGCACTCTACAAACATAGATGGAGGTGGTGTTTCCACCCTTTCCACCGTGATCAACCTCTGGTCTTAGTCCTCTGTTTTAGCCACTATTGGGAAATACAGGACTTGTCTTAAAGAAAGGATTCCAATTTGCATTGCTGAAATGGCAGTGGAGATGTTTGGTATAAAACCAGGCTTCCTCTGCTAATTATGGGATGTAATGTGTTTCTGGTGCTACTGAATTCAGAGCTCCACTTTTGTAGAGCGCTGAAAGCGGAGATCCGCATTCAATAGCGCCAGACCCTTCTTCCACAGCAATACCTATTGAGTCTAATGAAAGCCCAGAGGGCCGAAATGTCACTATTTATATATTCGCTGTGAAAAAATCTGAATAAACACACTGGATTGGATTGCATCATGCTACGGGAGTGCTGAATTCTTATATTTATATGCTGTTGGATTGGGATCCTACAAAAGCACCCCAGCTAGACTGACACAGAATGCCGCACACATCTGCTTTCTACTGTCCTGTGACACCTAGATGGTGAATGGCCAATGTGTAATACTTAGTTTGCCCTGTAGTGGCACTGCAGGAGAATTTAAAATATACTGCCAGCTGATGACTAGGATTGCAGAGGAGCGTTGGCTGTCACATGAATTTTGTCAACAAAAAGGAGTGTACGAAATGGAGAGCCACTTTAAGGTCAGAGCCCCACATAGTGTAAACCTCGGTATTTTACAGTCCCTGCAGAGTGGGTGGGATTCTAGCGAATCTCATCCAAACATTGCAGAAAAATACATACAGTGGGCATGCTACAATTTCCAAAACCGTTGCGGTTTCGGAAATTGCAGCATGTCAATTATACCTACAGTAACGCTGGTGGTTTCCCTATAGGTATAATGAAAGCAGAAAGGTTTCCTCTGCGGACTTTCTGTGAGAAGCGCTACGAGAAAAACCATGATGCGTGGCCGCCGCAGTTTTTCCCGCAGATCTTTTTTGCTGTGGCCTGCTATGTGGGGTCTTAACCTAAAGAGGACCTTTTACCACCTCCATCAACTCCAACTCTTTGAATTAGTTAATAGTTGCCGCCTCACTTATTCCAGTGCTGTTGCGGACCAAAAATTTCTGGTAGTTTCCGGGGACACCGATTGCTCCGGAATGGTGGGTGCTAGACAAAAAAATGCCAACTACATTGGAATTAGTGGAGCGATGCCTATTGAAGGATGCAAAGGTTGGTGGCAGCGGGGAAGGATTACTTTTAACATAGAATATTTATGTTTTTTATAAACAATAATACGTTAATCCTTTCTTGAGCTAAGGCCCCTGCTTGCGGAAAAGCTGCTTTTTTTATACTGATTTTGTTGCGTTTTTTTGAGTCAAATCTAAGAGTGGCTACAAAAGAAATGGAAAATATATAGGAAGTTCTTATACGTCTCCCTTCTGCTCAATCCACTCCTGGCTTTGGCTCAAAAAACCGCAGCAAAATCAGCAACCAAAAAATCTGCGTTTCTGCAACGTGGGGCCTCAGCCTAACTCTTCAAAGTGAGACAAACAGTACAAGTTTTTACCTTGAACATACAGTACATGTTTCTAGTAGAAAGCTATTATTGTGATAGAGAACAATTTAGTGTTCCAGCTACAGAGTAACACACAAACGTGGTCATAATGTCCCCAAGTTCTATAGAAAATGCAATTACTCTCTATATAAATCCTACAGTGGAAGTCAATTTCCCAAACAGTCTAATAGTCACACAGTCAACCAAAATATAAATTTTCAAAAATTAAATTGTTAAAACCTCAGCACATATGTTTCTCTTCTACGCTAATGTAGAAACAATTTTATCAACGTAACAAATATTCTTGTTATGACCAGAAGATTAACTGCGGTATCAAAATGTCCTGCATTTAGAGGCTTTGAAAAAGGATCTAATCTCATTTTGTAAATTCGATAATTGCAAATATTTGAAAATGCTTAAAGGAAAGTATATTAGTTTATCCAAGGATATTGCTCAGGCCTTAATTCGTTTTGCATGGCAAGTTGTTTTGGAAAAAAATATTTGTTCTTCAATAAAACCCTTTAAATCTGTTGCCTATTTGATTTCATGGAGGATCAAAGATGTCCCGGTAGACGCGTTTAATTCCTTAGGTGTATGTTTATGTATGTATTTTCATTAAGACAAGGTTAGAGACTGAAAACACATGTACGTCAAGCATTTTGTGGCTTACGATATCAGACTTAAAAATTTTGCCGTTCCCTGGTACAGAGTCTCCAATTAGGCCTGTAAAATAGATGGGAAACTAAACGAGGAATTTCATCTTTAAGTGATTATTTTTCCATGAAGAAACCACATGGCTGGACATTAAAGTGGAATTCTATCATTTCATGCTAACTCTGTTTCCCTTTTTGGAAATGGAAGCACGCATTATATTACAAGCCGTGTACTTTGATTTTAATAACACAATAAAAAATAAAATAACTTCAGAATTAATTAAGAGAAAAATGGAAGAATAAAATAAATAGGATAAGTATAGATTTGTAGATTGGGAAATGAAAACGAGCCCACTGAATACTAATTTTTTTTTTGGGAAAGAAATTCTACACCTAAATATGGTTAACATGAGAATTACAGAATAGAATGGCATAGTTCAAAGGCTATTCTGGGAAAAAAAGATTATATGAAAAGTAATGGTCTAAAGCCTGGGACCCCATCCGATCAAAAATACTAAGCGGATGAAGCACTAGTTGGAATTCACAGACCCTTCACACCATTGCCATCACCCATGTTTGTGAGGCTGTGTTTAAGAGGAACCTTTCCCCACCAACTCCAGCCCATTACATGGACTGGCTCTGATTCTGATGAAGTTGGAATTTTTTCACTGTTACTGAGCAATTGATACCATTAATTTTGGTTCCTGATATGTCAATTAGGCTCTCAACGGTCAAGTAGAGGTTGCAGCGAATCCTGCTCTCTTGACAGTAGAACACCTAATTAGCATTTTGACACCAAAACTAATATGACCCATTGCTTGGGAACAGTGGTGGATACATAGATACATTCCAAATGCTCAGGAATCAGTGGAGCGGCACCTATTGAAGTAAGCAAAGCTATTGAGTTGGTGGAGGTGGTGAAACGTCTTCTTTAAGTACACTGATTTTAAAAAGTCATAGTAGCAAATATAAGCAATTTGTTTTAGGGCTGCAAAGCTGCAGACCATTTGGAATGCTTATGCTAATTCTTATATAAAACTAGGGATAAGTGAACCAATTCGTAATGAAATGGGTTTGTTAAAAATTTTCCAAAAACTTTGGTTTGGCCAAGGGGAAGCTTGAGTCTAAGTGTCACGACTTTGGTCATGCCTCACTGACCATTGAGGCCAAATCACAGGCCTCAGCAGTCCCTCAGGGTCACTGATGTCATTCAGGAGTCTGGAAGAGGCACAAAGAGAATGGGAACCCACATTGGCCACTGCCCAGGATAGGTGAGTAGTGTTTGTTATGTTTATGCTCCTCCATTGAAGAGACCCCGGAGTATAATAGCAATTTTGGCTTGGACCTACTGTTATCAAGTACAATGTACTGAGAAGCTGGAAAAAAAATTCAGAATGACGAATTGGAGAAAAACGGTGATTGCGCAACATTCTTATGGGCTTTGTTTTTACGGTGTTCATTTTGCAGCCAATGTCACCTGTATTCTATGGATTATTTTTTACATTTTAACCCCTTCAAAAATATTGAAAAATTTTTTATATTTCCATGTACAGGGATGCATAATGCGTGTTTTTTTTGTGCGGCCAGATGTACTTGGAATGTCTGTTGCTTAAATATTTTTTTATCCAAATTGTTATGGGAGTTGAAACTGCGGTTAAAAGGCGGTTCACTCTTCATCTGATTTTTTTTCCCACTATGATATTCTGATGTTCAACATTCTAGGGAAAGGGGGTGATATAAATTTTTATTTCTATTTTAATGTTTTTTTACTTTTCTTTAACTGCAATTTTTTGACCACCTAGAGGTCTTTTAAACACAAGGGGGCTGATCACTAGTATAATGCATTGCAATTCCAAAGCATTGCAATACATTGTAAAACAGTGGAACTTGTATTACAGGCTACATAGAGCAGTCTGTAATACAAGTGTAGCCCTATTTGGGGGGGGGGGTGAGTATTATCCCTCCCGCAACAGACTCTGGCGCTGACCTGTGTGTATAATGGGACCTGAAGCCTTCGCTGAAGGGAAGAGTGGGAACATATATGAAATATATCAGTGCCTCCACCCAGGATAGAGCCTCTGTATTACAGGGAGGATCTCTTCCTGGGACTTACCCATGAAGTACAGTTAGTAGCCTTAACAAGGATCACTGTACTAATCTCACAGTCTGAAGAATACATACAGATACCACATAAGGTTATAACAGTAGCTTTATAAGAATCAACAGGGTAATAATACATACATAAAATATACTCAGAACACAGCAATACTACAACAACCAGCAAGTCCTCAACCGTCTTAGGTTATATACGCAGGTATATATATAGATATATAGCAAGAGTCCAGTGCACAATACCTCCAGGCAACAGAAGAGATGCAGGGGCCCCTGTGGACGACTGTGGATCCTCGGATTCTTCCAGGAGATGACAGACAGCCGATCAGGAGATGATGATGATGGTGAGATTCTTCACAGGCAGCAAACAGGGCGACGGTGACGGCAGTAGATGCAGGCCTGACTACCCTAACACTGAGTCCTTAACCTGCCAGCTAAACTACTAGTGCCACCGGGCCTCTAACTAGCTAATTGGCCTTCGGAAGCCTAACCTATCACTGCCCTGAACTATATATATATATATGGATCCCTAACTACGGTTACTAGCTAGGTCCTGTGAGTATATAGGGGGTAACACATACCTAACTATATACTGTGAAGTAAAGAGGAACAAGTGGCTCTTAGACTCCCCCAGACATAACATGTCTGTCTCAGCAGCTCTGCTCACATCTCTCCCCCCAGCAGCTCTGCCTCACATGTGTCTGACTCACTGTATTTACAAAACAAAACTTGCACTAAATGCCTGGGGTCTCTGAAGCCAAACTGCAGGGGCAAAGAAGCCAGATACATTATATACTAGTAGAAATGGCAGTTCCCTACACTCTCCCTCTGGTGAAATCTTTACGTCACGTCAAAGACATACAAAGTCATAGTATCCAGTCAACATTACCAATGACAATATCAATATGGTTGCTTTTGCATTTACAGAGTCACAACAGGTTAATAGGTATACATGCCAGCAGGAGCGAAAATTGGTAACATATTGACCAAAGTGGACACTGCACCCACCCAAGCATGGTATAAATGAGGCTGAGTAGTAAATCTGGGGTCCCCCAAACTATCATATGTCAGCATAGGTGGAGGGTGTCTAATTCTCTCTCCTCTCCGTACCTCTCTCTGAGGTAAACTAGCATGTCCAGGCCCTAAACTAGGGTTGTCTGCCATGGGAGGGGATGGTGCTGGTGGCGTAGGAGAGCTAGATCCCTGCTCATCTGTAGACACAGATCTAGGTACGAATTCTGGAGTTTGAGGGTTCATAGGTCTCCCTGAAGGAGAAGATACTGGTGATCTAGGAACGTCAGGAGCCACAGTCCAATCACTCTCAGGAGTTTCAGGAAGGTCAGGTGGAATATCGGCTAAGGACTGTGGAGAATCGCAGGCCGAGCCATCATTGGAGATATCCATACCATCAATCTGAGGTACAGGCAACAAATGATTTCTATGCCAAGTCCTGATCCTCCCGTCCCGTCCTTTTATCTTGTAGACTGGTATTCCAGGCAACCGATCTACCACTGTAAAGAGTTCACTCCGCCATCGATCAGCCAGCTTATGTTTTGCAGATGCTCCCAAATTCCGTAGCAGAACATGGTCCCCAGGGTTCAATTCTCGGTATCTTACTCGAAGATCAAATCTCCTTTTATTTCCTTCATTCACTTTGGCCGCATTTTCCTCAGCCAGCTGATAAGCACTCTTAAGCGTTTCTTTCAAACGTGCCACATATCGGTAATGATCTCGATGACTGATACCATCGGTAGAGACTCCCAACAAGATGTCAATAGGTAGCCTAGGCTCTCTTCCAAACATCAGAAAGTATGGTGAATATCCTGTGCTCTCGTGCCTTGTACTATTATAGGCATGCACCATAGCCTCCACTTTTCTACTCCAGGATCGCTTATCCTCAATTCGTAAGGTACCAAGCATATCAAGTAAAGTCCTGTTAAATCTTTCAGGAAGGGCATCTCCCTCTGGATGGTAAGGCGTCGTCCGACTTTTGCGGATGTTCAACAACTGAAGTAACTCTTTGATCAGGTTACTCTCAAAATCCCTGCCTTGATCAGAATGCAACCGGTGTGGTAAGCCATAATGGATAAAATACTTTTCCCAAAGCACTCTTGCAACAGTGACTGCTTTTTGATCCTTAGTCGGAAAGGCTTGAGCATATCGTGTGAAGTGATCAGTCACCACCAATACATTCCCAAATCCTCTGGAGTCGTTGTCAATACAAAGGAAGTCTATGCAGACAAGATCCATGGGGCCCGAACTCTTCAAGTGTCCCATGAAGGCCGCTCGAACCGGGACAGTCTTCCTCTGCAAACATCTGCGACAGCACCTACACAGACGAGTCACGGTATCTCTCATTTTGGGCCAGTAGAATCGGTCTTGTATTAGGCCATAAGTCTTCTCAGGTCCCAAATGACCATGATAATCATGCAGACTTCGGAAAATCATCTTCTGAAAGCAGCTTGGAATAACTAGTTGGCGCCTTCCAGGGTGATCATGATACAGCACCACACGATAAAGTAGGCCATTGTCTATTTCAAACTTCTCCCAATCTCGTAGAAGTTGACTGCATTCAGAGGGTAGGGATGTCTTTAACATTTCTCTGTCTTGAGAACTCACTGCTTGATAAAGAGGTCCAATTAAAGGATCAGTCTTTTGACTCCAGATCATTCGCTTTGAAGATATAGAACAACTCTCAAAGGATCCTAAAGCGGCAGGGTAGGCAAACATGTCTGGTACAGCTTCGGGACCTCCCCCAATAGAGTCAATAAGCCGAGTTTCAGAAAAGGCTACTCGGTCTTCAACTACAGCAGCCATGGCACACAAAGCTCCTACTCCAGGACTTGGCACTTCTTCCCATTCATCCACTACTTCCGGACTAGGTAATCCAGGCCGTCTTGATAGAGCATCTGCCCCAATGTTCTTAGGCCCCGATTTATACTTGAGTGTGAATTGGTAGTTGGATAAAGCTGCCAACCAGCGATGTCCTGTAGCATCGAGTTTAGCGGTTGACAAAACGTATGTCAGTGGATTGTTGTCTGTTCTTACTTCAAACGTGGCTCCGTATAAATAGTCATGTAATTTATCAACAATGGCCCACTTGAGCGCCAAAAACTCCAATTTATGTACTGGATAATTTTTCTCGCTGGGAGAAAGACTTCGACTTATGAAAGCTATGGGCCGTAACCCGGCCGGGTATTCTTGGTGCAGCACGCCACCTAATCCTTCAAAGCTGGCATCTACATGTAGCACATATGGCTTATGTGCATCAGCATAAGCCAGAACGGGAGCTTCTGTCAATTTCTTCTTCAACAACTTAAATGCTTCTTCACAATCCGCAGTCCACCTATCGCCAAAAAGGCTTTTGGAAGACCCTTTCTTCTTTCCCGGATCTCCTGCATCACTCTTCAACAGGTCGAGGAGGGCTCGAGCAATTTTTGAATATCCTTCCACAAATCGTCGATAGAATCCACAAAACCCCAAGAAAGATTGCAACTCCGTAATATTTTGCGGTCGGGGCCAATTCACCACAGCTTCAATCTTACCAGGATCGGTAGCAACTCCTTCAGCAGAAACAATATGACCTACATAAGTGACCGAAGATCTACAAAATTTGCATTTGTCAGCCGACAACTTCAGCCCCTCTTCTTTTAAGCGATGGAGTACTCTCATGAGTCGTTCTTCATGTTCTTCCAGCGTCTTTCCAAACACAATAATGTCATCAAGATATACAAGGCATTCCCGGGGCACTAAATCACCTAACACTCTTTCCATCAACCTTTGGAACGTTGCTGGCGCACCTTTTGTACCTTGCGGCATACGAGTGAACTGAAAGAAACCCAAGGGGCATATGAAGGCTGTCTTTTCCTGATCCTCAGGTGCCATTGGGACTTGATAGTATCCCGATCTTAGGTCCAGCACTGTGAACCAACAGTTTCCATTCAGAGCTTCCAGAGCTTCTTCAATTCTCGGCAGTGTATACTGATCAGGTAAGGTTCTCCGGTTCAGAGTTCTGTAATCCACACATAGGCGAATTGCTCCAGATTTTTTTCTTACCACCACAATAGGTGAGGCATAGGGGCTCTTACTGTCCACAATGATCCCCTGACCTTTCATTTGCTGTAGAGTCTGTCTTAACTCATCAACATCCTTTGGAGCAACTCTCCGTGGTCGCTCCCGGAAGGGAGTAGAATCGGTCAATCGGAAAGTGTGTTGAGCACTTTTAGCACAACCTACATCCATATCATCCATGGAGAACACTTCCGATAATTCAGACAACTTCTGTGTCAGTCGCTGATTCCAGGCCTCTGGTAAATGTGGATCACTCAAGTCAAGATTGAGATTAGGGATTGCATCTCGGATTTGAATCCTGCACACTTCAGCGTATGGATTTACTCCAAGCACAGGGTAGCAGTGGGCCACATTCTGGTATGGTCCAATTACAATCGGATGCGGTGAACAGTTCCTCACTGTCACACAGGTAGATAACTCCACTTTATTTCTCCAGTCCTTTCTCTCTGGGATCACCATCCAGCCATTCTGGTTAATCATTTCTTCAGGGGTTTCCATAAGGGCATAACTCCCCCCTTCAAGCAAATCGGGAGCAATGCTGGAGGCTACTCTCAGAATTCTCTCCCCGCCGGCAGGAACTTCCACGGTTCTCTCACCGATATGATATACCATTCCATGTCGATAGCCAGTAGACAGGGCATCACAGAGTTCTCTAAGATCAGAAGATATATTCACCGGCTGAGCTGCAGGGTTCCAATCTCTTCCAAGAAACTTCTGAAAAGCATAATGCACTGCGGGACAATTAGTGCCAAGTATCACAGGAGCTGCACAAGAATCCCCTGTATCAGGACAGACAAGAGCCGTAATCTTCATGGGAGCGACACTCTGATCTTCTAATTCAGGGACAGCTATAACTACTTGTAGGCTGCCATCTACAGGATATGATCCTGAATTAAGCCCCCACAATTTCATTTGTCCTGTAGACTGAAGAGGTATATCCCTCAGATACTTTTGGTAGAACGAGCGATAAATCAGGGTCACTTGAGATCCTGTATCAAACAGGGCAGGAGCGGCATGACCATTGACAGTGACTTTGACAACGGACCTGGAGCCCGCGATAGCGCCTCTGGTCTTTACTCGGCCCGCCTTCCTTCGGTGTCTTTGATTCTGAATAGAGAAGACAGCACTGTGTCCCAATCCCTCACTGTCCTCCGTACACTGTCTGGCAGTATGGCCCGTCTGACCACATTTATAACAGGTTCTAGCATCCTTCCTCCGTTGAGTGGCAGTGGGTGGAGTGGCGGACTGTCTAAGTTCTGACCGCTCCGCTGGTTTGTCCTTGTTTGAATTAGGAACAACATCTTCTTTAGAGATGCTTTTCGCTTTCTTAGGGGTACTAAAACTAATGTCAGCTTCTTGTTTCTTCACTAACTTCATTAAGTCAGGAAATGGAAGGACTCTATCAGATAGTAAGACCTTGAGTACTTGAGCAAGAGGATGATGAGGTTGTAACCCTCTCACCAACTGACTGGTTCTCATAGCGTCTACCTCTGAAGTAGATATAGCTGCGTGGTACACCAGACGTGAAAGAAGTAGCTGTAAACGGTTAATAAAAGTAGAGACATTTTCCCCTTCTTTTTGACGAACCATTCGGTAATCAGCAACCATCTGGGCAAGGTCATAGTATGGCTCAAAGTGATCAGACAGTACTTGTATATAGTCCAATGCACTCACTCCTTCATGAGAGTCTCTGTACAAGCGGATCAATTCTGCAGCAGGAGACCGCAAACTTTCACTGATACGCTGCCGCTTGCCTTCTTCAGAGCAAGACCATTCCTTCAGGCATTGGAGAGTATGTTCTTTCCATATCTCAAAGTTTTCCTCCCCTTGTGGTACTGGGACATTACCAGAGAATACTTTTAGTTTCTTGTAGTGAGTGGCCTGCAGGCCCTGAGCTAACATTTCAGTCAGCCTGGCTAAAGTGCTAATAGCACTGTCACTAGAGGAACTGCTAGCGACGGCCATACTGGGGGGGTAACTGGCTGAGCGGGGTTCTTCCTTTACCTGAACCAGGGGAGGAACAGGAGGTCGGTAATCCCATGTAGTAGCTAGTGGGAGGTTCCCCTCTGAGCTATATCGCTTCTCCATATCAATGACTATTCCCACTTCTAAATCTCAGCAGTGCCTCCAAATGTAGCCCTATTTGGGGGGGGGTATGAGTATTATCCCTCCCGCAACAGACTCTGGCGCTGACCTGTGTGTATAATGGGACCTGAAGCCTTCGCTGAAGGGAAGAGTGGGAACATATATGAAATATATCAGTGCCTCCACCCAGGATAGAGCCTCTGTATTACAGGGAGGATCTCTTCCTGGGACTTACCCATGAAGTACAGTTAGTAGCCTTAACAAGGATCACTGTACTAATCTCACAGTCTGAAGAATATATACAGATACCACATAAGGTTATAACAGTAGCTTTATAAGAATCAACAGGGTAATAATACATACATAAAATATACTCAGAACACAGCAATACTACAACAACCAGCAAGTCCTCAACCGTCTTAGGTTATATACGCAGGTATATATATAGATATATAGCAAGAGTCCAGTGCACAACACCTCCAGGCAACAGAAGAGATGCAGGGGCCCCTGTGGACGACTGTGGATCCTCGGATTCTTCCAGGAGATGACAGACAGCCGATCAGGAGATGATGATGATGGTGAGATTCTTCACAGGCAGCAAACAGGGCGACGGTGACGGCAGTAGATGCAGGCCTGACTACCCTAACACTGAGTCCTTAACCTGCCAGCTAAACTACTAGTGCCACCGGGCCTCTAACTAGCTAGTTGGCCTTCGGAAGCCTAACCTATCACTGCCCTGAACTATATATATATATATAGGATCCCTAACTACGGTTACTAGCTAGGTCCTGTGAGTATATAGGGGGTAACACATACCTAACTATATACTGTGAAGTAAAGAGGAACAAGTGGCTCTTAGACTCCCCCAGACATAACATGTCTGTCTCAGCAGCTCTGCTCACATCTCTCCCCCCAGCAGCTCTGCCTCACATGTGTCTGACTCACTGTATTTACAAAACAAAACTTGCACTAAATGCCTGGGGTCTCTGAAGCCAAACTGCAGGGGCAAAGAAGCCAGATACATTATATACTAGTAGAAATGGCAGTTCCCTACACAAGTGTATGCCAGAAAAGCCTGGGAGCCTTCAATAGGATCCTAGCTGTAATGGCAATGGATCGAGATCCAGGGCTGGTGATCCATCCCAAAATGGCGGTGCCTATCTGCTGCCGAGAAAATGGAGCTTTGATCAGCTTTGACTTAGGCATCAGGGGGGGTTAATGCCCATGATCAGCCACCGGGTCCCAGCCATATTTAAATACCCTACATAGTATAATAGCACGGCGGATGTCTGAAAACGTTAAAGGGACTGCCCAGTCTCAGCAAGTAAATGTGATAAACTGTCCATGGTCATGTGATAGATGTAATGGTGCATGACTCATTGCAAGACAGATGTCTGGTTACTGTGCTGTGACTGTAACAAGCTGTGCACCTGTGTGTTCATCACATGACCATGGACCGTATATCACATGGCCATGGATTGTAAATCACGTGACCATGGACTGTATATCATATGGCCATGGACTGTATATCACATGACCATGGACTGTATATCACATGGTCATGGACTGTACATCACATGACCATGGACTGTACATCACATGACCATGGACAGTATATCACATGACCATGGACTGACTGTACATCACATGACCATGGACAGTATATCACATGACCATGGACTGCACATCACATGACCATGGACTGTATATCACATGGCCATGGACTGATTTTTATCCACTGCGAATAAGTAGAATGAAAGCAAGCAGAGATCTAGAAAACCGTGAGGATCTGATATAGAGAATATATTGGAAAATAGTAGAACGTTCATGATACAAACAGTAACATTTATCTGCTGAACCTGGACAACCCCTTTAAGGATATTTTTTTATTATGACTGTGTCCCAAGAGCCATAACTTTCTTCCTTCTTATCTGCTTGTGTAAGGGCTTGAGTTTTACAGGATGAGTCCTTTAGTGGTAACATACAGTATAATTTATCGATTAATTTTTTTTGGTGGGAGGGTTAAAAAAGTTTTAAAGAAAAAAAAAGTATAAATGATAAAAAGATCCAAAGTAATTTGTAAGTATTCAGTTTTAGACTTCATGAAGAGTCTCATCAGACTCTCCGACCCATCACTGTTATTTTTCTCCCATAAATATTCATCAATTGTGGTTTATATTACTATGGATAAATAGATTTTTCTGTTCTATTCCTGACATAATCAAATATTTATGCTGAACATTAAAATCCTGTTTGGTTCTCTGACATTTTGCTGGTAAATAATGTGTAATGGTGATTTAAATGCAGCATCGGGTAATTATATTCCGATTTTATTTTCATCCCTTCAGCTTGTAAATGAAGACGTCAGAGATGTAATATACATTTGTCTTTTTTCTGTAACGCACAGATAAAAATGTAATCTATAGTGATTAAATTATAGATGTCGCTAAGTATAATGTATATACAATATCAGAGATTGTGACACCGGATATTAAACCAATCTTGTCAGAAAGTATTCTATCATGATGTTCAAAATACACGTGAAATTGTAAAAAAAAAAAAAAAAAAAAAAAATTGAAAAATGATGAATCTGAATTTTTATGCGCTTTTTACATATTATTCATGTACTTACTGCTATTTACAGATTGTATTCTTAAAGAGGATGTTTCACTATATCCACCAACTCCAACTCTTTAAATCCTTCAGTAGGCATCGCTGCACTGATTCCAGCACAGTTGGAATTTTTTTCTCTAGCCCTCACCATTCCTGAGAAACAGTGCTGTTAGATTCAGCACAATTAGTCTCTTTGCTGTCAGGTGGGTGGTCCCTGTCTGTCAGCTCTCATCCAAGGACCGCCCACCTGACAGTAGAGAGTATGAGTGTGCTGAAAGTGACAGAAGTGAATACTCGGGAATGGTTAGGGCTAGAGAAAAAAATCCAACTGTGCTGGAATCAGTAGAACAGTAACTATTGCAGGATACTATTAGTTTAAAGAGAGTCTATCATTAGAAAATGATGTTTTGAAGTAATGGCACGTTGGAATAGCCTTTAAAAAGGTTGTTCTACTCCTACCTTCCATTCTCTTCTGCTCCCCGCCGTTTCCATAAAAAAACCGATTCTTTTGAAAATCAAATTATGCTCAGGGAGCACAGGCGATCCCCCTGAATCTTCTCCTGTTCTTCTGCCTTGCGTAGGCATCCGATGCTGAGCTATACGCGGGACGAACCCGAAGTGCAGAGCCAACTGAGCATGCACGGGATTTCAACTGCATATAGAGCAACGCCGGATGCCTACGCAAAGCAGAAGAACAGGAGAGGATGCAGAGGGGAGTGAACAGAAAGCACTAAGGGGCGGCGAGCAGTTGATGATGCGGGTGTTTTCGGAGCACAGAGGGAACGCCACCTGTGCTCCCTGAGCATAATTTGCATATCATAAGAACCATTTTTTTTTTACAGAAACTGCAGGGATCAGAAGAGAATGGAAGGTAGGACTAGAATAGCCTTTTTAAAGGCTATTCCAACATGCCATTACTTCAAAACGTAATTTTCTAATGATAGATTCCCTTTAAGTTGTTGGAGATGGTGAAAGGTCCTCTTTAAAGGGTTTGTTTGCTCATGAACAAATTGTAAAAGTTACTTACCTATAGGAGCCTATTACACATTTTGGCTCTGAGGTCCACTCAGTCTCCCTGTCATGTAACAGGAAGAAAGTATCGGTACACGGTTATTTCTCTGAAAAATTAACCCCCAGATGGGTCATGAAGAGGGGCAGGAGGGCCAACAGTATTAGAGACTGGGTTAGAAGGAGAATAAAAGAAAGCACCATCTGGTACCAGTTATGTGACTAAGATCATCTTCCTGTTAGTTTTTTGCTAGCCACACTCACTTATACTGTTAGACACGCCCTCTTTAAGGCCATCTGAAGGGGTGGGACTTACAGGAAAGTAACTGATGTGATCGGCTGATGGGACGACATACCGTCACAGGAAGCACTGCCATGTTCCTGTCACCTAACAGAGGTTGTCCTATTGCTGGAGCCTACAGCAATCAGATGTAAACTGTGGGAGAATCTAACTACAAGTATTTAATTTCTCTACAGCACCACCACAGGTGAAATGAAGCATTACATGGGATGCTTTAAAAACAAGTTGTCTGTGCAATGCACAAATGTGATGGGAGAAAGAGAGACCATGTGTAGCTGATCTTTACTCTGCTGAATTCTTTATTCTGGCAATAATTTTTTTTATTTTGGTATGTTCAGGACTCCCCTCTAAGGGTACTTGAAATTGGATTGAAAATCTATAAAGGGGTACTCCTTTCCCAATCCACAATAATAATAATTATAATAATACATTTTCCACAGCAATTTACAAAATGTAAAGTTGGCACTAAATCATTAGATAATTTTTAAGAATATTATTTTTCCAATTTTTCACTCATATTACACAATTTTAGGTTAGGAAACCCTTTTAAGGAAAATATCTTCCATTTATCCAAATCCATATACTGTACTTGCCTATAAGAACAATATTATAGGAATTATTAGTATTAAATATTACTTAGGGTGCGTTCACATCTGCGTCGTTTCATCCGTGCTCCAGGTCCATCCAGAAGAAAGAATTAAACAATAAAAATGGATTTGTCTAATGAGGAAAACAACAGATCCCAAACAACCCCATTGAGTATAATGGAGTCTGTCGGATATCTGATATTTTTTCCCTGATATCAAGAGATGAAAAAGTTGGGCTTGCAGGACACGGACTCTGAGCAGGACAGATTTGACGCAGAAATGAACGCATCCTTACTTAGCGATTGCTGAATAGGTTTACAAAAAAGATGATGACTGAGACAGGAATAGAGAAATGCAGAATTTCACCTCTTTCAGGTTCCCCCAACATAGAACATTCCCCTATAATTCTCTTATCAACTCACACAAAGTACAATACTCAGCAGCGGTGACAAGAACACAGTAGAAAGCTTGTTGAAAGTAAAGGAAGTATGAGATCTGTACGATCCTGGGGCATGATGGGAAGGAAGTTAGTAAATAATATATAGCTTTCATTTCTTTACTCTGCAGTTTTGGAATAATAATAATAATAATAATAATAATTAGTAATGATAATAATAATAATCTATAATTATAATAATATTAGTATTTAATATAATAATACTAATAAAAACAATAATAATAATAATAATAATAATAATAATAATAATAATAATAATAATATATAATATAATGTGACTGAATTACTCTTAAAGGAAACTTCTACCAGACTGCTCACCCCACCTACTGTGCCCCTTCTGCTGCGGCTGCCTTACAAAAGACTCAGGGGTCATTGTAAGCTATTTAGAAAGGGCAATGAGCAAAATGCTCACATAATGAAAAAGTACAATAAAATATTGTATTATTTTCTGTTACATAATCCAAGAATTAACCAAGGGGCAATGAGAACAGGACAAAAGGGAAGAGCGTCTATCTATCTATTATCTATCTATCTATCTATCTATCTATCTATCTATCTATTATCTATCTATCTATCTATCTATCTATTATCTATATATCTATCTATTATCTATCTATCTTTATCTATCTATCTATCTATCTATTATCTATATATCTATCTATTATCTATCTATCTTTATCTATCTATCTATCTATCTATCTATCTATCATATCTATCCCATATCTATCTATCTATCTATCTTTATCTATCTATCTATCGAACTATCTATCTTTTTCTATCTATTTATCTAATACCAGGGAAGTAGCAGACATAGAAACATCTGAAACATCTGTTTTCTCACATCTGCACAGATGGTGTACAGGTGCAGGTTAAATCCATTTTCTTCATCTATAGAAAAATCTTTCTTATTCTTTGGGAGTTTTTCCTTTTTGCTCCTATGAATATCTACATGTATAAGGTTTAATCGGATTCCTGAAAAATTGCTTGGCAGGAACAATGTACAGTAGTTGCAGGTCTAACCTTTCAGGATCACTATGTAAATGTCTCCATACTGAATACTCACGGGAAATAAAATATAATTGCTAGAAAATATATTGAAACCTTTTACACTTTCAACACACTTTTATAATTTCCTTATTAAACATGCAGCCTTGTGGCAAATTACTTGATATTGCTAAAATTACACAGGATGATGATCTATTCTAATGAAAGGGGAAAAAACGTAGAAGAAATGTGTTGAAATCCATATTTAAATGTGTTGAGAAAATTATATTAAGATCAGAGCATAACGTGAATGTATGAACAGACTTCTGGAGCTAAAAGTAGGAGATAATTCAAATTTATTCATTTTGGGCACTTAGAAAAGTCTTATTTTTGAACAACCAAAAATGCCCTTCTTGCATGGAAAATTCTTCAACTAAGGACATAGAATTGGTTACAAATCTAAAAGGAACCATACTTACCTATCATTCCCATTCAGATCAAGAAGTAGAGACTGTTGGGGGAATCCATTCTGAAAATTTTTCTGTGATGAACAAACCCTTTATTTTATAAAAATGTATTCAATGAATCCTAGGAAGAGGACGGTAGAATTTTTAGAACTCACTTTTCGAACCCAAGAAAGAAAGTCTAACCCATATCTAAACTATAACATTCATTATTAAAGGGGTTAGATGTTGAATGATTGACATGGTGTGCCCTTTTAGATAAAGTTTTTAGGATCTAGTGGCCCTCGGTGTACTTACTCAAGGATGATAGAAAGATACTCACAGGGAGGCGACAAGCTTGGAGGTTACAATGTTCTTAGATGAGACAACAGGATACCTGAACAGCAACAACTTGGTGACAGTTGCCACACTTTGCTGACACTTGTGAAACATTGCAGGCAGTTGCTCTACAGCATCTGACACAGATAAAGCTACACACGTGGACAAAATTGTTGGTACCCCTCGTTTAAGAGGAAAACTTTGGACTATTCTGAAGTGGCCTTCTATGAGCCCTGACCTAAATTCTATTGAGCATCTTTGGAAGGAGCTGAAACATGCCGTCTGGAAAAGGCACCCTTCAAACCCGAGACAACTGGAGCAGTTTGCTCATGAGGAGTGGCCAAAATACCTGCTGAGAGGTTCAGAAGTCTCATTGACAGTTACAGGAATCGTTTGATTGCAGGGATTGCCTCAAAAGGTTGTGCAACAAAATATTAAGTTAAGGGAACCATCATTTCTGTCCAGGCCTGTTTCATGAGTTTTCTTTTTAAAAAAAATTCTGTTGAAGCCTGGTTGGAAAGCAATGTCTGACTTTCATTGGTTCATTTTCATAGAATTTTTATATATTATTACTTTTGTCAGATTCAAGTTATTTCTGTGACCATTGTGGGTTTTTCTTTCATTAAACGAGGAGTACCAACATTTTTGTCCACGTGTGTATGTTCACAATGGAAGCAATGAAGTTGCACTGGATCAGTTGATTTACAAAACCATTGACTTATGTGTAAAGGGGTCGGTTTTGGTTTCACTGAGGTTTCTGATAACAGGCAACCATGTGATTAGCTTATTAAGGAACTTAATACCTCAAAATGGACAAACCCTTTAATACTTGAGAGGTTCCCTGGCAAGAGACAGCTCTTTCCCCTGTGACCAAGAAAGTAATGATCCGGCCCCCACAGATATAGCCCTGATCTCATCATCATCCAGTCTGTCTGGGATGACATGAAGAGACAGACGGATTGGAGCAAGCCTACATCCACACAAGATCTGTACTTAGTTTTCCAAGATGGCGGTGGGAACAACCTCCCTGCCGAGTTCTGCCAAAAACTGTCTGCAAGTACCGAGAAGAACTGATGAAAGGCAAAGGGCAAAGGTCACACCAAATATTGATGGGATTTCCATTTCCCTTTTCTTCATTCACATAAACTATTAACCCTTCTATTTCTGAAAGAATTCCTACTCTGCAGCATTTTTTCCACACCAGCCTGAAACTTTTGCACTATACTGTATACATCGTAGACAAGGGTGAAGTTAGGCGCACAGGCTACATTGATTCTTTAATAATTATTTGGAAGCCATCTCTATACTGTAGAACACCACTAAGCATTTTCTATGAGATAAAAAGTTGCTACAATATCTGAAACGCAGAAGTTTTGTGTGAATCGAATGTGCAAAGATTTCTTTTCCTGAAGACCTGCAATACACTGTAATGAAAATATTGATTATCTATTAGGAAAAACCCATTAACACACACATCACTAATGAAGATAAGGAGCGAGTCCATGGAGTGTTCGATATCATGAATACTGCAGCAGATATGCCGGGGTGCACAGTTATGACTTATAATTACTTAGGTAACATAATTACAATCTCTACACCAGTGCTCTGTACAGACTCTTAGTATGGCAGTCAATTATCGCTAAAAGAGAAAAAAGTAAAGGCAATTATTAGTTAATCTTCACGTAAACTGCAAACATGTTGCAGAATGTCTGCTGGGAAATTCTGCAAAGTGCTTTCCTGCAAGCCAATGCAACAAAAACCAGCTGAAATTGGGTAGGTTTTGTCAAAGCTCACCTATAGGTTTCTCTTCAGGCTCCACTAATGAAGAAATTGACATGTTGCAGGTTTAAAACCCACAGCACAAGTTATTTATGCCCCAGGCTCACAGGGTAATCCGGACTGTAAAATATGGTCCATACATCGGCCGGTTATTCTGGTTCAGGAGGAGGTATTCAGGAAATTCTGGCCGATGTATGGACTGGATTCTTTGGTCAGGATTACCCCATGTGCATGGGGCCTTAAATTTATGCTTTTAGAGGCAACATGTGGATGAGATTTGGAGTATATTGACTCACCATGTGACCCCGGCCTTACTCTACTTTTATCTCTGAAAACCTTACCAGTCTAGTCTGAATTTTTATTGTTTTCTTTATTTGGCCCTTTAGGGTCACTTTTCTTGTTAGCCAGTGACAATGGTATAGCTTGAAGCTCATGGGCCCCAATGAAAAATTTATTACAGGACCCCTACCTACATTGCAATGTATCTTTCATAATATTACTCACTGCTTATGTATTAAAGTTGCTTCTGAGCCTCTTCATGCACCAGAGCCGGTACCACTACTACCTCTGCACCCCCTGTAGTTATGCCACTGGGACCATTGTATTCTCTCCATTTCATGCAAATTCCCTACATTGAAAAGCAGAATGAGCTGCTTTAATTTTAAAGGGAAATTCTTTGCAAAGATAATACACTTGGGGATTTTTAATAATATTGGTGCACTGTATCTACAGGTCTCGATCCCATTCTAGGGGGTGCTAGATTCATCAATAGAGAATCCTGTTGATGCTCAGTAACAGTGAGAAGGCTGTCTATCAGCGGTAGGAGGGTAGAGAAGCCTACAGCTCATGAATGTGCCGGCTCCAAATACAAAGCACTTGTATTATGCTCCAACTAATAATGTTTCACCAAAGTATACCAAATTTGCACATAAATCAGACATGACCAAAATCCTATGACAAAATTTGTAAAGCGCTTTTCTGAAGGAGACTCGCAGCGCAAGGAACATTATGGAGCCAGTGGCTGCCAGACAGGTGCTCATCCCCAACAGCCAGTCAATTTAACTATCGGAATATTTTTGGAATGTGGAAGGAAACCCACACAAACATGAGGAGAACATTCAAATATTGTGCAATGGTTGCCCTTGGACAGATTCAGACCCAGGACCCCAGCGCTGCAAGGCAACAGTGCTAACCACTGAGCCACCGTGCTGAATGCTGCCCTCAGCTTGCCCACAGAATATGGGTAACATGTCATTTCGGCCACACTGTGAACACCGTTAAAAAAAAAAAACATGAGAAAGTGGTGCAAACACAGTTTTTCTTTAATTCCAGAGAAGAAAGTAGTGCAAACATGGATTTTTCTCTAATTCCAGTGAACATGCTGACAGCTTCCCTTTAATGCATATGGTCACTGTAGCATAGGGGTCACACTTGGGGCTCCATTCTTTGATCCAGAGCAGAGATGTATACAGCATGTCCTTCTTTGGAGAAATTGAAGTGCATTACTGCATTGCATGATCACACACCATGATATTACATTATCCACCCTTACTTTAGCTCAAATTTGGTTAAGGACTCCAATTTTTTATGCAATCATTTCAATACAAAATCGAGCAATGTTAGCAAAACCATTTACAGGCTGCATCTCACAACACATCCACAAGGTGGCCAGACAGTGACACACATAGAATAGACATTGGGTGGCACAATTGTAACGTCTCTGCCTGTTCGGGGCTCTGCATCACCCTCCGCTCACACGCAGCGGCACAGGAGGGGTGTTCAGTTTGATTCCGTGCTTAAGGTTCTTGTTGCTCAGTCTGAACACTGTTCTAGTACTTCTTCTCTGTAATTGAATTTCAGCCACACCCGTCTCCTGCACCTTGTTTCTTTCTGCTTCTCAAACAGTCAATCTTAGCCTTGCCTGTGTGATTGACAACCTGTCTACCAATCAATTCTGGTGCAGGTCCTGGACTTCCTATATACAGGTCATCAGCTCAGACAGGTTTGCTGGCTATTGTTCTCTGTCCTGTGACTTTGTCCTCGTTAGCTTCCTACTTGCTCTTACTGTTTTATTTCTGACCTCTGACCTTTGGCTTCCCTTGTGACTACTCCTTTGGATTACCATTTGGGACTGCTTGTCTCTCTGGCTGTGACCCTTGGCTTGCTGACTTCGCTTATGTGTTGTTTTGTCTTGTCTTGTTCTGTGTGTCACTTATTCAGAGAAGGGATCGCCTCCAAGTTGTCGGCTGTCACCTAGGACAGTCAGGCAAGTAGGCAGGGACAGGGGCTGGGTTGAGTTTAGGGCTCACTGTCTCTGTCATTCCCTTCTTCCCTTGTTTCAGCAGCAGCACTGGGGAATTGCTCAACTGGCAACTCCCTTACAACAATATTGCAAAATCATGTTGCTTTGAAAAGCTGGTTATCTTGTGCCATGCATATCCAGGCATGTCCAGTCAAGATGAAGGAAGGATACATGACATACACTGATTTTAAGGAGCCCCATAAAAGGGGCTATCTTATTTGGCTTTCTAGGGTATAGAGACACTAATCAAGCTTATTATATGGTTGTCTATTCATTGAGTTGGCACCATGCAATACTAAATTCGGCCACTGCAGAGAGACCTGGGAGCCCCACAGATTAGCTGATTGAAAAGGCTATGGCACAAGCTCTACAGCTTCTTCCCTTTGTCTATGACATCATGTTCATTAGTCACATGGTACAACAACAGTTGAGTGTATGGAGCTGAGCTCTAATTCCAAGCACAACCACTACAGTACACAATGTATGGCTTCACTTTTTGTAATATGTGAGTCTCAGAAAACCCCTTTAATCCATTATTTTTTATAGTGGCTCCAAAGATGGAACATAATTGTAATCTGTCACTGACTATGTTCAGATATATTATATACATTTTAGAATATTTCAGCTTTATCTTTAGATGGAAATATATTACTTTTTAAATTGAACGGAGCTTTACTATAAAAATAGAAGAGGAAAACTGAGCAAAAATGACAATGTTTTTAATAGCAAATGTCATGCCATGACACGAGGGGCCCATCTGTTCCATATTAAAGAGCTAAGCCACTCTCCTTATACATTATTATATCTGGTATAGCATTCCTGATATTCATTATGACTACATTCACCATCCCTTGCTTATCGTTCCTCCAGATCTACAAAATAATTACTAAGTAGAAATAGCACAATGACTTCTGTTCAGAAAGACGCTCTTACCACCGTCCAGGCTGACCTACATATGTACCTGTAGTAATTAGCTAGATCTCAGCTTTCAGCCCCAAGACATGACCATTAGGAGAGATTAATTGATCCCATGTGTACAGATAAAAGTTTAGAGAGAATACTTATTCCGTGTAACATATGACTGACTATACAATGGCAATGCTATTTTACACAATGAAGCTTTAACAATGTGACATTAGTGAAATAATGGCGCAAGAGAGTTCTGCAATCTTTACTCAGTGCCACTTGTACTGTCACTATTAGGCTTAGGATTCTTTTTGATACACTTTAGGAAGATTTTCAGATTGACACAGAATTCCAACCTATAACACTGCACAGGAGCATAAGTGAAGGTTCTTGGGTCCTGTTGAAAAAGTTCAGTTTGGGCCCCTCTACACAACCATCAGCCACATCCCATCCATACGTTATAGCAGTATTTACGTTTCCATTGTGCCTAAATTTCCCATTCTGATGATGCCCCCTATATAGTAATCGAGCCACCCTGTTGTGCGCAGTCTCCCCCACAGAATCCCTCCTTGACAATATTCTTCTGATCAATTTCTATTTTTACCATTAAATGGTTAATTTTCTCCTTTCTGAAAGTAGAACACTGTGTATCAGAAATCATTCCTCTAGAAGCCACTTCTACCCAAGAAAACCATGAAAGACAGACTGATAATCTGCTGGAAGTCCGGGACTGAAGAGAACTGGGGTAAAGTTATGTTCTCTAATAACTCCCCCTACAGACTGTTTAGGACATCTGGAAGAATGATTGTCCAGAAACTATCATGAGTCCTATGTCATGTGAACAGTATAGTCTCCTGAGACCATTCATGTGTGGGGTTGCTTTTCATTCAGGGGAGTGGGCTCACTCCCAATTTTGGCTAAGAATACCAAATCTAAACATCCTCCAAGATCAACTTCTCCCAACCATCCAAGAGCAATAAGCTTTTTCTAGTGCTATGGAGCCCCCTGTAACAAGGCAAAAATAATAACTAAGGGCTCGGTGAACAAAACATTGAAATTTTGGGTCTATGGCCAGGAAACTCCCCAGATCTTATTCCCATTGAAAACCTGTGGTCAATACTCAATAAGTGGGTGGACAAACAAAAACACAGAGATTGCGATATACTCCAACCAGTCATTCAACAAGAATGGGTTGCCATAGGTCAGTATTAGGCCCAGAAGCTGATATCCAACATGGCAGAACAAATTGCAGAGGTATTGAGAAATAAAAGGTCAACACTGTAAATATTAAATCTTTACATAACCTTGATGTAGTCATCAATATAAATGTAAAAACCTATGAAATGGTTATAATTGTACTTCAGTAACCATAGAAACATCCGACTAAGAGATCTAAAACCACTGCAGCAGCAAACTTAGTGAAAACCAACATTTGTGCCAGTCTCAAAACTTTTGGCCACAGCTGTGCACAGGAATCCAGGCAGAAGGACATGAGTCCAAACAGGAACACTGTCAGAAGGATGTGTCCATGCAGAAATACAGGCAGAAGGACATGAATGTACACAGGAGTACTGGCAGGACATACAGACAGAAATACATTAATATATACAGTAATAAAGGCACAAGGACATATGTCCACCCAGAAATTCAAGGCAGAAAGACAAGCATATGCACGGGAATCCAGGCAGAAAGACATGGATATACACAGTAATATGTGCAGATGGACATGTGTCTATATAGATATACACGTAGAAGGACATACGTCTACACAGGAATACTGGCAGGACATATGTGTATGCAGCAGCCATACAGGCAGAAATGCATTAATATATACAGTAATACAGGCAGAAGGAAATATGTCCACCCAGAAATTCAAGGCAGAAAGACAAGCATATGCACGGGAATCCAGGCAGAAAGACAATATAGGCAGATGGACATGTGTCTATATAGATATACACGTAGAAGGACATACGTCTACACAGGAATACTGGCAGAAGGACAAATGTCTACACAGCAATACAGACAGAAAGACATTCATATGCACAGTGATACAGGCAGAAGGACATATGTCTACCCAGCAATACAGGCAGAAGGACATAAATATACACAGGAATCCAGGCAGAAAGACACGGAAATATGGGCAGATGGACATGCGTCTACATAGATATACAGGCAGAAGAAAATACGTGCATAAAGGAATACAGCAGGATAGGACATGCATATAGACAGGAATCCCCAGGCAGAAGGGAATGCTTCCACACAGGAAAAAAGGCAGGAACTAGACCATTATTCTGACATACAGACAAAAAGGCTTATAAACTGAAGGTCATGACAAGCAGGATTCAGGCAGAAAATAGAACTTTGCTTACAGGTAATCTGCATACAGGGATTTAATTATGGATATTTTCAGTGGGCAAAATCCTTGTAATTTCTACATCAAAAAATAATTTGTACACTCAGGTCAATTTTCAGGCAAAAAATTTCTACAACATTCATAAGGCACTTGTTAAAGTCCCACCCATTTGCCTGCCACTGTATTTTGCTGTTGGTTAGTATTGCATGAGCAGAGATCTTGAAAATCATCAGAAACTGAAACACAAAGTATATTGGGAAAATGTATAAGTTTCCATTCAACATTCTAATCAGTTTTATTTACTAAAACTGTAATACCCCTTTAATAATATGTTGTAAATTTCAGATCCAGTATAGCATGTTCCCCTCTTTTCCCTAATGACACCTAATCTTGTCACATAATGAACAACAAGCAGATTTACAGTGTCAAAATGAATACGGCAAGCAGCGCGTCCTTGTGTAGGTCCATGTCTACATTTAAGTCATTCCACTGGCATAGGCAGATAATCGTTAAGTCGCAGCGACTTCTCCTTTAACAGATTTACAAGTACATTTTAATTAAGCAAAGGTCAGCAAGAGCGCGCCAATTAAAGGGAACTGTCACTAACATACGATCTGCAGAAAATAATAATTCCATTGCGGCTACATTTCTAAGGACTATGCCGGCTCTCATGTTCCCTCTTAATAAAATGCTACCACTATGTTTAGAGGTAATCCTTAGCATATTGGCTCCAGTCATTTGGCGTTCTCATTATTTTGTCACTAAATTCATCACATTAAAGAAATCCAGGGACAGCAAATGAAATTATGAATTATGAAATTCCATTATTTTTCAGATTGCATCTACACTGAAGCGAAATCACAGCGATGACTCAGCAGGAAAGGTCTTGTTTACTTGAAACTTATGTCAACTTTTTGTACTTTTTAACTTTTTTGTTAATGTTTGCTACAGGGATAATCCTATTTAATTACATTTTGCAGCAATAGGTGGCACACATAGTAAAATGTATTTACTAGGGTAAGGCTGAGTTAGCAAATTTGCATAACAATTGGATATTTTTAATGTCCAATAAAAATTTAGGATAAGAACAACCTGTCTGGGCTCTCTTGTGGCCTCCAGCACTCCATTTGGGTCCTCTTCAGTTGTCTTCTGGCTTCTTCATGCTTTCTTGGTGACTTCACTTGTCCCGAGGGACTGCTGAGGCCTGTGATTGGGTCTCAGTGGTCACCTAGGGCACACCAACCATGTAAAAAGATGTGACGGCACTCCGTTTTTTTCTCTGAAAAAGTGTTTATTCACAACGTTAACGTTTCAGGAACTTGTCCCTTCATCAGGCATTGGTCCAGAGATGGGTAGGCTAGTCAGGTGATGTCATATGGTGGTATGGAAGGAGCCAATGGTGGGTGGTGAGAATTGTATGCACGGCATGCGGAGTGCCGTCACATTTTTTTACATGGTTTCCACTTGGGAGTTGGTCAGTTCCCTAGTGTTTGTGCACCTGAGTTTATTTTGAGTCTTTCGGAGTCGAGTGCAGCCCTGTACCCCATTTCCCACTAGGGCTCGCCAACATCATGGAGCGTGTGTTAAAGAACCATAATGTTGGTGCGCTCACATGACCACTGAAACTCTTCCACAGAGATCCCCTAGGTGTGTGATATAACGCAGGAAGCCAGAAGAAGCTGGAAGACGACCAAAGAAGACCCTGAGGGAGTGGAGGACGCTGTGAGGCAGACAACAGGAGGTTAGGGGTGATGAATATAAGTGTTATGTTTCGAGCCCTAGGCCACTGTTTCAGGCCAAAAACAAAACAGACAGATGAAACTTGCAAATATTTGTGAAATTAATCATGCTGGACCTTTAGAATTTTTGAAAATCTTTGGTAGATCTTTCAAAATCTCCACCAACTTTTCTGAAGAGCAGTCTAGGATGGACAATGTGGCAACTTTTTGCACAGATGAACCTTGCATCATCTTTTGCAACTTTTGGGGGCCAATTTTCAGGCATAAAATTGTTGATAAATTTCCACCATGTTTTTTTTTTAGTATGAGGCATTTTTCAGTGTGTTGGAGATCATTGGCATATTTATTAAAATAAAATAAATAAAATACAGCTTGATGTGGATGTTTTTTTATATACACATAATGATAAAAATAATGATAAATATAAAAATGTAAAAAAAAAAAAAAACACTTACGCTAGGTTCACACCTGCGTTTGGGTTTACATTCGGGGGCTCCACTTGGGGACCCCCTGAATGGAAACCTAATCCGCTGAGAAAAGCGGTTACCCGCAGACCCTATATACTATAATGGGGTCCGCCAGGTTTCCACCTGGTTTCCACCCAAAAAGGGTGAAAAATGCAGAGAGAAAAGCGCTTCTTCGCGCTTTTCTATCCACATTTCTCAAGCGGAATGGGAAGCAGAACCCCCCAACAGAGTTCAGGCGCAGGTGTGAACCCAGCCTTAATCAGTTATCTGGGGATTAATAAAGCAATCCATATAGTGGTTAAGCTTTATGACTAATATACACCTTAGTCCTTTGGACCCAATTTATTGCTTTCGCGGATGGCAGCAGGGGAGGCCTGAACTCTCACTCGTCTGCTTCACCTGTTGACCCTCTGACTTTCGGACCAATTCCATTCTATTTAATGGACCTGTGGCCCAAATAGAGAGGAAGTGAGTGATGTCAGAGAGAGTTGGAATGGCTGCAGGGGAAACAAAGGAATGAGAATTCTGGCCTCCCCAGCTGCCCTACACTCCCGGAAAGAGGGGTGTATATTAGTAACAAAGCTTGTCCAGTGCAGGGAATGTATTGGCTAGCTGTATTATTCCCCGGAGAGCACCTTTAACAATAAATTGAAATGTCTAGTATTTGTAATGTGTTTTAAAATACTGTAAAAAATATATTGAAGGACGTCGTCTGATGTCTAATATTTTTTATATTATCATTTCTGACAAACATTGGAAAGAACTGAAGTCGGAAACAGTTTTTAGACATTCGCCTAAAATACCGATGGACACCTGTACAATATAATAATGTAGCATTTCTCATGAATGGAGTCACAAATTGATTTGCTTTTAGCCATTTTAGCTTTGTGTTTGCTCCATTAGTTTAAAGTGTTGCACATTATATACTGAAAGTAGAATTATCTAGAAGGGAATTAAAATTTCCATCCATGCTCAATGAAAGCCCGGCTCCTTACATATCATGCTGAGTTGTGCAACATGATCAGAGGAATGGCCGTCAAAATTGGAGAATAAAACCTATTTATACGTCAAATGGGCTTATTCCAATTATTTCATTACTGGTTTCTGGTGAGCATTGCTCGTGATCAGATACGGTATAAAAAGCTTATATGCCTTAGTGAAGGGAGGTCAATTATTCCTTCAATTGGTCATTTTCAAAGTGCAATTCCAAAAATAGCAAATACTAATAGTAGACTCTATAAATATCTCCGGCCGTAATTGTTGAATAGTTTTTGACTTCCTACTCAAGTCAGGCTAGACATGTCGCTTCGAGAAAGTCATTTGTTGAGAAGATCCTTACTATGTTAAAGACGGATAAATATACTAGAGAGGGGTATATCATAAATCATAGTTAGATAGAGTGAAACCTCTTTGAGATGACCACCCAAAATTGCATTAAACAGTGGTCTTCTAAGGGAATGGTCTTCTCAAAGAACATGGTTGATATGGAAAACTAAAAATCAGTCACAGAAAATGTGGTCAAGATAAGGGGGTGGCCTATTCAAAGAGAGAGAAACTTTTGGAGAAGTTTTACTGTATCTATAAAACTCTGTTTATGGGTATTTTTAAGCCTAGGGTCTTTGGGCCCACCATGGATGATGATTCTGAGGGCCCACCTATAACCTATACAGGACCTGTTCATGTCCATGTAGGACATTATCACCTATAAGATCTAAGAATCTATAATATTTGTGAATCATCCCATAACATAGTCTCTAGTGTCAAGTGATCGCTTCAATGTCACCTTTTATGATATTATGTGTCAGAGGTTAAGACCACCAAAGGATTCTGGTGGGCCAATCCTACCCTACTGTAGTTCCTGGTCTCTGATGAATAACATGTTTGCTGGCCTGGAAGAGCTTTATGATGGCGGCTCCCATAGCTGTATACTCTGCACTGATTGAGTGCTGTATATTAAGTGATCGGGAAGACAGGGGCGATAAAATACCATCTTTACCTTTTCTCTAGGATGTCCAACTGTTCTAACCGACTGCCCAAACGTATATAGTCAATGGGCGGTAGGCATCGGGTTAAGCTATCAGTTTAAATATGATCCTGGAGATGGGAATACCCCTTTAATACTGAACCATTCCAATTGTAATAGCACCAATTTTTTTCCTTTCTTTAATAAATAAAAGCTTCTTGAACTTCCTCATAAGTGTGATACTAATGCAGGGCGGGTCAGTGTACAGTTTTACCTTTAATCCCTCGTGGTTGTCCTCTTTATCATTTTGATGCAAGTCTACTTTTTCCATCTTTCATGTAGTTTTACATGAATATTTATACAAAAAGTACAATCTTTCTAAAGCCATAGCCTTAGCGAATTGTTTTAAATATTCATCTGGCTTTTCTCAAAAAGGATAATCAAGATGATACTAACCTTTGCCACTGACCATGACAGCAAGAAAAGCTTATCTTTTATCTACGCCTGACGGTTTTTACATGAATATTCTAGAAGAATGAAGGATAATGGAAATTAAGTGTCTGGAATAGTGGGAACTAAAAATAAGATCTGTTGAGGAAAAAATAGGCAATAAGTGAAATTCTATTTCTCTTTAATTCTATTTTATTTGGAGATATTGAATGAATTTCTAGTTTGGGTTTATTTTTTTTATTTTTATTTGATATGGGGGAGAATTTATTAAGACTGGCCTGTTGTATGCTAATGCAAAAATTTGGGCGCTCCGGGGAGGAAAAGAAATTTACGCCAGTAAGGAACTGGCATAGATTTCTGGTGCCATCTGTTGGGTTGAGGCATCTCCACTTCAACTGGTCAAAATCGTTCTCGCTTCACCCAATTTACATAAAAATTGTTGAATGGGCTGCAGAATCAATGTGTTGCATCTATGGTGCAAAAAAAAGAGACAAGCGCCAAATGCTTCACCCATATATACCAGAAACTAACATTGAAGAGTTAGTAAATTCATTCACATCAGTCCCTGACCACATTTGGACTTGCTAGGTGGAAAATCAAATCTACACAACCATTTGTGATGACCCTATCATGTATAGTCAAATTTAGGAGAAGAAAATAATTTTGTATATGCAAGACTTTGGAGGAAAAAATAGACATGGATCGCACATTCCAGCATTATACATTGATCTTATGCTTCTCAGCAAAATCTACAAAAATGAACATGAGGTTCTTAGTATATACTGTATATTTATCATTAGTCTATTGGATGTGGTGCTGGACAGCAACCACCCCCACCTGCAAAACATTGCCCACAGAGGGATTGACCCAGCAAAGCCCCTGTGGCTAGGCTAAACTCCCAGACTCTGGGCCAAACCACTTGGGGACTTAGCCTGGAAGCAGGGGTGTTGCTGGGCTGCAGAGTGGCTTCTCATGTGGGTGCTGTGTTGCGATGATGGTAGTTGCTGTGCAGCGCCAAACTCTGTGGAGTAGGGAATAAAGATGGGTAAACCTCTGAAGATTAGTTTCATCTTGTATTCGGAAGAATTAATCCTCCAGTTCGGTCTTCAGTTTTGGTCATGATGCTTGCCATGCCCATGCCACCGCTGAGGCCCAATCACAGTCCTCAGTGATGACCCTGGGCGCATGACTTCACAGAAGACCCCTGGTCGGCAGCCATCTTAGTTCGTCCGAGACAAATCCCAAATTGTTCAGTTTAGTTAGAAATTCGGAATATTCAGGTGGAATCCGTTTCACCCATCTCTAGTAGGGACCTACTATACAGAAGTTGCTGTTAAGTGGCTAGTGGGCTTATACACATTGATCAGTATGTATATTAAGAATCTCATGTTAATTTTTGTACGTTTTGCTGAGAAGCATAAGATCAATGTATAATACGGAGATTGGCGGTCCATGTCTTTCTTTTTTTTTTCTCTTAAATGTTACATCTTTACATCTTTTTGTATATGCCCCTTCCTGAAAAGCATGTACAATGGTACACTGATCCATATGCACTCTGGGTGCCAGCATATGACACTTTTACGTTGCACCATAATATATATTCTCATCTAGAAAATTATTTAATGTGAGAATACCTGTGCAATATGACATCTCATGAAGCACATTTTCTTCTGGAAGTTTCTGTGATGATATAAAAAATATGTCTTTGTACTATATGAAATCATGAGGCATTAGTAGGGACAATAGGGATCCAGGAACTTATACTGGTGCTGTATTACAGATGAATAAACTGGAGAGTGAGACTACAGAGCTATAATACAGCGATACATGACCCTTTTACCTAGAATACCCAGTGGTCTACCCAAAGTAGGTTTTGTTCACATCACATTTGAGTGCTACATATAGCGCATACGCTGGAAAAGCTGTATTTACCCAACAGAGCCGCAAACCATGTACTTTTTGGTGTATTTTGGGCTGGTATGTATTGTAAACATTTTGGTATAGAATATGGCTTTGGCTTAAGAAACTGCATCAAAAACTGCAGTCCAGCTAGTCCAGCTCAGCAGTTAGGAGATGGGAACTATCCCTGCTTAGCTTATGTTACAAAGGAGAATGTGGCAGATAAGAATATGAGGATAAGTTTTACATGGGCCTCAGAGTCATTTACCCTCCATGCTCCACAGGGCCAACATGGCACCATGCTTATCTTATGATACCCTGCAGTGGGATTTTATAAGATAGTATTGCACACTAACTAAAGTGGACACTGACCCAGCATTGGAACATGGACTGCTAAAAGGATGTACCATCTACCAGCTCAGCCCCATCCTACGGTGATAATGTTATAAAAATTGTACCTCTAGAAACTGGATGCTGTGTTATCTGGTTGTACCTCAAGTAAAAATGGCAAGTTGTGTTTTATTCCTGCAAAACCATCATGGGCACCCCAACCACCATCAGGTTTGGAAAGGCTGACAACTACTAAGATGTGCCCTAGGAGAAGCACTACCATCACTATCAGGTACCCCACAAGCCCCACCAACATGGCACCAGCCCAGGAGGAGAGCTAAAGGAGATGGCTGAGTTTTTAGCCTCTGTGGTCATTGCAAGTCCTCTCTGCCAACGGGTTGTTGCACTAAATAGACCTAAATAAATGAGGGTTGCCAACAGAGCTTATTTCTCACAGACCCTCTCCATGAGTCAGAATGGAGAGTGGCCCCTTTAAAAGCCCTTTAATGCCCATTTAAAATTCCAAATGCCACACTAAAAGTAAAGTTGAGTTTTCTATAGAACAAAATTATTATTATTTTTTTGTCAAACTTATATAATTCTACATATTCTCTATTGTTACATATTTTACAAAAGTTGTGAGCCCATCACAGGGGACATTATGCAGGTATGATAAATAGTTTAGCATAGTACAAAATGCATTTTGTTAATCCCTTTGAGACTACACATATCTTTTGGCAGAGCAGTTTCCTCTCCTCTGCTGGGAATATAAATTTGCTTTCTCCCAATATTTTCTTTTAAAAAATGTCTTATAATTCCTGACGCCAAATCTTCAGATGTCATAATCATTGCCCCAAGTCAGTGTTTTATCAGACTGATGACTAAACCCAATACGGCGGTGTCTCTGCTGGAAAGCCTTGATACTCGGTGACTTTGTAATGCTGCTGACAGATTTTATACACAAATTCTTATTTCTAGAGGTAAATGGAAAATATTTTAATCTCAAAGTCATTTAATTTTTTGTTTTGAAGGATATTATTACCCAACCTAAAACCTTGCATTGTGTAATTCTCCAACAGGTCAGGATTCATATCAAACAACGTAGTGTTAACAACTAGAGATGAGCGAATTTTTCAAAAATTCGATTCGGTAGCTTCGCTGAATTTTCCAATGCGATTCGATTCGATCCGAATTAATTTGCGGCGAATCGTGTTAAAAAACAGCTATTTCCTAGCTGCAGAGAGCCTGTATAGTGGTGTAGAACACTGTGCCTTGCAATGGTTTTTAGTGATGTCCCACTAGGGGACCTGAACCAGCAATACACTGATCGCTGGCTCAGCACTATAGACTGCAATACACGTGTATTGCAGTCTATAGAGGAAGTCAGCCTATGCAGATGCATAGGCTGACTTCCTCACTTCTGGGCAGGATCAATCAGGTACTGGGGGTACTAGCAGCCAGGGGTCACTGGCCAGAGGATGCATATCGGCACCCCCGATCTCACTGCGGAGGGTGTCGAGAGGGACATGTAGCATGGCTCCGATCGGGGGTTATAGATCAGGGTGTTAGCTGTCAGTTACATCTAACACCCGCTCCCGATGCCGTGGGCGGTCAAGAAGGGGTTAAAGGGCTGTGACATCACAGGACTGGCTGGCTGCTGATTGGCTGCACGCATGGCATTGTCGGTGATCCCGCGTTCCCAGAGTTCCTTGCCTCATGTCCTAACATGCAGCTGCCATTTTATGAAAAAATGAGATTCGTTACCACGAAGCGTGAGGAAATCCGGATTCGATACGAATCGAATATTTCCCTGAAATTTGTATCGAATTCCACTTCATCAGCTTCAATTCGCTCATCTCTATTAATAACATAAAGATGTAGCAGAGTTAACCTTTACACTTTACTTCGTATGACTTTTCAATGACTTTGTTGTTAAGATGCCACGCTGCAGCAAGTTATCATGCAGCAGAAAGTCATCTTTGGAATATTTGTGCCACCACATTGCCTCCTAGTGTTGTTTGTTACACAAATTGGGATAGGTTTATGATAGGTGAGAGTCGATCTCTGGAATCCCCATCAATCACAAGAACCATTGCTTTTCCATAGGAAATAGGATAGGAGATAAGTTCAATTTGTGATAAAACTATCCAATATCCATTGTTAGCAGCAATGAGTGAACCACTTCTTAATGAGTCAGGTTAATTATGAATTTTCCAAAAATGTTGAGTTCAGCCGAACCTGAAATTTTTGGTGTTCACAACCTACAAGCCACTGTTATACTCCGGGTCTCCTTAGACCTCAGAGTATAATAAGCAGAGACCCAGAGAAGGTACGTAAACATAACAGTTATACTCACCTCAACTGGGCTGCCTCGTGGCATCCGGTGGAAGAGTGAAGAAATCAGGCGATACCTTTTAGAGGCTAGCCATGTCTGAAGAAGAGAGCTAGTACTCTCGAAAGCTCACCATCAACTATACTCAGTTAGCCTCTAAAAGGTATCGCCTGATTTCTTCACTCTTTCACTACTTTCTATGGCTAGCATGGTACAACATTATACTCCTGGCTTCCGGGGCAGTTTTCCATCCTCTTCGGGACTCTTCCAGCTTCCTGAATGATCTCAGTGACCCCAGGGGCTACTGAGGCCTGTGACTTCATAACTTTAGTGTATACCACATGACTGCTAATGCCCAATCACAGGTCTCAGGTGTCCCTCAGGAGGCTGAAATCATTTATGAGGCTGGAAGAGACCTGAAGAGGATGAGTACCTGAACCAGATGTCGCAACAGAGCCCAAAAAAGGTGGGTATGTTTGTTATGTTTACGCATCTTCCCTGGGCCTCTGGGGTCTGAAGAGAGTCCAGAATATAATAATAGCAGTTCCAGTTCAGGGT
Organism: Leptodactylus fallax; assembly: GCA_947044405.1. Lineage (NCBI taxonomy): Eukaryota > Metazoa > Chordata > Amphibia > Anura > Leptodactylidae > Leptodactylus > Leptodactylus fallax. The sequence goes on along the minus strand of CAMRHE010000173.1, from coordinate 997,745 downwards.
TCAAGATTCAAAGATTTGCCCAACACTAGTTGCCTGTTTGCTGACCTAGTGGCCGTCCTGCGGTGCAAGAACATGTATTTAAGGGGAAACTGTCATCATGTTCATGCTATCTGAACTATATGCAAAATGAAGTCCTTAGAGAGCTATATTTTACTCTGAAACTCTTAAGAAAACATAATTTTAAAGGCGAGCCTTGCATAGGGAAATGGGTCCCAGTATGGGGACATACACCTAACTCTGCTCAACTTCATTGACTGGTCTCCTCATGCTTGTGTAGAAGGAACCATCTTCTGTATAGTAGCTGGACCTCTGCACTGTAGCTCTCCTGCTATTGAAGTGAATAAGAGTAGAGCTGTAATATTCCAGTACGGATGATATACAGTGGACAGCGCCTTCCACTTCTGGCACCATCCCCTGTATAGCATCTTGACGCATCTATAGAGTCTGGAGTCTTGGATCCTCACAATGAGATAGTAATGACCTATCCTGGTTATAGGTTATCAGTAGTAATGGGTGAACCTTGCTGGATTTGCTTCACAGATATTCATGTGGTTCACCAGGAAAATTTATTTCCCTAGTATCAAAGCTTGATAATGTAGTTGCCCCTCCACATGACTGCTAAGGCCTCAACAGTGACCTGGGGGCTGAGTAAGGTGGCGGATGATCCATGAAGAGGAGCAGTGGATCTCAGAATAGGTGAGAATTTTTTTTTTTACATACCTTTGTGCCCCCTTAAAACAGAAAGCAATATAGCTTCAAACTAGCCCTAATTTTGCTGGATTTGTTTAAGGCAAAACCCTGAAATTTTGATTTTGGTAGAACCCAACATTTTTTGAAAATTCACAGGGAACCCAGCTCATCACGAACCAGTAATAACTTAATAACTAGCTCAATCTAACAGGTTTACTGTATGTTATTGAAGACTCTCCTCTCTCGTCCAAAAATAAGCTGATCATCAACTGCCTTACTGCTTGGCCCCCTGGGCTCAACTGTAGGGGAAATCTGGCAGCCAATGTTAATTTTCCCTATAGTGCACCAGCAGGGATAATAAAGTTTTACATGGAAACTATTGAAATCAATATTCTGTCTGTGTGATGCCTGGACATCTTCGGTCCTCCAGGGACGTAGACATTGTATGTAGCAGTTCTCTACTGGTTAATTGACGGAGGTCTTGAAAACGCACTACCAGGGTATTACAAAATTGTTTTTCTAGAACAGAAAATCCCAGTTAAGTTCTATTTTTCACAATAAATTACTTTCTGTATTTTGCATATTGACAGAGGTCAAGTCGTAACTTAAGTACATATGTTTTCAGCCAGAGCAATCACAAGGAGGGTCACTAAATTATTGCCAGAAATACTAAGAACAACATGATTATTAATAAAGAAGGATTGAGCTAATTCGGATACAAGATAAATGGCAAAAGGAACGTAGTAAGAAGATTTTGCGGGTACGCAGTGTCCAGATGGAGTCTCCAGCAACCTTGTCTATATAAAGGACTATTATCTAAGTGAATGTGATTGAGTCATCTAGTCTGTCATCCATGACTGCTCATCAATAGACTGACTGCATGTGGGATAACAAAGTCTACTGAAAGTAAAAAAAAATAGCTATAGGAGTAAAAAGAAATAAAAAGTTTCCACAACTTCATGTAAAGACCTTGACAATCCTATATAAAACTGATAGGATGACACATTTTCACAATTCATCTACAGAACCAGACAGGTCCTCGATTATCACAATTTTTGAACTATTTGGTAACATTTAACAAAATTCAAAAATTCCAAAACATTTCACTTTCCTGCAGGTTCAGCAATAATAGACATTAGGTATACAGTATTAACCAGTATGCCTCTACTATCTGAGAATCTCTACATCAGCAAAATCAAAAATGTCAGCCTTTACAGGGCTGTGTAGCACATTTACATCACCCACTTCTTCCTTCCTCACTTCTACGCCTTGCATCTCCTTTCTCACGAGAATCATCATGATGCCATGATCACATAGCGGAGTCTGGATGCCTTTTTGTTTACACAAACCAACATTAAATCTTCTCTTTAGGGTCCTCTTCTGACTTTGGTTAAAAAAAGAGCCCATGAAATACTTATCTTAAGCTAGTCTTCGGTATCAGGATGGGGTATTTTGGGTCCCAACAAAAAAAAAAATTGTGAGAGCCCAACATTCATCTTTGCAGAACACACGATGTCTACTTTTAATTGCAACATAAATTATGTCATTACTGTATATCATTATATTATTTAGACTTTATACTAGGAACTCCCAAAAATGGTCTACAGCAGTCAGTGGCTCCATATTAGCTTCCAATGGTGTTGTCCTTAGCTGGTCCATTAGATTCAATTAAAACCCCAGAACCTACATTCAATGAAGGATTCTGATAAGATCCTGTTACCTTTAGGGCTGTGTTCACATGGGGGAATTTGCCACGGATTTGGGGGAGAAATTTGCCGTGGATTTGGGGGTGGATTTCGCCCCCGAATCTGGGGCAGATTCCACGCGGAATCCACCGCCCATTGTTTTCAATGGGAGGCAAAGATTGCAGCAGGGCGCGAAAAAAAGAAGCGTCCTGCTCAACCTTGCCATGGATTCCACGGCTGATTCAGCCACAGAGTCTAGTGCTCGAGAATCCCTGCTGATTAGGCCCATTCATCTGGGCCTAATCAGCAGTGGGATGCCGTGATGGAGTGCCGATACCCTGCATCAGCATCCTGTTGCGGCTAGATCGCGAGCGAAAATGTCGTCAGTGGAAAATGAAGAGGAGTCCCTTTTTATTTTCCACCATGCAAACATACCCTAGGGGTTGTTCACACGGCGTAAATTTTCCGAGCTGAAAAATTCAGCTTCAGGAATTTGAAGCAGATTTTTCTGCTTGTTCAAATTCTGCGTCAAAATCCATGTTAAATTCCGCACCAGCCAGGTGGTATTTTCTGCCTCCAATTCACTTCAATGGAAATAATCAAGCAAAATCTGCCTGAAGATCAAATATGATGCTTATTTTTCTTCTGCCTGAAAAAAATCTGCTAGAGATAAAATCAGCATCAGACATGTAATGGATGGAAGCTGGTTTCAGGCAGAATCTGGAGCTGATTTTGAGGTGGAATCTGTCTCAAATTCAGTGCCAAATTTCTCTGTGTGAATATACCTTTACTAAGCGAGTTCGGATTGAAACTGGATATGTCCACATGTTGGAGTTCTTGGAGTATGAGAGACATTTTCCACAATCTTTATTAGAAGGGTCTCTCAAAGCTAAACTCATTGCATTGTCCCTCTGCTGCAAATCACGATGATCAGATATAAGCATGGGTAACCTAGGCAACTCTTATGTCAATGGGTTGCAATGTGGGAGAGCAATACACTCTTGCGGTGCAACTCTTTGGTACAACTCTATTTTGCCTGTTAATAGCCATTACATGATTCGGCTTCCTAAAACCTCAACTAGGAGATGTCCTGCAAAAGTCAAGGAACATGCATAAATTAGTACAACGGCTAGGGTACGTCAAGTCATGTCACACTGGGCAACTGTTCATGCAGGCTAAATGGAGAAGAGCCAGTCCATGAAGGTGTATGTCCATACCAGGTGCATGTCCATACCATTTTACACATCTACAGCTGCCTATGAGCGAACTGGGATTTACGGACGTCCTCTTGTACTGCTAGCAAATAAAAATATAATAAAATGTATTAAAGTTATTTTTTGCTGATTTTTAAGTGGCTGTTAGAGGTTTTATAAGGTTACTCAAAAAAAAATACACAAAGATAATTTTATCTAATGAGCGTAATTTGTCAAAAATGACCCTTATGTTGTCTTAAAGAACATCAGCTGCCTCCATGGTGGCTCCATGATGATTAATTGTGAAAGAGATGAGAGAAGATAACAAGGAGAATTGACCTTTCCATTTGGACTTTTTTACTACTATGTATAACCACATTTTCCTTGTATTTATGCTCTACTTGCTTTAATGTTCTTCTGAAGTACAAGGAACCTGTCACCTCTGTCCATCACACGTACTACAGTTCATTGTCGTAATTGGATTGTAGGTTTAAGCAGAGACTGAGACTCTAATGAAGGTCCGATAGGGCCAACTGTGTTGATTCTACTTCTGTCACTGAAAAACCTTTCCCTTAATAAATCGTCACTGAGAGGATGTGATGATGCCCCGGTGTCTGCTAGGATCCATAATTATCTCACTTGTTATCAGTGAATGATACTTCACGTCTCATATTTGTGTAACTATTGATGTTTGGTATAAATATATGCTGCAAGCTCTTATATTATAAACCTATAAATCTCTGCCTTCCCTCCAGACCTGCTTCTTTTAGCTAATACTTGAATTTCTCACAAAATAACAATTTAGGTGCATCTTCTCTTAGAATTCTGCATTGTGCTGTTCCTCTATTATTCCTCCTAGCAGGGGCGGACATAACGCCTGTTCAATCGGTTCAGCTGCACAGGGATCCTGGTGGAAGGGGTGTCAGAATCCTGATTTAATTTTCTAATCTACCACCAGTGGCCACTGTTTCACTCACTCAGATCTATTGCACTTCCACTCCTCACCACTGGATGTGCTGTGTTTGTCTTAGGATCTGCCCTTAACAAAGGTGGCCAATGTGTGATAATTAAGAAGCCATTTTGTTTCCTGTTTGGGCCTACTTATACCAATGAGGCAATTCAACCATTGCTTGAGTATTGTGACTTGTTCCAGTCTCCTGCTCCTCAGAACTGTCTTTCCCAGACCGTTTCTACTCTTCGCTGTATTATCCTTGTGATCTACACTTCAAGCCACACCCCGGACTACAACTTTACAACATCTAACTGTGCCTGGCTTTCTTCCATCTGGCCACTGGATTCCAGCCGTGAGTACCAGTATCGTAACAGGGGGAGACTGGGCTGGAGAGCAGCCCATCACAATCAGGCACAAATGGGGCACAATATAGGAGGACATCAACTTAATCTATTTGTCGCTTACTACAGGAGGGGCGGGTCCTAGCGCCAAGATGAGGCAGGGCTTAGGAATGGGATGGGGCTTAACCAACAAGGGTCAGGAGTTCTTGCAACCCTTTCTGCCAAGATGGAGAGCAAGGGATGCATGTGAGTTGTTTAGGTGATGTAGTGATCTGTGTATAGTGTTACCGATGTATGTGTCTAAACTATGCACTTTGATATGTATGCTGTTTGCATGTAATATATGAATGATGTGCTGTATACATATAATATATGAGTTAGGTATGCATCTAATATGTGAGTGACATGTGCTGTATACATCTAATATGTGAGTGTTGTGTGCTGTATGCATGTAATATCTGAGTGACTTGAGGCATATGCGAGATGTATGTGACTAATATGTTAGTGGTGTGTCATACTTTGTACATGCATCTATATATATTAAACACATTGGGGACTTTATTAAGACTGCCGTTTCCACCACCAGTCTTGATGCGCTCCCCCCACTGGCACAAGATGTGCCAGAATTATTAAGATACTCCGCCTGTTAATAATTCTGGTGCATCTCGAAAGGTCCCACATATCAGAATTGAAATCTACACCATACAGGGGCTGGCATAGATTTCAGCTACATCTCATGCCTGTTTCTTGCTGTCGGTAATAGGAAATCTTTGACTTGCCCTGCCTTGATCCCCACCCTGCTCCACCAGCTGTCTTACAATGTGGCGAGTAAGGCAGAAATGGGAGAAAGTTATGCCTGTCACCTGGACTATTATAGTCTCTAGATATCGGTAAGTGTACGATTGTTATACAGTCATATGAAAAAGTTTGGGCACCCCTATTAATCTTAATCATTTTTAGTTCTAAATATTTGGGTGTTTGCAACAGCCATTTCAATTTGATATATCTAATAACTGATGGACACAGTAATATTTCAGGATTGAAATGAGGTTTATTGTACTAACAGAAAATGTGCAATATGCATTAAACCAAAATTTGACCGGTGCAAAAGTATGGGCACCTCAACAGAAAAGTGACATTAATATTTAGTAGATCCTCCTTTTGCAAAAATAACAGCCTCTAGTCGCTTCCTGTAGCTTTTAATCAGTTCCTGGATCCTGGATGAAGGTATTTTTGACCATTCCTCTTTACAAAACAATTCCAGTTCAGTTAAGTTTGATGGTCGCCGAGCATGGACAGCCCGCTTCAAATGATCCCACAGATGTTCAATGATATTCAGGTCTGGGGACTGGGATGGCCATTCCAGAACATTGTAATTGTTCCTTTGCATGAATGCCTGAGTAGATTTGGAGCTGTGTTTTGGATCATTGTCTTGCTGAAATATCCATCCCCGGCGTAACTTCAAATTCGTCACTGATTCTTGTACATTATTCTCAAGAATCTGCTGATACTGAGTTGAATCCATGCGACCCTCAACTTTAACAAGATTCCCGGTGCCGGCATTGGCCACACAGCCCCAAAGCATGATGGAACCTCCACCTAATTTTACAGTGGGTAGCGAGTGTTTTTCTTGGAATGCTGTGTTTTTTGGACGCCATGCATAACGCCTTTTTGTATGACCAAACCACTCAATCTTTGTTTCATCAGTCCACAGGACCTTCTTCCAAAATGAAGCTGGCTTGTCCAAATGTGCTTTTGCATACCTCAGGCGACTCTGTTTGTGGCGTGCTTTCAGAAACGGCTTCTTTCGCATCACTCTCCCATACAGCTTCTCCTTGTGCAAAGTGTGCTGTATTGTTGACCGATGCACAGTGACACCATCTGCAGCAAGATGATGCTGCAGCTCTTTGGAGGTGGTCTGTGGATTGTCCGTGACTGTTCTCACCATTCTTCTTCTCTGCCTTTCTGATATTTTTCTTGGCCTGCCACTTCTGGGCTTAACAAGAACTGTCCCTGTGGTCTTCCATTTCCTTACTATGTTCCTCACAGTGGAAACTGACAGGTTAAATCTCTGAGACAACTTTTTGTATCCTTCCCCTGAACAACTATGTTGAACAATCTTTGTTTTCAGATCATTTGAGAGTTGTTTTGAGGAGCCCATGATGCCACTCTTCAGAGGAGATTCAAATAGGAGAACAACTTGCAATTGGCCACCTTAAATACCTTTTCTCATGATTGGATACACCTGGCTATGAAGTTCAAAGCTCAGTGAGGTTACAAAACCAATTTTGTGCTTCAGTAAGTCAGTAAAAAGTAGTTAGGAGTATTCAAATCAATAAAATGATAAGGGTACCCAAATTTTTGCACCGGTCAAATTTTGGTTTAATGCATATTGCACATTTTCTGTTAGTACAATAAACCTCATTTCAATCCTGAAATATTACTGTGTCCATCAGTTATTAGATATATCACATTGAAATGGCTGTTGCAAACACCCAAATATTTAGAACTAAAAATGATTAAGATTAATAGGGGTGCCCAAACTTTTTCATATGACTGTAATTGGTTTTCACTTTTTTTTATACTTCAAAAATATTAATTGAAAAAAACCATAAGAAAAGATTTTACTGTTACAACCATAGCTCTTCTGTACTCTAATAGCCCTAGTTGGCTGCGGGCCTTTGCCTGAATCTTTGTGCTGCTGTGGGTTTCTGAGAGGCTATGCCTTGCCACAGCCAACCCGGTTGGGGTATTACTTGCAGGGTTATACCAACTTTTTGTCCAGATCTACACAGAGCCTCCAGTGATCCTGGGAATTGCTAGGACCCTACCCTTTTGACCACTATAGATATGTACAAACACGTATGCTGTCCAATGCTATGAGAGTATGGTGCCAGACCACCAGGTGCTCCACAAAGTTTGTATCCAAGTCTTTTTGGTATTAGGAAACTGGGGCAGCTTACATGCTTTGCACCACATTCATTAATACTTTTAGCCAATTTTTAGGGAGTACTTTATCAAAAAAGGAGGCATGGCTTAATATACAAAAATGTACACCAATATTTTGCCACTTTCTTGGCATATTTAGTAAGACACCTACATACAATATTTTATAAGACGGGAAGAAGAATGGTTTACTTGTCACATCAGTCCTTTTCCCATAGAGTCCGAGAGAACATGCTACTATTATTTTAGTTGAAATTTGTTCATAAAAAACTCTGTATTCCTCTATATAATATTGGAGGTATACAGGGATATAGTCGAGGAGGGTAGTATACACATTGATAGGGGTCCAAGGTGGTGCCTTACAAAATGCACATATACATGGCAAGGTTGTGTGAATGGACCCTGTATGATGGCACATGGAGCCCTCCATAATAGGGACCCATAGATGCTCCATGTATCTCCTTATGGTACCTCTCTGGGCACAATATCTGCCTCTAAGGCTACGGTCACACCTGCGTTGGGTTACCGTTTGGGGATTCTGTCCCCCATTCCGCTTGAAATGCTTGCAGGACTTTTCTCTTCGCATTTTTCCGGCAGAAACTGGGTGGAAACCCAGTGGACCCCATTATAGTCTATGGGGTCCACAGATTTCTGTGGGTAACCGCTTTTTAAGCAGATTGGGTTTCAGTTTTTTGGGTCCCCAAGTGCAGGTGTGAACCTAGTGTAAGACAATTGTATAGCAACCAATATTGCAACATGTAGATCCTGCCTGATACCACAATTCGAGAAAGAATTTTACTCTTTTTGTGCAGATTGACTCGTGGCTTATGGGCTTTTAGTTAGTAGAATACTGGAGCTATTAATAGAATCCTGTATACTAAGAACGGAGAGGTTATTTTTATCAAACGTTCCGAGCAATTAGTTATGATGATGAGTCCTTGTTTGCTTTTCTATCAAGACTACCTAACCCAAACAGTCAAGGGTTAAGTCTTAGGGTTACCGTCACCATAGCACCAATCAAATTGTTCCGAAGATGGTTACATATTACATCTATCTGTATGTAAACATATTTAAAATGCAAATTAATATTATTTATATGCAAATTGTGTCTCTTTAATTGGATGAGTCCTGATTACCCCCAGAAAAGTAAGAATGATTGAGTTTGTAGCCAGCGAGGTCTGCAGGTCTCCAAACACTTCACATACTGCATTACCCACCACATCTCGTTACCAGACGGAAGAGAGAATCTGTATTGAATGAAATTAGTGTCATCTCACTCCGTCCCCAGAGTCTTATTCCTCAGAATGTGCAGGTAGCTCACAGAATCCAATAATCTATTGCTAGAAGCTATTTATGGGAGACTTTTCAACGTAAAGTGCACCGAAAGAAATGGTTTGCTTTCCCCTTGTTTGTCTTTATGGCTTTCCAATGGTTTGCCCTTTGCATAAAAAATAATGGAAATATATTCTATAGAATCTTGTAATATTAAAAAGCAAATAAAAAAGGAACAGATTGAGATGAATCAGGAGGAATTTTTTTGGAAAAAATTAACATGAATCGACTCTCAGAGAGTATAGATTTCCCTTGCTAGTAGGAAGCCTTGAAGGCAGGGGCGTAACTACCGGGGTAGCAGTGGTAGCGACTGCCACAGGGCCCGGAACATTACGGGGCCCGGAGCCCTGTGGCAGTCGCTACCGCGAACCCCACAATCACTGCTATCGTTATACTCCGGGGTCTTTTGAGACCCTGGAGTATAACGATCGGGGGCCCAGGGGAGGTGAGCGAACATAAAAAACACTGTAACTCACCTCTCCGCAGGCTTCGGGCCTGTTTGGTGACATTCCAGACGTCAGCCGACGTCATTATGCGTCGCGACGCCGGCCTGGATCGCGCGAGATCCGACAAGATGGCCGAAGTAGCGCACGGGAGTACAGCGGAGCGAGGAAGAGGTAAGTTGCAGTGTTTTCTATGTTTCTCTCCTCCCCTGGGTCTCCGATCATTATACTCTGGGGTCTGAAAAGACCCCAGAGTATAATAATCGTTCATGGCTGGTCCACAATGGGGCATAATACTGTGTGCAGGGGCCACTATGGGGCAAACTACTGTGTGCAGGGGCCACTATGGGGCAAACTACTGTGTGCAGGGGCCACTATGGGGCAAACTACTGTGTGCAGGGGCCACTATGGGGCAAACTACTGTGTGCAGGGGCTACTATGGGGCAAACTACTGTGTGCAGGGGCTACTATGGGGCAAACTACTGTGTGCAGGGGCCACAATGGGGCATAATACTGTGTGCAGGGGCCACTATGGGGCAAACTACTGTGTGCAGGGGCCACTATGGGGCAAACTACTGTGTGCAGGGGCTACTATGGGGCAAACTACTGTGTGCAGGGGCTACTATGGGGCAAACTACTGTGTGCAGGGGCCACTATGGGGCAAACTACTGTGTGCAGGGGCTACTATGGGGCAAACTACTGTGTGCAGGGGCTACTATGGGGCAAACTACTGTGTGCAGGGGCCACTATGGGGCAAACTACTGTGTGCAGGGGCCACTATGGGGCAAACTACTGTGTGTCGGGGCCACTATGGGGCAAACTACTGTGTGCTGGGGCCACTATGGGGCATAATATTGTGTGCAGGGGCCACTATGCTGCATAATACCGTGTCCAGGGGCCACTATGGGGCATAATACCGTGTGCAGGGGCCACTATGGGACATAATACCGGGTGCAGGGGCCACTATGGGGCATAATATTGTGCGCAGGAATGCGGTTTGTGTGTGTGGGGGGTTGGGGGCGGCGGTTTGGGGGGGTTGGGCGGCGGCTTGGGGGGGTTGGGGGCGGCGGCTTGGGGGGGGTTGGGGGCGGCGGCTTTGGGGGGGCCCCATGTCAAATGTTCGCCTTGGGGCCCAGCCATTCCTAGTTACGCCACTGCTTGAAGGCAATGTCCTCTGGGAAGAAATATGCAAAATAGCTCTTCTAAATCTGATGGAAAACATTCTCTAGTGTCACCTTTCAGTGGGTGCCCTGTAAGTCAGTGGATGACTCTTTCAGTAACCTTGGTTATCAGCCATCTGTATACAGCAGATGCTACACAAGTTATATTGAGCAGTACAGACAGTACCCTCTTTCCAAAAAGGCTTGGACTTGAACTGTTTGCCACAAAGTGGCTCAGGCCATATTACATTGTTGAGCAAAGCATGTGCAAGGTATATGCTGCACCCTTGCAGTGGTGGTGTTACACATCTCACGAAAAGAGCAAATGAAGCACCAAACAGTTCCTATATTAATGTAAGTGGCTGGTGCAACCCTACGACAGGAGTATAGATTTGGATTTGTCAGAAAGTAGCGTCGCAGAGACCCACAGTGGCACACTAGGACAAGCTAAGAGCCCACATTCATTTTGATAACACCCAACCAGATGGGACTTTAGACAATCTGCAAGACTCCCTCAACTCCAGTTAAAGGGGTTTTCCCATGAACATAGCCATATGTAAATTTGTAGATAATTAAAAGTTAAACATTTTTGCAAATATAAGTAATTAAAGAGTTCTAAAGATTTTATCTTAGTGGTGACATCTTTTGTGTTGATGCCAATGGATATGACCATGAACGCAGGAACTTTCTATAATCTGGGCATTATCAGAAACCCAGCCACAATGTCCTTATTGTGGACAGGTTATCAGGTAGGGACACTACATGTATGAGAAGATAACTCGGACACAATAAGGACATCATGGCTGGTTATCAGGAGGGACACTACATGTATGAGAAGATAACCTGATCACAGTAAGGACATCATGGCTGGTTATCAGGGAGGACACTACATGTATGAGAAGATAACCCGACCACAATAAGGACATCATGGCTGGTTATCAGGAGGGGACACTACATGTATGAGAAGATAACTCGGACACAATAAGGACATCATGGCTGGTTATCAGGAGGACACTACATGTATGAGAAGATAACTCGGACACAATAAGGACATCATGGCTGGTTATCAGGAGGACACTACATGTATGAGAAGATAACTCGGACACAATAAGGACATCATGGCTGGTTATCAGGAGGACACTACATGTATGAGAAGATAACCTGGACACAATAAGGACATCATGGCTGGTTATCAGGAGGGGCACTACATGTATGAGAAGATAACCCCACCACAATAAGGACATCATGGCTGGTTATCAGGAGGGACAGTACATGTATGAGAAGATAACCCGGACACAATAAGGACATCATGGCTGGTTATCAGGAGGACACTACATGTATGAAAAGATAACCTGACCACAATAAGGACATCATGACTGGTTATAAGGAGGGACACTACATGTATGAGAAGATAACCCGACCACAATAAGGACATCATGGCTGGTTATCAGGAGGACACTACATGTATGAGAAGATAACCCGGACACAATAAGGACATCATGGCTGGGTTTCTGACAAGTCCCAGACCATAGAAAGTTCCTGCATTCATGGTCATACTCATTGGTAACCGATCAAGACAAAAGATGTCACCAATAAGATGGTTAGAGAAAACAGGACTTTTCTCTCCACATTTTTCCTGCGGAAACCCGGCGGAAAACAGGCAGAACCCATTGTAGTCTATGGGGTTCACGGGTTTCTGCGGGTAACTGCTTTTTAAGTGGATTGGGTTTCTGTTTTTCGGGTCCCCAGCAGCCCCAAAAAATGGAAACCCAAGCTCAGGTGTGAACCTAGAGTAAGTTTTCAATATGTGTTACCTTGAATTCCCTCTTAATTTTTTATATTTTTCTGTTTCTTTCCCATAGTCCTCTACATATATTTTTACATTGTCTCTCCTATTCTTACTAATTTGCCTTTCTTTCTTCTGACATCTTTCATGTCTAGACATGAATTAACTACTGTAGGTGAAACCCTACATCTACTGGTTCCCATAGTAGGTAATATGTCTGCCATCATAATAGTAATGACCTTGCTTGAGATAAGTGACAGCTGTTCTTCAAGAAACAGTGCTACATCTGTCCACAGGTAGTATATGGTATTGCATCTCGGCACTGATATCCACAGTGAATTGCAATACAACACACAAGCAATGGATAGGTGTAGCACTTTTATTTCTGGAAGAAAGCAGTGATGTTTTTTCTAAACATATTTATATCTAAATATTTTCCATGTCACTATCTGTATTTAAAAATCTACTATATCCTGCCATTTTCACTCTGGCCACTAAGCCTAATAGACAGACACTTGGTAATTCTGCAGGGGTTTTCTTTGTAGCAGACATCTCATTTATATTGCAATGATGTTGCAATAGAAGATAACACCTCCATAGATAACACCACTGACCCAACATTATATCCACTGCTGACAGCAGATGATGTCACAGCTTATCGCCTCTCCCTTTTTCCACTGAGCATGTCTGTAAAACTCCAGACTATTGCTGCCTATGGCCATGGCTATGCTGTAAAGCATATCACTAAATGCTGTTAACAGAGCAGAGGAGAAGCTCAGGCAAGATGGCCGCCCCCATAATCATGTGCAGAAAATAGAATAAAAAACCTGCAATCAGAAAATAAAAACAGATTAGAAAAAAGTGATAGATTTTCTAATTTCACTTTATAATAAATTAAAAAAATTGATATATTTCTTTTCATATCTGTTGACCTTGTTATATTGCCATGGGTGTACCTAGCCTCTCTGCCGCCTGAGGCAAACTATAGAAAGGTGCCCCGCACCACATGGTACACGACCCCTTTATTTGGCCCCCACATGGTACACAACCACCTCTTTTTTTGGCCCCCACGCAGTATATGACACCCTTTTTTTTGGTCCCTCTTCAGTATATCACTCCATTTTTTTGCCCCTCCACATTATATGAACCCCCTTTTTCTGCCCCCCCAGTATATGGTACCTGTTTTTGCCCCTCCCATAGTATATGACCCCCTCCCCCCACCATATTTGACCCCCTTTTCTTGCCCCCACACAATTTATAGCCTTCTTTTTTGCTCCCCCCACAGTATATGACCCCCCCTTTTTATGTTCCCCCAACAGTATATGATCTCTTTTTTTTATGCTGCCATGCCAAGGAGGTGACTGGGGGGCGGCATTCTATTTTTAATCAGCTGCTCTGCTGCCACCTCCAGGGTGCACTGTAGTTAATGTTGAAGAATACCAGGATACTGTACGTAGCGTCCTGATATCCTTTAGCATTGTGACATAATTGCAGTGCCACCTAGAGGCAGCAGCAGAGCCAGACTGCACAGGAGCATGGACAGGTGAGTAAAAGTATCGGCCTCTACTTACTGTAATAATACAATAAGTAGGGGCCGATCAGAAAGATAAATTTATTCAATGAGGCACCGCCTGAGGCCATCGGTGCGCCCCTGTATATCGCTATCACTTTAATGCTGTAACTAATATTCTGTAGTATGACAACCACCTGAATCCATGATTACCCATGATCAGCCACAATCGGTTTCATTACCCTTGTCTGTTATATGACATAAGAAATGTGTCACATATTTTTTAACAACTTTGCTATTCTTCGATATCTGAAAGTTTTTGAAGCATGGCGCTCCGTCTGTTTTGTGCGATGTTTGCTCACACACAGGCTTATTATGCCAATCCATTTAGTCCTACAGCTGTTAATGTTTGCTCGCAAGGACAGATCCTGATTGATGCTGTACAGAGATGCTCTGTGGCTCTTGGTCCCCGTTCACACATCGCACCTACAAATGTTTGTTTAGTTCTATATTAAATTAGGTGCAGTAATTAACTTCACACTTTTGGCAGCGAGGACTAATAGTATAAATCGTTAGGTTCTCTTTTTTACATTAATGGTCCATAAATTTATATTAAAAAAAACAAAACGTATGTATCATCTAATTATATATGTGCACAAATTCATCATTTCTGAAGCACGAGAACCAATTAAAATTACAACAAAGGTCACAATGTATGGAACGTCGTATATCAAAAGTGGTAAGTAAATAGAGAGAGTTTATAGACCTCATGGAGTCAACTAATATTGTCAGAGAAGTCCCAAAGGAGCATTCATTTACCATGTAGCATAGGTAAGTGTAAGAGGCAGACACTGTGTACACGGCTGGGATCACCTAGGTACACTAGGCTGGTGACTTTAGTCAGCCCTGAAGAAGGGAACATTCACATGTAAATATACCGAGTGTTGTGTCTTCATATGAAGGAGTATTCCAAGCATGGCCACGTTGAAAACTTGTAGGGAGGTCCACTTTGATCAATAACTGGAAAGGTTATGGATATTATGAACATTTCTCATTCCTGTGGGTCCTTCCCTCCTTGCCTTGGACTTTTCTACCTTTCTACTTTCCTAAAATATTATGCAAAGCCTTGGACCTAACTTAGGTGATGTCTGCTGTTCTATGATACATGTCATATGTTTTTCATTCACAATCTAACCCTCCATGTGGTGCCTACAACTTGTATGCAGATCTCCATGTCTCCATGGTAACAGACTACCAGCAAATACTTTGTAGTCTGATCCGACAGTCACATTCCCTTTTATTGTTGACTACTTTTTGGTAATATTTCTTAGGCTAAGGATTTATGGGAAATGGGGGACCAGTCTGAGCTTCAGTCATCGACCACAACTCTCTGGATATGATCCTTTAACCAGTATTCAATCCAATTACAAGCTATGTTTTCCAAGCCAATGGACCCGATTTTATCCATTAAATGTCTATGAGGGATAGTCTCAAACGCCTTTACAAAGTCCAGGAACAGCCACAGCCTCCCCCCTGTCCACTATATCCACAGCCTCCCCACTGTCCATTATATCCGCAGCCTCCCCCTGTCCACTATAGCCACAGCCACCCCCTGTCTACTATATCCACAGCCACCCCCTGTCTACTATATCCACAGCCTCCCCCTGTCTACTATATCCACAGCCTCTCCCCCTGTCCATTATATCCACAGACTCCCCCCTGTCTACTATATCCACAGCCTCCCCCTGTCTACTATATCCACAGCCTCCCCCTGTCCACTATAGCCACAGCCACCCCCTGTCTACTATATCCACAGCCACCCCCTGTCTACTATATCCACAGCCTCCCCCCTTTCCATTATATTCACAGCCTCCCCCGTCTACTATATCCACAGCCTCCCTCATCCATTATATCCACAGCCTCCCCCCTGTCTACTATATCCACAGCCAACCCCTGTCTACTATATCCACAGCCTCAGCCTTGTCCACTATATCCACAGCCTCCCCCCTGTCCACTATATCCACAGCCTCCCCCCTGTCCACTATATCCACAGCCTACCCCTGTCTACTATATCCACAGCCTCCCCCCGTCTACTATATCCACAGCCTCCCCCCGTCCATTATATCCACAGCCTCCCCCCTGTCTACTATATCCACAGCCTCCCCCCTGTCCACTATATCCACAGCCTCCCCCCTGTCCACTATATCCACAGCCTCCCCCCTGTCCACTATATCCACAGCCTCCCCCCTGTCCACTATATCCACAGCCTCCCCCCTGTCCACTATATCCACAGCCTCCCCCCTGTCCACTATATCCACAGCCACCCCCCCTGTCTACTATATCCACAGCCTCAGCCTTGTCCACTATATCCACAGCCTCCCCCCTGTCCACTATATCCACAGCCTCCCTCCTGTCCACTATATCCACAGCCTCCCCCTGTCCACTATATCCACAGCCTCCCCCTGTCCACTATATCCACAGCCTCCCCCCTGTCTACTATATCCACAGCCTCCCCCCTGTCCACTATATCCACAGCCTCCCCCCTGTCTACTATATCCACAGCCTCCCCCCGTCCATTATATCCACAGCCTCCCCCTGTCCATTATATCCACAGCCTCCCCCCTGTCCATTATATCCACAGCCTCAGCCCTGTCCATTATATCCACAGCCTCAGCCCTGTCCATTATATCCACAACCTCCCCCCTGTCCACTGCATACACAGCTTCCCCCTGTCTTCTATATCCACAGCCTCCCCCTGTCTACTATATCCACAGATTCATAAAAACAAATCAGGTTAATCTGACAACTACTGTCCTTAGTAAACCATTCTGCCTGTCACTTATAATATTATATACAGTCAAATGTTCCTGTATATATTCACTTAAGAGCCCCTCAAACAATTTCTCCACCATAGATTTTAAACTCATGGATCTGTAATAACCTGGGAGCGACCTAATGCCCTTAGTATAAATTAATTGACAAGTGGGTGTTACAATTTTCTTTGTGAAAGGGGTGTGTCTCTAGACAGCCTGGGACTGTCAGCCCTTGTTGCACACTGTGAAACTTTATAGGGACACCCCCAACTGGTAAAACTCAGCTGTCATTTTTTCATAATTTTCTAGTCAGAATTACAAGGAAACAATATGACACACAATGTTCTACAATAAGACACTTCAGGATTCTTATTTCATAGGGGCTACAATTATTTAATAAGACGGCCTTGTCAGGAGCCCTGACAGATCCTCTTTAGTAATGTCAAGGAAATAACTCTGGGACTTGGTAGCCAGAAGGAACAAGTAAAAGTCATCAAATATAGTGCAAAAAAGAATACAAAGAATACAGGTAGTGATGAATGTTGTATATATTGTATATATGATTAGGGTTAGTGATTTATTCCATAATAAGTACTTATAAGCATGTATGTATGTATGTATATTGTATTGTATTATATTGTATGTATATTGTATTGTATTCTATGTATATTATATTGTATTCTATGTATATTATATTATATTGTATTGTATGTATGTATATTGTATTGTATATTATATTGTATGTATGTTGTATTTTATATTGTATGTATGTATGTAAGTATGCGTGTATATTATATTGTATGTACAGTATGTATATTATATTGTATGTATGTACGTATGCATGTATATTGTATTGAATGTATATAAGTATGATTAGGCTTTAAGATTTTTCCTTCAGTTTAGAGAGGTTTTTCTGCTGTGGACAATTCCTTTTTATTTCAATGGTCCGGGAAAATAATGTGATGAATATTCATTTATTATTGTACCCATGTGAGACCCCCACAAGGTATGAAGCATTACATGGCAGCTATGAAACAACAAGGCGTTCATATAATGCACAGATGTATCAGTCCACCAGATAGTGGGTTTCTTTGTAGGCACGTTGCACCATGGGTAATGACTGAGTAAAGGATTTCTCTCCATTAGGCTCCATACACATGACCATGTGCTAGCTGTGTAGTAAATGGCTAACATACTGACCTATTATTTTGTTATGGCCCCATACACACACCCTTGTATTATTATGACTCCTATTCTTGTCCATTTTGCGGCCAGGCTCTTTAATGAAATGTATGGGTTCATAGAGGGCAAATTAGGCAACAGATATCATTCTCATAGACCCGTACTTGCACACACATAGCTTTAGGTTTGTTTTTTTTTGGGGGGGGGGGCTAACCACAGTGGGGATCTGGCTCAGCTGTATTTGCTGTGTGTCAAGAGGGATCAGGAAGTAGAGACCTGTTGTAGAGTCATAATGGAAGTGGCAGCGATCGGTGAGGTGAGTACTGTGTCATTTATTTTATAACCAGTTCTAAATTGTTTTAAAAAATATTTAACCCACCTGAAACCCCCCTTAATATAGAATTCCCTGATAATATTTCTATTAGATACCTTTTTGAGAGTGCATTCATATGATGCAGTTAAAACTGTATAAAAAAAAATTGCATGATCACTGGAGGGGGCGAGGGTTGAGTAAAGTAAAAAATAAAGTGATACTCAATTACCCCTGGTTCTCCATTTGGGGGTCGCACCCCCCCCGTTCCATCTGGTGTCGACACTGACTGAAAGTGCAAAGGCTCAGATGACCGCTGTGGCCAATCACTGGCCTCCACAGTCACCTAGCTGGTCTCCATCAAATGCCAGCTGAGGCCAGTTTTGACTACAGCAGTCACCTAGTCCTCTGCACTTCTGATCCAGCATGAAGGGCAATGGGGAACAATGACGCCCAAACAGAGAATAGGGTGGTATGACTATATAGTATTTTTTATTTTTCCCAACCCCAACTTCTCCTGGTTTCCAGTGATCCTGGAAAACTCCTTTTAATTTTACAGGTGAAAAACATGTATTAACCCCTTCACACTGGTGGCATTTTTTGATTTTCTTTTTTGACTCCCCACATTCCAAACCCCATAATTTTTTATTTTTCCATTCAAAGAGCCATACGAGGGCTTAATGTATACAGGACAAATTGTTCCTAATAATGGTATCATTTATTATTCTTTACAATGTACTGGGAAGCTGGAAAAAAATTCAGAATGGGGTGGAATTGGAGAAAAAGTGCATTTGTGAGACTTTGTTACAGGCTTCATTTTTACGGCGTTCACTGTGCAGCCAAAATGACATGTCACCTGAATTCTATTTTTCGGTACAATTCCGGGGAAAAGAAATTTATATATGCAAAAAATGTTTTTTCTTAAAATCGCTGTAACTTTTTATATTTCTCAGTATGGAGAAGCATGGGGCATCTGAATTTGCGAAGCCAGGTGTACTTTCTAGTTTACCATTTTGGGGAATGTCTATTACTTTGATCAGTTTTATTCGAACAGCAAAAAAAGGCGAAACAGCAAAAAAAAACCAAAAAAAATAAACGGCTTTTCAGCACAGGAGAAATATTTTTACAAGTTTGTAGACTGGATGTTTTCAGACACAGGAATACCTAATGTGTATGTGTTTCACAGTAATTTTTTAATTTTAGTTATATGTATTCTAGGGAAAGGGGGTGATTTGAACTTTATTTTTTTTTTTTATATTTTTTGAAACTTTTTTACTATTTTATTAGCCTCCCCTACGGGGCTTGAACCTGCAGTCGTTTGATTTCAAGTTCCATAGACTGCAATACAACTGTATTGCAGTCTATGGGAGATTTGCTACATTACTATTGAGGCTGGTCATAGGCCAGCCTCAATAGTAATATTCCTATGAAAAGCCTGGGAGCCTTCACAAGACTCCAGGCTGCCATAGGAACAGGTCGGCTCCCATGATCTCGCCACACAGGAGCCGACGTGCAAAGGGGGGGCCACAGCACAGTGCAAAGGGGGGGGATTGACATTCGTGTTTTGTCCATTAAAAAAGCATCAGTGGGTTTGGTCAAAAAAGAAAGTGTGATGAAATTCATCCATTGTTTTTAATAGTAAGTAAAAATGGATGCAAAATAGAGGACGCTCAGCCATCAATAATGGACAAACGGACACAGACGTACAACAGTCATCACAAAGGTCTGGTTTGTCCCATCAAAAACTGATCAGTCATGTGAATATAGGCTAAGAAATGCATTGTTTAGATGCCAGAGTTCCGGAATTCTTTAGCTAAGAGTTAAATTATTATTATTATCCCCAAATTTTCTGATCCATATCATTGGACATTGTTGTGTATATTAAATTCATAGATGTAAGTGAACCCCAGATAACATATTCTGCCTATTTTATAACTCCATGAATGAGTTTTTCTATATTTCAGAGCGGTAATAAATATTTCTTTCCTCCAGCACATCTTTGGATTTAATTAAATACGTTCCTTACTCGGGATCATCTGCTTTAAATATTAATGAATTGCATCTTCTTAAAGACAGCCAAGAACAGAGGTTTTCATTTCAGACTTCACAGAGCCACCATGGAGGGATCTTAACACAATTTGTCATTCTTTTGTTTCTTGGGGACTTTTTTTTTTTTATTTATAGACCATAAATGCGCAGCTGGTAAAACTTAACCAAATTAATGGCTCCAAAAGGAAAATTAACAGATTTGTTGTCCCAATGACAACCTCTGAACACACAGACGCTACACGTGTATTCATTACACATACAAGGCTCCATCTCTCGTGTGATGCCGATAACCTGAGCAGGTGGAGAGCTGAGAATGGAAAGCACAGAATGAACTAGGAGATGTCTAAACGGAGGTAGCGTCACTTTTGACTGACAGCCGAGCTCTAGGATATCCCTTAGGGCAGGGGTCAGCAACCTTTTTTAGTCTGGGGTGCCGATTTGGAAAAAAAAAATCAAAAGATGAAGTACTCAGTGTGCCATGTAATAATGGTAAGGGCGTCGCCCTCCTAAATCGGTGATTACCAACAGGGAGCTTCAACACTCTTGAAGTATTTAGAAGGATGTGTCCATGCCGTTATGCAATGTTATCTACGTCCTTAGGATGTTTTTTGACTTTTGGTAAAAATTATTTGGTAGGGGTGCTTCAAGGAATTTTTTTTTTTCTGAGTCTGAAAAGGTTGGGAAACACTGTCCTACATGAAAGTCATAACACAAACCATAACTGCAACCAGTTAGTTTGTCGATTGAGCTTACATTTCAATGTGACCCTTTAGCAAAATGATTCATATTTGGACTGGACATGGGGCTCAGTGTAATCTGCAGTAAGCCTGCGTTGTGGGGGCTGAAGAAATCCAAACAAATTTTTAGTCTTATTGAAATGAATGAAGGCAAATTTAGTTGCCATATTATACTTGTACAGATAGTTGCTGACCTTTGACTAGGCTACTGGCCTGGACACTTAGACCTTGTGCCTCATGTTCCCACCACCTCCCAGTGCATCCGCCCATCCGACTGCATTTACATCGACGGTTAGAATGAGATTACCACCTGGAGCAGAGAGAGTCCCGTGCCAGGTAGATATGCCTTGGGTGCCGACTCTGGCACCAGTGCTGGTGGTTGCTGACCCCTGCCTTATGGTATGTTCACACAGAGGAATTTGCTGCAGATATAGTGGCGGATTTTGTCCCCAAATCCAGGGAAGATTCCGCCCGGAATCCACCTCTCGTTGTTTTCAATGGGAGGCAGAGATCACAACAGGACGCGGAAAAAAGAAGTGTCCTGTTCGATCTTGAGAGACTCGAGACTACCTGCTGATTAGGCCCATTCATCATTGGCAGGATCCCGTGACGGAATGTCAATGCACTGCATCAGCATCCCGTTGCAGCTAGATGGCAGTGATAAAATGAAGAGGAATACTGGCAGAATTCCTCTTCATTTTCCACCGTGTGAACATACCCTTAGGCAGGTTACATTCACATGACAGTGATGGCCGTGTGACGTCCGGATGTCACACAGCAGCATTAATTTTGATGTCAGCGAATGGGGACTATTCATATGACCGTTATTTTGATAAATATATTATGTCCTAATTTTTTCCCGTTTTCACGGATCCCTCCGTACACTGTGATGTATGGGGGATCTGGGAAAACGGGTGCTCCTCAGGTGCAAGACAGCTGTGAAAAATGGATGTTTTGCATCTCTTTTGTGTGACTAAGACCCCACATATCGAAATGCAGTTAAAAAAACACTGCAAAGAAAAAAACGCAGCAAAAATGCATGGCGTATTTTCCACAGTATTTTTGCTGCGTTTTTCTCTGCATTTTTTCTTCCCCTGTTAAATCTATAGGTCAACCACTTGTGATTCCTCAGCTAAAATTTACATGCTGCGTTTTTCAAAAATACAGCTTTTCCGTAGCTCTTTTTTTCGGCAACGTGTGGATGAGATTAAGCAAAATCTGCAATAGCCAAAACCACTGCGTTTCTGCATCATGGGGCCTCAGCCTTATGGAGGATAATTTCTCATTATCTGTATTGATATTACCTGATATTCTTCTTTTTCAGTCTGGTGGGTTACCTACATGCAATTTAACCCCTTCTTGCCACAACCATTTTTTTTGTTTTTTACTTGCCGCTTTCCAAAGGCTAGAACTTTTATTTTTTTATTTTTCCGTTCATAGAGGCATATGATGGCTTATTTGTTGCAGAATACATTATACTTCATAACGGTATCATTTAATATTCCAATTTTATATTGTTTATGTTATGTTTTATCACCTTAACAAAATCCAAAATTTTGAAACGAAAAATTTTTCTTGGAGTCGCCATATTCTGACATATTTCTATTTCCATACATGGGACTGCATAAAGCGTCTCTTTTTGGGGGGACAAGATGTACTTTTTATTTATATTATTTTGGAAATTTCTGATGTTTTTAGGGCTTTTTATTTAAAATTTTTTAGGAGGTGAAACAGTGAAAAAACAGTTGTATGTGTTGTTTGATTTTTGTTTCCAGCCATGGCATTCTCCAAATGGGAAATATAGTTTTATAAGTTTGTAGTTCAGGCATTTTCGGATCTTGAGTGACCGTCATGTTTAAAGACCAGACATCAGCTGCAATAGTATGAATGTCAGGAAAAGGTTAATATAATTCTTTCCTTCTTCAGAAGGAGTACTATGTCTTTGCCTCTGCACGCCTCCTCCTGGCGTGTAGAGTCTTACAAGAAATTCTGGAAACAATATGCAAATAACTTCACCTTGAAGGAAAAAGGAAAACTTGCTCTACCACCACCTTTTCAAAGGTAGCTCCCTATAGATCAATGCCTGGTTTTCTAAGAAACCTAGAGACATTTTCTGGGATTAATACTTCCTCCAAAAGGGAAAGAGACCCATCCACAGACAGTCTTTTTGTGGTTATTTCCCCTCATCGGTGTGTATATAGCACTTTCATATTTTTTAGCACTTTACAAATATTGTCACTGTCCTCTATAGGGCTCACAATCTAAATTCCCTATCAATAGGTCTTTTGAGTGTGTTAGGAAACCCATGCAAACTCGAGGAGGACACACAAACTCCTTGCAGATGTTGTCCTTGGCTGGATTTGAACCGAGGTCCCAGCGCTGCAACCACTGAGCCACCATGCTGCTTCAGCATTTCTCCATGTCGCTATAATTTCTATTTCACTGCCCTGTCCTGCTGTGCCCACCTCGCTCTGTTAGAGAAATCCAGTACAAAGGTATGTGTGTGTCACAATGTGTGTGTGTGTGTGTGTGTATGTAACTGTGTTACACTGTGTATATGTAAATGTGCATAAATGTGTGTGTTCCAGTGTGCGTATATATGTAAGATGGTGCCATATTGAACACTATACAGTGTTATACGATTACCTAAACCTCCAGAGTACTTAAACACAAGAACTCTATTTTCCTCCATACCATGGGTATACAGTATACAAGGGGGTTTCAAAATTAAAACCTTCCTCTCAAGACACCCCTCCTTCTTAAGAAGTACTTTAGACAGTTAATATACAAGACTATCTGCCATGTTCACCATTACCAGCAGTGGCGGGCAGTGTTACATATAGATAGCAGTTGGGTCAGAAAATAAAGGGAGGGAGAACTCCCAACATCTCCAGATCACTGCTGGCTGGAGCCGTCCTGTCCTGCTGTGTCCACCTCTCCGAGCGAGAAATCCAGGACAGACATGTCACAATATGCATATGTATGTATATGTCCATATGAGTCTTACAGTGTATATATGTAAATTTATATAAAGCTATGTGTGTGTTAATTTTATGTTTGCATATAAATATGTATATGTGCCACACTGTATATATGTGTGTTTGATTGTGTATGTGTGTGATAAAGTATGTGTTCATACATATGTATGTGTGTCACTGTATGTATGTACTGTATATTTGTCTGAATATATGTATACTTGTGTGTATATGTATGTCTTGGGAATGTGTGTGTGAGTGTGTATATATATATATATATATAATATAAAAAATGTGTGTCACAGTACTGTATGTATGTATATTTGTGTCAATATATGTATACTTGTGTGTCTCAGTGTGTATGTATGTCTTGGGTATGTGTGTGTATATATATATATATATATATATATATATATATATATATGAGCGTGTCACAGTATATATATGTTTCTCTGCATGGATATGTATTTTCTATAGACATATGACCATAAGTTTGCCCCTTCTCCCTAAACCTCTGAGCTTCTCGCTATCCTGTGGACCTTCTGGCTTACTCATTCCCAAAAATGTTGGATTCCAGAATGTTTCCCATTTATCTTTGTTGAGATTAAAGTAAGTAGAACATAGAACATCTGTTATTATCAGATGTATCAGAATGAAACCGAGTGAAATAAAGATGTTTAATATGTCGGAGAATATATGAGTGTATTTAAGATCAGCGCTTAGATATTGGCGCTATTTCTCCTTTATCTAGGCCGATGAATAGAAACATTGCATATTACACTACTTGGGGCTTCAACATCTGTGTTCTGTACAAAATGGGATTCGATAAAAATCTAACTTAATTTTAACATATTCCAGCTTTTAACTACTCATAATTTTGTTTATAGAGATATGTTTATTGCCTCAAGCTATGATAAAAAGAAAAAAGTATATATCAAAACATTATTGAGTCCAGCCTCCCCCTCCAGGGTTCGCATTCACTATCAATGCATTATTTCAAGATGGCCACTAGGCGGTCCAGGAACCACATGCAGGTTGTTGACTTGCCCTAACAGTCTAATTCCATTACCTGTAAATGTCCAAGACTTATTAACTTACATTTTTGAGTCCGTGTTGGATTTCTGGAAGTGTCCTAGAAAGTGTCAAATATTAAAGGGGTCGTCCACGAATTACAGTTTTGGGCCAGGATGCTGGGTAAGGTGAAACGTAAAAAAAACAAAAAAAAAAACATACTCACCTGTCCCCTGCACTCTGGTGTCCTCTGCCGCTGGACCAGTAACGTATGTGAGTGACGTCGGGGGTCCTCTACTGTGACCACTGAGGCCACTGATTGGCCACAGAGGTCACACGCGGAGGACTTCCACCGGAACAAGCCCCCAGGTGCCACTGGACCAGACAGTGGAGGAGGACACTGGAGCTTTGGGGACAGGTGAGTATGAGTTTTTTTATGTTTCACCTTCCCCAGCCTCCTAGCCCAGAACTGTAATTCCTAAACAACCCCTTTAACAGATAGAAGTAATCAATATGCACTTAAAGAGAGTCTGTCACCAGATAGATAGGTGAGGGTCACCTGAATCAGACACAGTTTTCTCCTTGTTAATCACTGGCTCTGTTGCTGACATAATTTTATCATAAATTTTGTCAATATGCAAATGAATTCTTTGAAGCCAAGAGGATGCTGCCATTGCTCCAAAGAGCTAATTTGCATATTGACACAACGGATGCACCGATTCACAAAGGGAAACTCCATTTGATCCAGGGTTGATATGCTGGATTCTGTTGACTGACTCACTTTACCATGGCACCAAACAGCACAGGAGTTCTTCACTCAGCTCCCGACGTGTATACTGTCAGCAAACCTCTTCTCTGAACAGCCACTGCCGTAGCCAAAGACAGCCAGGGTTAATATGGTGGTTCCATGTTGAGAGTACCTCAGTTGTGCTGTGTTCAGGCATTGGGGTCAGTTATACAGTTTGGGTTTTCGATATTGTTATATTGCTATATGCTTTTCATATGGAGAGAGAGAAAGAGCGAGACCCTGGCTACCATACCATGTCTGTCATGAATCAATGGGTGAGCTGCTGCACTGTTGTCTCAGCCAGGTACTGGGCATGTTCAGGGATGGAGGGAAAACAGAGGCTATTGTGTGTGCCATGGTAATTTCTATGCTGAATGTGCAGATCCATCCTATGCCCACTGTGTGAAGTTTACGGCTGGGCTGTCAGGTGTTGACAATACTTACCGGAAACAGGGTCAACAATATCAGACAATAGGTCATCAATATCAGATTAGTGGGGATCGGACACCCAATATGCCCATCAATCAGCTGTTCCCAGCGGCTGGTACACAGAGAATGCAGCAGGGAGCGGATAGCGCTGTTCTCTGTGTAGTGGCCAGACCAGGTACTGCAGATCAGCGCCCATTAATCTGAAAGAAACCTAAGCTGCAGTGACTCAGATGGGCCACTATCCAGAGAACGTCGCTATATCAGTAACATATCTTTGGAAAACCCCTTTTAACTCATAAGCTTAAAAAAAAAATCTACATTTTTATTTTTAGGTAAAATCACCTATCTCGAGTCTGTACTGTTTGTAGTGAGTAGGTAAACAAGATGACTTGAGAACTATAATTAGGAATGCATTTCATGGCTGCCCCCATCATGCACTGCAGCGCAGCTGTAGAGGACATGTATTCGTTTACGCTCTTATGCCATCGCTTTGGTACTTTTAATCTAGTCTTTGATGTCGCCATTGGAGAGCCAGCGAGACTGGAAACACCACTGTGTCATTTCAAGAATTCTGGTGGTAATGAAGAAAATCATTTACAGAGGGATCTAATTGCGCTGGTTTCGATTTTGTTAATGAAAAGTGAAAGTCTGATATTTAGCAGCCACCAGCCTGCCGTCACAGGAACAGTGAAGCTTTGCAAATAAAATTAAAAACCTTTCAATAAGGATGAAATGGTAATTTAAAACATCAGAATTTCCAGACTGTTTGCACAGAAATTTCATTCGTAACATAAGAGCGTTTCATTAGATACAGTGCATGGAGATTCTGGCATCGCATGTCCGAGACAGAAAATATACAGAAAGTCAATTATTTTCAGGCTGAAGGTTCTGGACTATAGAAATTGTACAGTCATGGCCAAAAGTTTTGAGAATGATACAAATATTAATTTTTACAAAGTCTACTGCTTCAGTTTTTCTAATGGCAATTTGCATATACTCCAGAATGTTATAAAGAGTGATCAGCTTAACAGCAATTACTTGCAAAGTCAATATTTGCCTAGAAAATGAACTTTATCCCCCAAAACACATTTCAACATCATTGCAGCCCTGCCTTAAAAGGACCACCTAACATCGTTTCAGTGATTGCTCCATTAACACAGGTGTGGGTGTTGATGAGGACAGGGCTGGAGATCAATCTGTCATGATTAAGTAAGAATGACACCACTGGACACTTTAAAAGGAGGCTGGTGCTTGCCATCATTGTTTCTCTTCTGTTAACCATGGTTATGTCTAAAGAAACACGAGCAGTCATCATTGCACTGCACAAAAATGGCCTAACTGGGAAGAGTATTGCAGCTAGAAAGATTGCACCTCAGTCAACAATCTATTGCATCATCAAGAACTTCAAGGAGAGAGGTTCCATTGGTGCCAAAAAGGCTCCAGGGCGCCCAAGAAAGACCAGCAAGCGGCAGGACCGTCTCTTAAAAGTGTTTCAGCTGCGGGATCGGGCTACCAGCAGTGCAGAGCTTGCTGAGGAATGGCAGCAGGCAGCTGTGAGTGCATCTGCACGCACTGTGAGGCGGAGACTCTTGGAGCAAGGCCTGGTCTCAAGGAGGGCAGCAAAGAAGCCACTTCTCTCCAGAAAAAACATCAGGGACAGACTGATATTCTGCAAAAGGTACAGGGAGTGGACTGCTGAGGACTGGGGGAAAGTCATTTTCTCTGATGAATCCCCTTTTCGATTGTTTGGAACATCTGGAAAACAGCTTATTCGGAGAAGAAGAGGTGAGCGCTACCACCAGTCTTGTCTCATGCCAACTGTAAAGCATCCTGAAACCATTCATGTGTGGGGTTGCTTCTCAGCCAAGGGAATCGGCTCTCTCATAGTCTTGCCTAAAAACACAGCCATGAATAAAGAATGGTACCAGAATGTCCTCCAAGAGCAACTTCTCCCAACCGTCCAAGAGCAGTTTGGCGCTCAACAATGCCTTTTCCAGCATGATGGAGCACCTTGCCATAAAGCAAAGGTGATAACTAAATGGCTCAGGGAACAAAACATAGAGATTTTGGGTCCATGGCCTGGAAACTCCCCAGATCTTAATCCCATTGAGAACTTGTGGTCAATCATCAAGAGACGGGTGGACAAACAAAAACCAACAAATTCAGACAAAATTAAAGCATTGATTCTGCAAGAATGGACTGCTATCAGTCAGGATTTGGTCCAGAAGTTGATTGAGAGCATGCCAGGGAGAATTGCAGAGGTCCTGAAGAAGAAGGGTCAACACTGCAAATATTGACTGGCTGCATTAACTCATTCTATCTGTCAATATAAGCTTCTGTTACTCATAATATGAATGCAATTCTATTTCTGTATGTGATAAAAACATCTGACAAACACACATAAAAACCAGAGGGCAGCAGATCATGTGAAAATATAATATTTGTGTCATTCTCAAAACTTTTGGCCATGACTGTACATAAAAAAAATAATATAATAGCTAAAAATTATGAATACGAAAAAGAGACTTAAGATTTACAGAATGGTTGAGTAGGATGAAGAGATAAAATTACCGCACCCCCTACATTAGTCCTCATCCTGGCCCATGAGTCTTAGGGTGCCCATAATATGTCTCACCCAATATGAGGGGGCTGGTACTGTGAGCCTGGTATAAATTTTGCATTTGGGTCCAGGAGCTTCATGTTACGCCTCTGGTCCTCATTATAATGGTTTGCTTCTATCTTTTTCCAATCTACTTTCTATCCTCCATTTTTATTGCAGAAATCACTGTATGCAAGCATTGATGCTAGGTTCACGCTTGTGTTTGAGTTTCCGTTTTTCAGGTCCCCAAGCAAACCCTAGAACGGAAACCCCATCTGCTTAAAAAGGGGTTACCCGTGGACCCCATAGACTATAATGTTTGCAGGACTTTTCTCTCCGCATTTTTCAAGCGGAATGGGGGACGGAATCCCCAAACAGATCGATCGCAAATGTAAACCTAGCCTTACACAGATATTCCGATGTGCCATTAATTCTTGTCCAGATATCACATAGTGACATATATAGGGGTGTAACTAAAGGTTCATAGCCTTTGGTGCAAAACTTTTTCACAACTCCCACCCCCCAAAACCATCAGCTGTGCCTCATCCTTTGTGATCGTTGTATACCCAGTGCTATGAGTGCTGTGTATACAGCTATGGGAGCCACCATGATGTGGTTCCCTTCCAGTCATGTGATCCATCAGGGCACGGGAGCGACAGGAGCTGCTGGATCCTACAGGACCCAGATCAGCTGTGGAGTACAGTAAAGGAGGCTGTATTTCTCCTATAACTGGGTTACAGGGAAAATCAAAAACAACAACAAAAAAGTTATGTTAAAATGTTTAGCAAAGGTCTATAATGACCTTATGGGTGGAACAATTTATAAAAATAAATAAATAAACAAGTAAAGTAAAATAAAATAAAAATAAACTCCAATAACCTGCTCACATCACAGATTTTAGCGCTGACCCTTGGGACACAACATTAAGTGTCATCTACATAAAAATTACCATAACAGAGAGGGATTTTTTTTTTTTTTTTTAGCACTATGTGCTGTTAAAAAATTGTGAAAAATGTCAAAAACAAACACATTTTCCTTCTTTTTGCTTACATATATATCAGTGGTTAGAGGCGAGGTCTGTGATTGGTCCTCAGCGGTCAGTCAGTGACCTCAGTGGTGATTGGTGAGGGAGACATATCTGAGTGACATCACTGGTCCCTTCCAGTAATCGCTGGGCCTCTCCAATTCCAGTCTGTTGAACCATGGTACAAGAGAGAAAAGGGACTGGGTCTGTACAACGCAGAGTACAGGCGAGTATCTCTTATTTGTTTTATCCTGGCCACCTGAGTTTCCTATAGTTTCTGGATAACCCCTTTAAGAAGCTGTAATGATAGTGTTTTTGGTGTTTGGCTCTAATGACAGATATATTGGTGTATAGCTTTAGAAACAGATGACAGCTTTTTGACAACTTGACAGATGAGAACAAGTCAATATATTTAATGTGTGGAGAAGACTAATATTTATTGTAAGCAGAAATAACCTTTAAAGGGAATGTGTTACCAAAATAGTTTTATTAAAGTTAAAGTTTTCATGTGATTTTTTTTATAAATGTTTCATTATTCTATTTTTAATTTTCCTTGTGACTTAAAAAAAAAAAAAAAACTATATCCTGTAATTTTGACTTTGGCCACTATGCCTAATAATATAGTGCTACCTGCCAATTCTGTGGGGATATTAATTGCAGCAGTCACCTCCTTTACATCCCAGACATGACATACAGGATTACAATAAAAGATATCTCTATAGATAACACCACAGACTCATCATTAAAGCCACTACTGACAACAGATGATGTCACAGCCTACACCTACTATCTCCGCCCTCTCCCTGATCAGAGCAACTCATGACTGATAACTCCCGGACATGGCTACCTTGTGATATAGGTTGTAATATCTCCCCTGTAGATCCTGAGCACCTTGATACAATCCCTTGGTAGGATAGTTACTGTAGGGATTAACTTCTTGCCATTTTCTCCTATGACACGTTCATTAAGTCTCTCTATAAAACGATTGATGTGAAATCACAAACAAGAAAATTAAACTAAGATTAATTAATCCTGAAGAACCAAAATTGCGATAAAAAAAAGACGTAAAAAATCATTCTTGCAACGGGAATATTAAAAATAAAAACCCATCAACATTACAAAGGCTCCGCAGATCAATAGATAGCTGTATCAGATTTATCACCAGGTCTTTAGAAGTTCTATAAAGGGAGTAGCGAACTGTTCCAAGCAGAATTTAGGGCTGGTTTTAATTATGGGACGTGACAGCGGTCTGTGGTGGGTTCATGTAAGAAGAAAGCGCTTTACTGTAGGAAAACATGCCGTATAATTAAATTAGCATTGTGATATAGTGGTAGTGGTCTGCGCAGTATTTACAGCATTAACATACATGTAATGGAATGTAGTCTTGACCTTAGATTATAAATTTTTAGAAAATTCTTAGATGGGTGACAGCATTTTTTTTTTCTAGAGGTTCCTTTCCCCCCACCTGTGAAAGAAATCTACAAAAAAAATATAATATATATATAATATAATATAATATAATATAATATTTTAAAAATAAAAATATATTTAATATAAAATATAATAATAATTAGAGATGAGCGAATGTCTCAAAAGTTAAATTCGCCAGTTCGATTGAAGTTCCAAAAAAATTAGCTTCAATCCGAATTACTTTGCAGCAAATATTGCTAAAAAACACCTATTTCCTAGCTGCAGAGAGCCTGAATAGTGGTGTAGAACACTGTGCCTTGCAGTAACACGCATAGGGAGCCTACTGTGGTAGTCAAATAATACTGTGAGTCTGAATGACACGCACATGACAGGCATCGCTCTTAGAATCGATGCACACTTTACTTATTTGGACAGTTACGGGGTCAAAACTGTCCAACTAACTCAAGTGTGAACTCAGCCTTACAGGTCCATGTTAGTGCCAGATAGAAAGAACCGTGCAGAGGCCCAACATCCTACTGTAGAGTGAAAGAGCGCACTCCTTTTACACTGTCGTCTGTCGATTCTACATATATGGCTACAGAGTGGCAAGGCGACATAATGTGGAGTTGGCAGCAGCATGAGGACGCCATACAGTGACCCAGTGGCAGTGTCATGAGGAGGACATACAGTGACCCAGTTCCTCCCCTGTGTGACTTTGTTCACCCAGGCAAACAAGGTGTAGAACAGCGTGACACCGCTGTGCCCTACACATGTGGTATGCTGGAGGAGCATACACCTTATTTAAAGGTGTTTATTAGTTTGGAAACCCATAAGGAGGACCATATTCGCCATTTTGTTCCTAGTATAAAGTTGCAGGCCATTTATCAATACAGTATTGTCAATAATTCAATAATTCGGAGCCACAAATCTCTGCCTTTATCATGCTTTTGTTATAAGTGTTCATTAGTGGGGAAAGAAATAAGGGGCATATTTGCTATTCTCTTCAAAGTAGAAAATGACAGGCCTTTTTGCCCTTTACAATTACGTTTTTTCATCGAACAGTATGTCAGACAGAAAAGCGAGAGGCCATGCACAGGGGAGGGCCGCAGGCCTAAATGTTTCTGACGCAGCAGGGCGTGGCAGCAGCGGTCAGTTACAGAGGCCTGAGCTCCCGGTGTATTAAGCGAGCGGCGCAATTTAAGGTGGACTGGAGGGGGGGCGAGACTATTTGCTGGGAGGCCATGGAGAAGGGTGTTACAGTAGTCTTAGCGGGAGATTATGAGGGCGTGGACTAGCATCTTTGTAGTTTCTGGGGTGAGGAAGGAGCAGATTCGATGGATGTTCTTGAGTTGGAGGCGGCAGAAGGTGTTTGGATGTGCGGTTTGAAGGATAGGTCAGAGTCTAAGGTTATCCCAAGGCAGCGGACCCATGGGACAGTCAGCAGCTACTGCTCAGCTAAGATCTGGAGGAGACATCCACTGCTTCCTCTGGTAGGCGGGCAAGTAGTGATGAGGAGAGTGGCATGGGAGCTCGTGTCGAGGAGGACATCAGTGAACTGCAGACTGTAGCGGATGACAATGTAGCCGATCATAATTGGGAGGGGCTTCATCGTCATCAGGAGAAAAGGGTTGTAGCTTGCGCATGAGGCAGCGGGGGAGTCAGCAGGGTGGCAGCAGTGGGAGGTTGGGAGCTAAACGTGCCTGGGGTAGACTACCCGCTTCGCAGCAGCCTACCTGCCGGGAAAGCAGTGGTGCAGGGGTTCACGGAGGCTGTGGCGGTAGCAGTCAGTTAGAGCGGAGTGTTGGGGGTAAATCACCTACTCGGCGGTGTGGCAGTTTTTTGTAAAGCCACCGGGGAGGTCAACATGGCCATATGTTCAATCTGTGGGCAGAAGGTGAAGCGTGGCCAGGGTGCCAATGTTGGCACCACAGCCCTGCGTCAACATATGCAGCGTCACCATAAAGTGGCCTGGGAGAGCTGTGGCCACAATGTGGTGGTCCAGCCTGTCGCAGCAACCGCTGCAGCACCCAGGGGCACGCACACCATTTCAGGCAGTCAAGGCTCCACCACCTCAGCCAAAGGAAGCTGTGTGTCCTTCCCATCATCTGCTGGTCATGATGCTCATGCTCCACCTCCTCCTCCTAGTCAGTCATTGCGTCAGCAATCCATCACAGAAGAGATTTCGATGAGACAACAGTATACGTGCACTCATCCAACAGTGCAGAAGCTGAAAGTGCTCCTGTCCAAGTTGCTGGTGCTGCAGGCCCCCCTATTCCAAGTTGTGGACTTTGCACCTTTCAGAGAACTCATGGCTTGTGCCAAGCCGAGGTGGAGAGTCCCAAAGTGTCATTTATTTGCCAAAAAGGCAGTACCAGCCCTGCACAAATATGTAGAAGAGAAGGTGGGTCAGTCCTTAAGCCTGTCGGTGTCTGCCAAAGTGCACAGCAGCGCCTACGTGTGGAGCTGTAACTACGGTCAAGGACAATATATGTCATTTACGGCCCACTGGGTTAATGTGGTGCCTGCCCAGACACACAAGCAACTTGGACAGGTGACGCAGCTTCAGCCTCCATGTTCTCACGCCGTTGGTCCTGCAACAATGTCCACCTCATCCTCCACTGTCTCCTCAGCCTCCACTGCAGGGACAATTCACAGTTCAGGGCACAGCGATGTCACGCTGTTCTACACCTCGTTTGTCTGGGCGAACGGAGTCACACAGGGGAAGAACTGCTCTGGGCCTTCCTCAAGAAATCGAATCCTGGCTTTCTCCGCGACACCTCAAAATCGGAACCATGGTGACCGACAAAGGGAAGAACATGGTGTTGACGCTTCGTCAAGGAGGGCTAAGCCATGCGCCCTGTATGGTGCACGATTTCAATCTGGTTGTCAAGCGTTTCCTTAAATGTTCCACCCATCTGCAAGACATCCTAAAAATGTCAAGGAAACTTTCAATGCACTTCAGCCACTTATACACCGCCAAGCACACCCTCCTTGAGTTGTAACGGCAGAACGGCCTCCAACAACACAGGCTGATATGCAATGTTTCCACCCGTTGGAATTCCACCCTCCATATGTTGGATCGACTATATGAACAGAGAAAAGCCATAAACGATTTCTTTATGACCCAAGCGGACAGAGGTACTCCCCTATGTACAGTTGAGCTAAAAAGTTTACATATCCCGACAGATTTTTTGGTTTTTTTGGCCTTTTTTCAGAGAATATGAATGATAACACAAAAACTTTTTCTGCACTCATGGTTAGTGGTTGGATGAAGCCATTTATTGTCAAACATCTGTGTTTTCTCTTTCTAAATCATAATAATGACAACCAAAAACATCAAAATGACCCTGTTCAATAGTTCACATCCCCCAGTTCTTAATACTGTGTATTGCCCCCTCTAACATCAATGACAGCTTGAAGTCTTTTGTGGTAGTTGTGGATGAGGCTCTTTATTTTCTCAGATGGTAAAACTGCCCATTCTTCTTGGCAAGAAGTCTCCAGTTCCTGTAAATTCCTGGGCTGTCTTGCATGTTCTGCGCACTTGAGATCCCCTCAGAGGGGCTCAATGATATTGAGGTCAGGAGACTGAGATGGCCACTCCAGAACCTTCACTTTCTTCTGCTGTAGCCAATGACAGGTCGACTTGGCCTTGTGTTTTGGATCGTTGTTATGT
Organism: Leptodactylus fallax; assembly: GCA_947044405.1. Taxonomy (NCBI): domain Eukaryota; kingdom Metazoa; phylum Chordata; class Amphibia; order Anura; family Leptodactylidae; genus Leptodactylus; species Leptodactylus fallax. The sequence continues at coordinate 962,708 of CAMRHE010000173.1, read as the reverse complement.
TGGAACGTCCTAGTACGTTCCATGTGCAGCTTCCTGGCTGATGAGGGCAAATTTGCCTCCAGTATTTACTGATAACGTGCTGCATTCATCTTTCCTTTAACTTTGACCAAGTTTCCTGTGCCTTTAGCAAAACTGTAACTTTAACATTAGCCAGTGTCAGCTCATGCGTGACACCTGCCGTTTGTTAGTTCCCTTTGAGGAGGGCACTTTGTTAGTCAGTCACCAGGACTACGGGATGAACAACGTCATTCCACTGATTCACATCCTGGAAAACATGCTTTTCAATCTGGCTGGTCAGGGGACTGGAGATGTGGCGTCTACATCTCAAGGCCACATGAGCCCTGTGGGGGCTGAACTGGAGGAGGAGGATGAGGAGGACATTGGAGCACAAACAATGTGTAGCCAAATGGGTGGAGAGGAGGAACAGGAGCAACCAGAACAGCCAGAGGGAGATGAGGATGATGAGGCAGATGACCCAGACACACCGTAGCAGTATGCAGTGGACATGGATGCAGGGAGTCCTTCGGAGTCACTTGTGCAAATGGCCCGAAGCATGCTGACTTCCTTGCGCAGTGACAGCCAAATTGTCACCATTCGGCAGAGGGATGACTACTGGCTCTCCACCATATTAGACCCTCGCTACCGGGGAAAAATGGGGGCCTTTTTTACACCCGCTGGGAGGGAGGACAAACTGAACTGCTATAGAGATATCCTATGTAGTAAGTTGTCTGCTGCCTATCTGCGCCATTGTCCATCCTCTGGTATGTCTGACCGGGGGGCCCTGAGAGCTCAACTTGCACTGGCATGGCAACTGTGGGAGGGGGTGGGGGTGGCAGGGGCAGCATCGGCTCCATCAGCACAATGGGAACAAAATGGAGAATATGGTCCTCCTTATGGGTTTAGACACTAATAAACACCTTTAAATAAGTGATAACCGCTAAGAATTATTGAATTATAATTGACAATACTGTTTTAAAAATGGCATGCAACTTTATACTGGTAGCAAAATGGCGAATATGGTCCTTTTTATGGGTTTAGACACTAATGAACGCATTTAAATAAGTGAAAACCGCTAAGAATTATTGAATTATTATTGACAATAATGTATTGAAAAATGGCCTGCAACTTTATACTGGTAACAAAATGGCAAATATGGTCGTTATGTCTTTCCCCACGTTAAAGGCGTTTATTACAGATAAGTGCAGATATTATTGGTTGATAATTCAGTTTTCTTTGTCACAATAGTACTGAATAATGTTATGCCTTGGAAGAAGAGTGAATAAACCTCTTATAATAAAAGCCTTTAAAAAGGCTTCTTTTACAGATGCGTGCAGATATTAGTGTATGATATTTCACTTTTTTTTGCTGTACTGCACTGCAAAAGGCTTGTTGTGTTCCACCTTGAAGACACAGATATGAGTAATGAGCAGCAGTATAATGGCAGTGAGTGCTGCAATGTGAATTATGCTGCAAATTCTTGCTGTAAATGAGCCTGCAACCACCCCAAATTCTTCTCTCAATTCCTCCCTATGCTTTCCCTACAGTTCTAAGGCTCAGCCTCTTTCTCTGAACTTCTATATGTTTTCTAAGTCTTTCCCTAGCTCCTGCCGATGTCTGTCCCTACAGTAAGAGCAATGTGGAATAACTGTACCTAAAATGGCCGAGGGTTTTTATAGAGCTGTGACATTACAGGTCCTGCTGGTTGCTGATTAGCTGCACGCTTGGCATGATGGGTGATCCCGCATTCCCAGAGTCCCTTCCCCCTTGTCCTAACATGTGCGGCGGCCATTTTCTAAAAAAATGCGATTCGATGCATTGAAGCGTGAGGAAATGTGGAATCGTGGCGAATCAAAGATTTCCTGAAATTCGGATCGAATTCCACTTCTGCAGAATCGATTCGCTCATCTCTAATAATAATAATCAATATCACTAATAATAATATATAATAATAATAAAATAAAATATACAGTGGGTCAGATTTATCATGCCTTGCACGCCCGTCCTATATGAGACACATCCTCTGCTGGCTCAGGATCTATGAAGACTGACATTAGTAATACCAGTCTTCATAAATCAGTATCTCTATTTCCCATCTCCTGCACTGGAGGCCAACAAACATTATAGGCAATGCCTATGAATGGCATTTGGTATTCACTATTAACCAAGTGCAAAGGATTGTACATATTGTACATACCATTCAGTTCCACTGTAGTGAATGGGGCAAACTAAAGTACCAGCCCCAGCCCCTACATTGTCCATGATTTTTAAGGTCATAAATGGTGTTCTGTATGGTCTGTGTACTATACCGTACATGGAGCGGAAGCTTTTGGCTCTGTGCCCTGTAGAGTAGCCAGTCACCGATACTTCAGCTCAACGACCATTGAAATCAATGAGAGCTAAGCTGCAGTACCGACTTCTGACCACTATACAAGGTATGAAGTTATCTGGCTCTGGCTCTGAGCACTGTATAGTACACAGACTCGAAGCACCTCCAAACAGCTGATACGTAGCTGTCGGCCCCCCAACAATCAGATATTTACTTAGGATAAAAAAAAATCATGAACAACCCCTATAATGGAGGAAGTCTTAAAGGTTCAGACCCCCACTAATCAAACTTTGAGGACCTGTCCTAAAGACCCTGTATATATAAGAGCAAAGCTATACAAACTCAACAATTTTGGTGGGACTTTCAGACTATCTAATGGAGACAGGAAGCTTTACAAAACTCGCTTAAAAGATGATTTTGGGTGAAGGAAAGAATGGGCATGTTGATTTTTATGTGCCTGATCCTGATGATCTCAAAGGACATAAGCCACGGTTGGTATAGAGGAAGATCTAATATGCTTATGTACATTCAATTGAGCCAAGCTCCATTGCTATAGGAAACCATACAGTGTAATTCAATTAGCATTGGCATAGATAGGGTTAATTGACACGACGGATGTGTTCTCTGACTGTTGTGTGGATATGTATTAAAGCCAAAGCTGTAACATTTTATTTTTCTGTTCACATAGCCCTATTGAGGGCTTGTTCTTTTTTTTTGGTGGGGGGGGGGGGCTGGGGGTTCAAGTTGTACTTATTAATGGCATCCTTAAATACTTCCTGCAATGCATTGGGAACCTGGAAAAATTATGGGTTGGAACTGGAAAAAAATTCAGTTGTTCCATTTTCATCCAGGTTTTGTTATTATGACATTGACTGTGGCATAAAAATGACGTTACTTTTATTCTGTGGGTCAGAATGATTCCACATTTCTAGTTTTTTGTTACATTGTAATACTTTTAAAAAAATAAGGTGAAACGCTAAAAAAACTATTTCTGTGCATTGACATATTCTGACACTTTTTTAGATTTCCATGTACAGTTGTGTAAGGGCTCTTATTTTTTGAAGCAAGCTGTAGTTTTTTTTTTCTACTATTTTGGGGAATGTATGACTTTTTTTAAACTTTTAACTTATTGTTATTTTGAAGGCAAAAGCTATCTAAAGATGTGATTTGGGCATTTTGATTTTTCTTTCTGTTAGGCCCCTTGCAGACGACTGTGGCCGTGGCCAGTGTGCTATCTGTGTATTTCACGGATAGCACACTGACCCATTCTTTTTTATGGGTCCGTACACATGTCTGTGAATGACACGGTCACGTGTGCGGGCCGACATTCCGGGCCACAAAATATAGAACAGGTTCTATTCCTGTCTTATTTTGCGGCCCTTGCTTCCATGGCTCCTATTAATTTAATGAAAGGGGCAGCGGAAGCACGGCCCGTGCACGGGTGGCACACAGGTGACATCCGCGTGTCCCTCATGCGCAGCTCGTTCCTTTAATTCACAGCCATGGAAAAGGACACGGTTGTGTGCATCCGGACTTACAGTGTTTTAAAGGGGTTTGGGGGTGTCCTGAGGATCTTTTTATGGCTTAGCCTTATGATAGGTCACCAATATCTAATTGGTTAACGGCCAACACCCAGACTCCACACCACTCACCCCTCAGTGGTACTATACAGTGTAGGGATTGGGAAGAAGATGGCTCTGCCCCCATTGAACTGAAGGGGAACTTAGCTGTGAAAGTGTCTTTATACAATGTATGGAGCCATCCGCTTCTTGCTCCATGCATTGTAAAGTATCAGGCCCAGCTTCAGTCCTGAGCAACTGATTGGTGCGGGGTCCGGGTGTCGGCCCCTTACAAATAACATAATAATGGCTATCAATAGAAATACTGGAAACCCCCTTTAAATAATAATTAGCTTGCTGACCACCCATTGACTATGTAAGTCTGGGTGGTCAGCAGTCAACTCTGCAAGGATGCACCTCCTTGCAGAGTTAAGCATCTACATGATCTCACAATTTCTTATTAGCAGTTGGACATCCCAGAGAGAAGAACGGGGTGGCTTATTAGTGTCCCTTCCTTTCCAATTGCCGTATACACACCACTCAATGAGCTCTGGGTATACAGCTAGGGAATTCAGTGGCTTCCTCCCATCCTGTGATAATATGATATGCTGGAGCTGCTGGGTCATAGAGGACCCAGATCAGTCCTGTAATGTACAGTATACCAGGAGGCTGCATTCCTTCTGTAACTGGGGCTAATGGTTCAACCCAAGTTACAGGAAATATCAGTGCAAAAAAAGTATTGTTAAAATGCCTCTCAAAGGCCTATTACAACCTTATGTGGGACAGAATATATAAAAATAAAAAGATAAATACATAAAGAACATTACAGGTTCTAGCCTATCCCCCATCTGTGCAAAACCATATATCACCTCCATCATGGACAGAGAAAACTATTTTAAACCAAAAAATTTATGGCATGGGTTTTTTCCAAAGTTTTGTCTGCATATTTTTATTTGCAGAATGGGGAATTTAATTTTTATTTGGTTGTTTTTATATTTTTAAAACTATTTTTAGGTTCCTACTGTGGGTTGACAATAATCCACAAAAATCTAGAATCTAGAATTTTCTGTAAAGTGTAACTGATATGAAATAACATTAGATGTTAAATGTTGATTGAACCCTCAATAAAAGAGGAAATTGTAAAGGAGTTGTGCGTCATACATCCCCCTACCATTGATATTGCTTCGGGTAATGCAATTCACTATTCAGATTGAAACATTGCCATCGATAAGTGGCCACATTAATCCATCAAGAATGTAAATGTTCATTATAACTGTAGGGCAAGGAGGTAATAAATCTATGGGCAGATTCAGATTTTTTTCACGGCACCATTAAATCAACATTCTATATACTGTAAAGACGTTTAGACAACTGTGGACACTAGTCATATATGCATGACTGTATATGAAAACCTAGAAATAGCTGCAAAATAGCATAAAAGACTGCCACTCAGGCACACTGAAGAAGTATCAGACTGAGCCCACCAGATAAAACGAATCTGAGGGCTCACCCTTCGATAACCTTTAGAAAGTAGACCATAGTACCTTTTAATTTGTGTGTCTTCTGCTAGACCATTATTGTGATAGAGCCTGGTCCCACTGGAGGATCCTCTGGTACTCTGGCCAGCCAGTTTAACATTGTGTCACATTCAAAACTGGAGGGACCCTGACAAATTTGAGAATATGGACCATTTTATTGGAAGGGTCTGTGCTTCACAAGTAGAGATGAACAAAACAATTCTTAACAGTTTTCAACCCAAATTTTCAAAAGTTTCAGGTTTTAATGTATTTCATGTCTAGGGTGAAGTAATATGGCCGCCATGGCATTTAATGTGCAGTTAAATTACAGAGGAGAAGGAGGATCACATGGGCTTTGTGATTTAGTTTGGTTTCTAGAATCAATTGTTGCTATTTCTACTGGAAAAAACAACACCAACATTGAAATAGAACTACAGAATAATAACAGGAGGACTAGTGGAGCGCAGTTTGTCGAATTATAGGAGGAGGACTAGTCTGGAGCACAGGTTATAGAATTATATAAGAGGAGGACTAGTCTGGAGCACAGTTTATAGACTTATAGGAGGAAGACTAAGGGAGCACAGTTTATAGAATTATAGGAGGAGGACTAGTCTGGAGTACAGTTTATAGACTTATAGGAGGAAGACTAATGGAGCACAGTTTATAGAATTATAGGAGGAGGACTAGTCTGGAGCACAGTTTATACACTTATAGGATTAGGACTAGTGGAGCACAGTTCAAAAGATGATAAAAGGAGAACTAGCAGAGAACAGTTTACAGATTTATAGTAGGAGGACCAGTGGAGTACAGTTTGGTTAGATTTAATCAATGTAAGACCGATACATAGAAAAATCATAGGAGCGGAGGAGGAAGAATTTCTGCACTATGCTGTGAGTCTGTGACTGCAGCTTTTACTGAATTCCACATACACTGGACAGTTCACCCTTTCACCCTGCACTGTGGATCTGACTGTCCAGAGAATGTCTTACATTGTTTTTAATGATCAGTCATTTTAGAAAAAAATCTTATTTTGTTAAGGGTTTTTTGGGGCGATAGTGTTTTTTTTTTTTTTCTTAATCAATATATAAAAAAAGTGTTGTTATCTCAGAAAAAAAACCAAGATGACTGACACAGGGGGTCATCTGCAAAGATTTCCAGACCCAGGTCACAGCTGAATCCTGTGTTTGAGCTTCAGCAGTCACATTTGGATTTCGACGTCAGCAAGCATTGATGTTACCATGTACGTGATGATGCTGTCTCATCAAAGCATGATTAGGTAAATGCCCCAACATGGCTGCTGAAGCCCAATCACAGGCCTCAGCAGTGACCTGGGGCCCGATGATGTCAATTCCCCCTAAATGATTGCTGAGACCGAATCAGAGATTCCGGTAATGACCTGGGAGCCAGAAGACATGGTGGACAGTCCAAGAAGAAGATTGGAATGCCAAAGTATGCTGCAATGGAGTAAATGTTTTCTTTATACACATTCCCTGGCCTCCATTTATTATAGTTTTTTTTTATCACAGAGTATAATAATCAACCAACCTTGTAGGATTTGTACTAGATGAAATTTTGAATCTGAAATTTTTGGAAAATATGTAACAAACCCAGCTTGTTATAGACTTGGTTCACCCATCTCTAGAGGGCACATGAATCCTCTGCTTCTCTTTTTCACACCACAGCTTGTTCACAGTGCTCTGGAGTGAAAGTGTTCTTCCAATGTGTGAAGTGGGCATGAACATCATGTTACGGATTTATAGTTCTGTGTTTTCCATATGAACCATCCTCGCCCATGGTCAGTAACACATGGTTTCTGTCAAGTTGCCTTATAGTTGTGAACTACTTGAAGTAATATGGCAGTTCTTGGCAGCTTTTTCGGAAGGTTCTCCCAGTTTTTGTATGTAATAATAATATTTCAGTGTCTTTTGTCTGGGAACAGGCGGTGGAGAAGGTGACATAACACAATGATAGAAGGTGCTAGATGGAAGAGACATAGCTGCAAATAAGGTCAGCATGTATTGCGTACATGTTACCAGAAATCAAGTGGATGACTGGAAGTGGCAATAAGTTCCTTTCACATCTCTATGGAAGCCAATTGCTTCAGATGATATTGATGTGACATATATGACTTATTAATCCAGCTGTTCTCAGTAGCTGCCAGTGTGAAAAGTATACAGTGTACAGAGCTGGAAGCAGATGGCTCTGTCTACTGTATTGTGGACTTTCCTGATTACAGAAGGTCAGCTCTGATTCAAATGAATGGGAGCTAAGAAAAAGTAACCCAATACTGCCACTACACAGTGGACTGAGCTATCTGCTCCTTGCTCTGTCCACTGTATAGTTGCACTGGTGGCTGCATTGGTGGGATTGTAGGACGTCAGACCCTACCAATCTGATAGATGGTGGAGAAGGTGACATAACACAAAGACAGAAGGTGCTAGGTGGAAGAGGCATAGCTGCAAATAAGGTCAGCATGTATTGCATATATGTATTATGTGTGAAAACTATACAGTGTACAGAGCTGGGAGCAGATGGCTCTGTCTACTGCATTGTGGACTTTCCTGGTTACAGAAGGTCAGCTCTCATTCAAGTGAATGGGAGCGAAGAAAAAGAAACCCAATACTTCGACTACACAGTGGACTGAGCTATCTGCTACTTGCTCTGTCCACTGTTGCACTGGTGGTTGCATTGGGGGAGTGCAGGACGTCAGACCCCACCAATCTTCTTTTAAAGACTGTCAATATTAAAAGTCCAGAAAACCTCTGCACAATTCTGCTAGCCTTTCCCTTTAAACATGTGAAGACAACAATAAAAGCATGGCAGTGTGCCAGGCAGAACCCAAGTGGAACCATTGGTAGAGTTCTACACAGGAGTTAAATTTTGCAGAGACGTTGACTAAAAATGTGATTTATATCTGGATATAAAATTTAATCTTTAGTTCTCGGCTCTTCTTTTAGCTGGAAGCATAAATCCTTCAGATTTTACTGTGTTAAAAGGACTAATTAGAATTCTACAAGTATATTTTCTCGGGTATTTGTAATCGTGGCCTATATCTTAACGCGTCTTCCAAAACGTGAATCCCATTTGTACCAATTAAATGAGACATAACTAATGAGCATTCACATATAGGGAAATACACCATATGTAGCACTGTGATTTCTTCAAATAAACAAGGCTTCAGGATGCGAGGCTGATATTGTTTCTAGCATTAGATGGAATTAAGACTCCTGCTTGGAATAATTTTTGATCAATAGTTTACTCGGCATAATTAATGATGGTGGATTTACATGGCGGTAATAAGGGATGTGTTTACTTTCCTCATCTTCTCGCTATTGAAAATTAAATATTTAAATCCAAATGAGCTGTAAAACTGAGGAGATGAACTGAAGACGTCGCCGCTTCTCCATTATTAATTATTAAGGTTAGACAGTTTAAAGGGATGATTGTCGGGTTCCGAGACTATTGAAATGACAGATTAATTTATCAGACGTTCCTCAGAATAGTAATAAGAAATGCAGCTTAGTGGTAGTTTATTATGGAATGAACATCCCAAAAATAAATGTTTATGAGGAATATGAAGCTAGTACGTTTTTAAGTAGAGAAGGGAGAATCGACTCATACCGAGCTGGGGTTGACCTGAATGTTCCAAATTGTTCGGTCATGATGCTCAGCTCAACTGGGCGTCACCAGTGACATGGGCATGCTGAGCTTCTTGACCATACAATTTGGAATATTTGGACACATGATGCCAGAGAACAGAACCAGATGCTGCCATTAGGAAGACACAGAGCGCCGAACTCAGCGAAGAGGTCCAGAAGAGGTAACGGAAGGATAGTATAATTTTTTTTCTTTTGATCACCTCCCCTGGCCCTCCTGCTATTATACTATCGAATCGGGGGTTCGCTTCGTTCTGACACAGATTGAAATGAATCTTCTGACGTTCACCCATCTGTACTCAAAATAAAATGCTAACATATATGTACCCAAAAATTGTATTAGTTCCAGAATTCTGCTAGGAAAAGTAATAAAAAAATATGTAGGAGAAAACTTGTTTAGTAGTTTAACTAGTTAATGGTAAAAAAAATGAAAAAAGTAGGTTGCTTTGGATAATTCCTTTTTTGCGAAGATATTCCAATGGCATCCTGATGAAGCATGGGTGTCCTACTCAACGACTGACAAATCTCCCCTGCATAACTGTACGTATAGAGATAACAGTCAGTAACAGAGTGGACCGCCCACAGGACTCTTAAACACGGAATAAGCAGAAATTTAAATTTCATTTTCCAAATTTTTTGCTATAAGAATCAGTTGAGCATCTCACAACACTGGTCCTGCGGCTGAATCAGCTTTGGAATCCACGGCAAACCCGAGCAGGATGCTTATTTTTCAGCGTCCTGCCTCGGTACCATTGAATACAATAGGAGGCATGTGTAGTATGGATTTTGAATAAAGATGGCCAAACCTTAGAAATTTTTTTTTCGTCCTGTGTTTGGATGAAGAAATTCCCTGTTCGGTTTGGTCTGAACTTGTTCGGCACTCTGCTGTGACATCATGTGCTCCATGTCATGATGCTCGGCGTGAAGAGACCCCAGAGTATAATAATTTACCGCAATACATGTCGTGGTGCCCATTTTAGTTTGTCTGAGACGAATCCCAAATTTTTCGGGTTCATTAAAAAACAAGCAATTTGGAATATAAAACTCGAAAACCAGTTTGTTGCGAACCGATTTGCCCGTCACTAATTTTGACGTGGATTTGCTTCAATAATCAGCTCCAAATTCCTCTGTGTAAACCCTAATAAGAGGAGAAGGAAACATATTTCTTTAGTAAGATAAATTACAGCGTTTCTTATATTCACCTGTAATATTCCTTTATGAAAAGTGGTTTTATAATGTAAATAAAGTGTCAAATAATATAAAATAATATCACAGTATAATATAGCGTATACAAAGTATAGATACAGGTAAGTATTATATTATATTATGTTATAAAAGGATATGGTACAGCTTAATGTAGTATAGTCCTAGTATAGAATGGTACATGTATATACAATAGTAGTAAATATTGTATCATATAAAATAATATAATATAAGATAATATAATGCAGTATAATTTAGCATATGCAAAGTATATATACAGGTAAGTATAGTATTGTATAATTTACCATATTATAAAAGGATATGGTACAGCCCAATGTAGTATAGTCCTAGTATAGAATGGTACATGTATATACAATAGTAGTAAATATTGTATGATATAAAATAATATGTGGTATAAATAATAAGTGCAGAATATTTTCTAATAGAATTAATGCGATTTTCTATTTGTAACTCTCGGCAGCTCAGCGTGGTTTCTTCGGCGATGTGGGGCGACTGCTGGATCCCTACAGTTTGCATGTTCTTTCACACATTTTACTAGCACCATATGTTTCACAGCCTAAATGAAAGAAATAATCATTACACTGCACGCCTTCCTTCTGAATCCTCCTAAGATCCAGAACCTTATCCGTACAGTATATGCGACACTGTAATATGTGTCTGCGCGTAAAACTTTACTGTGAACTTAATATCTTTTTACATCGAGAAGCAATTTTGTTTTTGTTACATGTAATTCTGAGATATGAATTCCAGGTGTTAAGGAACAAGACTGGGCCGACTTGTGGGAGTACATGATAAAACACATATGCTCCGGACTCCGTCTGCTTCCAGTGCAGATGCTGGAGCTCAATGTGCTTTATGCTTCTGAAAATTGAAGCTTCGACATCACCAGGGAAAAGCTGAAACCTATTATATATGACTTGGGAGCAAACAGTTAATTGGTCATAAATCCAGCATTCATACATTCTGAATAGGAGTTTTAATAGAGGCCACAGTTGTATAAAGCGGAGGCTCCGAGATAAACCAATCCTATATTCTAAATGGAGGGATTTTCTGCTTGCGTTTAGGCGGCAGCGGGGACGTCAGAGTCCCAGGTCTGTTTTTAGAATTTTCTGTTGACCGTTTTAAGCTAGTGAATAGTTTAATAACCTTTCTTTATTAATAGATTTGTTCGCGAAACTGGATACACTGTATTCCATGTGTGGAGAATCAATTTACTATTAACGCCTCCGAGAAACACCCAGCAGAAGACATAACACAGTGGAGATCCTGAGCTCTCCTAAATCAAACCAGCTGAACCAAAAGGCTCCATAGTTGAAGGATAGAAAATTTGTTTCCACATGAGAATTTAAGCTTTCTGAAATCCCGGGGATAGATTTTACTTCACGTATTAACCAATATCACTGCTCCAGGGAGGAAGAATGCGTCCAATCGGTTGTGTTTGAAATATCTAGCTGTGCCCCTGGAGATGGCATGGAAATGGAATTCACTTAAAGCAAACTGATAAGTTTTAGTAAAACATATAAGACTGATATATTTTTTTTTTTTTTTTTAAAAGCAGCTTTTTCAATGGTCTTGATCAAAAATTTTCTACCAATCTATCTTTGCAGCTTATATGCAAATCAATGTTTCTATGGATACAGACTACAAAGCCTTTGTGTCGTCTGGGATCCCAGGTGTAATAATTGATGACCTATTGACCAATATCACTACTCCAGGGAGGTGTCCAATTGGCTGTAATATTTTGTAATATTTTGTAATATTTAGCTGTGCCCCAGGAGACGGCACGGAAATGGAATTCACTTTAAGAGAACTCCATACCTCACAGGATATGATGTCGTATCAGACTAGCTTTATATGTCCAGGCACCATCTGCACGTTAAAGGACACGACTGGTGACGGCTCATACAGCTTTATATATGTGTAATGACAGTAACCTCTATTACAGAATTGTCTGACCATTGTACAAGCAATGCTACCTCCGATGCCGCCCCTGCTACTTCTTGTGTCACCCCCCTCTACCTCATAGATTGTAAGCTCTTGTGAGCAGGGCCCTCAGTCCCAGTGTGTGAATTGACTATTTCTTTTTAATGTATCTTTTTTGTCAGTACTTGAACCCTACAAATTGTACAGTGCTGCGGAATATGTTGGCGCTATATAAATAAAATGTATTATTATTATTAACTGATAAGTTTTAGTAAAACATATAGGACTGATATATATATATATATATATGTATTTAAAAAAAAAAAAAAAAAAAAAAAGAAGCTTTTTCAATGGTCTTGATCAAAAATTTACTACCAATCTAGCTTTGCAGCTTATATGCAAAGCAATGTTTCCATGGATACAGACTACAAAGCCTTTGTGTAGTCTGACCCTGAAGTCATGTTAAAGGGGTTTCCTGGTTTAATAATTGATGATCTATTGACCAATATCAGTGCTCCACCGAGGATAGAATGCAGCAATGTGTCCAAATGGCTGTTTTTGTAATATCTATCTGTGTCCCTGGAGATGTCATGGCAATAGAATTCAGTTAAATGAACCAATGAGTTTTATTAAAACATATAGGCACTGCTTTTTTTTTTTTTTTTTAGCCAATTCAGTACCGGGCCAATTTCTGGTCCAGGACCAGACACATTTTCGTTTTTTTGTATGTGCGGTTTTGAGGGATATAACATTGTTATCATTTGCGTTATTCAACTAATTTCTACATCTTTTTTCGGTGACACATAGGGCTTTATTTTATGTTGTTTTTATTTTTGCATGTTTTTTAATTTTTTTATATCCGGGAAAATATAAACAAAAATATCTGGGAAAATATAAAAAATCCGGGAAAATCCGGGAAAATATAAACAAAATATAAACAAATATAAACCAAAGATGAGGGAAAATGGGTTTTTTACTCTTAAATTTTTTTTTTATTTAATAGTACAAAATGCTACTAAAAAAAACTTTTTAAGGCTACGGCTCCACATTGCAGAAATGCAGCTTTTTTTGTTGCAGATTTTGCTGCGGTTTCTGGAGCCAAAGCCAGGAGTGGATTGAGCAGCAGGTAGAAGTGTAAGAACTTCCTATATATTTCCCATTCCTTTTGTAGCCATTCTTGGCTTTGGCTCAAAAAAATGCAGCAAAATCTGCAACAACAAAAAGCTGCGTTTCCACAACATGGGGCCTCAGCCTTAAATAGTTTTTCCTCTCCATTACGGGAATTTTTATTTTGTATTGTGTCTTCAGGGGTGGGGCTAAAACCTGTAATAGTGGCATTTTATTGGTGTATTATTTTATTCATTTTTTTTAATTATTTTACTTTAATTTTTTTTTTTACTTTTCTACTCATTTTATTTATTTATTTTTTTACATTGTGTCCCCATAAGGTCATAATAGACCTTTGGGGACATCTGATCACTATTTTTTTTTTGGGGGGGGGGGGCTGATTTTCTCTGTAACTGGGGCTGATACATTTAGCTACATTTACAGGAGGTATGCAGCCTCCTACCCATAACTACAAAGCTGATCTGAGTTCTCTAGGACCCAGCAGCTCTAACATACTCTGATCCCGGCAGAACACGTAACTGCCAGGTCAGCGGCTGTGCTCGGTATTGCAGCTCAGCCTATTTACTTGAATGGGACTGAGCTGCAAAAATATCATATGACCGATGAATGTGATATTATTTGGTCTGTGTAGTGAAAGCAGTACTCAGGGAACTGATCTGCAGGGGTATCAGACCACCACTGATCTCCACTTGATGATCTATCCTAAGGATAGGTCATCAATTAATAAGTCCCGGAAGACGCCTTTAATATACACAATCTACTCCTTGCTATCTGGCAGATAGCAAAAAAGGGAGAAGATGAAAGAGAACAAAACATGATGAGTGTAAATTTACACTCACGATTTGCAACCATGCAAACGTATACTGTCGATCTGCATAGGAGCTTTAGACAGAAAATACAGGAAAGTTATAATCAAGATCATTTTTAAGGTTAATATTCAGAAAGCATCAGCAAACTGCTGTTGATGGATCCATTATGACATATTATATGGCTACGTTCACACTGCTGTTTTGACAGGAACAGACATTAAGGCCGGGGCCCCACGTGGCGGAAACGCCGTGGAAAAAATTGTGGGCGTTTTACAGTCAGAGCAAAGTGGATGGGATTCTACTGAATCCCATGCCCACTTTGCGGTAACAACCGCGCTGTGGACACTCGCCAATTTCCCAAACCAGCGCGGTTTTGGAAATCACAACATGTCAATTATACCTACGGAAATGCCGGCGGTTTCCCCATAGGTATAATTGAAACAGAAAGTCCGCAGAGCAGTTTTTTCCACAGCGCTTTTTTGCTGCGGAAAGCCACGTGGGGACTTAGCCTAAAGGTGGCAGAGTAACGGATACAGATGGAGCCCCCTCCGCCTGCGTCCTCTCACATTGAGTCTTTCTTGTACATATAGTAAATACCTTGGCTAAGCAAATTGTTGGCTCACTGGTTCAGTAACTAGCACTAGCGATGCGTGAACAAGTTTGTAATGAGCCGGATTTGTTACAAATTTTCCAAAAATTTCCGGTTCAACTGATTCTGAAATTTTTGGGGTTTCCCTAGAACAAATCCACCAAAATTGATTAAATTCTGGAGTCTCTTCTGGATTCCACTGCGGCATCCTCAGGCATTTAGGTCTTCTTCTTCCCTACGGTGTCATCATGTATGTTGTAGCATCAAAGCATGATGACATTGATGTCCCATGTGATCACATGCCTCAGTGGTAACCTGTGGGTCAGAAAACATGGTGGATGACCGGGAAAGAAGACCAGAATGCTGAAGGATGCCGCTGTGGAGCCCTGGAAAGGTAAGTACTTTTTTGGGGGGTTTTTTTGAACATCTTCCCTGGCCACCGGTTAGTATACTCTGGGGAATGAAGAGACCTCAGAGTATAATAATCCACTTTGCCCTACACTTTCAGTTCGGACCGAAGGAAACTAATTTTCCAGCAAACCTTGTGAATATTCACAGAACCAGTTTGGCTAGGTTCATCCATGACTACCCAGCACCAAGGCCCCAGTCCTTCCAGCAATAGCCTAGCTATGTTATTGGAATGTTCTTTTTGGTTTAAGACTTCAGAGTGGAAACCACAGAATAAGCACATCAGGTTTTCCCAAAGAAAAAGTTCTAGGAAACATACAATACATTGATATATACCAAACAAAAATATCTATCCTCTTATATAAAGTCTATTAAAGAATGTCATTCTCTACTTACCAATTCCCTGCACCTGTTCAGAAGTAGCTGAGGTCCACCACTGGTCTCTGTTCCCTGGTCCCACTTGATACACAGGAAATGCTGCTCAGTCAATCCCTGAGACAGATCACTGCAATAGCCAGTGATCGAATGATTGGCTCTTCCAGTGTGTCAAGAGAGATTGGCAAATAGTCCAGAGTCACAAAATGTCTAGCAGCTGTAGCCTCCTTCCTCTTCTCCTGTTTTCTCAAACTCAAAATGGAGAAAATGGAATTCATCATCTTTGCCCCACCTCACATGGCCCCCTTACCTGACCCATCTATCAAAGTTAACAAGACCATACTTACCCCAGTCCCACAAGTCTTGGTATAACCTTAGACTCTAACCTATTCTTGAAGCCACACATCCAAGCCCTCAACACCTTCTGCCACCTCGAATCCGCTGCTTCCGTACCACTGAAACTACAAAGATGCTAGTCCACAACCTCATAATCTCCCACCTAGACTACTGTAACACCCTACTCCATGGCCTTCCAGCAAACACACTTGACCCCTTCAGTCCATCTTAAACTGTGCTGCTCGCTAAATCTAACTCCACCCTCCCCTGTTTTTCATCAGCCACTCCCTTCTGCAAATCCCTTCACTGGCTACCCATCACCCAACAGATAGAGTTCAAAATGTTAATTCTGACATACAAAGCCATTCACAACCTGTCCCCTCCATACATCTCTGACCTAATCTCCCGCTACCTGCCCGCACGTAACCTCCGATCCTCCAAAGACCTCCTACTCAGTTCTGCTCTCATCCTCTCATCACACAACTGTCTCCAAGACTTCTCCCGTGCATCCCCCATACTCTGAAACTCATTACCATGACACTTGAGACTGACCCCCACAGTCACAAGCTTCAAGAAGGCCCTGAAGACTCACCTATTCAGGAAGGCCTACAACCTCCAATAACACTACTGTCACCACACCACCACCTGAACAGCCTCTACCCCCACCTTCTTTCTCTATCCCTCTTCCTTCATAGATTGTAAGCCCTTGTGGGAAGGGTCCCCATTGTACCAGTTAGTCACCTTTAGTAAGTTTAGTAAGTGTACTTGTTTTATGTACTGTATGTAAACCCCTTATATGTACAACACCATGGAATTAATATAATAATGTACAGCACCATGGAATTAATGGTGCTCACTAAAAATAAATTAAAATAATAATAATAATAATAATAATAATAATAATAATAAAGAATAGACGTGGTGGATTGGCAATATCACTTTATGTGACAAGTCTATTTTTTCTTTAGACATTTGTACAATCTTGTACAATACAATCTTGGTCTATTATACACAGGCATACACACATGACACTGCTTTTGCAAATTTTGCAACATGGTGGATGTTCTTTTGGGTTCACAACATGGTTTTTGCATTTCATCAGACCACACTATTTAAAGAAAAGTATGCAAAAAAGACATACCAGATATACCAAACATACGTTTTTTTCGACAAGCCCAAGGTTTTTTTTCCATCCCAAGTGGAAATGATCATCAGTAGACAATGCTGCAACTGTAACTGGAACCTATGAAAGATTCCGAGATGTCTACAATGAAGCGTGGAGCTACATAGTTATTTTCTTTTTTATCTTTATGGGTAAACATCCAACTCTAAGACGTAAATTGTTGCAGAATACAGTATCTCCATTACATAGTAGAGAGCTGTATGCTATACAGATGCAGGAACACTGGGTCTTTGCAATGTCAGAGAGTTAATAAGGAAGTGGCATTGAAACCAAAGGAGACACGATACCTACATAAACAGCGATGACATAAAAAGACCAAAACATGAAAATTGTTCATTACCGCACAGACATCTTGTGACAATAACATATGTTCACATCCTTCTAGACAGAGATCTACAGATGTAGACGTACAAGACTGAATAGGATTATTTCATCAAAAAATTAAGAAAAATACAGAGCTGGATTAAGATCATATACTGAGGAAGTCATGTATTATACAGAAATCCTCCCTATATCCCCTACCATGTACAGTATGTCATCAATGACTGAGATCAAAATTCTTCTCTACTGTGCTCTATATTACATGGTAAATATCCTCACGTATCCTAGGGCTGGTATTGGCAAGAATTCAGATATGGAATTTAATGAATCGTCGAGGAAGTGTTGCACTTCGCTGCGTGGAATCTGCAGGTCTTGGCCTAGGAACGGCCTCCTAGGGTACCGGCTGGCAGCGGTGCAGAACAAAATTTTGGATTATAAAGTATCACACAATTAATAAAAACAGAAGAGTAATTTAACCCTTAAAAGCAATTGGAGACACTCTTTAAGAACACAGTGTAGTCTGAATGGTAATGCTTGGCAACTTTTTTCATATTTTCCATCTCCACCTTCCAAAATTTATAACTCTTTCATTTTTCTGTTATGAAAAGACGTACAATTCTGACATTATTTGTGTGTTTTATTACTATGGCGTTCAGTCTGACTTGGAAAATTTTTTTCGGCAGGCCATTCAGATTACGGCGATACCATATTTATAACGGTTTTATTATGTTTTACAGCTTTTACTGAATATGAGAGTGAATCAAAAATTTTCCACGCTCTGGTTATAAAATTTTATTGGCTGCACACCTTATCAGCGCCATGCTTAGCTTACATATATAGCTCCATCATATTCCGCAGCGCTTTACAGACATTGTCAGTCACTGTCTCATATAGGGCTCACAATCTACATTCCCTATCAGTATGTCTTTGGAGTGTGGGAGGAAACCCACACAAACACGGGGAGAACATACAAACTCCTTACAGATGTTGTCGTTGGTCAATTTTGAACCTAGGACGCCAGCGCTGCAATGCTAACCACTGAGCCACCGTGCCGCCCCCAGTGAGGTTGCTGTCTCTCCAATCACTGGTTCTTTTGTGTCTGTCGATCTCTGTCTATGGTGCAAGAAAAAAAATGTCTTCCCCACTTGTGATTTGCACAAAAAAGCAGGGTGCAGTGATTTAATTTTTGTAGTCTGAAGCCGATATTTATCGAAGACTTTGTGCAGAGTATGGAGAAAGTATTTTGTCGCGAAGAAGTGTGTAGGAATGGATAGAGAAGTTAAAGAAAGGGCACATGAGTGTCAGCCATGAAGAAGGAGTTGGAGACCCACTCTCATCCATGACTGATGTCATTGAGCATGCACGTGAACTGATTCTTTTGGAGACACAGTGGATTATGTGGCAAATCCTTTGCCAGTCAGCCATGGCTCTGCCTATGTAATATTCCACAACAGACTTAGTTTTCAAAAAGTTTGTGCGAGATGGGTATTGAAACAACTCATGGGAGAGCAGAAGCATTTGGACGTCCCTCCCTATAGTTCTTATCTTACCCCATAGGACTGTGACCTGTTTGGTCCTCTGAAAGAAGCCCTGTAAGGACGAAGAGTCATGGCTGATGAACAAATGAAGACAGTGGGGCAGCCATGGCTCACCGCTCAGCCGCAAACATGTTTAAGGTGGGAATACAAAAGTTTGTTGACAGATGGATAATGTGTATTGAACAGCAGGGAGATTATTTCAAAAAATGGTGGATTTATTGTTCTGATAGTTGAATTAAATTCTACAGCCAGAATGCAGAAAATTTTTGACTCATAGAAATCCATTTTGCAAAAATATATGATTTGTTATTAAGATAGGTCATCAATATTATATCTGTGGGTGTCCCCATGATCAGCACCCCAGCCGTTCGATTTGCGCAGTGTATGGAGCTGGACGCAGACAATCCCTCAGACTGTGTAGTGGTTATACCATTCTATTGCAGTTCAGGTCCCGCTCACCTGAATGGCAGTACCCCAGCACTATGGCCACTACACAATGTATAGAGCTGTTTGCTTCTGACTCTGCATGTTGTGCAGATGTGGCGGTTTCACTAGTTGATTGTAGGGGTGAAGGATGTTGGACCTCCATGATTTATACTGATGTTTTATGCAAATGCTATTTTTTTTTTCTAGCCCCCACCATTCCTGAGCAATCAGTGCTGTTAATTTTAGCACTCATTATGCTAATTAGACTCTCTACTGTCAGGTGGGGGGTCCCAGTCTACCTTCTCCCACTAGGACAACCCACCTATCATGAGACAGTCTATTTAGCACAAAAATAACAGCACTGATTGCTCAGCAATGGTGGGAGCTAGAGAAAAAAATATCCAACTGCGTCAGAATGAGTAGATCAGCACCTAATGAAGGGTGCAAAGAAATGGAGTTGGTGGAGGTGGTGAAAGGTCATCTTTAAGTGCATTAAAGCAAAGTTTTATCCTCTTTAATTTTAAAAAAAAATCCATTATAGGGATTGGAGCTCTTTACAATACAGAAAGTATGGATGGTAAAAATATGGTAAAATTCTGTTCTACTAAAATATCCATTTTTATTATGACCTCTTTTATACTTCTTGCCACTAGAACAATCTAATCCACCATGAAGCTCCTTGTAACAGACTTACTTTAGTAAAGGAAATGTCAGTAAAGTGAAGAAGAAATAAACATATGTAAATTTCAATCAGCAACTACACAACTCGGAGGCTGTGGATATTGCCTGTCATCTCTAATGCCACAGTCTCAGAGAGGATGGCATATCCCTGTGGGTTTTCATGGCTTACACGTAAGACACAGCAGGACACGAGAAATCAAGCCTAGGATATTAGTCGCCATCCTTTGAAACTGTGACATTGCAAATCTTGACATGAATAAGCACAGATTCAATGATCCCTGCCAGGCATTTTGCAGCAATAAATGATAACGAGTCAACATCTGTCTTACAAATTTCACAAGTGGAACAAAATATATATAAAAAAAACATCCTTAAGGGAAGAAGAAGGAAAATATTTAACATCATGTTATTCGAGAAATGAAGTGCATATCCACAGACCACAAGTGTGAGGCAGTGCCCTATGCAAATGTCATAGATTTGCTGCAGAGATTTACATGACATTTATCGCCGCATCACTTATATACGGTTTCTTCTGCAGACAGTGGCGCCTCCTCTCTCCAATGATTCATCTCCTCTGTTTGTCCATGCCATAAGCTTCCTCCTAAGAAGCCCATAATATGCTGTGTTGTAGCCTGAGTAGTCAGAAGGTAAGCAGCTGTGGTGGAAGAGGGCTCAAGCTATGTACTGAGAAAGTCTATTTTCTGGGGTATGCTGAAGGGTGCTGGTGTGTTCTGGTTGTTAAATGGTTCTAGGTTCTACTGAAGGGTCATTGGATCACCTGGGAATCTACACACGTGGACAAAATTGTTGGTACCCCTCGTTTAATGAAAGAAAACCCCACAATGGTCACAGAAATAACTTTAATCTGACAAAAGTAATAATATATAAAAATTCTATGAAAATGAACAAATGAAAGTCAGACATTGCTTTTCAACCAGGCTTCAACAGAATTTTTTTAAAAAAGAAAACTCATGAAACAGGCCTGGACAGAAATGATGGTTCCCTTAACTTAATATTTTGTTGCACAACCTTTTGAGGCAATCCCTGCAATCAAACGATTCCTGTAACTGTCAATGAGACTTCTGCACCTCTCAGCAGGTATTTTGGTCACTCTTCATGAGCAAACTGCTCCAGTTGTCTCGGGTTTGAAGGCTGCCTTTTCCAGACGGCATGTTTCAGCTCCTTCCAAAGATGCTCAATAGGATTTAGGTGATGGCTCATAGAAGGCCACTTCAGAATAGTCCAATGTTTTCCTCTTAGCCATTCTTGGGTGTTTTTAGCTGTGTGTTTTGGGTCATTATCCTGTTGCAAGACCCATGGCCTGCGACTGAGACCAAGCTTTCTGACACTGGGCAGCACATTTCTTTCTAGAATCCCTTGATAGTCTTGAGATTTCATTGTACCCTGCACAGATTCAAGACACCCTGTGCCAGATGCAGCAAAGTAGCCCCAGAACATAACATAGCCTCCTCCATGTTTCACAGTAGGGACAGTGTTCTTTTCAAGATATGCTTCATTTTTCCATCTGTGAACATAGAGCTGATGTGCCTTGCCAAAAATTTCGATTTTTGTCTCATCTGTCCATAGGACATTCTCCCAGAAGCTTTGTGGCTTGTCAACATGTAGTTTGGCAAATTACTTTTGTCAGATTCAAGTTATTTCTGTGACCATTGTGGTTTTTTCTTTCATTAAACGAGGGGCACTAACAATTTTGTCCACGTATGTATTGCAGAGTGCCTGCGCTGAAGTCTACTGAAGGTTTCTGGGTCTACTATAGGGATGAATGAACCACTTCCTAACATATTTTCCCAAAATTTCAGAGCCCAAAATTCTTGAGGTTTGCCACCCCCAAACTACTATTATATTCTGGAGTCTCTTCAGAACCCAGAGTATAATAAGGCTCATAAACATATCAAAGAGTCTTAGGCTCTGTTGGACCACCCAGTGTGGGTCACACCTCCTGTCCTTTTCGAGCCTACTCTTTCTCCTAAATGACAATGGCAGGGCCTCAACAGTCACGTGGGGTGTTCCAACATCATGACAGTTGCATCTAAGCATCATGATATTGGCCCAATCACAGAACATCATTCAGGAGTCTGGAAGAAGCCTGCAGAGGACAGAGATCTCCACTGGACGCCATGACACTTAGACTTAAGCATCATAACATTGGTGTGTCCCACATGACTACTGACGACTGTGATTGAGGCCAATGACATCATTCAGGAGGCTGAAAGAGGATGGAGATCTGCACTGGATGATGTGACTGAGCTTAGGAGAGGTGAGTATGATTGTTTGTTAATGTTTATAAACCTCCCCGGGGTCTCCGCTTTTTATACTTTGTAGTCTGTAGAGACTCAAAATTCTGACCAAACAAGTGCTTCGCTGGGCTATCTCCATCAGTTTCATAGAGATTGAATGGAGCAGCAGCATTAATACACAATCATCGCTCTATTCAAATGGGGAACATGGAGGCCCTGTTCATGTGGGATTCCCAGATATGGAACGTCCAGCACTCAGACATTTGCAATGTCTTAGTGAAGCAGTGTGGAGATGGAACCATAGGGGAGAACTAAGATGGCAACTGTTCTCTCCATCTCTGGTCATGGTGAGTTCTCATGCCAAATCCTCTTGCATGTCCTAGGACGGCACAGTGATGAGGGAGACAAACCTGTGTGGTAGATGATAGAAGTTCCCCCATTGCACACCCTAGTTTAGTTTTTAGGTGTAAGATGCAATTTAGAAACAGGAGACGGTGCAGTTTACTTAAGCAAATCTTCCAGTCACATGAAACATGGAGGCATAGTTTCATAGTCAGACAGTATCCACACACAGAATCCACTTTCACAGATGGAGGTGGAGTCTTTACTCCCTTCTCTATACCCGTCCCTTTCCACTGTGGCAATTATAGAACGACCCCAGCTCCAAGTATTCTTTCCTAGGGCACTAATATGGTCCTTTGTATTAGCCACTATTGGGTCATGGATACCAGATTCCTCACTGTTAGGAATAAGGTTTCTTTCTGCAGTCTTCAGCGGTCCATTGTTGTGGTCAGCCTGTCTGAAGATCTGGACACCCACTAACTACAGAGCTGAGCCGATGACACTCCCATCTATTCGGATGATGTTACAAAAATGGCTCATTCCGTCATCTGTACAATATCATGTTACAGTATTATTGCTTCTAGTCAGTGACAGTCAATAGGATTCTGGTGGTGTCATGACACAGTAAGTCAAAATATCCAAGTTATCAATAATCCTAGCAGGTCAAGATAGCTGATAACTGTTCCTTTATCTTCACTATATTTACAATGAATGTTCATACAAAAATCTACAAATGGCCATATAATAGGAAATAGACTAAATTTAGGGGCAACAGGAAGTGCATCCATAAACAGGAAGTGCATCCATAAACAGGAAGTGCATCCATAAACAGGAACTGCATCCATAAACAGGAAGTTGGATACTGGTGACCTATCCTTAAAATAGATCATCTATATCAGATCAATTGGGATCCAAAAGCCAGCACATCCGTCGATCAGCACAGTGTACAGAGCTGGAAGAAGACTTCTTTGCACACTGTGTAGTGGTCACGCAATGCTACGGAAGCTCAGCTATCATTCAGATGAGCCCTCACCAGCGTGGTGTCACTTTTACAAAAATGGGGGTTGTAAAATTTAAAAAAAAAAAAAAAAAACTTTACAATTTTTTTTTCTTTAATAAGTTATTTTTTAATAACATCATGAAAACAAAAGTCTTTTAAATTTTCAATTTTGAATAAATTTCCACTTTCCAGTTTTATACATGAAGATGCAGCTGAATATTAGAGAATCTGGCTTTGGTTTCTTCATATTAATATAAAGTCAGTATAACACATCTCCTACAGGCTGGGAGCCATCATGATATAATTCATCCCCTACTGGTTATTTTCATCTGTCAAAAATTTTATAATAGTTTTTCCTCTCCATTACAGTAATCTTTATATTGTTTGGGGGGGGGGGGGGGGGGGGTTTGGTTTTTTTTTTTTTTTTTTTTTTTTTTTTTTTTTGGGGGGGGGGGGGGGGGGGGGGGGGGGGGGGGGGGGGGGGGGGGGGGGGGGGGGGGGGGGGGCGCCCGGGCGCCGGCGCCGCGGCACATTATACACAGCGATCGGGAAGGCAGGGCGGTAATAAACCTTCCCTGCCTTCTCTCTGGGAGCTCCAGCTGAAGTTACAGCCGGCTCCCCGTTTGCATGAAATCCTGCAGCTGCTGAGTTCTGCTCAGCATACTGGTACGTCCTTGCAGAACTAGACAACCACCTTCCAGTTGTAAAAACCCAATGGGTAGTCCGGAAGTGCTTAAAGTGTAACTAAACTTTCGGACAACTTTTGATTTTCTGGCATTAAAAAATTTTGTAATATACTTTATTAACAAATGTTGGCTCCTTTCTATGAAATCCTCCATTTTCTCCCTCTTCCCCATTATTATTATTATTATTATTATTATTATTATTTTTTGTTTATTTATATAGCACCATTAATTCCATGGCACTGTACATTATTATATTAATTCCATGGCACTGTACTTATTATATTAATTCCATGGCACTGTACATTATTATATTAATTCCATGGTGCTGTACATTATTATATTAATTCCATAGTGCTGTACATTATTATATTAATTCCATGGTGCTGTACATTATTATATTAATTCCATGGTGCTGTACATTATTATATTAATTCCATGGTGCTGTACATTATTATATTAATTCCATGGCACTGTACATTATTATATTAATGCCATGGTGCTATACATTATTATATTAATTCCATGGTGCTGTACATTATTATATTAATTCCATGGTGCTGTACATTATTATATTAATTCCATGGTGCTGTACATTATTATATTAATTCCATGTTGCTTTACTTTTGCGGATTTACATACAGTACACAAGATATACAAAACAGATAATGCTAACAGAGACTAACTGGCACAGTGGGATAGAGGGCCCTGCCCGCAAGGGCTTACAATCTATGAGGGAAGAGGGATAGAGACTGAAGGTGGGGGCAGAGGCTGTACAGATGGTGGTGTGGTGACAGTAGTGTTATTGGAGGTTGTAGGCCTTCCTGAATAGGTGAGTATCCAGGGCCTTCTTGAAGCTTGTGATTGTGAGGGTCAGTCTTATGTGTCTTGGTAATGAGTTCCAGAGTATGGAGGATGTACGGGAGAAGCCTTGGAGACGATTGTGTGAATAAGAGCGGATAAGAGCAGAGCGGAGTAGGAGGACTTTGGAGGATCAGAGGTTACGTGTGGGCAGGTAGCGGGAGATTAAGTCAGAGATATATGGAGGGGACAGGTTGCGGATGGCTTTGTATGTCAGTATTAGTAGTTTGAACGCAACGGGTAGCCAGTGAAGGGATAGGCAGAGGGGAGCGGCCGATGAAGAATGGGGGGAGAGGTGTATTAAGCGAGCAGCACAGTTTAAGGTGGACTGGAGGGGGGCGAGAGTGTTAGCTGGGAGGCCATGGAGAAGGGTAGTCTAAGCGGGAAAATATTAAGTTGTGGACTAGCATCTTTGTAGTTTCAGGGTTGAGGAAGGAGCGGATTCGGTGGATGTTCTTGAGTTGGAAGCGGCAGGAGGTGTTGAGGGTTTGAATAAGGATAGGTCAGAGTCTAAGGTTATCCCAAGGCAACGGGCCTGTGGGACTGGGGTGAGAGTGGTTCCATTAATTCTGATAGATGGGTCAGGTAGGGGGGGTCGTACATGGAGGGGTGAAGATTATGAACTCCATTTTCTCCATGTTGAGTTTGAGAAAGCGGGAGAAAAAGTCCCCTTACTTCTGTACTGAGAGCTGTTCCTGCCTCTCACTGAATGTTACTGTGTATGGAGTAGGGGGCTGTGTAACATGTAGAGACAATGAGGGGGGTCATTTCAAACTGTTATATCTCAGACACTATAAAACGTACAAACTTGCTTTTGATGTCATATTTAAGGAGATTCTCTTCTTTTATGTGATACTAGGGTTACAGTGTTATCTATATATTATGTCTGGAAATAAATCAGATAGCACTGCATATTTTTGGTCTGCTAGAACCGCTGTTATTATACATAAATGTCATGACGTCAGCGTGCCCCACTTGACTGCTGAGAGTCAATCACAGGTCTCAGCATTCTCCTAGAGCCACTAATGTTGTTTAAGAGGGCTGAAGAGGAATGGCACCCACACCGGACACCACAATGGAGTCCCAGAGAGGTGAATATGATTGTTTGTTATGTTTACTCACCTCCCCCAGCATCTGCTTATTATCTCTTCAGTCCTCAAAGTATAATAATGATTTATGGGTGGCGAGCCTCAAAAATTTTGGTTTTGGCTAAACATTAATTTTTTGAAAATTTGTAACGAACCAGTTCGCTCACTTCAGGTGGGAACCAACTTTAGACACCCTCGACAATCCCGTGAACCATCTATAAAAGGGACTGAGCTGCAGAACTAGACACGGCTATAACTTTATATATATAGATATATATATATATATATATATATATATATATATAACAGTGCTGGCCAAAAGTATTGGCACCCCTGCAATTCTGTCAGATAATACTCAATTTCTTCCAGAAAATGATTGCAATCACAAATGCTTTGGTAATAATATCTTCATTTAATTTGTCGTCAATGGAAAACCACAAAAAGAATTGTCAAAAAGCCAAATTGGATATAATTCCACACCAAACATAGAAAAAGGGGGTGGACAAAAGTATTGGCACCCTTTGAAAAATCAGGTGATGCTTCTCTAATCTGTGGCACATAACAGGTGGTGGCAATAATTAAATCACACTTACAGCCAGTTGAAATGGATTAAAGTTGACTCAACCTCTGTCCTGTGTCCTTGTGTGTACCACATTGAGCATGGAGAAAAGAAAGAAGACCAAAGAACTGTCTGAGGACTTGAGAAGCAAAATTGTGAGGAAGCATGAGCAATCTCAAGGCTACAAGTCCATCTCCAAAGACCTGAATGTTCCTGTGTCTACCGTGCGCAGTGTCATCAAGAAGTTTAAAGCCCATGGCACTGTGGCTAACCTCCCTAGATGTGGACGGAAAAGAAAAATTGACGAGAGATTTCAACGAAAGATTGTGTGGATGGTGGCTAAAGAGCCTCGACTAATATCCAAACAAGTTCTAGCTGCCCTGCAGTCCGAGGGTACAACAGTGTCAACCCGTACTATCCGTCGGCGTCTGAATGAAAAGGGACTCTATGGTAGGATACCCAGGAAGACCCCACTTCTGACCCAGAGACATAAAAAAGCCAGGCTGGAGTTTGCCAAAACTTACCTCAGAAAGCCAAAAACTTTTTGGAAGAATGTTCTCTGGTCAGATGAGACAAAAGTAGAGCTTTTTGGGAAAAGGCATCAACATAGAGTTTACAGGAAAAAAAAAAAGAGGCCTTCAAAGAAAAGAACACGGTCCCTACAGTCAAACATGGCGGAGGTTCCCTGATGTTTTGGGGTTGCTTTGCTGCCTCTGGCACTGGACTGCTTGACCGTGTGCATGGCATTATGAAGTCTGAAGACTACCAACAAATTTTGCAGCATAATGTAGGGCCCAGTGTGAGAAAGCTGGGTCTCCCTCAGAGGTCATGGGTCTTCCAGCAGGACAATGACCCAAAACACACTTCAAAAAGCACTAGAAAATGGTTTGAGAGAAAGCACTGGAGACTTCTAAAGTGGCCAGCAATGAGTCCAGACCTGAATCCCATAGAACACCTGTGGAGAGATCTCAAAATGGCAGTTTGGAGAAGGCGCCCTTCAAATCTCAGGGACCTGGAGAAATTTGCCAAAGAAGAATGGTCTAAGAAGCAGAGCATTGTAAGAAACTCATTGATGGTTACCGGAAGCGGTTGTTCGCAGTTATTTTGTCTAAAGGTTGTGCTACCAAGTATTAGGCTGAGGGTGCCAATACTTTTGTCCGGCCCATTTTTGGAGTTTTGTGTAAAATGATCAATGATTTGACTTTTTTTTTCATTCTCTTTTGTGTTTTTTCATTGCAAGCAAAATAAATGAAGATATTATTACCAAAGCATTTGTGATTGCAATCATTTTCTGGAAGAAATTGAGTATTATCTGACAGAATTGCAGGGGTGCCAATACTTTTGGCCAGCACTGTATACAGTCATATGAAAAAGTTTGGGCACCCCTATTAATCTTAATCATTTTTAGTTCTAAATATTTGGGTGTTTGCAACAGCCATTTCAATTTGATATATCTAATAACTGATGGACACAGTAATATTTCAGGATTGAAATGAGGTTTATTGTACTAACAGAAAATGTGCAATATGCATTAAACCAAAATTTGACCGGTGCAAAAGTATGGGCACCTCAACAGAAAAGTGACATTAATATTTAGTAGATCCTCCTTTTGCAAAAATAACAGCCTCTAGTCGCTTCCTGTAGCTTTTAATCAGTTCCTGGATCCTGGATGAAGGTATTTTTGACCATTCCTCTTTACAAAACAATTCCAGTTCAGTTAAGTTTGATGGTCGCCGAGCATGGACAGCCCGCTTCAAATTATCCCACAGATGTTCAATGATATTCAGGTCTGGGGACTGGGATGGCCATTCCAGAACATTGTAATTGTTCCTCTGCATGAATGCCTGAGTAGATTTGGATCATTGTCTTGCTGAAATATCCATCCCCGGCGTAACTTCAAATTCGTCACTGATTCTTGTACATTATTCTCAAGAATCTGCTGATACTGAGTTGAATCCATGCGACCCTCAACTTTAACAAGATTCCCGGTGCCGGCATTGGCCACACAGCCCCAAAGCATGATGGAACCTCCACCAAATTTTACAGTGGGTAGCAAGTGTTTTTCTTGGAATGCTGTGTTTTTTTGACGCCATGCATAACGCCTTTTTGTCTGACCAAACAACTCAATCTTTGTTTCATCAGTCCACAGGACCTTCTTCCAAAATGAAGCTGGCTTGTCCAAATGTGCTTTTGCATACCTCAGGCGACTCTGTTTGTGGCGTGCTTTCAGAAACGGCTTCTTTCGCATCACTCTCCCATACAGCTTCTCCTTGTGCAAAGTGTGCTGTATTGTTGACCGATGCACAGTGACACCATCTGCAGCAAAATGATGCTGCAGCTCTTTGGAGGTGGTCTGTGGATTGTCCTTGACTGTTCTCACCATTCTTCTTCTCTGCCTTTCTGATATTTTTCTTGGCCTGCCACTTCTGGGCTTAACAAGAACTGTCCCTGTGGTCTTCCATTTCCTTACTATGTTCCTCACAGTGGAAACTGACAGGTTAAAGCTCTGAGACAACTTTTTGTATCCTTCCCCTGAACAACTATGTTGAACAATCTTTGTTTTCAGATCATTTGAGAGTTGTTTTGAGGAGCCCATGATGCCACTCTTCAGAGGAGATTCAAATAGGAGAACAACTTGCAATTGGCCACCTTAAATACCTTTTCTCATGATTGGATACACCTGGCTATGAAGTTCAAAGCTCAGTGAGGTTACAAAACCAATTTTGTGCTTCAGTAAGTCAGTAAAAAGTAGTTAGGAGTATTCAAATCAATAAAATGATAAGGGTACCCAAATTTTTGCACCGGTCAAATTTTGGTTTAATGCATATTGCACATTTTCTGTTAGTGCAATAAACCTCATTTCAATCCTGAAATATTACTGTGTCCATCAGTTATTAGATATATCAAATTGAAATGGCTGTTGCAAACACCCAAATATTTAGAACTAAAAATGATTAAGATTAATAGGGGTGCCCAAACTTTTTCATATGACTGTATACACAGTATATATATGTGTATATAGGTGTAAGTAAACAATATGGATGATGTTTCAGTGTAAAACCAATGGGAGCCAAAACAAAGCCGTAGTGTGACCGAATACTGGACCGGCATGGCGGTTTACTAATAGATAGTAAAAAGTGGATCATTTACTGACTGTTTCATGTGAATGGCCACAGTTTACATATACATATACATACCTTGTACGATCACTTTTTCATAAGGTTCTGGGCAGAAAAAAAAAAGTTCCCCACTTTCCCGGTACAATGTCCGCTTTGATGTAATTAAATGTCTATTATTTTGGTGATCACCGCACTTACTTACTCTTATTTATGGACTGAGGGAGCTCTAAATTTCCTTGCTCTTGGAAACAAGAGATTTATATCAATACAACCTGTAAGGAAATTACTTTTAGAATAATTGTTGCGACTTTTATTAGCAAATAGAAGAGTCGTAAAATGTTTTTTTTTTCTGCCTTTTTTTATGTTTTTTATTTCCTGCCATAAAGTTTACACTGACAGCTTGTCATAAAGCTTAGCTCACTTTGTCAAGTCAAAGTTAACCTTAATATATCTGAGTTCTGCGGTGAGATTAATTGGATCTATAATTAGGGAAAATGATGTCAAGAAGTGAGCGGCAAAGTATTCCTTATTTATATAAAATGGTATATTAAATGGTAATTAGATCATTAGAAAATATCTGATATTAACTTGTAATGACAGAGCGGACTTCTGTACCACACCAGCATGTAACTATTCTCTACTGCTAATATTCAGAAAGAGATTAAGGGTATGTTCACATGCAGCAAAACTTCTGTGGCTAAACTTTGCTTTCATGTACAGTACTGTGCAAAGGTTTTAGGCATGTATGGGAAAAATGCTGCAAATTAATGCTAGGTTCACACTAGAGCCTGAGTCTCCGTACAAAACGCCGTCCTACATCCCGCTTAAAATAGGCGGAAAAAAAAGTCCTGCAAGAACTTTCATCGGAATCCGGGCGAACCCCATTATAGTCTATAGGGTCCGTGGGTTTACGCATGTAACCGCTTTTTAAGCAGGTAGGGTTTCCGTCTTGGGGACCCGAAGGACGGAAACCCGAACGCTAGTGTGAACCTAATGTAAGAATGCTTTAAGAAAGAGAAGGGTTAACAGTTTATTTTTGTCAATGAACAAAATGAAGTGAATGAAGAAAAGAGAAATGTAAATCCCATCAATATTTGGTGTGACCTTTGCCCTTTGGAGGAGGAGTCCTGGAAGTGATGATCCGGCCCCCACAGATATAGCCCTGATCTCAACATCATCCAGTCTGTCTGGGATGACATGAAGAGACAGACGGATTGGAGCAAGCCTACATCCACAGAAGATCTGTGCTTAGTTCTCCAAGATGGCGGGAACAACCTCCCTGCCGAGTTCTGCCAAAAACTGTCTGCAAGTACCGAGAAGAACTGATGGAAGGCAAAGGGCAAAGGTCACACCAAATATTGATGGGATTTACATTTCTCTTTTCTTCATCCACATCATTTTGTTAATTGACAAAAATAAACTATTAACCCTTCTATTTCTGAAAGCATTTTTCCACACCTACCTGAAACTTTTGCACATCACTGTATCTGATTGGGGTTATTTCCATAGCAAATTAATGGATTTCTGCAAGTTCTATTGAAATAAATGGGACAGTTTCAGATATTCTGTGTCTGAATGTATCCTTAGAGATTAGGACCCCACATTGCAAAAGAATCTTTTGCTGTATCTTTCTATGTAGATTCGCCGGTAACTTTTAACCCCTGGATTGCAACGGCTGCAATCTGTGAGTAAATCCTGCAGCAATAACTGACATGATGCATGTTAAAAGTGCAAAAGACTTGCACAGTGCGTTTTAGGTGCAGCATGTGGATCAGTTTTAAAGAGGTTATCCGGGGAGTAAAACAATCTTACTAGTCCATTCCCTGCACTTGTTAAGGTTTATAACTAATATACACCATGGTCCCCCATAGCCCCATTTATTACCTTTGTGGAGGGCAGCTGGGAGGCCAGAGCTCTCATTCCTCTCCCTCTGCTCCAATTCTCAGCCACATGACCAACTCCCCTCTGCTCAGTGGACATGTGGCCCAAGTAGAAGGGTGTTGGAGATGTAAGGGAGTCAGAACAACTGCAGGAAAGACAGAGGAATGAGAGTTCTGGCCTCCTCTGCTGCTCTCCACAAAGGTAATAAACAGGGCTCCATGTGTATAATAAAGCTTAACCAGTGACTACTGGGTATTTTTTATTATTCCTCAGATAGCCCCTTTAATTTCATCCACAATAGAGCTGCTGTAGATCACAGGGGGTTAGCTACTGTGTGGCCCTGGCCCTCTGCGGATGAAGGTACACACAGTGCATTTTATTAATTATACATACAGTGAACCTTTATTATTTCTAAGGCCTTTAGTAATCTATTAAGAAAATCCTAGTGTGTTTTTCGCTAAACTGAAGGACATGTTGCTCAACGAATAATATACAATATATGGAATTCTATTGTTTTAAGAACAATCCATTGGTTTAGTTTTTAGTGGTTTATTAATTCTAATGACTTAGTAGTTTTATAATGTTGTTTAATATTATTATCCCTGGTGGTCTAGTGGGTTAATAAATAATATCCCTGGTGGTCTACTGGTCAAATGTTAATAGTATTCTGATTGTAAACCAGGTAAAAATGTAATATGATTATAAAAATAGAAATATGTCTGGAATTTTTTATTTTTTTGGTTAAGACCTATCGTAAGGGATGAATTTTCAAACCAATGAAAAATCATTGGTGGTTTGAAAAAAATTGCTTGCCAGGATCAGAAGGACATTTCCATCCTATTGACCCTTGCAACTTCTATTAGCCTAATGGTAAGGACTGTAAACTCTGCAGTCCAATAAATTGTCAGAATATACTGTAGATCATGTGTTTCCATCTTAGTACTCCATTTACTGAAGTCACCAACTATAATCAGCAAGACTCGCTCTACTGGTTTAATTGGTCGCTACAAACTCTGCATAAATCAATGGTACAAAAGAATATAAGAAACTTTGTAATATATCTTATCAGAGACAAATGCTTCTTTCAGTTTGTATAAGGCTCCTTCTGATAAAATGAGTTTTATGCTGAAAATTTAGCTACATTCATCTTGAGATGGACTGCAGTTCACATGACTCAGATTACACATGTCCATAGAAGTCTTTGGAGAGGGGAGAAAATGAGGAGTAAGCAGAGGGAGAGAGATAGCCACAGAAACACAGATTAAGTCTAATGCTGGAGCTAAATAGAATCTTTCTAACACAACCAAAGCACTTAATTCACATCACTACTGGTCATGCTTCTTCTATATGTCCTGCATGATCCTAGGGTTGTTTCTTAGTGAGAGAAAGGCAGCTTTGGAACATAATCTCCTCACCTTACTGTGAGCTGTGTTTGGCACCAAGTCTCTACCCAGCAGCTCAGAGAGAACTGCTGCAGTGTTATTTGTCATTTACCAGTGTACTATTGAATTATGCAAAAACCCTGCCACGATTGCATTGGAGCCCAAGGGTTCCAAGCTATTCCTATGGCTATAGAATTCTATGGAGAGGGGAGAGGGAGATGTAAGCAGATTGAGAGAAATAGCAGTAGAAACACATATTTTGTCTGATGCTGAAGCTAAATAGGAGCTTTCTATCAAAACCAAAGCATATTATTCACATCAATACTGGTTGAATTATGCAAAAAAAGTTTGGCTTTTATGCTTTAATTATGTCAAAATTGACATTGACTCTCAATTACCCAAATAGCTGACAGCATGATTGTTGCTCTAGGGGGTGACCTGGTGCCTCGGAGGGTCCAAATGTTTCTCCTCCACAAAAAAGACAGTAAAATTAGAAATGGCATGTGGTAAGTTGAGGCACAGTGCCACAATGGCATTGGAGCCCAAGAGTTTCAAGCTACTCCTCTGGCTGACTTCTTGGACTCCCAGCGGCAAGGCTTATCAGGAATTGAAGAGGTGACTTTATGATCTTAGATTGCAATGCCAAAAATATCCCCCACTCCCCTGCTGTGACATAAACCAGTTTATAGCAGGTTTAGATGAACAGAAACTATAATTAGAATGATATCTAATAATCTATTAGAAGCGATAGCTATAATCCTAAATATAATTATGTTTATCTCTTCTGCAAGTACAATTCATTATAACATATAATGATATTTTGATTATAACAATTAAAATGTGATTATTGTCAGTAATCGTCGCTGTAGTTATTGTCATTGTCACATTGTTTCTAGGGACTGTTCACTTCTTGCTTCAGTTTAAGACTGATTTACCTGATTTACACATTGTACAGTCAATCGCCCCAAATTATAGCCAAGATGTTGACACTCTCTGGAATTTTACCTACGGATAACTTAGCTTGAATTTGGTTAAGAGCTCCAGTTTCTTATGAAACCAAACCAATATGTATATTGTCAAATGCTAGCAAAACGCTTCATAGGCTGCAGTTCACAACTAGAGATACAGTAGGCGAATCAACTCAGGGCCATCCCAAATATTCCGACTTGTACATATTTAATGAAGCAGAACAATTTGGAATTTGTCTAAGATGATGTCATGACCCCGGGTACATAATGTCACAGAAAAGCACTAGATACCGCGAGGAGGAAGACACAGAGTGCTGGATGCCTGGAGAAGGCCCAGAAGAGGTGACGGAAAGTGAGTATAAATGTTTTCTTATTTTTGTCACCTCCTGGGTGATAAAGACCCCAGAGTATAATTTCCCTTCCCATTCTATCCAAACAAGCTCATCCGAACACAGGACAAAACAAATCTTCTGGGGTTCGCCACACAGAGATGCATATAGAAAGATATCTTAAGAAAAAATATCATGAAATCATGTGGTTTTGAAAAGCTGGTCATCCCGTAACAGACATGTATAGACATACCCAGCTTGGAGGAAACGTAAGGAAGGACACACTACAAAACATGTCAAACATTAATAAAACTATTCACTACTAGCAGTGGAAGTTTTCAAGGACACAGTATAATGGAACAATGCTCTGGAAACCTACTTTATACCTGATGAAGGGCCAAGAGAAATCCTAAAACAAGTCATTAGTCTTAAAAGCTAGCAAAGATCTGAGTGAAGATCTGAGGAATGGCAAAAATAACAGGACTGGATACTTAACTTATGTATTGTAAAATGTGTGCTTTGAAGCTTGCACTATTGTGTTTGGAAATGGACCTTTCCTGTAATGGCCTTGTACATGAGATGAAATCCTTAGTAGAGATGGGAGAACCCATTTACAAAGTTTGTCCACCAGATTCATGTTTGGTCAGAAACGGAAATGCTATTATCATACTCTGCAGTCTCTTCAGACCAAAGAGAATAATAAGTGAAGGCCCAGAAAAATTACAGAAACATAATACATGATACTCTTCTCTACTACTTCCTCACCTCTCCTGGGCACTCTAAATGCTTTTGTCTCTGCATTGTGGTCCTCTGAGACCTCTTGAGTAATGTTATGTGCCTAAGGTGACCTTGTCATGATATCAGCACTCCCCACGTAACCTCTCAGGCCCAATCACAGGCCTCAGCATTCCCCAGGGGCCTGTGACATCACCCTGGAGACCAGAAGACTGTCAGAGAGGACCATGATGGAGCCCAGGAGAGGTAAGGGAAGGTGAGTATCAGTGTTAATTATGTTGCTGCACCTCCCCTAAGTGTCCACTTATTATACTCTGGGGTTTGAAGAGACCCCAGAATATAATAGTGATTCGTGTATGCTGAACCTAAAAAATGTCAGTGTTTATTGATGATGATGTTATTGGCCCATGGGGACCAGGGCGTGGGGTAGCGCTGACACTTAAACTCAAGCATCATGACATTGGCCTGTCCCATGTGACTACTGAGGACTGTGATTGGGGCCACTGACATCACTCAGGAGGCCAGAAGTAGATGGAGATCTGCAGCGGACGATGTGACGGAGCTCAGGAGAGGTGACTATTATTGTTATTTTTACACAACTCACCTGGGCCTCTGCTTATTGCACCCTGGAGTCTGAAGAGACGCCTGAATATAACAGTGGTTCGTGGGTAGCAAAACCCAAAAAATTTAAACCGAGAAATGTTTTGGAAAATTGGACAAACCCAAATCATTGCGAACTACTTTGCTCATCCCTATGAGTGGTGCAAGATGACCAACTTTGGAGAAAAAAAAATTGCGTTACTGTGTTGGGAGATTTTTATGCTTTATGTGTCTACCCTAGTGGTTATGTTGTGAATTGCAATATTCAAGAGCTAACACATCTGTATGACAATAGGTTGAGGTGTCCATTAATGTAATATTTTCTGTCAGGTTAAAATATGGGCAGTTGTAAAATCTATGACAAGACTGTGTGAGAATAATGCATGGGTTGTTGCAGATCATTATCCTAGTTGTAATGTATTAGATATCTACTTGCAGCCATCTCTCACATATGTTATAAAGATATAAGGAAACAGTGCGGATGTTGTTTTTGGTTTATGGGTGATGGTAACCAGGAAAGCTACATAAACTGAAGGATGACAATTTATATGAGGCCCCTTGAGCTTTGCAATCCGGGATCTGTACTAGATTGTGTTATACTTGTATTGTTAATGCTCTTGTACTGTCAAATGGCAAATTATAGCACTTGTTTGTGTTTCTATCATGATCACTTGTATAGTTTTACAGCTCACGAGAGACTGGTCCAAGCTCGACAGAGAAGAAGGACTGGGAAACTCTTGTGTAAATCTGAAGCAGAAAGGAAAACTGTTCATATGCTGGATCGGAGTCAAAATAACCTTTGTCCCTCTCCATTACAAGCCTACACAAACACGACTCTCATTACTTGTGTTATTGACTTTTATTAGGTATATTAGATAGATTTATATAATACCTTAAACAGCCCCTTCTGTATACGGCTAGGAAAAGGTATACATTTATACAGAAAAAACTGAATCCAGTTTGCGGAAATCGGTAACCAAACCACATAGGGAGTAAATTAAAATTAATGCCTGCCCTCAGTAGCGACGGTGGGAAGGAGGTTTTTGGTCGGGGCAGCAAAGCCATGATGCCTTGGTAGAAGCCGAGAAAGGAGACTGAAGCCCCGAAGAGGTGACGAAAGGGGAGTATGACTGTTTTGTAATTTTCCGCACCTCCCCAGTGCCTCGGAATCTTATTCACCACCAACGTCTATACACTAACCACTGAATCACCTATGAGATCAAGCCTGAGGAAGGTCACAGCTTCAACCGAAACGTTACATAGAAGCTCTTGATCCACACTTCTACAACAAAATTATTATTTTTTTGTCACTATATGGCGTTGCGACGTTTGAAAATGAGAAAATAAAAAAGCAAGTTTTCACTATTTTCTGAAGAAACCTATGGTGTGCAGTGATTTCTATGCACTGTCCCAAGAAGGGCCCCCAATCCCTATCAGTATGTCTTGGAAACCTATGCAAACACGGAGAGAACATACAAATTCCTTCGAACCTCCAGAAACTTCAGCGCTGCTAGGCTATAGTACTAACCACTGAGTTACTGTGCTGCCACAATTTTTTTCCACTTCAGCCCCATTCTTATTTTTTGTGGTTTTCCAGTACATTATACAGAATATTAAATGCCATTATGCAGTACAATTTATTCTGCAAAATATTAGCCCTCATATGAGAAGGGAAAAAGTTATAACTTTTGGAAGGTGGGGAGTAGAAAATGAAAACGCAAAATATGGAAAATCGCCTCATTCTCAAGGGGTTATAACTAGAGATGAGCGAAGTTTTAAAAAATTCGATTCGGCGCCTTTACCGAATTTTGTGATACATTTCTATTCAATCCGAATGAATTCGCGGCGAATAAACAGCTATTTCCTGGCTGCAGAGAGCCGGGGTGGGCATCAAAATGGCGGAAGCCCTTGGATGCCGCGGTCATGTTTCTCTTTCTCTTCAGCACGGACAACTTTTATTCATGTGGAAGGATCTGCTAACAAGCAAAGACACGCCTACCCAATCACATCACTAGAGAACATCATGTGACCATTTGATGTCACAAAGGTCCTTACTAAATATTCGTTACCGCGAAGAATCAGGAAATCCGGAATCGTGGAGAATCGAAGATTTCCTGAAATTCGGGTCGAATTCCACTTCGGCTGCTTTGATTTGTTCATCTCTAGTTAAAGCTATTGTTTTCTATAAGTTTTGAAGGGTTTTTTTTATTTGCCACGAGATAAATATAATATATTTGTGACCTGACAGTACTGAAGTCTTGGAGCTATATAGAACTCTTTGCATTCATGTATAGTATCCATACTTTGTGCATAAGACCTATAGGGGCATCACATGCAGCG
Organism: Leptodactylus fallax; assembly: GCA_947044405.1. Taxonomy (NCBI): domain Eukaryota; kingdom Metazoa; phylum Chordata; class Amphibia; order Anura; family Leptodactylidae; genus Leptodactylus; species Leptodactylus fallax. The sequence continues at coordinate 924,564 of CAMRHE010000173.1, read as the reverse complement.
TTATAGCCATGGAAGTGATGAGGATCTTTGTGCCATAAAGTAAATGCAAGCAAATTTTCTAACACAGATATGAGGACAAGCTGAGGAAATGAAAATGCACAGCGCTCCATATCAGCTAGGGCCATGGTTTTCAGCCATTGTATTAAAATGTTAATATGAAAATCTCCTTTATGATTTCCTGCCCTTCGGGCCGGCTTCACCCACTGCAGTTTTTACTGTAGACTTTTATATGATTTTTAGAACCAAAGCAAACAGTGGATACAAAACAGAGAGGCTTCTTCCCTATATACAGTTTTTACTTTACATTCTGCTTCTAGCTAGACAAAGCACATCAGATGCTGCAACAAACCGCCCTGTAAGAACCTGGCCATGCATCAAAATCGCTAAACACAGCCTGAAATTGCTTTATAGATATTTGTATTTATTTTTCTTTTTTCCTGTTTTTAATATTATGACCTTAAATGAAATGTTAAAAAAGGAAAAAGAGAGAAAAAGAAGAGAAAAATAAAATTATAAAAGTAAGATTTTACATGTTACGATTGAAGAGCGAACTATCAGAAGTACCCAAAGGTCTTAGTCTTGTCCTTTTCGAGAATAGTGAAAGTTGCAATCCTATTTTTGTTTTTTAACACTTAATAATAAATTATTAACCCTTTCATGCCTCTGTCAATTTTTGTTTTTGCATTTCCGTTTTTCCCTCTCCCTTTTCCAAGAGCCATCATTTTTTCAGTTTTCAGTTCACAGAGTCACATTCAGCTTTATTGTTTGCGGGACAAATTATACTTTGTAATGGCGCCATTCAATATCCTGTAAAATGTACTGGGAAGCTGGAAAAAAATTCAGAATGAGATGGAATTGGAAAAAAATGCATTTGCGCCAATTTCTTATGGGTTTCATTTTTACGACATTCACTATGTGGTAGAAATGACATGTTACCTGTATTCTGCGAGTCAGTACAATTGTGGCGATACCAAATTTATATTCTATTTGTAATGTTTTGATACCTTTGCAAAATAGAGAAAAAATTTTGTGTCGCCATATTGTGACACCTGTAACTTTTTTATATTTATGTGTATAGAGCTGGGTATGGCATCTTTTTACAAGACGACATTTTAATTGATAACATTTTGGGGAAGTTCTGATGGTTTGATCACGTTTTATTCCATTTTTTATAGGAGGCAAAGTGTTGAAAAAAAAATCGCCATTTGGCCATTTTGATTTTGTTCCCCGTTCACCGTATGGGATAAATAATTTTATATTTTAATAGTTCGGGCATTTTGGAGCGCAGGGACACCTAAAGTGTTTATGTTTATTGTTGATTATTTATTTTTATATGTGATCTAGGGAAAGGGGGGGGGATTTGAACTTTTATATTTTTTGTGTTTTTTTATACTTTTAAAAACTGTTTTCTTTTTCTTTTATTTTCAGACCCCCCCAGCGACCTTGAACCCTAGGGGGTCTGATCATTCATACTATTCACTGCAATACTAATATATTGCAGTGAATAGTAAAATACATTCACTTCTATTACATTTTATTCACCCATGCTACACAAACCTATGTATCATCTGTACAATGGAATTATTGCCAAGCTTGAAAATGAATGCATTGTGGGGTTGAAATGTTGCATGTCTGTGCACCATGGGTGAGTAAAGGTTTCATCTTTTGGAAAGATTTTGGAGGGTCGTTTTACTTGTTTTCTTCTCTTGGATGTGACAAGAAGCAGAGTTCATCCTGATGAGCCCCCACTGTCGGGGTTTCACTCCTTTTTCACAATGCCGCTTGACTTGTTTTTTAGCTTTTCGAAAGAATATTGTTTCATGGTATTGTATCACAAAGTGATATGCTATATGTCTCTATATGTGGCTACTCAGTGTTGTGGATTGCAGCCTTTCTAAGCTTTTGTTAGCATTTTTCAGTATTCTATAGAGTTGTTTTAATGAGAAGTTGGAGTCCTTAACTAAGCAAAGAGTGAAAACATCTGTAACCTGCTTGGCACATTTCTTACTGTACACTTATGCACTTTGACATCACTAGTGACAAAACCTCCTTGTAAGGCAGATGACCGTGCTGCAACCAACCTGCTGTGAATTAAAAGCACGAGCGGCACACAAGGGACACAGGTATGTCCCCGTGTGCCGCCCGTGCACGCGCTGTGCTTCCTCGGCTCCTTTCATGGGACCGTGAAATTCACAGTCGTGTGTACGGGCCCATAGAAAAGAATGGGTCAGAGTGCTATCCGTGAAATAGCACACTGACCCACACCACGGTCGTCTGCAAGGGGCCTTAGTCCTGAAACGAAATTCTAGGATTCTTAAAGACTCCCTCTCAAAGAATTTGTACTGGTCTAATCATACTGGATTAACCTGGCCAATGAAATTTGGCAGTATGGCAAGGTGTGGGACCTCATAAGATTCGTTTCACTGAATATTTGTGCATTCGCCCACCTGTTTTGGGCCAAAAATTTGTTCAGTCCAAACAGGAACTGTTATTATAATAATTTGGAGTCTCTTGAGACCTGTCAAAACCAAAAGCAAACCTTTAGCTCACCAGCTCAAGATGTGTTTGGCAGTCCATCTGGTCATCAAGATCTGTGAGAAAGCTAGGGCATGGAAGTATTTGCAAACTTGTTCGAAAAAGTGAAAAAAAATCTCCACCACCATGAATTTTTGATGGTGCTAGAGTTTTTTTTTTCACTTTTTGGAAGGTCTCTCTTGACCACAGTGTACAGTCATGGCCAAAAGTTTTGAGAATGATACAAATATAAATTTTTACAAAGTCTACTGCTTCAGTTTTTCTAATGGCAATTTGCATATACTCCAGAATGTTATAAAGAGTGATCAGCTTAACAGCAATTACTTGCAAAGTCAATATTTGCCTAGAAAATGAACTTTATCCCCCAAAACACATTTCAACATCATTGCAGCCCTGCCTTAAAAGGACCACCTAACATCGTTTCAGTGATTGCTCCATTAACACAGGTGTGGGTGTTGATGAGGACAGGGCTGGAGATCAATCTGTCATGATTAAGTAAGAATGACACCACTGGACACTTTAAAAGGAGGCTGGTGCTTGCCATCATTGTTTCTCTTCTGTTAACCATGGTTATCTCTAAAGAAACACGTGCAGTCATCATTGCACTGCACAAAAATGGCCTAACTGGGAAGAGTATTGCAGCTAGAAAGATTGCACCTCAGTCAACAATCTATCGCATCATCAAGAGCTTCAAGGAGAGAGGTTCCATTAGTGCCAAAAAGGCTCCAGGGCGCCCAAGAAAGACCAGCAAGCGGCAGGACCGTCTCTTAAAAGTGTTTCAGCTGCGGGATCGGGCTAACAGCAGTGCAGAGCTTGCTGAGGAATGGCAGCAGGCAGGTGTGAGTGCATCTGCACGCACTGTGAGGCGGAGACTCTTGGAGCAAGGCCTGGTCTCAAGGAGGGCAGCAAAGAAGCCACTTCTCTCCAGAAAAAACATCAGGGACAGACTGATATTCTGCAAAAGGTACAGGGAGTGGACTGCTGAGGACTGGGGGAAAGTCATTTTCTCTGATGAATCCCCTTTTCGATTGTTTGGAACATCTGGAAAACAGCTTATTCGGAGAAGAAGAGGTGAGCGCTACCACCAGTCTTGTCTCATGCCAACTGTAAAGCATCCTGAAACCATTCATGTGTGGGGTTGCTTCTCAGCCAAGGGAATCGGCTCTCTCACAGTCTTGCCTAAAAACACAGCCATGAATAAAGAATGGTACCAGAATGTCCTCCAAGAGCAACTTCTCCCAACCGTCCAAGAGCAGTTTGGCGCTCAACAATGCCTTTTCCAGCATGATGGAGCACCTTGCCATAAAGCAAAGGTGATAACTAAATGGCTCAGGGAACAAAACATAGAGATTTTGGGTCCATGGCCTGGAAACTCCCCAGATCTTAATCCCATTGAGAACTTGTGGTCAATCATCAAGAGACGGGTGGACAAACAAAAACCAACAAATTCAGACAAAATTAAAGCATTGATTCTGCAAGAATCGACTGCTATCAGTCAGAATTTGGTCCAGAAGTTGATTGAGAGCATGCCAGGGAGAATTGCAGAGGTCCTGAAGAAGAAGGGTCAACACTGCAAATATTGACTTGCTGCATTAACTCATTCTAACTGTCAATATAAGCTTCTGTTACTCATAATATGAATGCAATTATATTTCTGTATGTGATAAAAACATCTGACAAACACACATAAAAACCAGAGGGCAGCAGAACATGTGAAAATATAATATTTGTGTCATTCTCAAAACTTTTGGCCATGACTGTATAATAAGCAGAGGACCAATGGAGTTGAGTAAACATAACAGTCTTACTCACCTTTTCACGGAGTCTGGCAGTTCCTCAACGTCCTCTTCAGACCTGGGGTCATATGATTGGGTCTCTACAGTGACATGGGGCTCGCTGAAATCATGAAGATTTAATGCCCCAGATGAAGAGAGTATAATAACGGATGGCAAACTCCAAAAATGTGTTACGAACCCTGTTCACAAACTAGTTCACTCATCTTTAGTTGTTCTCCACTTGTTTAGGAATCTTTTTAGGCTAGAACTACACTAAGACATTTTATTTCTATACTGTTTAGATTAAGATCGAATACTGATATTCGAAATGAGCAAATTGAAGCTGACAAAGAGGAATTCATTCCGAATTTCAGGAAATATTCGATTTGCATCGAATCCGGATTTCCTCATGCTTCGTGATAATGAATCGCATTTTTTCCTAAAATGGCTGCTGCACATGTTAGGACATGGGGCAAGGAACTCTGGGAACGTGGGATCACCCACAATGCCATGCGTTCAGCCAATCAGCAGCCAGCCCTGTGATGTCACAGCCATATAAATACCCTGCACCATCTTGGATTCAGGCATTTTCTAGTGTACTTAGTGCAAGGAGAGACGTCAGCAGGCCTTAGGAAAAATGGTAGAAAAGAATTGAAAACTGATATTTTGCTCAATCGAAGTTCAGGGAAAGAGCATTAGAAGTGTAGGGAAAGGATAGGGAGGAATTTATACAGAGTATTAAAGCAGAACAGGTTTCATTTGGGGCTCTCCCTATGCGTGTTACTGCAAGGCACAGTGTTCTACACCACTATACAGGCTATCTGCAGCCAGGAAATAGCTGTTTTTTAATGCGATTTGCTGCAAATTAATTTGGATCCAATCGGTTTGGAAAATTCGGTGGAGCGGCCAAATAGAATTTTTGAAAAAATTGGCTCATCTCTAATTGATATGTCACATACTGTAAATTAAAAAAAATGGGAAAAATAATCTTACCAAAAAAGTACACACACCCCTGCATTATATAGAAAATTAAATTTTATTGCATACAAAAACAGAGATATCAAGAAAAAATATTAAACACTTTACACAAAAAAATGTTTTTTGTATTTAAGTGTTTTTAATGTTTTTGGTTTGTTGTCTCTGTTTTTGTGTCCCATAGAATTGAATTGTTTATATATATTTTTGTACTTTTTTGTATGTCTTTAGTTGGCCTCTTTTGGCTTATTGTGAATATTTTATCTTTCTGACATATAGTAGAACCCCAAATATGCACAAGCAGTCTCGATCTAAATGTCAAAAAACTAGAAGAAAATCTAAATACAATGGGGGGAATTTGTCAACCACTGTATCAGTCTATGCCAGTTTTTATCTTTAATGCATGACCCTTTCTTGTACCAAAGATGTGCCACATCCCCCATTCTGCTCCTCGTTCACCACTTTCTGTGAATGTAGGTGGAGTGAGGTGAAGAATGGGGACGCATCACCCAACCTTTATGCCAGAAAAGTGGTGTGAGTTATTTAGAGAATTGAGGCCAGTCCCTGACTGGTGTAGATTTCCATTCTGGCTCTCAAGCGTGCACCTGATTCTCACGATTCTCATCATCAACTGGGTTCGAATCCTGCCAAGGACAACATCTGCAAGGTGTTTGTATGTTCTCCCCGTGTTTGCGTGGGTTTCCTCCGGGTACTCCGGTTTCCTCCCAGACTCCAAAGACATACTGATAGGGAATGAAGATTGTGAGCCCTATATGGGACAGTGACTGTCAATGTCTGTAAAGCGCTGCAAAATATGATGGCGCTATATAAGTAAGCATAATAAATAAATAATAAATGAAGGCCGGACGCTCTTGATAAGTCAGCCATGCCTTGCGCCAGTTGGAGACTTTATTAAGACTGGGGTAGGAAACGTCAGTCTTAATAAATTCCCCCCAATGTATTTTTTCCTAACATTGACTAAGTAGATGGAAGGGTTTATCTGTATGCCATTATCCAGGAGATATCTGTAATATTCTGCTATTATGTGGTTATGTCATTTTCTTTGATAAATCAACACATGACCATAGTCATAGCTGCTCGGCTGTATCATTGGTTATCTGCAGAGATCACTTACAAGGACAATTAAAGGATTTAGGAAGGAAGTCGTCTCATAATTAAGTCAAATCAGTGGTGAGCAGCCATCATTGCGCAAATCATCCCCGACTCCCCCCATCCTTATAACAGGGCTTGCTTTTTAACCCCCTGCCCCACTCTTGAATCACTGGAGAAGGGTCTGCTTTAACTCAATACAATCTGTGGCATCTATTAGTCAACATTAGGTCTGTCCAAGTCAATTGAGGAGGAGAGTGATTCATGGTGAGGTCAATGCATACAATTTAACCCTTGACTAGTATCATGAAAAGGAAATGAATCTTCATTTATCTTTTAACTCTGGAATATTAATATTTCCTGAAATTTAGTAAGGATGTCTGTGTGTATATGTATTCCTACCAGTGCAATGTATACTTGACAACTCTCCAGAGACATCCTAAAAAATCTAGAGACCTCCCAGACTCCAGGATTATTTGCCAAAGTTCTCAGTTGCCACAGATGCCTGCTGAACCTCTCAAAATGGCGCACTTAACTAATGTTTTCTTGGCATCAGGATGTTGCACCATCAATCTCAGCCCATGTATTTATATACACATTTGTGTAAAGTGGTCATGGCCTGGAAAAGGGTATACAGGTTTTCATTAACACAGTTAGGGCTGTCTTTCGTCCGCCATTGATTTCCGTTTTGATCTGTTTTCATGGAGCAGAATAGGACCTGATCTATAAATATTGGAACAGAATGGAGCACTGGAAACCCCCTCAGAAGAGCCTCAGGTTGCACACTCGGTCACATACATGAGGCCTTACAGTAGTAGAAGTGAATATAAAAAAACCTTGTCATATGTCATCAGAGTAAAAAGCCTCTTTCTCCAGTTAGAAGACTGTTTTCCTTCCAACTTCCTCCTAAACTGACTTTCACTCTGAACTCTAAGTCCTGTTAAAGCAAGACAGAAGATCACAGAGGAGTCATGTTACAGCTCACAACAGACGTCTATGGAGAGGAAAGGGGGAGGAGTGAGCAGGAGCCCAGTGAAAGAGAAGAGAGAGACTGCTGCAGATAACAGTCAGTACTATATCTTACTCCAAGTGTTTTACTCAGATCAGTATAGGTCAGTTCTTTTCTATAATGTCCTATATGATCTTCCTATACGACAGCTTTTGAGTGAAAAGGAAAGAGTTATGGAGCAGATTCTCCTCTATTTTCTATGGAAGACATCACAGCAGCTAATCTCCTCCCACCAACTCTGAAACAACTGAAAATTTCAGATAAAACCTGCAGGGGCAAACTAATAAAAATGCAGACTATGAGACATTACAGATAAGCAAATTATCCAAAAATTGTTTAGGATCCAAGTCGGTCCAAATGAAATCAATCCGAATCAAAGGTTCCCCAATTGCCCTAAAAAGTTGTGTATAACACTGTGAGGTCCCTGAGGACTGTACACAACCCCTTTTAAGCTCTATAATGTCAAGGCAGCTTTAGTAATGCCAAAGTGACATCTATGGCTCTAACGGTATATGGTTGATAGCTGCTTTTTTAACAAGAGGTCCAAACATTATAACTTCTTAGGAAGTAGCAACAATTTTAGTTATTATTTTAAAGAAAAGTTTTTTTGATCCTTCTTCTCTGTCTTTTTCTGATCAATAAATTAGAGGCTGCCATTTTAATAAATTTGTGTGGGACAATTCCCAAAAATTTCAGATTCACTGAAATCTGAAGGGTTTGAGAAATTTGTAACTACTTTAATTTGTGCCAAATCGATTCATTCTTTTTCATGAAGCCTACGAGGCCAAAAATAGTGTTATTCTTTGTGTACAAACATTGTACTACTGAATTACGCAAAGTTTGGTGGAAGGTTAGGTATGTTTTAAGGATACCTGTCACCAAAATACTACATGATTTGACTGCCACTGTTCCCCTGAAAAATTTGGCAATTTTTTTTTTAACAATTTTCTTTCCAATTCAAAAGAAACGGCCCCTGGAAGCTTGTATGTAAACTATCTCTAATTCTCCAAGTGGGCGCTAACTTTGTAAGTCCATCCTCCCTTTCAAAAGTTCACACCCACTTTGAGAATCAGAGATAGTTGACATATAAGCTTCCAGGGGCCGTATCTTTTGAACCTGTGGACGGATTTAAAGAATATTTTAAGAAAATAGAGAGAATCAAGGGATGTATGGCATGTAGCATTTTGTGAATGGTAACAGGTCCTCTGTGAAGGGAACCTGTCATCAGAACCCAGAATATCAACCCAGCCCCGCCGATAGGTAGGTTAGGGTCACCTGAATCAAACGGTCTTTTCCCTTTGTGAATGGCTGAGATATCACTGTTATTTTAATATGCAAATAAGCCCTTTGGAGCAATGAGGGTGTTTCTGCATAACTCTTTGGAGCAATGACAACACCCTTGTTTTTCCAGAGAGCTCATTTACATTGACAAAAAAAGATGATATCTTGCCAATGGAGGCACCAAATCACAAGAGAGAAGCTGTGTGTGATTCGGGGCACCCTATCTTATATATCTGGGAGGCTAGGTTGACATGCTGGGTTCTGGTGACAGACTCCCTTTAAGAATCCCAAAGAAACTGCTAAAATATATTGGAAATTTGTACAACTTTTCTGCAGGAGAGATTTATGGTTCCTTTTTATGTATCCTGGCCCCCTTGTAGGTGACACTACTTTATATCCCAACTAAATGTGAAATTTTGCTTCTCCTGATTGATGAGCGATATCATCCGCAGGTAAAATAGCAGAACAAAGAAATGGAGAAATAGATATTTTAATGAAAAAGATGGAGTTTCTCTACGCCCGAGGCTGTGAACCTCTAAAGTGAATGTGTATTCTGATAGGGCTCTTATTAAGATATATGAAATATGCTTATCAAACAGACCATATCAGTCTATTCCGCTACAATACTCCACTATTCATTTCTGATATTAGATAGGCTGCAATGAAATGTCACATATGCTGTTAAACAAGTGCAGCTATAGGGAGTACAGGGGCAACAGTGCACAGGGACCTGAGGGGCCCAAAGTTTCCTCTACTACATGAGAAGAATCCGATATAATAAATGGCACATGGTAGGTGCTGCCTTGGTTACAGTTTTTCTAGCTGTGGCTTTCAACATCAAAGCTAAAGAAGAGCTGACAGGTGACTTATAGTTTTGTGGGAAAAGAGTCAGCATAACTTGTATCTCATTCGCTGAGTGTCATGTACGGACCATCCCAGCACGTGACGTGGACACTGCTGTAAGGGGTTAATTCACTCCACTCACTTAATATTGTACTTACCCTTCACTCAGGCTGCAAAGTGAGAGTAAATCGTACCCCAACACAGTCCTCGCACCATAAATACACGCTGCTACCACTACTGATTTGGGCAGAAGGAACCAAACTCACATATGCACATGTCTCTCTAACAATCAGACAGAAAATACAATTTAAAAGGCAATGGATCCATAGAGCATAAATGGACCACCATTAAAGTGAATACTTTAACAGAAAAAGGGTACAGTGCTTGTAATAAAAAGGGAGAAAAACAAAAAAAAAAAACCTGCAAATTACAGTTCTATTGATCCCCTGGAGCTTGGGAAGAATAATGGCTGCCACCCAGCTGTTGGCTGGCTCCAAAGGTGTGACAAAGTTTCTTTTGACATCAACAGTTTTTATAATGTAATACCTTGTCTCATGTTTCAGAGACACAGACCTTGTTAATGATAACTATCCCCTATCAGTTCACTCCCTTGTATAGGACAGAGGTTGAAATGTTTCTTCTTTGTCATCTACTGCATTTGCGAAAACTGTGTCTGCCAGACCTCTTCACCCCCTCTTTCTCTGATTCCCAGAACAAGTTTTTGTGTCTTGCATTTACAACCTATTTATAACCTGACAACCAGTGGTGTAACTAAAGTCTTGTGGGCCCCGGTACAAACTTTTGTCCGGGGTCCCCTACCCCCTCCCTATAGCAAATTCTTGATAGTGACCGTTACGGGGTCCCAAACAGTATAATATGCTTGACAGTGGCCCCAGATAGTATTATATGCTTGACAGTGGCCCCCACACAGCATTATATGCTCCACAGTGACCCCCATACAGCATTATATGCTCCACATTGCTCCCCCCAAACACAGTATAATATGCTCCTCAAAGTGGCCCCACACAGTATAATATGCTCCCCACAGTGGCCCCACACAGTATAATATGCTCCACACAGTGGTCCCACCCTGTATTATATGCTCCCCACAGTGGTCCCCATCCAGCATTATATGCTTCCCACAGTGGCCCCCATCCAGTATTATATGCCCCCCATAGTGGCCCCCACCCAGTAGTATATGCTCCCCACAGTGGGCCCCCACACATTAGTATATGCTCCATAGTGGCCCCCATCCAGTATTATATGCTCAGCAGTGACCCCCACCCAGTATTATATGCTCCACAGTGGCCTCCACCCAGTATTATATGCTCCACAGTGGCCCCCACTCAGTATTATATGCTCTACAGTGGCCTCCACCCAGTATTATATGCTCCACAATGGCCCTCACCCAGTATTATATGCTCCACAGGGGCCCCCACACAGTAGTATATGCTCCCAACAGCCCCCCCTCCCGCTTCGGTGCTATTATTATACTCTGAGGTCTCCTCAGACCCCAGAGTATAATAATTGGAGGCCCAGGGAAGGTGATTAAAAATAACAAACACTCATACTCACCTTGCCTCACATTTCCTTGGCATCCTCGCTCCATCCTGCCGTATTTAGCATCTTCAGGCCCTCATCCGACGTCGCTGCTGAGGCCTATGATTGGGCCTCAGTGGTCACGTGTGGGCGCACTGACGTCATTACGCGGCCGCGCCCCCATGTGACCTAATCACAGGGCTCAGTCACATGACGGAAGAGCGCCGGAGAGGACGCTGTGCCCAGGAGAGGTGAGAATATGTATTTATTATTTTCAGTCATCTCCCCTGGGTGCCCTGCCCTGCCATCTATTGGAAAGAGGCCTGCAATATGCTAGGGCCCCTTTCCAATTACAGTGTGCATAGCAGTCGGGGAACCAGGCTTTCCCTGACCGGTATCATAGTGGTCCGCGGCCCTGGCCATCTCCAGCTGGCCACAGGCCCCATACCCTTCCGGGCCCGGTCGCAGTCGCATCCCCTGTGACCGTGATCATTACGCCACTGCTGACAATCCCCTGTAACATCCTGGTCAAAAGCCAAAAGTCTTATCTGTGTTGTAAGTTTGCAGACTTCAAAAGAATGCTTTTCACAGACTATAAGTGACCAAACCACAGGGGTTCTCCTGTGATCACCAGTTATTAACATTTGGATCAACTACATAATATTTTACTCTTGAATACATCATAAACACCACTTATACACACACATCAGCAATACAATTCACTAACAAGTATATACAAGTAGGGCTCACATTACACTGTGTTTAAGAGTCCAGTGGGTGGTCTTACTGGAAGATTAGCAGCCTTCCCTGTTGTAAAGATGGTGGTTCATGGCTGCTGGCCTCAGAGTAGTCAAACCCACCAACTTTCTCAAAAGTCCCACTGTGCACAGCCTCTGTGTTGTGATGTTGTCCCTCCCTGTCTTTTCACACACACTGTGCCATAGGGTGTGCGCATCCTCCCTCTCCTTCTCTTAGGAGTCAAAATGTGCCCCTGGTTATATTAGGAACCTTCACACACAGGAGGGCACCTAAAAAAAGGTTCCTAACTTGTTAGTGTCCTGCCAAGGTGTTATTTTTGTGCTGATCCAGTATATAATACTTGACCATAGCTCTTCTGTCTTATATTCTGCTGTACACCCCTATCTTACCCCAGTCTGTTCCTGACCTCTGAACCTGCGCTACCCATCCTAAACAATTGCCTGACTCTGACTGTGCACAAAATATGCCAGTCCTGACCTCAGTCTATACCCAGAAGTCTCTGTACTACACTGGTATCTGTTGACCCAGCTATCACCTGAATACTCTTTAAGAAGTAAATACTTCCTTAAAGTGCACCTGTTACATTTAGCATGATTCCTGATCTGCAGGTGCTATAAGGATCATTGGTCATAAGATAAAAGGAGCTGAGCATGTAACATGAAGTACAATACAACAATCACTTCTTGGCAAATCAAACCCCACAGAGCAAAGGGACAGTCTACAAGGAACACTGCTGGTCATAGGAACACAATCCCATCCTGTGAAGCTCAGATATAGGATGCAATAGGTTCTTCAGAGCAACAGTCAGTTTCAAGTGACTCTCAGCTTTGGTTTGTAGAGTAATGTCTAGATCAGGTGACACCCTTATTATAGCCTCAATATATCTCAATAGAACTGGTCCAAAAGAGGATGGCCCCTTTAATCCCTTTAATTAATGATTAACTTTTCAGATAACTTAGTCTCATTTAATACATCATGTGATTCTGGACCTAAATGTAATGGACTTTGTTTAGACATGTTACTGTTTTCTGCCTGAGAAAACTTCTGTAACGTTCCTAACACTAGTTCCATCTTTAAAAAACAACTCAAGACCGGAACACAATAAGTGGAGGGGGGAGGGGCAGGTCTCTCTTCACAGCCTCTGTGTGTTTCCACACAGCTTTCCCTGTCTGTACATTGCACAAAGAGGAATCTACAGTGTCTCAGTTTACGATCAATGTAAGGAAAGTCTATTTACTTCTATCTACCTGGCTAGCTGCTTGTGTTATTGCTGATAAAGTCAGAGACAGCAGTATCTTTTTTTATTGTGCTCAGATATCTCATTATTTCAGAGATCTTTTTAGCTGTATCATAACTTGTATTTGCGGTCCAGTGTCCTGGATCTCCTATATTATGGTCACTTGGGCTTTTTTCAGATTTTTTTTTTTTGCTATTTTACAGTAACTTTTGGTAGCATTACATGTAAAGAAACCAGTAATAGTAATAATGGATGGGGGAGACAGAATGCTCTATATGGTACAAGTCCCGTGCTTCAGAGACAAATGCAAAATGTGCTGTAGCCATAATGAGGCTATTAACAGCAGAGAAACTGATAGGACACCATGTATGAAGGGTTATACAGCCAGAGAACAGACTGCCCAGCAAGACCCTGCACATATTTCAACTTTTAATGAAAATTCAGGTCCCGTATAATTGTAAGATAAAGACCACTTTAATAGTTATTGTACCATTATAGAGAATATTAAATCAGATATATTGAGTGTAAGTGAATGAGGGTTTACTGAAGACCTGGAAAATCAATTAAATGATTATTTATATGGTAGCTGCTCTGCAAAAAACATAACTCCAGATAGACTTCTTAAATGTGTGCTTGAGTTTCAGCACTTCTCAAGTGGGATTCAGGAATTACAGCGCAGACAATGAGCGTCTTTAAGTCCTGACATACCAGTCCACAGAGTCACTTTCTAAGAGACTGCCAACACACACACGCGAAGTGGAGAAGCCTCATGCAGGGAAGGATGAAAGACTGTCTCATCAGTGTTGACCTACCTCAGTCTCCAGACACATTCAGCTGCAGAATTAGGATGCAGTATCTGAGCCCCACTGCTCAAGTCCATACAGAGCAGGTAGGAAGTTTCTATTAAATATACCAACAACCACGTCACAGACAAAAAGGGAATTCTGTCCTTATTTATGCAGCAGTTTCCTCTAAAGTAAGACATTTCCTGTCTCTAAGTCATCCATAAAAATCATTTAATAGTCAGGTCGGCCATTAAATTCTGTGCAGCCGAGTTATAGCTGTTTCCGGGAAAGCTTTGTGATAAGTAATATGAGATTAGATAGATATGGGATAGATAGATAGATAGATAGATAGATAGATAGATAGATAGATAGATAGATAGAGATAGACAGATAGAGAAATACATACATACATACATACATACATAGATTGATAGATAGATAGATAGATAGATAGATAGCTGATAGATGATAGATAGATAGATAGATAGATAGATAGATAGATAGATAGATAGATATGAGATAGATATGAGATAGATAGATGATAGATATATAGATAGATATGAGATTGATAAATGATAGAATAGATGGATGGAGATAGATAGATAGATAGATAGATAGATGATAGAATAAAGAGAGATATAGTATATATATGAAATAGATAGACATCATAGATAAGTTACAGATAGGTGATAGAATAGACAGTGAGATATAGAAAGATGGATAAATAAAAGACATCTTATACATAGATATAAGATAGATAGACAAATAGATAAATAGATTAGTGAGATAGATATAGTATAGGTATGAAATGATAGATATTTGATGTAAATAAATAGATAGTTATAGATGATAGATAGATAGATAGATAGATAGATAGATAGATACATACATACATAGATGATTTATAGAGAGATATAGAGAGGAATACAAAGAAAGAAAGAAAGAAAGAAAGAAAGAAAGAAAGAAAGAAAGAAAGAAAGAAAGAAAGAAAGAAAGAAAGGAAGAACGGAAGTTATTTAAGTCCTGCTGGCAGTTCCTCATTAAAAGACAGATATCTAATATATTTACAGTAGGGTCAAATAGATACTGTAGATAGATAGACATTAGATAGATGGATAGATAGATAGACAGACATTAGATATATAGATAGATAGATATGAGATAGATAGATAGATAGATAGATAGATAGATAGATAGATATGAGATAGATAGACAGACATTAGATAGATAGATAGATAGATAGATATGAGATAGATAGATAGATAGATAGATAGAGATAGATAGATATGAGATAGATAGATAGATATGAGATAGATAGATAGATATGATAGATAGATAGATAGATAGATAGATAGATAGATAGATAGATAGATAGAGATAGATAGATAGATAGATAGATAGATAGAAAGATATGAGATAGATAGATAGATAGATATGAGATAGATAGATAGATAGATATGGGATAGATAGACAGGAGATAGATGGATAGATAGATAGATAGATAGATAGATAGATAGATAGATATGAGATAGATAGATGGATAGATAGATAGATAGATAGATAGATAGATAGATAGATAGATGGATAGATAGATAGATATAAGAGATAGATAGATGGATAGATAGATAGATAGATAGATAGATAGATAGATAGATAGATAGATAGAATGAGATAGATAGATTTTTCTGAACAGAGTTATGCCAGGGTTAAAAAAGATTAACCTCCACTAAGTTGAACCTTTCCCCATCAACTATACATTACTATTTCTAGATGAATCTTAGTAATTTGGTGTTACTTTGTCTTGGGTCGGGCATTCCATACATTGACTACTCTAAATGTAAAGAACCTTTTCCTGCCGTAGATGTCTAAATCATTTTCCTCCACACGTAATGAATGTCCCCTGGTCCTTTGTAACGTCATCGGAACAAATGAATTATATGCCATTTCTTTGTACTGACCATAAATGTAAAATCACCTCGAAGTCATCTTTTTCTAGTCTGAACAAGTCTTATTGTTCTCGTCTCTCATTAAAAGAGAGAACTTACATCCCATTTAATAATCCATACCCAGCTCACCTATAGGCTTTGTGGAATGAGAAGCTTTAAACTGAATCCCATACTGTAGATTTGTTCTTAGCCCAAATTTGTATAATGGGATTGCAGGTTTTTTTTATATTTTATACATTGTAAAATATATTTGCTTTTGCTGCTGCTGCTTGACATTGAGTAAATTCGGCCATAGTGATAATAGAGATAACTCATGCAACTACCACAGGGTCCATGAAGATGTGGGACTTTAAATTTGCTTGATTCCATCATGGTTCCTACTTGGTGATGAGCGCCTAAACAAGTATTCTCAGTGTCAAGCTGGGGATCCTTGGACCCACTAGATATAATGATACTGGGGGCCCACCCTCTAAAAGCTTCTAGAAAATATCTCAAAATACCCTTAAAATTTTGGTTCCTTCTGCTGGACCATCATTGTGTTAGATCCTGGACCCTCTGGTGGATCCTCTGGTACTCTGGTGGGCCCGTCCAACACTGAGCATTCTTTCTCCACGGACACTCCCGGAAACAAGGTTGACTAGTGCACCATCCTACTCTTCTACCCTTCAAGAGAATTGGAGGAAAACTGGGCAAGTGTAAAATAGGAACAAAAAATGATGCTTATATAACGCTATCATATTCCACAGCGCTTTACAGACATTGACATCTATCTAAATCTTTCTACATATCTATCTACAGTATCTACTCTATCTATCTATCTATCTATCTATCTATCTATCTATCTATCTACTTTCTAATACCATGGAAGAAGCAGACATAGAAACATCTGAAACATCTGTTTTCTCACCTCTGCACAGATGGTGTCCAGGTACAGGTTAAATCCATTGTCTTTATCTATATATCTAAATCTCTCTACATATCTATCTATCTATCTATCTATCTATCTATCTATCTATCTACTGTATCTATATAGATCTGTATATATATCTACAGTATCTACTCTATCTATCTATCTATCTATCTATCTATCTATCTATCTATCATCTGTCTAGATCTCTCTACATATCTATCTATCTATCTATCTATCTATCTATCTACTGTATCTATATAGATCTGTATATATATCTACAGTATCTACTCTATCTATCTATCTATCTATCTATCTATCTATCTATCTATCATCTGTCTAGATCTCTCTACATATCTATCTACAGTATCTACTCTATCTATCTATCTATCTATC
Organism: Leptodactylus fallax; assembly: GCA_947044405.1. Classification (NCBI taxonomy): domain Eukaryota; kingdom Metazoa; phylum Chordata; class Amphibia; order Anura; family Leptodactylidae; genus Leptodactylus; species Leptodactylus fallax. Next base: position 907,467 of record CAMRHE010000173.1, on the reverse strand, counting down.
TATCTATCTATCTATCTATCCATCCATCCATCCATCCATCCATCCCCTTACTTTAGCAGCCTACATCTCTACTAAGGTCTAATTATCCTCGTCTCTATTAAGTAATTCACACTTTTCAAAAAAAAAAAAAGGTTGTCCCTGACCCTTTTTATATCTAGGTTACCGTTGCCTCCTAGGCTTTTCTCTTAAACTTTCTACACCCCACTTATCACCATCATCTCCTCCTTATTAATTCTTGCCACCTGGGTCCTGTCCCTTGTCCTCTCACCAATTCTTCTCCTCGACCCCGCTCTTACACGATGACATTATCTTCATTTGACATTTCTATTCAAATTTTGCTTTGAGGAAGAATTTCCTTTTTTTTTTTGCCTCCACTTTCTTTGCTTCATCGAGTTGAACAGATTTTGCTTTGTTTGACTGTATTTCATTTTTGCAGCAAGTTATTACACTGTATGAAGCCTAAACTTGATTAAACTGCCACTTCCAAGGTAAGATTTACAATAGACTCCACTCTAATTAGTGCATATGGATACAATGTTAGCATTGTGCGGAACAGAAATCCGACATGACATATTTTATAGAAAGTCCTTTGTACTACAGCTATCTAATGAGATGGAAAACACAGATAGCACATCCAGTTATAGACATTAGACTTTTCTGCTTCATTGAACTGACTTGTTTGTTCAGACATAATGCAAAAAATTAGCATTTTGGGATTTCTGATAACAATGACACAGCACAAAGGGAAAAAAAAATGACTTTTTCGGACAACTTAAAAAAAAAATCCTTGGTCTCACGATTCTTTGTGTCACTAGATAGTTGGAATCTTTAATAGATTATGATATGCAATTGCCTCTGGGGTGTAGCTGGGGGAACTGAGCACATGTGCCCAAGGGTAGATGGTACAGTTCGAAGGCAGGGAATTGAATCTTTGCCCCAGGTGAAGCCTCCTTAGATTCTTCTTAGATGGAAGAAATGGCAATGCATGCAGCGTTTTGTTCCCTCAAGATGACACTTTGGCAGAATTTATTGTAATTCATTATAAGTCAATGTCAAAGTCAAGTCGTATAGTATTACAGAAACTATGAAGCAGATATGAATAGAGCCTTACTCTACAGCGAAACCTCTTTGAGAAAACCACCTAAAATTGCATTGAAAAGTGGTCTTCTAGGGTTGGTCCTCTCAAAAAAGATAGCTAATATGCATAAAATTTGGTGCAACTGATAATCTGGTCTGGCTAAAGGGAGGTCTTCTCAAAGAGGTCATGATTTTTTTTTCTATTTTAGACTATCAAAGGTTTTGCTTGATGAAGAATTTGGTCTAGGCCCCACATATTGATGGTGGGGCAGAAATGAACACTAAATTCTTTAAATCCCTTCTGAACATTTGATCAAATAACTCTTTTCCCAGCTCTGAGATGCCATGGTCAGTATGAGGGGACTTGAGAGTCAGACAATGGCCTCCAGGTCTGAACTACAGAAACCTATTAAACTCTGAGGCAGAGCCTAATAGATTGGCTGTTAGAATAATACTGTAACTGATGTTCGAGTCATTTTTTGGAAAATGTTATGTATATACAGTGAGACCTCTGCAAAAGACCACCTCTTTGAGAAGACCACCCTTACCCAGACCACATTTTAGGTGACAGATTTCCAGTTTTCCATAGTAACCATCTTTTTTTAGAAGACCTACTCTGTAGAAGACCGCTTTTTCATGCAATTTTGGGTGGCCATCTCACGAGTTTTACTATGTACAGTGCTGGCCAAAAGTATTGGCACCCCTGCAATTCTGTCAGATAATACTCAATTTCTTCCAGAAAATGATTGCAATCACAAATGCTTTGGTAATAACATCTTCATTTATTTTGCTTGCAATGAAAAAACACAAAAGAGAATGAAAAAAAAAGTCAAATCATTGATCATTTTACACAAAACTCCAAAAATGGGCTGGACAAAAGTATTGGCACCCTCATCCTAATACTTGGTAGCACAACCTTTAGACAAAATAACTGCAAACAACCGCTTCCGGTAACCATCAATGAGTTTCTTACAATGCTCTGCTGGAATTTCTCCAGGTCCCTGAGATGTGAAGGGCGCCTTCTCCAAACTGCCATTTTGAGATCTCTCCACAGGTGTCCTATGGGATTCAGGTCTGGACTCATTGCTGGCCACTTTAGAAGTCTCCAGTGCTTTCTCTCAAACCATTTTCTAGTGCTTTTTGAAGTGTGTTTTGGGTCATTGTCCTGCTGGAAGACCCATGACCTCTGAGGGAGAGCCAGCTTTCTCACACTGGGCCCTACATTATGCTGCAAAATTTGTTGGTAGTCTTCAGACTTCATAATGCCATGCACACGGTCAAGCAGTCCAGTGCCAGAGGCAGCAAAGCAACCCCAAAACATCAGGGAACCACCGCCATGTTTGGCTGTAGGGACCGTGTTCTTTTCTTTGAAGGCCTCTTTTTTTTTCCTGTAAACTCTATGTTGATGCCTTTTCCCAAAAAGCTCTACTTTTGTCTCATCTGACCAGAGAACATTCTTCCAAAAAGTTTTTGGCTTTCTCAGGTAAGTTTTGGCAAACTCCAGCCTGGCTTTTTTATGTCTCTGGGTCAGAAGTGGGGTCTTCCTGGGTATCCTACCATAGAGTCCCTTTTCATTCAGACGCCGACGGATAGTACGGGTTGACATTGTTGTACCCTCGGACTGCAGGGCAGCTAGAACTTGTTTGGATGTTAGTCGAGGTTCTTTAGCCACCATCCGCACAATCTTTCATTGAAATCTCTCGTCAATTTTTCTTTTCCGTCCACATCTAGGGAGGTTAGCCACAGTGCCATGGGCTTTAAACTTCTTGATGACACTGCGCATGGTAGACACAGGAACATTCAGGTCTTTGGAGATGGACTTGTAGCCTTCAGATTGCTCATGCTTCCTCACAATTTTGCTTCTCAAGTCCTCAGACAGTTCTTTGGTCTTCCTTCTTTTCTCCATGCTCAATGTGGTCCACACAAGGACACAGGACAGAGGTTGAGTCAACTTTAATCCATTTCAACTGGCTGCAAGTGTGATTTAGTTATTGCCACCACCTGTTATGTGCCACAGGTAAGTAACAGGTGCTGTTAATTACACAAATTAGAGAAGCATCACCTGATTTTTCAAAGGGTGCCAATACTTTTGTCCACCCCCTTTTTTATGTTTGGTGTGGAATTATATCCAATTTGGCTTTTTGACAATTCTTTTTGTGGTTTTCCATTGAAGACAAATTAAATGAAGATATTATTACCAAAGCATTTGTGATTGCAATCATTTTCTGGAAGAAATTGAGTATTATCTGACAGAATTGCAGGGGGGCCAATACTTTTGGCCAGCACTGTATATATATTATATATATATATATATATATATATATATAAAACAAAATGCAAAATTGCAGTGTTCATATTAATCCAAATGGTAAAGCGATCACATTTTTTAACCCATACACTGAATGTATGTAGATTGTAAGCCCTTGCGGGCAGGGCCCTCTATCCCACTGTGCCACTTGGTCACTGTTAGAATTATATTTGTTTTGTATATTTTATGTACCGTATATAAACCCTCAAATGTAAAGCATCATGGAATTAATGGTGCTATATAAATAAACAATAATAATAATGTCATAAAATTATTCATTCAACCGCCCAGTGCTCAAATAATATTAGTATATAGAGATATGTCACCCTCACAAGATCCATTTCGCAAAGTCCATCCACCAGTTTTGTTTCGTACCATCAACTGTAAGCGCTATTATTATACTCTGGGGTATAACAAGTGGAGGCCCAGGGGAGGTGTGTAAAAATACTGATATTTCCCGTGCCTCTTCTGAGCCTCCTTGTGGTGTCCAGGGTTTTTGGTCATCCTCCGGCCCCTTCAAACCTCCTGAGTGAGGTAAGTATCAGCGTTTATTATGTTTCTGCACTTCCCCTGGGACTCCATTTATTATATTCTGGGTATGAAGAGAACTCAGAGTATAATAATGATCTCAGGGTTGAAAATTCCCCAAAAAAGGTTCCGCCATACCCAAGGTTTATGGAAAATTTGATATAAACTGGTTCACTCATCTTTATTAGTATACAGTAAGTTCCTCTTTAATTATTGCATAGCACTGCTACTTAGGCATTGTACAATATATTATTTTTGCAGTTTAAAAATAATTTTTTGTATTTTTCAAAGTATTGTTTTTTGTATAGACATTAAAACATGATGAAAACTATATAAATTTGGAATCACTGTGATCATGCCGACCCAAAGAATATAAGGAACATGTAATTATTGAATGACATAAAATGTTGCAAATGCAGTTTTTTCTCTAATTCCACCCCGTTCTGATTTTTTGTCTAGCTTTTTAGGATATCGTATGGAAAAATTTGTCCTACAAAAAATAAAGCCTTATATGGCTCTGTGAAAGTAAAAAAATAAAAATGGGGCTATCTTTTATTTGTCTACTAATTCCAAACATGGTCAAATTTGGGAAAAAACCTCTTTAATGTGCATATATTCATGTCCATGGCATTTTTCTGTCCACATGTATGCTATTATTCTCTCCTCTTCAGTACATTGTAGGGAATATTAAAGGATACCATTATGAAGTATAATTTGTCCTACAAAAAAATAAGCCCTTAACCCCTTCAGGTCTGAGCCCAAAAGTGCGTTAAAGACCAGGCCTCATTTTTCAAAACTGACATATGTCACTTTATATGGCAATAACTTTAAGACGCTTTAACTTGCACAAGTGATTTTGAGATTGTTTGTTCGTGAGACATTGTACTTCATGTTAGTGGTAAACACTGATCAATATTTTTGTATTTATTTATAAAAAAATAGAAAATTTGATGGAAATTTGGAAAAAAAATCGCAATTTTCAAAATGTGAAATGCTCTGCTTTTCAAACAGATAGTCATACCACCCAAATAAGTTAATATATATTATCTTTTTTTTATATGTTCCACTAGGACACCTGAACCAACGATAGTCTGATCGATTCAGCAGTGCAGTCTATACAGGAATTCAGCCTATGTAGACATAGGCTGATTTCCAGAGGTCCCGGCAGGATCAACCAGGTACTGGGGGCTTCAGGCAGCCTGGGGTCACTGGCAAGACCCCAGGCTGCATATTATAGATATTGGCACCCCCCGATATCGCCGCGGGGGGGTGCCAGGGGCGGCAACATGGCGGAATCCCTTGGATGCCACGGTCATGTTTGACCGCAGCATCCAAGGGGTTAAAAACCCCGATCGGCGCTCAGCGCTGATCGGAGGTTAAAGAGCAGGGTGTTAGCTGTCAGTTACAGCTAACACCCTCTCCCGATGCCGCCTGCGGCACTCAGTGCCACTAGCAAACACTTAAAATGCCGCGGTCACTATTGACCGCGACATCTTAAGGGTTAAACAGCGGGGATCGGTGTTATCACTGGTCCCCACTGTTGCAGCGGGAGCCTGGCTGTCAAATACAGCCGGGCTCCCGCGGTGATCGCACGGGCTCTGCTTCTGAGCCCGCTCGATCACCGTCACGTACCTGTACGTGGGGATGCGGTAACTAACCACATTCTCCCACATACATGTACGTAAGAATGCGTGATGGGGTTAAACAGGTCTGTGAATGGAAAAAAAAACCCAAAAATGATGGTTTTTGGAAGTTATGTAGTAAAAAATGAAGGGGTTAAATTTTATTTAAACTTGGTCATGTTCGTGGGAAAACCTTTTTGATGTCCATATATACATGTCCATGGCATTTTTCCGTGTACACGTATTCTATTATTTTCTCCTCTTTTATTTTTATGATTTAGTCCACTCCAACTGAGCACTAAAAATACTCACTCGAGTCACTGCTTAAACTATTTGTGGTGAGGTAAGAATTCAGATCTGTTCTGCTCGCAGCGAGCCATCCTCAACCAGGTGTTTTGTCTAGCTGTGGAAAAACTCAACAAAAGTCCATTTTTTAAGAATCTGCTGATTTCCTGTGTTTTTCCCAATTATACTTCAGAGGCTTATTAACAAAGAATAATTTGACCAGCATCTGAAGGATTAATTGTCCCCGTGTTACTATGTACAATGTGTATGTATTAGTCCTCTGAGGCATTACATTATAAACACTGCGGAGGAAAACAGAGGCTCGACTTTTTGTGTATTTTATATCTGCTGAGCAGAATTTATACACACAGGAGGTTGTGTGGGATTCGTGATTTCAATTTCAGACTGGTTCAGCTTTATTTTCGCATTGGCTCATATATTAAATAACATACAAGTGGTGGCTATGGGAATTTATTCAAGATGGTCAACAAAAAGTAGCTAAATAAAGCGGGAAGGTTTACTGAGTGATCTCCATGGCAAAAAATATTCACGGTATGTACTCTGCCCGAGTAAAAATAAATCAAAAACATAATCCAAGCTCAAACTCCAAAGCAATGATGGCCAAAAAGTAGTTTCTAATCAATTGGTGGACTTCATAGCGTGGACTAGAAGATCTTAACGTTAGGCCATCTTGATGTCCTCCTGCTGGCTTTATGACAAAGGTGATAAAACTATACTATCTCTTCGAGGTGTTTCTGTGTGTCCATCGACCACCCTTCTCTAGTGAAGACTCAATGAAGAATTAGGGTATGTTTGCACGGAATTTGAAGCTGAATTTTTCTGCTGGACCAAATTCCACCATGGAATCTGTCATGGAATCTACCAATTTGTCTGCCTCCTATTCCCTTCAATGGGAGTTTTTCTGCTAGCTAAGGCAGGATCTGCCTCAAATTCAGCTCCAACGTCAGCCCCAAATTCAGCCGTGTAAAATTCCACCATGCAGCCCTCTAAAGGGGCTGCACCACAATAGAGGTAGGACCCGTAACTATTGGACGTTTATGGCATACCCTTCAGACAGCTGGTCAATGGGAATGGACTCTATAGATGAGTGAAGAGGTTCATAATGAATTTTCCAAAAATTTCAGGCTCAGCCACACCCAAAAATTTTGAAGTTCAACACCTACAAATTATTATTATACTCTGGTGTCTCTTCAGAACATAACAAGAGGCTCAGGGGAGGTGAGTAAAATAATAAACAGTCATACTGACCTTTCATCACCTATCCTGGGCATCCTTGTTGCCTCCAGTGTTAGTTCCTGGGAGTCTTCCAGCCTCTTCAGGCCTCCTGGGTGAGGTCAATGGCCATGGGGGACCACTGAGACATGTGATTGGGACTGAGTGGTCATGTGAGGCACGTTGATGCCATGATGCTTGTCCCATGGCTTATGACGTTACCCAGGAGGACAGCAGAGGCCGAAAGATGCCTATTAACTGGACATGACGGGGGAGCCCAAGAGATGTGAGGAAAATTAAGACTTGTGTTTTGGAATGGGCCAAGCACGATCGGTCCAAAAGGAAACTGAATGGCGAACTTCATGAATATTTTCGAAATCTTGTGAGGTTTGCCCATTCCTATCAGACTATTAATATTGTGAACCCCTTTAATATTTCTTCATAGCAGTTGGAGCTTTGCTTTTCTGACACAGAGCTACAAATCTGCACTATGGACATAGATATAACTCATAAACTCCTGGCTGCCTGTCGCCCATACTAGTAGATGAAGCTTATTATCCAGTTTATTGATTATTGAGTTTTAATGTATCGAGAGCAGCTCTTCATTACCAGCCATCCATTGTGTGATTGAAATACATGAACAGATGCAAATCTGCTTTGACTGCAATGCCAAATAAATAAAAAGATGTTGCAGCATAATTATTTTGCATTGCATTATGGCTATGTTTATATTCCAAATGTGCCAATTTTTGTTTCTTCCTTTTTAAGGTATTCTTGTGCAAATGAGTATTTCCACCAAACATGATGGAACAGTTTGAGGACAACGGCTTAAAGAGATATTAACATCTCTGGTATTATTTTACATTTTTTTAGCCCCCCCCCCCCAGGGGGCTTGAACCTGCAATCATTTGATTGCAAGTCCCATAGACTGCAACATAACAGCATTGCAGTCTATGGGAGATTTGCCACATTACTATTGAGGCTGGTTATAGACCAGCCTCAATAGTAATATCATCTCTGATATTTATTGTGTATCCAAAGGACTTAAATACTCAATAGATTTCATTCCCAACCCTTGGACCCTCATATGTCTTGATAGCAGGGGTTTCACAGCCACAGTGAAGGGAGAGATGGTTGTTCTCAAGGGGTGTTCTCAAGGGGCAGAACTTAAATGTCCCAATATTTGCCAAGTGTGCAAGATAAAGGCCGTCATCAACTCCATGACCACGGGAGGTAAATCTCCTTTGCAAGGGTATAATATTTAGCGTAGAGACCCATCCAAATAAGGTGGCCGTACAAAATTTGACCAAATTGTGTGCTAAGAACCTCACCTTTATAGTAAATATAGCAGAATTCGAATAACCCGCAGATTCAGTGTTTGCATATATCTTAGTGCCTCACTGCAGAGCTTGTCCTCATGAGACATCTCCTTTAACCCACAGATAACGTCCATCAGACCAATGTATATATACAATATAACAATATGTGTAATAAGTTCTTTGTTGTGCAGGCTACATGACGCTAATAGAAAGTTAGCATTTTGGAGCCTCCTAATCCTATGTGAATGAGGATGGGTCTGTGTTGTACCGTTTCCTTTTCTCATTATATTCTTGGCCACAAGAATGAAATCACTGTAAATCATTCAGACATTTGTTAAATAGCAGCTGAAACATTTTATTGCTTTCCAAATTGATTGGCTGACCACAGAGAACATCCTCAGTATCCCTATTTCCTAAATAAGAGCTGAACGGAGAGAGCAAAGAATGTATAAAACATTTTATTTGGCATGTAACCTGGAGGTTATAATTTATCAGCAGTGTGACATCATCCTGAGTCACAATTATACCAGCGATATTAATGTTATTGTAAGCCGCTCGAGCTGTAAACCTTTCTTGTTCCTAGGTAGAGAGACTGCAGCACAGTTATAAGAGTTAATAAAACTCGTCCCTTTCAAGTCCTGATCTTGGTTTGAAATTCATTTTCGACTTCTCGTGACCTTGGAATTTCTTCACTTCTTCCTGACTACAGTAAAAGACTTAAGTATCACATATGAGGAATATAAAGGGATAAGAAGATTGAAATAGAACTTAGAGGTCTTTTCCCATGAACATCACCATATTTACATTTGTAGGCAATTAAAAGTTAAACATTTTTGCAAATATAAATAATTAAAAATTTTGCAGAGTTTTAATGATTTTCTCTAATCATCTTAGGGATTCGAAACCCAACCATAATTTCCTTATACCGGGGTAGCAGCGGTAGCGGCTGCCACAGGGCCCGGAACATTAGGGGACCTGGCGCTCCCCTGATGTTTTTTTTTTTTTTTTAATAGGCCATTACCTATTTACTTACTGATCCCTGCTCCTGCTCATGGCCGCCTGCACTTCCCCTTCTGAAAAAGTGGAGGCGGCTGTGAGCAGGAGCGGGGATCAGTAAGTAAGGATGCAGGCCCGCAAACCCCATAAACACTGCTATCATTATACTCTGGGATCTTTTTAGACCCCAGAGTATAATGATTGGAGGCCCAGGGGAGGTGAGGGAAAATAAAAACCAATGTTACTTACCTCTCCTGCACTCTGGCAGTCTTCGGGCCTGTTTGGTGACATCCCAGACGTTACATGGGCCAGGCCGGCGTCATTATGAAGAGGGTTGAAAGTAGCGGGGAGTGCGCTGGAGCCAGGGAGAGCTAAGTAACATTGTTTATTATGTTTGTATCCTCCCCTGAGTCTTCAATCATTATACTCTAGGGTCTGAAAAGACCCCAGAGTATAATAATTGTTCATGGGTGGTCCACAATGAGACATAATAGTGTGTGCAGGGGCCACTATTGGGCATAATAGTGTGTGTAGGCGCCACTGTGGGGCATAATAGTGTGTGCAGGAATGCGGGTTGTGCGGGGGGGGGTCCCATGTCAAATGTTCGTACTGGGGCCCAGCCATTCCTAGTTACGCCACTGCTCTCACGCATGTAGTGTCCCTGCCTGATAACCCAACCATAGTAAGGGTTGGAGAAAAACTTCAATCCCTTCCTGCATTTTTTAATTTTCATTTTTGACTTGCTGCCTTGTAAACCCCATAACTTTTTTATTTTTCTGTTCCCAGAGAGATAGGGGTGCTTAATGTTTGTGGGACAAATTTTACTTTGTAACAGTATTATTTAATATTCCATACGATGTACTGGAAAGCTGGAAAAAAATTCTGAATGGGGTGGAATTGGAGAAAAATAGCATTTGTGCGACACTCTTACAGGTTTTGTTTTTACGGTGTTTCCTGCACAGCCAAAGTGATATGACACCTTTATTCTATGGGTTGGTACGATTCTGAGGGTACCAAATTATATCGTTTTTTTTTTTTTTACGTTTTAACCTCTTAAAAAAAAATCCAAAACTTTGCAAAAAAACAAATTCTTGGAGTCGTCATATTCTGACACTAAGAACTTTCTTGGCCAGGTGTGAGTTAAGTTGTAGAAGCGCTGGATGACTGAGTGCATATTGCTGTCTCCTGGATACACATTCGCTTATGGATGTCTGACGTTGGCATGGAAGAGAAGGAGGATGAGTAGACCATATGCAAGGTGTAGATGTGGCCTGTCTACCAGTAAGATCACGGGAAGGAGTGAGAGAACAGCCTTGCTCACGTCCCCTGCCAGTGACACTGCCAAATCTATTTTGCTAAATAACATGATGATTCCATTTCACATGAGTACGTAGAGATGTCTTTTCTACATTTGTTTCTGCATCACTACGGCTAAGTTTCTGCTGACAGATATTGCATATTGCCATTTCTGCAATGTAGACTGTATATTGGGTTTACAACAAAAAAATGTTATGGAGATTTTTTTTTTTAGATTAACACAGGCTGCAATATTGTATATATAAGCAGCAACAAAAAATGCTTAAGAAGAAATTTTCAGATTAACACACTATGTCACACTGTGTATTGGGTGAGCAGAGAAGAAAAAAATCATTAAATAGTAAGAGTTTTTTTTTCAGATTAGCGCAGACTGTAAGACTGTATATTGGGTTAACAAGAAGAAAATTTAGAGATTGTTTTAGATTAGTGCAGGCTGTAATACTGTATATTGGGTTAACAATAAGAAAACTTAGTTTTTTTTTAGATTAGCGCAGGCTGTAATACTGTATATATAAGCAGCAAAAAAAAAAACAAAAAACGCTGTATTGAATGAAAACATTTTTAACTCTTCCCAAAAAAAAACAACAGATTTTTCACTAGCACTGACTGACTGTCAGTAAAAATTATGTTTAAACACTCTGCATACAGCAGCACAGATCTATTCCCTCACTTATCTGCCTGCAATTGCTTAAATCTGACTAAATTCTCCTTTTCCTATTGCTTACAAATTTGTAACTTTTTCAGAACTGAGTGCTCTGTATGATGCAGTGAGATAAATCACAGATCCTTCCCTATCTCCACCATTACTGTAATGCCTCATTTTTCAAGTCCACAGCACCTTATATAGTGTATATGACATCAGCACTGTAAGGTACCCATCTACTACTGTCTATTGGCTGAGAGGCTGTCAGCTGATGTCAGGTGGTGCTAGAACATTACACAGAGACTCACAGACATGTGTCTTCTGTATTTCCTGCTCAATACATGTGCTGTCTGCTATTTTTGTTCATTCAACACAAATCTGCATTTGTGGAAAACAAAACAATTCGGAATATTTTGGTCGAACCGGTTTGTGACAAATTGGTTTGCCCATCTCTTATGCTTACATTAACATCTTCCGTGCTTCAGACCACCAGGGAATAAAAATTGATCAAAATACCTAATTTTTTTTACTAGGAGATTTTTCTGGCCTTAAAGGATTAAGGCAAACAGGTCATCTAAAACTTATATTATTGCTTCTCTTTTTGCTGAAACTTGACATTTTGAGGATATAGATGTCAGAAAAAAATACCTCTATTTCCGAAATGGAAATCTCAGGTGTATGAGATCCTATTATGTGAGTGAACATACTGAGCTGCTAAGCGCTCTGGAGAATTGTTTTTAAACAAGTGGGAACCCTGGTTTGCACAGCTATAGTAAGAATAAAGAAAGTAGGTTTTGTGTGTGTAAGGTATAACTTTTATATGTTTTTTAAAATTATTTATTTATTTCCCTCTCCTTTCTTTCTTGTATAACTAGATTAAAGGGAGTCTATAACCAGAACCCAGGATATCAACCCAGCCCCACACATACATGGGTTAGGGTCTACTGAATTAAACTATTTTTCTCCTTGTCAATCGCTCTATTGCCAAGATATCACAATTTTTGTTGTTATGAAAATTAGCTCTCAGGAGCAACAAGGGCATTGCTGTTGTTCTGAAGTGGTCAGTCTTCCACCACTCTGTGCCACCCTCCACCCTCCCTCTTTCTTGTAATTGACAGGGCAGGCATTGCATACCTAGTTTTGCCTGACCCTGAGTTCTGCTGCACATCACCAAAGTGATGTCACAACACTGTGACATCACTATGTTTACTATCCATGTACCGTGTTTATTATGCCTGTACTGTGCCAACACCATGTTTATTATTCCTGTAGTGTGACATCACTGTGTGTATTACCCCTGTATTGTGACATCACTGTGTGTATTAACCCTGAACTGTGACATCACTGTGTGTATTATCCCTGTACATTGATATCACTGTGTTTATTATACCTTTACTGTGACATCACTGTGTCTATTATGCCTGTACTGTGACATCACTGTGTTTATTATCCCTCTATAGTGATATTGCTGTTTTCATTATTCTTATATTGTGACATCACTGTATTTATTATACCTGCACTGTACTATCACTATGTGCTTTATCTGTGCTGTGACATCACTGTGTGTTTTATCCATGCTATGTATTATCACTGTACTGTGACATCACTGTTTTTATTATCTCTGCACTGTGACATCACTGAGTGTATTATCTCATTATCTGTACTGTGACATCACTGTGTGCATTATCCCTGTACTGTGACATCACTGTGTATATTATCCCTGTACTGTGACATCACTGTGTGTATTATCCCTGTACTGTGACATCACTGTGTGTTTTATCCCTGTACTATGATATCACTGTGTGTATTATCCCTATACTGTTACATCACTGTTTTTATTATCTCTGCACTGTGACATCACTGAGTGTATTATCTCTGTACTGTGACATCACTGTGTATATTATCCCTGTACTGTGACATCACTGTGTATTATCCCTGTACTGTGACATCACTGTGTGTATTATCCTGTACTGTGACATCACTGTGTGTATTATCCCTGTACTGTGACATCACTGTGTGTATTATCCCTATACTGTGCCATCACTGTTTTTATTATCTCTGCACTGTGACATCACTGAGTGTATTATCCCTGTACTGTGACATCATTGTGTATATTATCCCTGTACTGTGACATCACCGTGTATTATCCCTGTATGGTGACATCACTGTGTGTATTATCCCTGTGCTGTGAGATCACTGTGTGTATTATACCTGTATTGTGACATCACTGTGTGTATTATCTTTGTACTGTAACATCACTGTGTATAAACTGCTCATGGTAGAGTGAGGCTCCATTACATGGGGCTCTAGGAATACTTGTTATGCCCTTGGTCCTGACATAGCAGGAAAAAAATCTGTCATGGACACAAATTTGTTAGTGTATTGTGATTTACATACTGGTTTTGTCACAAATTTGTAGCAATTTCTACCTATATATTTCAAAGGGTAAATTATGTGCTGAAAATCAACATAAAAAAAAACCCGAAAATGCAGGTCGATTTACATATGGATATATTTTCACAAACATATACTAATATCTCATCTACTCTACCACTACTCTTAACAGCTGTAGATTTTCTAAGCTCAAATTCACATTGAACAATCTTTCCACATGAAATACTATGATAAAGACCTGACTCTACAAATCCTCGAGAGCCACAATAGGATCATGACCATAGTGCATAAAGTATATACATGGATATTCCAGTTTTACACCAATGCAGCAGCAAAGGAGTTAATAAAATTTCACTATGATTATGTTTTATTAGGAATCGGTTGCTTATTTATCACTTTTGGTATTAGTCTTTAACCATAATTCAGATATTTGGTTTACGTTCAAAGACTAGAATAAGAGACTGGAAAATCCTGTTACCCAGAGAATTGTACTGGGTAAGATTACATAGGTATCCATGGAGAGAGACTCTTGTTGCTGTCTACAATGGCGACTGCCAAGACTTCAGCACAATGGTAGACATAGAAAGTGAAATTTTACGAATGGAGTAGTGTTAAAATATAATTTCCTTATGTCGCTTTTTCCGAGCTTCAGTATAACGGAAAATGTGTTTTTATTGTTTTAGTTAATACGACTATTTTTTCTATTTTCAGTTATTTGAAAGACAATATAGAATGTAATAGAAATAACATTTTCTCACACGGCAATGAATCTTCTGCAAATCGTGTTACATCTTAATTGTCTGCCCTATATACGGCTATTTCCTACCCCCTCAATCTATAGCAGTGATATTATCTATAGATTATCGATATCCTGCATGAAATTTTTGTGATATGATATGAAATCTGAGTATAAAGATTTGGTCAATGTGTTAGTCTACTTGCACACGACTGCTGTATTACGGAAAAAAAAACGACCGCTGTTTTACGCAAAAAAACATGTCCTCAGTATGTCATCCGCAAAAAGACTTGATTGATCCCTTATATTTGTATCGGTAAGTCTGTGCCACAAATATGGACAGGAATAGGGCCTGCACCATATTTTGCAGCCTAGGCACTGACCTGTAAAAACTACAGATGTCTATATGGATCCGTATCCTATCCATAATTACTGATCTGTAATTGAAGATAATATATGGAAAATAACGACTGTATCGTGTGCATGGGACCATTCATGAAAACCGTAATGTGATGTGTTCTTTCAGAATGGACCTACTCTAATACTGTATATCTAAAGGTGGCCATACACAGGAGACTGATGTTATATGAACCCTTGGATTTTCTAGGATTTGGTGGCCATCCAATGTGTATGGCCATGTCCCAAGTCTCCTCCAATGGCAAATATAGGGGAAATAAGGATTAGATTGTTGGATTCCAGTCATTTGGATAGGGGAGATAGGCTACTATCCCAGAATATCTGGTAGTGGCTTACTGAGCCGAGTGTGTGGGGGGAAATGATGTTGTCTGAACAAGCATTCATCAGTATGTCTTCGGACAAAGAGTTAATCATATTGACTGGGGAAAAAAAACAATACAGACATAGGGAGAACATATAGACTCCAGGCAGATGTCATCCTTGGCCGGATGTGACCCTAGTGCTACAATGCAACAGTGCTGAACACTAAGCCATCCTGCTTGAAGGTAGTCTGTAACCATAACCCAGCATATCAGCTCAGTCCCACAGATATATATTAGGGTCGCCTGAATCAAACAGTGTCTTCCCCTTGTGGATCACTGTTTTTTCAATATGCAAATGAGCTCTTTGAAGCCATGAGAGTGTTGCCGTTTCTTCGAAGCATGGGGACCCAAAAGGCAGAAACCCTGTCCACTTAAAAAGCAGTTACACGTGGAAACTTGCTGACCCCATACATAGACTATAATGGCGTCTGCCGGGTTTCCGCCCACTTTCCGACGATTTTGTACTGCGAATTCAGTGGTGGAGTACTCCAACGCTAGTGTGAATCTAGCGTAAGTGATGTAATGATGGCTGATGTCTTGCCAATGGTAAAGTGTGTAGGATTAATTTTGTTATTTTCTATCATTCAAAGTGGTTTAATTTTTTACGTGGCTGAACAACCCCTTTAGCACCTAATTTAGTGCCAAGTCATTCTCTTCTACCTCTCCAGTGTAACTATACTCTATATACTATATCCACCTATACTATATACTGTATTCACCTCAACTATATTCTTACTAAATATGAAAACAGCTATGGATCATAAAAGACAACTATGGGATTTTTTGCAATCTTGAAACACAAAAAATCTAAAGATGGCTGCAGCCCTAATACTTTTTGTCTGATTTTATTTATGTCTCATGACAGTTACCAAATCTATGGTAAAAGATAAGAGGAGCTTGAATCCTTTATATCATTAAGAAAATAATATTGGACATGATTAACAATTGCCATAGTGTAAATTCATCTTGTATTTAATAATCTAAAGATGTTTCCACACGTAGAAGCTCCGGTCACTCGCTAGGCTGGATCGCCAATTTCACGTAACAACTTATTGCTCACTGCACATTTTGCAGCTTACCGCGCAGCGAGGAAGAAGTAATGTAGCAACCAATAATCAATGAATGTTCCACTTTGTTAAGTGATGTCACTGGTGGCGTGCTGCTGGAGCCATTGGATAGGGCAGCACCATCATGATCATGAATGAGTCATTGTAAGGCATATTGAATATCTTAGTCAAAGATTGTGTAAAAATCTATTGTATCACTAGAAGCTTATCCCAAAAACAAGCAAGATTCAATCTGATGACGCAAAAAATAAATACATAAAAGGTCCACTGGCATATTGAATGACTTGAACTTACAAACCAGACAAGTTTTTCAAAGTTTAGGGAAACTTCTTTAGCAAGCTAGTGCCAGTATCTGTAGTTTCTTCCTACTACAGATTCTATCTCTTGATTCTTAAATCTCACCTGCACTCTTTACAAAATGTGCATGTCTACTGTAGCTCTAAGGCTGAATGTTGCTACAGCTCAGTAAGTATTTAGAAGGATGAGGGCCAACCTTTTTAGCTAGCAGCAACCTTAGTTAGGTGACCAATGGAGATTATGTATAGTACTGTTTCCCTATCCAAGATCGGTCATCAATCCCAGTATATGTATATTTGGTGTTACATTTGTTTAACTGACCAATTTCTGACTGTTGCACTGATTAGTGATGGGCAAACTAACTCATACTGAGCAGGGTTCAACCTGAATATTCCAAATTGTTTTTTTTTTTGTTTTTTTTTAATCTCTACCCAACAAGTAGAGATTCATCTCTTCACACCCCAAAGTATAATAGGTGGAGGACCAGGGGAGGTTAAAAAAACAAAAACAAAACATTCATACTCCCTTTGCCTTACCTCTTTTGCACCTCCTTGTGGCGTCCGTTGCTCTTCTAGTGAAATCATGCATCTGGGATCACTGCTGAGGCCTGTGATTGGGCACCAGCGGTCACATGGGCATGCCGTGTGTCATGACATCATGAGGATTAATTTGCTCATGTTGCTGCTGAGGCACAAACACAAGCTTCAGCAGTGACCCTGGGCCCATTACATCACTGAGGAGTCAGAGAGAGTGATGGACGCATCAACGATGCCCAAAAGAGGTAAGGTGAGTATAAATGTTTTTTTTTAATTTTTATACTCCAGAGTATAATAATGACACTTTCATTTTGACATAACTTCAACTGTGCTTTAGAGAGATAGAAATTGGATAGATAGGTTCCTAGGAGCCCTGCCAGTGTTCTACACTATGTTTTATAGACAGGTTCCTAGGAGCCCTGACAGTGTACTACACTATGTTTTATAGATAGGTTCCTAGGAGCCCTGAGAGTGTTCTACACTATGTTTTATAGATAGGTTCCTAGGAGCCCTAAGAGTGTTCTACACTATGTTTTATAGATAGGTTCCTAGGAGCCCTGACAGTGTTCTACACTATGTTTTATAGACAGGTTCATAGGAGCCCTGACAGTGTTCTACACTATGTTTTATAGATAGGTTCCTAGGTGCCCTGACAGTGTTCTACACTATGTTTTATAGATAGGTTCCTAGGAGCCCTGACAGTATTCTACACTATGTTTTATAGATAGGTTCCTAGGAGCCCTGACAGTGTTCTACACTATGTTTTATAGATAGGATCCTAGGAGACCTAAGAGTATTCTACACTATGTTTTATAGATAGATTCCTAGGAGCCCTAAGAGTGTTCTACACTATGTTTTATAGATAGGTTCCTAGGAGCCCTGACAGTGTTCTACACTATGTTTTATAGATAGGTTCCTAGGAGCCCTGACAGTGTTCTACACTATGTTTTATAGATAGGATCCTAGGGGCCCTGACAGTGTTCTACACTATGTTTTATAGATAGGGCCGTAGGAGCTCTGACAGTGTTTTACACTATGTGTTACGCCAATTTAAGTTCATACCAAACTTGTTCAACTCGAAACTAATCTTGGATCCGAACCCAAAACGAATCCTGAGAGGTTCGCCCATCTCTAGTACTGATATTCTGATGCACTGTGTTATCTCTTTACACTGTGATATATTGATGCAGTGTATTGATGTAGGTACAAGTGGAGGAGAGGCAGAACTGTGGCTGTTTCTAGGTGTTGTACATGGGGGAATTTATTTTGGCAGGTCCTTTGGTGTGATCCTTCTCCCCATCTCTGGCTGTGGACTAACCTTTGCACCTTATTGGAATTCAGTCCCCGGGTGGTCCAGCTATACCAGGTCCTATCTGTTCAACATCATCCTGGGACTCCTGGTGTGTGATGGAACACCGGTGACCTGAGTCTGTGACTGCAAATGGGAGCGTTGCTGGGACAATTTGTATACTAAATTTTGTCCCTTATTCTACAACCAAGCTCGGTAAAGTTACAGTTTTGGTATTTGATGTGTCTGCTTGTTCTTTCTGGCACAACTACACTCTATGTATATTCACAAAGTTTTGACAGGACTTGTTCAGTCCGAACTGAGAGTAGTATTATTGTGTCGAAACATTATTACATTTACATTCCACAGGAGAAGGCCGAACTGCTATGACAGCAATATGTGCAGGACATCCTCTTGTCACATGTTGGGGTACTGAGCGGAGCACCATTATTTTGGAGGTAGTATATGTATGACTATTACTGTATATTGAGGACTTTGAATAGACACCTTTATATTGAGAGCATTGAGTAAACAATGATATTTCTGGATCAT
The DNA here is from genome assembly GCA_947044405.1 of Leptodactylus fallax. Lineage (NCBI taxonomy): Eukaryota > Metazoa > Chordata > Amphibia > Anura > Leptodactylidae > Leptodactylus > Leptodactylus fallax. The sequence continues at coordinate 888,490 of CAMRHE010000173.1, read as the reverse complement.
TACTATTTTGTGAGTAGCATTACATATTTTCAGGGGCACTGGGTGTTGCACTATTATTTTGGGGGGCAATATACTGTACATGTGGCACCTTTATTTTTAGAAACAGTAAAGTCATGGCATTATTATTAACACCCAGTCATCAACACTTCCAGGAGGAATAACAGAGGAGCAGCCAGAGTTCTAAGAAAATTATTGTTATTTTATATGGATTACTGAATATGTTCTAAAAGTAAAATGGCAGGGCTGTAGATTTAATTATTAGGGCAATAAACAGCGGGCAGGACTTGGGGGCAGCTAGTAAATATGAGATGAACCAGGCACCAATATACTATAGATGAATACACCGAACAAGTTAAGCGATTAATGCCCAGCTTTCCCGCACCGTCCTCTCTCTCCCTGGCATGCCAGCATTTTAAGAAATGTCTAATTAACCGTAATTAGCTAATTATCTTTGCAGCATATATCACTAAGCAGAATGTTTAGCTATGCAAAACCCTCCAAACCAGCTCGTCTCCGTCCCCTAAGGACTTGTGTTGGAATCTTTAATTGGTGAGCTTTGCACTATTTAAAATAACTTATGAGGTATAGACTAGGGGCGCATACTAATTTTTGGAGAGTTTTGCGTTTCCCTAGCTGTTGAAGGGAAAGAAAAAAATAGCACTTCATATTTTATTATATTTTTGCTAGTTCCTATTACGTACAGAAGGTTACCATTCAGTGTAAATCGACTCCATAAAAATAGTGTGTTCTCAAAAATATTGCACTCTCTGCTTTCTTCTAGACCCCCGTCTGCTCTGTCCCACCACCCTCTGTATAAGTCTCTTGACCAGTCCCTTTTCTTCGCTGGACTTCCTGGTCATGGCTGATGCTTAGGGATGGACATCACAGAACGGGAATGGCTCCAAAATCTAAAAGATAAAACCAACTAAGCTTTATTGGTAGGCATTGAAATAAGCCCCAGATATGTCATAAAAGTACCGTTGCCCCAAAATACTGGGCAGTCATGCTGTATAGGGTGTCTTTTAGATACTCAATGAAAGATCTTTGTAGGCAAGTGAATCTAATACGTTTTCCTCACTGCCATGGTTAGCCAGACCCACGTATACAGAGCCCATATTGTTGCTCCTTATCGACACCCTATAAATTTATGGGATTAAGCCCATCCTATATTACTGAGAGTTCTCCAAGTGAACAAAGCATCTCGTGGGCTGTTATAGAAGTAAACATACAATCTGCCTAGCACATTCACTCATTACAGAGAACTAACAGCGCAACGCAACCAGAGAGACTAAAAGGATAGGACACTTCGATAGAGGAGGAAGACACAGATCGTTGGATGCCACGAGGAGGCCCAAAGAGGTGAGGGATGGTGAGTATAAATGTTTTTTTATTTTTTTACACCTCCCTTGCACCTATTATACTCTAGGGTCTGAAGAGACTCCAGAGTATATTAATGTACTACAAATTATGTTCAAAATTCTTTGATTTTGTTAAAAAATGAATAATTTGGAATACTGAGGTCGAATCCAGTTGATTGCGAACCGATTTAAGCCTAACATGCTTCATAATCCAATTCATCATCAAGACTTCTCTCATGCTGCACCATTTTTCTGGAACGCACCACCCCAAGTAATCAGATTAATTCCCAACATCTAAAATGTGCCCTAAAAAAACATATTTTTCCTCAGGCTTATCACTTATTAATCCATAGAACCTGATCCCTTCATTCTGTAGTGTCCCCCACACTCCTGCTGGTGATTGGTTCACTGTATATTGCAGTGGATTGTCGGTCTAAGAGCTGCACTAAAAAATTGCTGCAAATCTGCAGTGTGTGACCTCACGCACGCAAGAGTAAAAAATGGACATGTGACTGATGTTTTTGTAATGGCCGTCACAGTCATTTTTAAAACACATTGCCCTCAGTGGGACTTCTCACATGTCCATTTTTGTCTGTTTTCACAGATTCATCCATAAACTCAAGTCTACGAGGGATCAATTAAAGTGGATGCCATGAATTGACTGAATCGTAGGAAATGTATTCAATACATAATTTCCACCAAACTCCAATGATAAATCTGAACCTGAACATCAAAGACTTTAATATGATGATAAAATATAAAAGACTTTTTCACTGTTTTGACAAAAAAGTAATAAGAACTATTAAAATTGTAATTATTGCTCCTTGGCAATATTTCCTCACATGCCTTTGGGAAAATTCGATTCCTAAGTTTTTAGCAACCGAGCTGTGAAAAATGAGGAATTGCAGGCAGGTATAATTATGTGCAATAAGATTAATGATGTCACGATATTACCATCATTACCGACCCGACAATCTTTGCATTACAATTCTTTCTTGAAGTGATTAGACCCTCTTATAATAAATTATTATCACTGAGCTTCTGGAGCAAAGAACAGCTTAGAATAGCGGATAATGATGTTATACGAGCGTATCCGGCATAATGAAAACAATGTCTTTGTCACCATTCTATTACAAAATGTGTGCATAGCCAGTAGTAGAGATGCCTTGCTACACTGCTAACGCTAAATATCTTATTCAATAAGATTGGAAGTCACATGTAGAACGCCACATGAAGGCTTTATATAAAGAGGACATGTCGCGAAAGTACAAAATAATAAATGCCATGAATCACTTGGTTCTTGTTGTGCCCCTGATCAATTTCGTGTTTTTATTTCTAAAATCCATCCACCCATTCAAAAGATATGGTGCCTGGAAAATCAGATGTAAATTGTCTCCTGTTGACCGAGTGAGCAGAAAAATAAAGGGTTACCACTGGATATGGGCAAAGGTTAGCAACGAACAGGATTTGACCCAAAGATTCCAAGTTGTTCGGTTTTTAACAAAGCTGCACAATTTTGAATTTGTCTCAGAAAAAAATAGAATGGCCGCCACTGGTAAATTATTATACTCTGGGATCTCTTCAGACCCCAAAGTATAATAGATAGAGGACCAGCGGAGGTAACAAAAATAAAAAAAAAGGTTCCATCTTTTGGGCTTCCTTGCGGCTTCTGGCACTCTGTGTCTTCCTCCTCACAGTGTGTGGTGCTCTTCTGTGATGTCAGGTGTCCAGGACAGTGGAGACATCCAAAAGAGGTAAAAGAATGTATGAATGTTTTTTTTTTATTTTTGTCGTCTCCCCTGAGCCTCCAGCTATTATACTCTGAAATCTGAAGAGACCTTAGAACAGGGATATTCAACTACTTTTAGCAAAGGTCCGTTGACCGGGGTCTGCCATCAAGTAAAGGTCCAAGCTGAACACATCCAGAATTTACAGTAATTTTAGGGCAAGAAGACGTATCTGACTATAAGACAAATTAAGGAAAAATTAAGAAAAAATATTTCCTAGTGTGGAATTATATTGTGGCTGGGGGCACTAAGGAGCATTATATGGAGTGGGGGCACTAAGGAGCAATATACAATGTGTGGGGGCACTAAGGAGCATTATACAGTGTGTGGGGCACTAAGGAGCATTATACGGTGGGTGGGGGCACTAAGGAGCATTATACAGTGGGTGGGGGCACTAAGGAGCATTATAGGGTGGTTGGGTGCACTAAGGAGCATTATACTGTGGGTGGGAGCACTGAGGAGCATTATAGGGTGGTTGGGTGCACTAAGCAGCATTATACAGTGGGTTCCCTAAGGAGCATTATACGGTGTGTGTGTGGGCACTAAGGAACATTATAAGGTGGGTGGGTGCACTAAGCAGCATTATACTGTGGGTGCGCTAAGGAGCATTATACGGTGTGTGGGGCACTAAGGGGCATTATACGGTGTGCGGGGGGCACTAAAGAGCATTATACGGTGGGTGGGGGCACTAAGGAGCATTATACGGTGGGTGGGGGCACTAGGGAGCATTATCGGAGATGCCAGAGATACTGAGATACAGATCACCAACATAGACATAGAACTAAATGATAAAATTCTAGCTGCCATAACTTACGTACTTGTGAAAAATGTTTTATTATTGTATAGCAGTATTCAGTGGTGGCTGCCAGAATATTATCATGGGCTCTACCGGTATGACTATGCAAACGAGAGCACATAAAAATCATGGGACCCCATAGTAAAAGTCAGAATTGGGCCTCCCTATCCTTTCTGAAAAAAAGAAAAACTAAAATGTCAGGGTAAAGAAGGACAGTGATTGTAGAAATAATTTATTTTCTTCTGATATTTTTAAATAAATGTATTTGAAGAATAAAAAATAAAAATAACACCCCCCCCCCCACCAACAATTACAACAATGGTGTGTAGTACAACAGAGGGTTTCCCCTTGTGTCCATGAACTGCATGGCAACCAACCAGTACCTTCCAACAACAAGGTGTTCACCCTCCCAGCACCCTGCCCTTCTATGGCTACTACGCTTACCGACTAGAGATGAGTGAACCATTTCAGATTGAACCAAATTTGACCCTAATTTTCCAAAAGTTTTGTGTTTGTCATGATGCTCAGAGTACCCCTTGTGACTGATGAGGCCCAAACACAAGTCCAAGCAGTGACCGAGGGTGCCTGATTTTAACCAGGAGGCCAGAAGAGGACCAAAAGAAGAAGAGGACAGGAGGAAGCCCAGAAGGTGTGAGCGAAGATTACTGTAAATCTTTTTTTTTTTTTTTTTTTTTTACACCTCTTCTGAGCCTCCACCTATTATACTCTGGGGTCTGAAGATACCCCAGAGTATAATAATCACACTTCCATTTCTATCCAAACCGGAGGGTCAACTCACCCAAACTCCAAATGGAACAAATCCTGAGAAGTCCGCCCATCTCTATTATGATCCATCTGCTACAGTAGGATCACCACCTTCTAGTGTCCGGAGGTTCATACACCATGTTACATATTAGTTCTGTTATCGAAAGCTACTGTATATCATTGTAGAATTCAAGAAATGTATTTAATGTTGGTACGTACCTCTATATTATTACTCGTACACTAAATTCTGCTTACGCTGATAAATAATTTTATTTAATGAAAAAGTACAATAGTATCAACATCTACTGGGACTATTAATGGGATTCCAATGAACGACTGGTGAAATTTCACGATTCTTGTTAAAAAACATGAACTTTAGAGGCTGGGTGCACTTAATTTATTCTGAGTAATCCTGTTACGGTATTTAGAAACAGAGGATGTGATTGTAACAAATGGTCTGTAGGTATGAAGCAAAGTACTGTAAGAGCACGTACGAAAGCAATGACTCAAACCTAGATTGCACTTAAGAAAATAATAATTATCGTATCAATAACATTGCAACATAGTAATACCGAAAGCTTTTTTCCATTTGTGCAGTTTTTGAAGATTTTTCATGGACTACAGCTATTCCAAATAAAAAAAAAAATGGAGTTTGAAAATTACTATTAAAGCCAAGAGACAGTTGTTAAACTAGGGGGGAAATAAAAGGTTATTCACAAATGAAAAAATGTGACAGATTTTCCCAATGGCTACAATAGTCTGCAATAATTATAACCAATTATATATTATAGCAACCATCTGGTGTGTATGCATTTTTTTGCAGCTCAACTCACCATTTATTTAAATAAAATACGTTTAACCCTTTTGTCAGTGTACTGCAGTGTATTGTGCCAGTCAGTGTCAAACTGACGGATAGCCTTTTAGGCTTACACAGATGGCAGACCTGGGGGGGTCTTCTTCAGGGCCATAGCTAAAGCCTCTACAGCCCTGGTACAAAATCTCAGTCTGGGGCTGTTACAAATCGGCTCTCATACATATATATCACTCGATATCAAGTATATATCACTCGATGCCAAGTATATATCACTCAACGCCAACCAATTCTGTTGGGTATCCATACACCTTACTCACCACACACAACGTTTGACCGTGGATTTGACAATAAAAATGGGGACTCTGCTTCCGCACTCCCTTCCAAATCACCCTAGGCTACACAGGATTGAAGCGCCATTCACAATCATACATTCACATAAATAGCTAACAACACCCACCACTTTATGACAGGTGAAACACCAATATACCCAAACCACTCACAAATCACAACAGTAGCAAATATAAAGGTAACAAGCCTAAGTGAACATTCTGAATTGTAGGGACAGTTAGAGCCAAGGACAACTTACATTTTTTACACATAAAGGTACAGTGCTTAACAGAAAAGGATGTAATAACAAAATGACATGCAAGCAATGTAAAATAAAAGGTGTAAAATGAAACAGATCTGGGAGCACAGCAGAAACTAGTTGGACAGATGTACAGCTGAGGTTATATCTTCACGACAGTATTTGACCCTGAATTTATGTACCCTTTTTCCTCATCCCTGTCTACTTCCTCGAACCTCCCACCTTCCAGTCCAATGACATGCATTAAATTCAGAGAGATATGATATATCTTGGGATATGTCATAACTTTTGGTGGGTATGTCATATATGTGGGATATGCCTGTCAAGTGATCCCGAATGCTTTTAGAAGTCCACACATACCAAATTTCTCAAGACATCAGCTTCATTCCATCCATACATAATAGCAGCATTTACATTTCCCTTTCCTTCTCTATTTGGGCCCGGACCACTATGAAAGCTTGTTCACAACATGTCTGTGCACATAAGCTTCCCATCATTCCCATCTCCTGTCGGTGCCCCCCACATAGCAATTATGCCCCCTTTGTACCATAGCCTTCCCCACAAAATACATCCTTGTCTATATGCTGCTGACCAACTGCAACGGCTGTTGCCATTCAAATATTAATTTTTTCCTTTCTGACAGTGAAAGGCTGTGTATCATAAATATTCTTCCCGTAGCTCACTCCAATGCACCAGAGGGCAGGGTTAATAAATTTACAGCGCACAGACTGCCAGCCATCAAAGAAAATCAGAAACTAGATCAAAGAAGTTTAACCAGCCCTAGTGTAGTGAATGTAGCCTGTGGGTCCACCTGGCTTCTAAACCCAGTCATAACTAACTTTGATCCCTGCAACCCCTATAGTTAAACCAGTTATCTTCTTTAGCCCACTGTGCCTGTCTAACTGCTTAGATGCTACTGTTTTGTTGACTATGGCATCTGAGTGGTTAACTGGCTGAGACTGGATCCTGGTCATTGCAGCAATTTGTTATATTTGGTATACTCCTGCGCCTGCAGCATTCCCAAGCTGTACATTTACAGCACAAAGCTGTAATTACATTTTTAAAAGCATCCTAAATAGGGCCAGTGAAAAAGCATATACCTTATGGGAATAAGTGGGTTAGAAATCATAGAAAACCAACATGGTTAACTAAAATGGTAGAGAGTGCAATAACGATGAAAAGGAAGCATTTAAAGTACTAAAACAAGAAAGTAGTGACGCAGCATTAAACAATTATAAAGAGGAAAATAAATTGTGTAAAACACAAATAAAGGAGGCGAACATCAAGGCTGAGAGAATAATTGCCAAGGAAAGTAAAAAATAATCCAAAATTATTCTTCAATTACATAAATAATAAGATAATAAAACAATGTGGGCCCTCCCAAAAATAATCTGGGTGTAATGGTGGAGGAGGATGAGGAAAAGACACACCTATTAAATGCTTTAATCTCTACTGTGTTTGACCAAAGACATGATTAAAGGTAATGTAATTTTTCACCATTAAATGTCACCTATTTAACCCAGGGGAAGTGCGGCATCGCCTTCAAAATACTAAAATAGAGAAATCACTGGGTCCAGATGGCATACACCCTCGCGTTGTGAGGGAATTATGCACAGTGATAGACTGTAAACTATATATCTAATATTTAAGACTCCAGCAATGACCAGGTCTGCTCCACAGGATCTGCATATACCAAATGTGGTGTCAATATTTAAAAAGGGATCTAACAGTGAGCCTGGAAACTACAGTATAGGCCGGTGAGTCTGACCTCAGTGATGGGTAAGATATTTGAAGGTTTTGCAAGAGATGCTAGCCTGGAGTATCTCAATAAAAATAACCTTATAACGCCAAACCAGCATGGGTTTATGAGGAATCAGTCCTGTCAGACTAATCTGATCAGCTTCAATGAAGAGGTCAGTTCTAGACTGGACATGGGTAATGCGGTAGATGTAGTATATCTGAACTTTTCAAAGGCTTTTGATACTGTACCACATAAAAGGTTGGTATACAAAATGAGAATTTTGGGACAATGGAAAATATATGCATTTGGGTTCACAACTGGCTCAGTGATAGGAAATAGAGGGTGCTTGTTAAAAACTAAGACTAGGTCACAGTCACCAATAGGGTACCACAGGGGTCAGTATTGGATGGGTCACAGTCACCAGTGGGGTGCCACAGGGGTCAGTATTGGATGGGTCACAGTCATCAGTGGGGTGCCACAGGGGTCAGTATTGGGTACTCTTCTGTTTAATATCTTTATTAATGACCTGGCAGATGGTTTACAGAGCAGGGTGTCCATATTTGCAGATGATACTAAACCCTGTAAAGTAATCAAAATTGAGGGAGATGAGGAGGATAGTAAAATATTACAGGGGCATCTAAGGAAGCTGGAAGCATGGGCCGAGACTTTGCAAGTGAAGTTTAATGTACACAAATGTAAGGTTATGCATTTTAGTTGAAGTAATAAAATGTCTGATTATGTACTTAATAATAAATTACTAGGTAAAACACTGAAAAAGACTTGGGGATTTTGGTGGATAGTAAGCTTACCTTTATTGACCAGCGCCAGGCAGCTGCTGCCAAGGCAAATTAAATTATGAGAGGCCTAGACCAGAACATAGTTATGCCTCTATTCAAATCACTGGTATGGCCACACATAGACTATTGTGAACAATTTTGGGCCCCAGTATACAAGAAGGACATAATTGAACTAAAGAGGGCAGAAAAGGACGACCAAGATAATTAGGGAAATGGGTGGATTGGACCACAACGATAGCTTAACAAACTTGGGGTTTAGAAAAAAGACATCTATGGGGAGACCTAATAATGTAAAAAATACATGACAGCACAAAGAACTTTGTAAAGATCTTTTTACTCCTAGGCTGGTGACCATGACAAGGGGACATCTTCTACAGCTAGAAGAAAGAATATTTCATCAGCAACATAGACAGGAGGAGGAATTTTTATGCAATTTTCAAAATCACTTTACACAACGACTAAATTGAGTTTGACAGTTTCTGAACAACTCCCTCAAATCTGAGCTTGTCTATTAAGTGCACCGGTTATTTTTTTTCCATTGTTATATAAGTTGTCAATCACAGATTGTCAATCATAAGATGCTGTAGCATCCTGGAAACTCCTGTGGGGCATCAAAAACATCAAAAAGAAAATCAAATGCAAAAATAATTGCTCAAGCAATTTACCATGGACAATATGGGGAAACGCACATAAGTCCAAATACTCTCTTAAAAGAGAAGTTTACTGCTCAAACAAGGTAAAGTGTTTTTTAAAAGATTCCTCCGGCACTAGCAGAATAATTGTGATGGCGACTCCTACCCACTAGATGAGAAGCACTGATGTGTGACAGCAACCAATTTTCCAAACCCATCTGTGCAATTCAGGAGCTGTGTGGTCAGTTCATTGCCATTAGGATGCCATAGACTGACAGCCCCGGGTTTCAGGCCAGTGATTATGGTCATTTTGGAGGTCATTCCTTCACCTCTTAGACACTCATGCATTTCAGAGATATTGAAGAAAAAAATCAAGATTAAAAGGTTTGTTGTAGATATCATGAAAAATATGTCAAATAAATTATTAATAATATGCAAAACAAAGAATAAAAATTAAAAATGGAAAATAAAAAAGTACAATAATGTTTTATACCAGACGTACTTGCTTTTCACCACGTTTATTATGTATTTTGGATACTTTTTTGTCTTATCGGCAAGGGGGCATGGCTTAACAAGAAAGGGTATGACTTGTAAAAAGGGGTTGTAGATTAATATGACTAATTTAATTTGACAGTACATTTGACACTAAGTAGCTTTAAGTAATACAGTGGGGGGAAAAAATTATTTAGTCAGCCTGCAATTGTGCAAGTTCTCCCACTTAAAAAGATGAGGCCGGCCTGTAATTGACATCATAGGTAGACCTCAACTATGAGAGACAAAATGAGAAAACAAATCACATTGTCTGATTTTTTAAGAATTTATTTGCAAATTATGGTGGAAAATAAGTATTTGGTCACCTACAAACAAGCAAGATTTCTGGCTCTCACAGACCTGTAACTTCTTCTTTAACCCCTTCAAGACTGAGCCCAAAAATGCGTTAAGGACCAGGCCTCATTTTTCAAAACTGACATGTGTCACTTTATACGGCAATAACTTTGAGACGACTTAACTTACACAAGTGATTTTGAGAATGTTTTTTCGTGATACATTATACTTCATGTTAGTGGTAAACACTAATGAATATTTTTGTATTTATTTATAAAAAAAATAGGAAATTTTATGGAAATTTTGAAAAAAAATCGCAATTTTCAAAATGTGAAATGCTCTGCTTTTCAGACACATAGTCATACCACCCAAATACATTAATACATATTATCTACCATATCTCTGCTATATATCGGCATCATCTTTTAATCGTCCTGTAATTTATTTTGGATGTTATAAAGCTTACAAGTGTAACAGCGATTTTCCAGATTTACAAGAAAATTTCCCAAACTAATTTTTTAGGGACCACTTTAGTTCTGAAGAGGATTATAATGGCCTATATATTAGAAACCCCCATAAATGACCCCATTTTCAAAACTGCACCCCTCAAATAATTCAAAATAACATTTGGGAAGTTTGTTAACCCTTTAAGCATTTCACTGGAATTAAAACAATATGGAGGTGAAATTTAGACATTTAATTTTTTCCCACTAATTCCTTAATTTAGCCCTAAAATTAACACATTCACAAAGGGTTAAAGGAGAAAATGCATCTCACAGTTTGTTATGCAATTTCTCCCGAGCACGGAAATACCCCACAAGTGGGTGTAAACTGATGTTTGGGCGAATGGCAGCGCACGGAAGGGAAGGAGCGACACTGGGCGTCTGAAAAGCAGATTTTGCTGGAATAGTTTTCAGGTGCCATGTCTCATTTGCAGAGCCCCTAGAGTACCAATACAAAGGAAAACCCCTAAAAGTGACCCCATTTTGGAAACTAAACCCCTCACAGAATTCATCAAGGGGTATAGTGAGCATTTTGACCTTACAGCCGTTTCACAGATTTTGCTTACACTGGGATGTATAAATGAAACATTACTAAAATGTCACTTTATCCCCAAAGTTTTCATTTTCACAAGGGGTTAAAGGAGAAAAAGCACCCCACAGTTTGCAAAACAATTTCTCCTGAACACGGCAATACCCCATATGTGGTCGTAATCTGCTGTATGGGTACATGGCAGGGCTCAGAATGGAAAGAGCGCTATTTGGCTTTTGGAAGGCAGATTCTGGTGGAATAGTTTTCAGGTACCATGTCGCATTTGCAGAGCCCCCAAAGTATCAATACAGTGGAAGCCCCCTAAAAGTGACCCCATTTTGGAAACCACACCCCTCACAGAACATATCAAGGGGTATAGTGAGCATTTTGACCCTACAGCTGTTTCACAAATTTTATTAACATTGGGACATTAAAATGAAAAATTACTTTTTTTCCAATAAACCGTCAATTTAGCCCCAAATTTTTCATTTTCACAAGAGGACAAAGGAGAAAAAGCACCCCAAAGTTTGTTAAACAATTTCTCCTGAACACAGAAATGCCCCATATGTGGTTGTAATCTGCTGCATAGGTACATGGCAGGGCTCAAAATGGAAAGAGCGCTATTTAGCTTATGGAGGGCAGATTTTGCTGGAATAGTTTTCGAGTGCCATGTCGCATTTGCAGAGCCCCTAAAGTACCAATACAATACAAACCCCCAAAAAGTGACCCCATTTTGAAAACTACACCCCTCATAGAATTTATCTAGGGGTATAGTGAGCATTTTGACCTCACAGCTGTTTCACAGATTTTATCATCATTGGGACGTAAAAATGTAAAATTACGTTTTTCCAATAAACCGTCCATTTAGCGACATATTTTTAATTTTTGCAAGTGGTTAAAGAAGAAAAAGCTCCCCCCACGGTTTGTAACACAATTTCTTCTGAACACAGAAATGCCCCATATGTGGTTGTAATCTGCTGTATGGGTACATGGTGGGGTTCAGAATGGAAAGAGCGCTGTTTGGCTTTTGGAGGGTAGATGTGGCTGGAATAGTTTTCAGGTGCCATGTCGCATTTGCAGAGCCCCTAAAGTACCAGTACAATGGAAACCCCCTAAAAGTGACCCCATTTTAGAAACTACACCCCTCAAGGAATGTATCAAGGGATATTATGATTTTGAGCCTAAAAATGCTTCCCAAAAATTAATGTACAAAGTGAAAATTAAAGTTTTTAAAGAAATATCCAATTTCAGTGCCTAATACGTTGCGGCCACTTTGTGGCATCAGAGACACGCACTCCTAAAACTATTAAGTGGGCTATCCTGGGGACAAAAAAATTAAATATGTAGGTATAAACTGCTGCTTGGGCACACAGCAGGGCTCAGAAGGGAAGGAGCACTGTGTTTTTTTAGCTTTTGGAGTACTTTCTCGTCGCCATGTTGTTTTTGCAGAGCCCTGGAGGTGCCAGTAAATTGGAATTCCCCAAGAAGTGACCCCCATTTTGTAGGGGCAATTTTAGGGTCTCTGCAAATGTGACATGGCGTCCAAAAAAACAACAATCTAAATATGCGCTCCAAAAGCACATAGCGCTCCTTCACATTTGCGCCCTGCTGTGTGTCCAAATGACAGTTTATGCCCACATATATGACACTGGTGTGCCCAGGATAACGTACTTAACAATGCCATATGTGGGTATAAACTGCTGTTTGGGCACAGCCGGGCACAGAAGGGAAGGAGCGCTATTTTGGTTTTTGGAGCACAGTTTGCTTTTTGGACACCATGCCACTTTTGCAGAGCCCATGAATTGCCAGTAAAGTGGAATCCGCAGACATGTCACCCCATTTTGGAAACTACACCCTTCAAGGGATTTATCAAGTGGGGTAGCGAGCATTATTAACCCTTAAGTGTTGCATTCTTTTAATTTCCAGAAATGAATGCGCAGCTGATAATGAAAAGGTAAAAATGAAATTTTTCTATAGATACGCCATTTCAGTGCCCAATATGTTGTGCCCAGTTTATGTCTGCACAGACACACACTCCAAAAACTGGTGAGCGGGGATCCCGGGCACAACAGCTTTTGGAGCGTTCATCTCTGATACAAGCCGGGCACAACATATTACGCACTGAATTGTCGTATTCCTGGATAAATTGTCATTTTCACCTTTCACCATCAGCTGCGTATTCATTTATGGATAATAAATTATAGCAACACTTGGGGGTTAAAAATGTTCACTGTACCCCAGGATAAATTCCTTCAGGGGTGCAGTTTCCAAAATGGGGTGACATGTCAGGGGATTCCACTGTACTGGCATTTCAGCTCTGCAAAACTGCAATAGCGTCCAAAAACCAAACCGTCCAAGTCTGTGCTCCAAAAACCAAATAGCGCTCCTTCCCTTCTGTGCCCGGCTGTGCCCAAACAGCAGTTTATACCCACATATGACATTAAGTACGTTATTCTGGGTGCGACAAGTGTAATACATGTGGGCATAAACTGCAGTTTGGGAACACAGTAGGGCACAGAAGGGAAGGAGCGCTATGTGGCTTTTGGAGCGCAGATTCAGATGTTTGGGATCTGGATGCCATGTCATGTTTGCAGAACCTCTAAAGTACCAGTAAAGTGGAATCCCCTAGGGAATGACTCCATTTTGAAAAGCGCACCCCTCAAAGAATTTATCAAGGGGTGTAGCGAGCATTAGTATCCCAGATGTGACTGCACAGCGGATAGGGAAAAGTGAATGAATATGTAAGCTGTGCGTAGTACATTGGGTACACTAAATTCCCTACTATTTCCCCAGTAGTTCCTATTATTGGGGGGTCACTCTGGGGGTCACTTCTGGTTTATTATCCCTCGTAAGCTCTAAATCTGGTTTGTCCCCTGATATACGCTCGCACAGCTTATACATTCCCTTCCTGCCGCAGCCAGTTGTGTTCTAATGATTTGGCGATTTTTTGGGGTTTTTGTCTTCACATTGTACGAGCTATATTTTCTTTATTTCTCTGGTGATGTAGCCATATGAGGGCTTGTTGTTTGCAGTATGAGATGTATTTTTTAATGACATCATTTTTAGGTGCTTACAACTTATTAAATAAATTTTATTAACTCTTTCTTGGTGGATTAAAAAACAACCCCATCAATTCTGGCACTGCGTTTTACCGTTTAAATTTTTCACCATGCAGCGTAGAGCGTAAGTAACATGTTATCTTTATTCTACGGGTCGGTACGATTACGGCGATACCTCATTTATACTGTTTTTTTATGCAATACCAATTTTGCAGAACAAAAACCCATTTGGGGACATAAATCAATTTTTTTTGCATCGCCATCTTCTAAGATGCGTAGCATTTCTATTTTTCAGTTTAGAGAGTTGGTTTAGGGCTTATTTTTTGCGGGACAACCTGTGCTTTTTATTGGTACTGTTTTGGGGTACATATGACTTTTTGATCACTTTTTATGGCATATTTTGTAAGGTGAGATGGCGAAAAATTATTACTTTTGGCGGGTTTTTTCCGGTTTTTTTTCCCGACCTTCACCATGTACATTAAATATGGTTTCATTTTTATTGTACAGGTTGTTACGGACGCGACGATACCAAATATGTATTGTTTTTATTAATTTTTAGGTTTATTTTTTATATAATTCATTTTATATAGGAAAAGGGCATTTTTGGGGTTTTATTCTTTTATTAATTTTTTTCACATACTTTATTTATTTATTTTTTTTCACTTTTTTTTACTTTTTCATGTGTCCCATTAGGACACCTGAGCCAGAGATGCTTTGATCTCTGGCTCAGTACTATAGACTGCAAGACACAAGCATGCAAGTGTCTTGCAGCCTATACAGGAAGTCAGCGCTATGGAAACACAGCGCTGACTTCCGCAGGTCTCGGCAGGATCAACCAGGTAGTGGGGTCTCCAGGCAGCCTGGGGTCACTTGGCAGACCCCGGGCTGCAGATTAGAGATATCGGTACCACCCGATCTCGCCGCGAGGGGTGCCGGGGGGGGGCAACAAGATGGCGGAACCCCTTTGATGCCGCGGTCGCTATTGACCACGGCATCTTAAGGGTTAAACAGCGGGGATCGGTGTTACCACTGGTCCCCGCTGTTGCAGCGGGAGCCTGGCTGTCAAATACAGCCGGGCTCCCGCGGTGATCGCACGGGCTCTGCTTCTGAGCCCGCTCGATCACCGTCACGTACCTGTACGTGGGGATGCGGTAACTAACCACATTCTCCCACGTACAAGTACATGAGAATGCGTGAAGGGGTTAAGAGGCTCCTCTGTCCTCCACTCATTACATGTAGTAATGGCTCCTGTTTGACATTATCAGTATAAAAGACACCTGTCCACAACCTCAAACAGTCACACTCCAAACTCCACTATGGTGAAGACCAAAGAGCTGTGGAAGGACACCAGAAACAAAATTGTAGACCTGCACCAGGCTGGGAAGACTGAATCTGCAATAGGCAAGCAGCTTGGTGTGAAGAAATCAACTGTGGGAGCAATAATTAGAAAATGGAAGACATACAAGACCACTGATAATCTCCCTCGATCAGGGGCTCCACGCCAGATCTCACCCCGTGGGGTCAAAATGATCACTAGAACGGTGAGAAAAAATCCCAGAACCACATGGGGGGACCTAGTGAATGACCTGCAGAAAGCTGGGACTAACGTAACAAAGGCTACCGTCAGTAACATACTACACCGCCAGGGACTCAGATCCTGCAGTGCCAGACGTGTCCCCCTGCTTAAGCCAGTACATATCCGGGCCCGTCTGAAGTTTGCTAGAGAGCATTTGGATGTTCCAGAAGAGTATTAGGAGAATGTCATATGGTCAGATGAAACCAAAGTAGAACTGTTTGGTAGAAACACAACTCGTTGTGTTTGGAGGAGAGTGAATGCTGAGTTGCATTCAAAGAACACCATACCTACTGTGAAGCATGGGGGGGGCAACATCATGCTTTGGGGCATTTTCTCTGCAAAGGGACCAGGACTACTGATCCGTGTACATGAAAGAATGAATGGGGCCATGTATCGTGAGATTTTGAGTGCAAACCTCCTTCCATCAGCAAAGGCATTGAAGATGAAACGTGGCTGGGTCTTTCAGCATGACAATGATCCCAAGCACACCGCCAGGGCAACGAAGGAGCGGCTTCGTAAGAAGCATTTCAAGGTCCTGGAGTGGCCTAGCCAGTCTCCAGATCTCAACCCCATAGAAAACCATTGGAGGGAGTGGAAAGTCTGTGTTGCCCAGTGACAGCCCCAAAACATCACTGCTCTAGAGGAGATCTGCATGGAGGAATGGGCCAACATACCAGCAACAGTGTGTGCCAACCTTGTGAAGACTTACAGAAAACGTTTGACCTCTGTCTTTGTCAACAAAGGATATATAACAAAGTATTGGGATGAACTTTTGTTATTGACCAAATACTTATTTTCCACCATAATTTGCAAATAAATTCTTTAAAAATCAGACACTATGATTTTCTGGATTTGTTTTCTCATTTTGTCTCTCATAGTTGAGGTCTACCTATGATGACAATTACAGACCGGCCTCATCTTTATAAGTGGGAGAACTTGCACAATTGCTGTCTGGCTAAATACTTTTTTTCCCCACTGTAGGTAGTACACACTTAGGAGGCTATTTATCACGTGTTTACAACCCCAATCTCAATTTGCCTTGCACCGGACTAAAAAAATAATTTAGGAGCATCTCTTGCCCTCTGTGTAGCAGAATCTCAAATCTACCCCAGCTACCCCCCCAGCTACCCCTTAGGCTAGGTTCACATCTGCGTCACAGACTCAGTTGGAGACTCTGCCGCAGAAACTGATGAAAATCAGCGGAGAGAAAAGTCCTATATGAAGGACTTTTTGTCCACCAGTTTTAGTATAAAAATGGTGGACCCTGACAGACAACCACTGGACCACATTATAGTCTTTGGGGCCTGAAGGTGTCCACGAGTAACCGCTGTTTTAACGGTCTGGTTCTTTGTCGTTTAGGTCCCCTGACAGACTTAAATGACGGAGAGCCTGCCGCAGATGTGAACCTAGCCTTTTACTACCCAGTGTTGGGATGTACCAAGTTTATCATCTAGCAGGGGCCACTGTTACATATCTGATGTATTTTTAGACTCTCTAGACTAAATTTGCACGTTGTAGACAAGATTAGTAAATTTGCCCCATTATGTTATGCCTAGTGTGGGTCTGAGCTAAGGAAAGCACTATGGGGCTGATTTATTAAGTCCAGCTCTTTGAGCCCCAACTGAGCCCCCTACTAGCAAAATACTGGCAATTAGTATTGCCAGCAGTTTACAGTACAAGAAATTTCTCAAATTAGCTTGCATCCCATTCCCCGGAGGTGTATACATGACCCCCCAGAGGGTCATGACCCACAGTTTTGGACATAGTGGTCTAGACCATTTGCATTGTCCTAATTCTTATTTCCCATTGCTTATATAATACCAATATACTCTGCAGAGAGTCCCTAAGCCAGATAGGATTCGCAATCTAATATATTACGGCTCAGCCAGATTCACTCTAATTTCATAAGAAGCCTGTTAGCCGATCCACGTGTTTTTGGCATAGACCCACAAAAACACAGAAGATCATACAAACTCCATGCAGATGTTCTTCTTGTTTGGTGCAGTGTTAACCACTGAGCCAATCTTCTTATGTAAGAAGAGTTTCCTAATAACCTGTTGAGTTCAAGGAAACATGACATTTGTATCAGGCAAGTTAGAGGTGAACCACAGGTAGGCAACTGTAGCCAATGTGGTAGTCCCCAGCTGTTACCACAGTGTAGGTGGTGTCCAGAAGTTTGGTTATGGCCACCCAAGTGATCGAGATTGGTTGCTATCTCTTCTATTTAGATTAAGACAGGATATGTATCAAATCTGCTCAGCCACAGGGAATGTTTTGGTCACTTCTTATGCTTACTACATGATTTTTACCACATGCTGGAAAACAAATTATTTCACTGTGGGAGATGTGCCTTAACCAGATGCCTCGACCAACAGTCAGTGGGATCATTCAGTAAACCTTCAAATGAAGCCAACCGTTTAAGTCAGCAAGAACAAATTGTCTCAGTGACAAGATGGGAATATATTATGAAATGTTTTCTTATCCCC
Organism: Leptodactylus fallax; assembly: GCA_947044405.1. NCBI lineage: Eukaryota > Metazoa > Chordata > Amphibia > Anura > Leptodactylidae > Leptodactylus > Leptodactylus fallax. The sequence continues at coordinate 870,236 of CAMRHE010000173.1, read as the reverse complement.
GAAGAATTCCATATTGTACGCATATCACTCATGGTCAGTCCAAGAAAAATATCACAGCGCAGATCTAAGACTTCCTACACTCCACTTGTCATTGTGGATCAACACATCGTAACCATAGAAACTGCTACACAACTGAGAGTGACCATTTCCCTGCACAGAATTTATACAACGTTGGAAAACCAAAAAATCACAAATTAAATAGTAAAATAAATTTAAGACTTTAAGCTATGGCTTTGACTATAGTAATATTTTTTGTTTTAAGATTTTATTTTTCTAACAAAAATCGCTTTAATTGGTTAGGATCTCAAAATTTGCATGGTATCACAAAATATTTTTTAATAAAAAGTACTGTACTTTTTAATTTTTTAAATCTTTTTTACAATTAAAAATTCAAAACCATGTAAGTTTTTTTTTTCTTTATTTGCCCTATAGTTATCTGCACAAATGTCATAATGCTTCGTTAAATATAAATGTAATAGTTTTATATACAAATATTGTCTTGATGTAAATATATTTATTTTGTAAAATAATATTTTATATAAATGATTTTATACAATTATTATTTTTATAAAATATTTTCTTTTTTATAAATATAATACTTATTTTGTAACATAATATTTTATATAAATATGTTTATACAAATATTATTTTTATAAAATGTTAGCTTAATATAAATATATTTGTTTTTATATATCAAAAAGTAATGATACTGATTTCATTAATAAACATCATTTTAGCAAAGAATGCAAAAATAAAGTGTTTCCAGTTATTAATTTACAAAAAAAAAATATTCATTGAATAATGAATAAAAAAATAATTTTGATACTTACTGTGGGTTTCTAAAGAGCCAGCAAATTTCAGTCCAAAAACATTCCTTTACGCAATCTGCTGATTTTCTGATCAACTATTAGGTGTGGTTTGCTACGCCTAAAGTTGGTCATACACTTTACATATTTCTGAGCCCCCACCATATACATGCATCCTTGGATGAGCCAAGTTTGCATGTTTCTCAGTAGGGATAGGTGAGCAATCTAGAACCAGACACCTCTGGTGGTAACTTATTCCCCCTGAGAATAAAAAGAATGGACATGCTGAATTCCACGAATCCAATCCTTCTTACTTTGGACACGTGCCATCAGGACATCCCACATACATATTAGATGATCTGCTAGACTTGTAAAAATTGATGAGTTTAGCTGACATTAATCTAATAGCTATGGCCAAATTTAGGCATTAAGGCGAAGGCCCCAAATAGCCAGCTGCAGTAAAAAATGCTGCGGAAAAGACTGTGGCGGGAACGCATCACTTTTTCACAGAAAGTCCAGAGAAATTTCATCTGCGGACTTTCTGCCCCTATTATACCTACAAGAGAAATGCCAGCATTTCCATAGGTATAATTGACATGCTGCAATTTTCAAAAATGCCAGTGTTTTTGAAATCATAGCTTTTCTACTGCAGATTTTTTTCTGCAATTTGTGGATGGAATTAGCCAGAATCTCATCCACTTTGCAGGTACTGTAAAACGCTGTTTTACAATGTGGGGCCCCGGCCTAAAGGGGTTTTCCCAGGAACTTAACCATATTGGTATGTGTAAACATTTAACAGTTAAACAACCGATCCGCAACTGATCAAGACAAAAGACTGTCACCACTAAGATGGTTAGAGAAAATGGTTAGAGAAAACCTTTAAAACTCAGCAAAATTTTGAATTATTTATATTTACAAAAATGTTTAACTTTTAATTGTGTGTAAATCTAAATAGGGTTATGTTCATGGAAAAATCCCTTTAATAAACCATCCATCTGAAACATTCCTGTACATGTTGTATTTGTATTTGTATCTGCTTATCTTATCTTTGCTGCTGTAACACACTGAATTTCCCCATTGTGGGACTATTAAAGGACTATTATTATTATTATTATTATTATTATTACTATTATTATTATTATTATTAAATAAATATATGAAGGGCATTCAATAACAGAAATATCCACATTTCTATCTGGTAGGAAAGTTACTCAATCAGATAACAGGATTGAGGATTATCCCCATCTCACATCTCACATGATCAATAGCTTTAAGAACCTGAGAGTTCATAAACCTATGAGCTGTATATTTTGCAGAAAAGAATCGGTAAGTACTTGACAAAATGAAACTCCACAAATTCCAAGATTGCAATAAACTTTTTTTGGACCTTTATAAATATCAAGTATTACCAGGTCAAAGTCGTCAATGACCTAATTGGTATATTAAACACCATATGTAATAACAATGCTAACAACTTCACTTCCAGTGTTATCAAAAAAACTAAAATTAAGAGGAAATCTAAATTTTGTTGATAAAGGTGAAAAAATAGGGTAAAAAAATACATGAGAATAGTTTATTATCAAATAATGGAGTTGGAATAAAAACAATAGTCAAGAAATGTATTAGTACGGGAACTGGAACTGTAGTATAATCATGTAAAAGGACTGAGATGCAATACCAGACACAGCCTGCGGGGGTGCACTTTTTTGAAAAAGCAGCCACTTGTCAAAAGGGTTTTCCGGGACTTATATATTGATGACCTGCCCTTAGGATAGGTCATCATTATGTGATCAGTGGGGGTTAAACACCCATTAATCCCACAGATCAGTTGTCTGAAGTGCTGCGGTCTCTTTTCTGTGCTGATGATGTCACTTACATTGGTCACAGGATACAGCGCCTCCACATAGCTCTTCATTCTTTGGCCTGATGAAGACACTGGCTTAGTGTCGAAACGCGTTGCCTCTTTCTTTTATGGAATAAAAACTATTGGATTTACTGTTATATCACAAGCAGTCTTTCTAATATATTTATCAGGTGTAGCAGCGCTCTTATAGAACCCCCTCTTTTTTCTCCATATCCTAAGGATACAACAGTGGCTCAGTCCCATTTAAGTGACTGGATTTGAGATGTAACACCAAGCACAGCCGCCATGATATGCATACCACTGTGCTTGGTATTCAGGGAAGAAGGCACTGCACTCATCAGACAGCTGCAGCATCTTCAACCAGCCAATCTGTGGGGGTCCTAGGTCTCAGACCACCCACTGATCACATACTGATGACCTATTCTAATGTCCTAGAAAACCCCTTTAACTAATCTCAGGAACTGTCTGATTAAGAAATCTTATTGTGAAATAATCTTTAGGGAATGTAATGGAGGTGGTTCTATGGAACTCACCTATTAAGAGTAAAAAGTAGTTACAAAGATCATCCCTCACTCTGGAGGACCCAGCGCACCCATGCATCTCAAGGACAGACCAATGATTTTTAATGAGAATGATGTAATGCTTAATTCCTCCTCTGGGGGCATTGCACTTGCAATTTCACCTACAGTTACAGTGAATCACAAGGGATCCAAGCAGCAGGACACCATATGATCAGTTTAGGATTGGGTAGTCTCCTACATAAAAGGAATTATCCAAAGCGAACGACCCCTTTAATATATTTTATTGTGCCAATCACCGAATGACCAAACTGGAACACTAAGCAATTCAGCTTTAAGAAACAAAATCTTTTCTCAAAACCAACTTTTTCACTGCAATATCTGCCTGTTTCATATCAGATAATGGCGCTCAGTGTTGTATGATTGACTCGCCATTCTATAGAAAATCTCTTTTTATGTTTCATTGTGTAACAGCAAGAATCACCAGGATAGCTTATTCCTTTACCAAGAGATGGAAGAGAGGAGAAGACGTATAAAATGGACTCCTGGGTGGATCATTCAACACTGAGCTTTTTCCAAGTTTCCTCACACCAAAATTGGAAAAAATGTCATTCTCTTCATTCTGAAAGCAGCATGCAGGTCATTAAACCACCGCTCCCCGTATTGTGTGCCTCGGTTTTGTTAACTTTATCAAAGCTCAGGGAATCCTTTATTTTCATCTAAAAGAACAACATGGTATCACACATACAGTTCAAGTTAGGAGATCTCGTATTCTTTCCAAGTTTTCTGTCCCAGTGAAATTCATGCATGACCACTACTTGTATAAATAGGTTTGGTTTTCGCTGGACAATTAGAATTAGAGTATGAATAATGGAAATCTAGCTTCAATAACTGTGGAATATCTACAGGATATGGCATAAATATCTTATAAATGTGGGCCCTTCCACTAGGATCTGCACCCACTATCTCCAAAATGGGAGTCTCCAACCAGTCCCAAGGTTACAGCATTGCAGAAGAAAATGAATGGAGATAAGATTATGCCATGAACGTCTAAGATGGGAACCATGGAGGATAAATAAAGGACTGATGTTGTTCCATGGGTTCTCAGTGTGCAGTCCAAGGAAATCTCACACTGCATATTAAAATCTGCTATTCTGATCATGTCCCATTAAAATCAATGGATCACTGTTCATTCCGAGTTTAGTCCATCAGGCCTCCATATTCAGTCATCTGAATAGTGCCTTCCACCTCTCCTCCTGCTTTTCAACTGATCACAAGGTTCTGAAGGGGCCAATACTGACATCTTAAAGTGTACCTACAGTTACAAACAACTTTTCATAAATGTATAGTACAGGTGAAAAAAAGAAACTTATTAACAAAATCTCTTTTCTTCTCCACTTTTTAGGCAGTTAATTTCTCCATATTAATCTATGAAATCTCCATAATCTACGAAGAGAGGAGGGGAATTAGAATATACTGTGAGAGTATGAACCCAGAGGGCGACCCAGGGCCAGGCCTGAAAAGGTCCTCAGCCACACCTATGGGTGGGGCGTAACTCCAGAAGAAGCAGAGCTGTTGTGGTGACCTGCAGGAAGCAGGGAGTGTGGAACGAGCCAAGGACAGACAGGCGGTCTGTCCCAGGAGGGCTGGCTTCCAAAAAAGGACTTTTGGCTCGAGCGGAGCATGAGTCAGTCTGCTTGTTGCCCCAGAGGATAGATAGGGGTCAAGCAGTGAGTTAGTGCCCTAACTGTGGCCCAGGCTGTTTTTGTTTATGTTACAGTTTCCTAAGCTGAATAAAAGCCATTTTGCTTTGAATTGGCACTATCTGAACGCTGCTTCACCGGCGCCCAGTACCATAACCACCGCTGTCGGGTCCAGGAGTCTGCCGCCATTGAGATTAATCCCCCCAAATTGTCACAATACATTCAAATAATTGCTGCTGTTACACTCAGTTGTTACTTGCTTTTCTAACATTGCTAAGTTGTAGATAAGAAGCTAGGAGTGCACAGAATGAGACAATAATTCAATTAACCAGCTTGCAGGAGATTCTGCTCAGCTCCTCATAGAGCTCCATGTGTGAGGCTGAATACAGAGTGGATATAATGTAAACAAGTAGTCAGACGAAGATAAGGAGCAGGAGAACAGCTTAATAAGTGCTGAAGGAAACAGATCTCCTTAATAAGATATATTACAAAGTTTATTATATTTAGATTCATTGTTCATTTATGAAAAGTTGTTTAGAACTGGAGGTGCACTTTTACATGCTGTACGTTTGTCTTTATAGAATGTAAAGTGACTGCCAAGTTTTATTCTAAATGCAGATGAACTGTTTGGTCAACCCCGGACGTGTCCTCAAAATCTGGAGCACAAGTCTGGGTGGGTGATACTCAAAGCTCTCTTAGCTTCCTTAATCGCCTCACACATGAGCACAGTATTCCTTTCTCTGTGAGCTGCTTTTCACTGTAACTGGGGTTTCTTCAGCTGTCCATATTACAAGTAAGGATGGGAGAACCTCTGAAGATTTGTTTTGTACAAAGAAGATTTTGTTTTGAATTCTCTGGTTCTGTTTGGTCTGAACTTGTTTGAATAGAACTGGACGTAAAGTTATTATACTCTGGTGTCTTCCTCCTCCGGGTACATGACATCACAGAAGAGCACCAGAGCTGGCGTCATGCGTCCAGGGTCACTGCTGAGGCACGCCGAGCATCATGACATCGTGGAGTAGGAGGGGAAGATAGGGTTAAATGGGAATCAGTTTCTGCTGCTATAGGGAGCTAAGGGTTAGAGAGAGAAAAGGCTAGGTAGCTATGCTAAAGGGAGAGAGGGATATGCTAAGCCTGCTTGTAGTCAGTAGTCTGTTCGTTTGCAGGATTTCTGGTGGTGAGGAGATCTTTTCTAGTAGGGCTTGTCTCTTCTTTTTTTTTCTTCCTTGCATTCCTCCTTTTTTATCCTTTTTTTATCCACATTGTAGCCAGTGGCTACAATGTGGTCAGTCCTAATTTGATGGAATATGTTTGTGGCTATCCAAACAGGGACAATTGGAATCTCCAAGGGAGACCAACAGGTGTTATGTTTGTTTAGCAAGTTACACAAAGGAACTGGTATTGTGGGTATCAGCTCATTGTGTATACCATACCAACTGCCCACCATATCTGGAATAGCCATACACATCTATAGCTATGTCTCTTTACAAGCCCTCAGTTGTCGGAAAGTCGATTGGATGGAATGTGTTTGTGTACATCGTAACAGGGACAATTGGAAGCCCCAAGAGAGGCCTACAGGTGTTTATATGTTAGTTTAGAATGGTACACAAAGAAACTGGTTCTGTGAATGATAAAGATCAGCTCACTACGTATACCACCCCAACTGCCCACCTGTGATACAGAAACACATCCCTAGCTTTTGAGTATTTGTAGACTTCCCTTTACAATAACCTATCTGTCATTCATATCAAATTGGTGGGGGCCAACTCTGGAACCCTGGCGACCATCTAAGGCCATGACATGCGAGTGAGAGCTGCTTCCTCTTTTCAGGCCAGTGATGTCACATCTATTGGTTGCATGTGGGATGGAGCTGCAATACCAAGCATAGCCACTATACAATATATGATGCTGTGCTTGATACACCAGAAGTTGGAACCCCACTGAACTATGTTGACCTATCCTAAGAATGGGCCATTTATATTAGAGCCCTGGAAGACCCGTTTAATTTACAGTGCCCTCAGGTTACAATGTATTCTCAATGTATAATGGCCTTTCTTGGGTTATCATCATTTCACATTCACATTGAACATAATATGTCACGAGTATTGAAGTGTCAAATTATGATACTTGTGAATTGCTGACAATCAATTAAAAGTTCTCTAAATTATATGATCGAATATTTTTTGGATACAGATGTTGCAGTCTTGAATATGATAACTCGCTGCAGCGTTATATCACACAACACAAGCCATTGAAAAGACATTTTAAAAGTGTCAAGTTAAAATGTACTACCTACTTAAAAGTAAAAAAATATTACTCTTAAGATTGGGAAGAAAAACAACCCAATGCGTCACCAAAACTATGCAAAAATCATTTGGATAACTTACCATAACCACCATGTGTGCAATATGGCTGGTTGTTAAGGGTTTCATTTATATTTTTTATTATTACTGTTAGTTCTAGGATTATTACTGTACTATTTGAGCCAAACAGTAGGTTAATAATATTTGTATGTTTGCATGGAGTAGGATTTTTACACTTACAGGACTTTCTCAGCCCGAGCAGTAGAAACAGATGTCTATTTATCTTGGGAACATATGCAAATCTGAACTCAGTACAAATCTGACTCTGCACAATCGACAAACAGTCAATTACTGGAATCTACTTTCATGTTTTGCTGCTGTTCCATCCACACAATCTTTAAAAAGCATCATTCCTGCTCCATGACTTACTGGAATGTTCGGAAAAATTTTCTGAAGCACATACAGTGTTGAGTTAAAAGTAAATCTACAACCTCTTCTGCTCTTTACACATTTTTACTGGCATTTAAAAGTGTTATTTACTTAGGAGTAAAAGTTCTATTTAAAAGTTACCACGGCAACTAAGCAGCGCAAGAAATGGAAATTTTACGATTTTAATCAATAAAATTTTAAATTTTATTATTTATTTTTGTTTTTTCTAACAACACAGTGGACAGATATATATTTTTTTAAATTGTGGCTTATTTTTTATTTTATTTTAAACCTTATATATTAATTATTGATTTTATTTCATGCCAGTGATGGAAACTTGTCTGACGGTCAAAAGATCTACTTGAGCGCCAATTCATACATGGAATGTAGAAGAAAATAGGGATTACGGGAATGATTTGGTTATTTGACGTTCCAAAGAAAAGAAACCTCTGGTCTAGTTATACTTTATTAATACCAGATTTAATTAACTTTCATGTTGACCTTAAAGTAGAACTTTAGTTTGAACTTAGACGTAGAAAGAATTTATTTACCTAATTTTAATTGTATTTTATGTTACATATAGATTTTGGTTGATTATTTTCCAGTTTTTCTTATTTTCCATCAAGTCATTGCTAAAAAAAAAAGTTATGACATACAGGCTTTTTTTAAGTGCCCCTTAACCACAATAGACAATATACTTATGCTTCCTGTTTTGTAAAGATCACTTTTCTGTTTGTACTTAGAGATGCACAAACCTTGTGGGATTTCTTTAGCGAATATTCCCTAGGTTCACCAACCAGTTCTGTTTCAGACCTAACTTGTTTGGTCCGAAAAGAAAGTGCATTTATTGTAATTTGGGGTTGGAAAAATAATAAACAGTAATTGTTACTCCCTTGTGTTGTCTTTTGAGTGCTACATGGTGTCTTCAGTCCTCTTCTTTGGGCCTCTTCCATGATGTCACAGACCATGGGGGACCAATGAGGCCTGTGATTGGAACTCAGTGGTTACGTGGTGCGAACCAACATCTTGTGCCAACGCTTTGAAACAAGCATCATGATGTCAGCGTATCCCATGTGATTGGGCCACAGCGGTCACCATGACAGAAGAGGCCAAAGAGGCCTGAAAAAGACCAAAGACACCAGGGAATGTGCACCAGATGCCACAAGGGATCCCAGGAGAGGTGTGTGCAACTAGTGATTCATGGTTGGCTAACCCCAGAAATCTCTGCTTGGAAAGTTCGTTACGAACCGGTTCACTCATCTTTACTTGTGTTGTCTACTCTGGAGGAAGAGGCAGCAGTTGTCTTATTTCATCAGTGGGTGGAGTCACAATGCAAGGTAGCATGTAGCAGATAACACAGGATAACACTATGGCCAATAGATAATGGGTAACGCTCAGTTCTTCTTTCCCTCTCCCCTCTTTCTACAAATTTACTGTACCTTTGCACATGTTAAAGAACTGACTGTATCAACATCACTCAATGATTCCTTCCCTTGCTGGATTTCTTATGTGGCTGCCATACATGCACTCATCCCCAACACCCCAATAGTCAGTTTTTATACAGGAAGCCAATTTACCTATGAGTATATTTTTGGCATGTGGGAGGAAACCGTAGTACCCACACACAAAGTCCATGCAGATGTTGTCCTTGGTTGGATTTGAATTCTTTGCTGTGTAGACTGTGGCGAGGTCAAAAGAGTCATCTCATGAGCATTTAGTGGGTGGCACAGATAATAGCACCATTTAACTGCTGGAGAATATATGTCTAGTATTGCAGTTCAACCACTCTAGCTTGAATAGAGCTAAGCTACTATGCCAGATAAAACCAATGGATAAGAGTGGCACTGTTTGAGGAGCAAAAATTCCTTTTTACTGGTGGTCCATTTAAAAAAATTTGGTCCATTGGATAAGATTCAGGTTGTCAAAAATGATATACTTATATCACTCAGAAAGCAAAATATTCATATTCCTCTAGTGAGTATGTGGATTTAATAAGATAAGCAATTATTACAATAATGTCGAATGTTAATAGTTGTGTAAATGTTTGCATGTTAAAGAAAACAAGCAAAATTCCAAGGACATTAGGACAATAAAAAAATAGAAAAATAGGCAGTAAAATAGATAAATCAAGGCTACATGGACAATGCAAAATAGAAAAATAAACTATAATAATAGACCATGAAAATAGAAAAGAAAATCAAGGCTAAAGGGACAATATTTATACAATGTTACATTAGTTCTGATGACTTGTGTAGAATGGGAGCAGATTATAATATTAATGGCTGAAAAAAAATATGTTATTGAAATGATAAATTTCTTTTTTCAAATATTGGCCGAAACTGTTGAGTAAATTTTACAGTTCGGTGTTTTGGAATCCTTTAACGGCTCTTCTCTTCACAGCTTGAAAAAAATTGGAGACATAGATTTACAGACACTTTAAATACTGGCAGAAGTGATCTGTTTCTGTGACAGAATGTTTAAAAAGTAATTTCATATGTATTCAACACATTTTTTTTTTCTGCTGGTGCGACCATTTGGATTTGGTTCACTTTCATGAAATGTAATCACCTCTGTATTTAATGGTGCTTTGTAATATTGGATAATTAGAAATCAATAAACCAAGGGAATTTTAGAGTTTTTGATATGAAGCTCACCAAATAATGGAACTTCATTGCCCTCAAAGTAATACATGATTGATGGCAGGTACAGCTGTGCCCTTCCTTGCCTTTCCTTTTGGCTGGACATGTCCAGGAATGTGTGTGTCATGACGTTAGCACAAACTAATATGCTCTCTATTATGTCATTTTCGTTGCAAATTGTAACATTTCAAAGATTTTGCTAACATATTACCTTTGGGTGGGGGCGTGTATCTCCAGAAGGCTGGAGAAACCTGCATGGAGCAGGAAATGGTGGACCAGCCAAGGACAGAGAGGCAGTCTGTCCCAGAGGGCTGGGACCCAGAGAGGACTTACAGAGACTAAGTCAAGCTCTTATTGCCCCAGAGGCTAGTTAGGGGCTCAAGGAGTCAGTTAGTGCCCTAACTGTGACATAGGTTTTTTTGTTGTTTTGTTATGTTGCATGTAAGCTGAATAAAGCCTGTTTATTTTTTACACTTGGACCGTCTGAGCGCTATCTATCCGGCGCCCAGTACCACGAACCACCGCTGTCCGGACCAGGAGTTGGCCGCCATTTTGAGACTAATCCCCCCAAGTTGTCACATATGGTGCTACGGATTCGGGCATAAAGAGATCCACGCAAGTCCTGGTAGACAAGTGGTTGGTGACTGCAGTACTGCTAAGTGTGCATTGTGGCCTACAGCTGGAAGAAATCTGTGATTTCAACGGAGAAACCCAGGAAGGGGTGAGTGGAATATGCAACATAGCAAATTTTGTGCAAAAACTGGTGAAAGTAAAACTCTGCAAGAGGAATCCAGGGAATGGACTTGGTTTATACTGTGGCACAGAAGTCTGTAAAGTGCTTGCTGATGGCAAGAAAGTAAGCAATGTGTGGAGAAGCTGGATATTGCAAACAGTCTATGTGAAAGGCTATGGTGCCATGTTGGTGTTTTCTGTGGAAGACAGAAGAAAATGCTGGTTGTTGTAGTGCCACATAAGTTAACTGTTTGAATACATGTGACTGCAGAAGATAGCAAAAAATTGCTGCCGGTTGAACCCAAGGTTGCTGTGGAATATTGTGTAATCTTGTTAGTAAACCATGGGCAAGAAAAAGAGAATTTCAGCTTGTAAGAAAGCAGAGAAGCTGTGCACAGGTTTATTAGTGCAGCAGTCTGAATGCAGAGAGACGCAAAACCCGGAACAGATCAGGTGGAATGCAAGTAAAGAGAATGGGTTGCATGACGGTGACTCAGTTTTTCTGAAGCACCTCTGTTCTATGAATGAATATGTCCCTGCTGACTGTACTAGAGTGCATCAAAGCGCCAAAGATGAAAATATTATGGTGCAGCAGCTTCAAGATGAGAATAAACCCATCAGATTCATTTATGAGGATGAAATATATGATTGGAAACGGCAATTTGAGGTATTAGAAAAAGAGAACCTTAAGTTGAACCTGAAGTTAAAGAAAGATCTTGAATCTATGAGGAGTTCAAATTCTAGTCATTGTAAAAATGTGGTACTGGGTTTGCCTGGAATGGACTGTGTCACTAAGAAGGAATTTGCTGAAATGAAATGCGCTAATAAAGTGAAATGAAATCTAATAAAGTCCTACAGAGTGTAGAGCAAAAGCAAGTGCTTGAGAAGCAATTGCAGGATTTAAAGGAGCAGCATGTCCAAGACTCCATTGCCAAAGAGAGTGTCATTGAAAAATTAAGAGATGACCTTGAAACTGCTAAACGTGAGAGAAGTGAATTTTTGTAGTGTCAGTCAGAATGTCTGGATGACCAAGTCAGGAAGTGTGAAAAACTTTCTGCTGCATTAACTGACAAAGAAAATGAAATTGCAGAGCTGAGGAAGCATGTGTCTGACCGAGAGAGTGATTTAGAATCTGTGGTGCAGACATTGCAGTCAGAGCAAAACTTGCATGAACTAAAGCAGGTTTGCCTAAATTGTGAAGTCAACGAATGGCGGAGCAGAGCTGGAGTTCTGGAACAAAGAGAAATGGAACTCAAAGCTAGAATATGCAGCCTGGAGAGGGCGCTGTCAGGATCTTGTGAAGATAAAGAGAAATTGTCTGTTTTGGTGCAAAATAAAGACAAAGAATTGATGGAGATGTTGTCTATCCATGCTCAGAAAGTGCAAGCCTTACAGGAGAGTCACAAAAAAGTAGAGACTCAACTTCAAGTGCTGCAACTAAAAGTCATAGAAGGGGACAGGTTTCAAGCAGAGCTGCTAGACAAGGCAAACGGACTACAGGTGGAATTGAATAATGTCACAGGGCTTCTTTCTCAAGCAGACAGCAAGTTTATCAAACTTTCCAAAGATTTTTCTACACTAGAATCTCAGCTTCAGGACACTCAGGAACTTTTGCAAGAAGAAACTCGTCAGAAACTTGACCTTAGTACAAAACTAAAACAAATGGAAGATGAGAAAAATGGTTTTCTTGAGCAACTAGAGGAAGAGGAGGAAGCAAAAAGAGATTTGACAAAGCAGATTTCAACACTGCAGGCTCAGGCGACTGATATGAAAAAAAAAATGGAGAATTTGGTTAGCTCCAAGGATGAAGTTGAGAAAAACCTGGAATCTGTGCAGATATTGTATGAGAACAAAGCTAATGCTTATGACAAGCTGGAAAACGCCAAGAGAGAATTGGACCTCCAGACAGAAGACATGAGGATTCAGTTTGAGGAAAAAATGTCTGATTTATCTGTTGAGATTGTAGATCTAAAAATGCTTGTTGCTAAACTAAAGGTGCAAGTGGACAAACAGGAGGAAGTTGCACGCATCAAGGAACAGCTGGAGTTTCAGATGGATCAAGTGAAGCGTGAGTCAGAAATAAAGTTGGAAGAGTGCACTTTTCAGATAGAACAGTTAAAAACCGAAGTGGAATTTAAAAGAGAAGAATTGGATCGATTGCAGCAGTCTTTATCCAATACTGAACAGTCGGCATCTGCACTATCTTCAAAGCTGGCAGCACTAGAAGCTGAGAAAGACTCGCTGCAGAACCTGTTAACCTCTAAAGAATCAGATCTGCAAGGTGCACTAGTAAAAACTGAGATGGAGGCTGCTCAGAAAAATGCAGCAATGAAGAAAGTTCCGGAACTGGAATAAGAGATTTGTGCGCTACAGAAGGCGTTAGAATTGGAGAAAGCTGCCAGCATAGAGGCAGAGAAAGCAGAGACATTAAGGCAGCCAGAGCCTGTAACCAAAAAGCATCTGGGTACTGACAGAAAAAACTGTGATGGTGAAAACCTGGTATCCCAGTCCTCCGGTGTTAGCTCAGAGAATGAAAATAACTTGGAGAATGTTGAGATGACGATATCGCCAGCTCCTGTCAGAAAGGGATTTTCACGAAAATTCTTGCAATCTATCACAGTACCACAGCATGCCTCCAGAAAATTATGCGTATGAGACAAAGGAGGTAAGACTAGAGTATGGAAGTGGTTCTCCTGCTGCCGTACAGATGTGGAAGCATTATACAGAAACCATTCCAATATATGATGTGGCAGTTGTTAAAGACATACCAGAAAATGTAGTTCAGCGTGATCTATTTTGTGAGGTTGTACTGTATGGTCTTTGTGCAGAAGGAGAAGATATTGCGGTACAGAGCTTCTGTTTCTCAAACAAAGAGGAGAGCAAGCAGCCTATGTCTCCTAAACTTCTAAGCCTTGATGGTGATGGCAAAGTTTGCTTTGAGATGAAGGTTACAGAAAAGGTACCCGTGAAATATTTATACTCTAAAGACATTGATGTGCATGAAGTACGTGTTAGCTGGTATCTGAGCTCCTGTGGATTCATGATAGGTGAAGATGAAGATTCTTACGGCTATTTACTAAAGGGATCAAAGTCATGCAATGGGATGGCTGAAGACTATGGCGAGAAATGTGATGAAAATGATGTGATCCCCTGTATGGCGAATTGTGAAGGTGATGAAGTAAAACTTGCCTTTGCACAGAATGGCCAGGATCTTGGCATAGCATTTAAAGTGAGGAGAAAACGTAAAACTCGACGGAGCGGTATTTGGAAGAAGAGACCGCCAGATTGGGACTTCTGGAGAGACATTGCACAGGCATACTTGGTTGAAGAGGGACTTCGTCATAGGATGTCTTGTCCCATTGTAGCTCACCCCATGGGTAGTGAGCTGAGGGGGAGGGTATGTGAGTATGTGAACCAGAGGGCGCTATTGAGCGACCCAGGCCAGGCTAGAAAAGGCTCTCAGCCACGCCTTTGAGTGGGCGCGCATATCTCCAGAAGGCTGGAGAAACCTGCATGGAGCAGGAAATGTTGAACCAGCCAAGGACAGAGAGGCAGTCTGTCCCAGAGGGCTGGGACCCAGAGAGGACTTACGGAGACTAAGTCAAGCTCTTATTGCCCCAGAGGCTAGTTAGGGGCTCGAGGAGTCAGTTAGTGCCCTAACTGTGGCATAGGTTTTTTTGTTATTTTGTTATGTTGCATGTAAGCTGAATAAAGCCCGTTTATTTTTTACACTTGGACTGTCTGAGCGCTATCTATACGGCGCCCAGTACCATGAACCATCGCTGTCCAGACCAGGAGTTGGCCGCCATTTTAAGACTAATCCCCCCAAATTGTCACACCATATTGTATTATATTGAATTGATTTAATTTGAAATTGGAGTCCTAAACAAATTAGAGCTAGGATAAACGGAGTCTGTTACCAGAACCCAACATATCGACCCAACCCTGCAGATAAATAGGTTAGGGCTACCTGAACCAAACCCTTTGTAACTTGGTTCCTCTGTTGCCAAGATATCTCTGTTTTTGGTGATATGCAACTCATTGGAGCTCATGAGGGCATTGCCATTGCTCCAATGGAGGCACCAGTTGACACCATTTGATTAAGGTGAAGTTAACCTATCTATCTGCGGGGCTGGGTTGGTATGCTGGGTTATAGTGACAGACTACATGTAAAGGTGGATACATCCATAGAATGCTTTAGAATATGTCAGGAAGAGGCAGATGATGAAGATTCAGTACTAGCAATAGAGTCCAAGACAGGAAGACATGGCCAGGATGATCAAAGACCTTACACAAATAGAGTCAATATCAAACAGTAGAGGTACCAAGAATGACTTTTAAAGGAGAAGGCAGAAACAGAATTCGGGCATAGTGAATATGTAACCAGTATCAGAAAAATAAATACTGGCCAAAAAGGTGCAAAGTCTGAATGGGACTAACACTTAGGCCGGTGCCCCACGTGGCGGAAACGCCACGGAAAAAATTGCGGTGTTTTACAGTCAGAGAAAAGTGGATGGGATTCTAGTGAATCCCATGCCCACTTTGCAGTAAAAACCGCGCTGCAGACACACGGCAATTTTGGAAATCGCAGCATGTCAATTATACCTATGGAAATGCTGGTGGTTTTCCCATAGGTCTAAGTGAAACAGAAAGTCCGCAGAGGAAACCTCTACGAACTTTCTGTCTAAAGCACTGCGGGAAGAACCATGAAGAACCATGTGTTCCCGCCGCGGTTTTTCCCGCAGCGCTTTTTTGCTGTGGAATGTCACGTCGGGCTTTAGCCTTAAAAGGGGATCTGTCACCAGGACATTATAGTAATGGCATATTGCTGGGATATGCTGTCACGCTAATCGGTGGCGGTCTATTAGCCTGCTGATGGGATATTCTACTTATACAGAGCTGTGACTCTCCATGTGCTGTGCAGGTATCACATCTCAGCTTGATTCACTTTAATTTCGTCCCTTGTCTGGACTGGGGAAAAATAATATTAATATTACAAAGGGACCCTAAAGCTCCTTTGTTCTCAGTATAGGTCCTGATCCCAGTAGTCGTGCTTCCACCAATCAGTAAGTGATGGCATTTTTAATGGTGGCATGCCCCTTTAAATGTATTTCTAAACATGAAGGTCTTTAAGTGGTGATAATAATTGTTGCAGGTACCGGAGACTAATAAATTAAAGTTGCAAAGTCATTTGGCTCTTATTATTTATCCAATGAGCTGATCCTCTACAACAATGTAATGTATTGTTTTAATATGTTTCGAGCTCACAGTGATAATGTTTCAAAAGTAGCTGAAAGCTGGGATAATGTCTATTGATCCTCAGCACCGCAGATTAATATTTCATTTCCCACATTCACACACTTTATGACTATAAGTACAGGGGTAGGCTACAGAGGAGAACATGCAGTAGTAGTGTTAACTGGGTGACTAAACTAAAACAGTCACCTGATACAATATTTCTGTTATGGTAGAGTTCCTGGGGCAAATGTCAGAAAATAGCAAGGCCTGGCTGATAACAGAAAGCAGTAGAACAAGCTGTTTAGAAAGGCCAGATGGACTTTGGGGTTCAAGTTATCACTACCAAAAACAGCATGAGAAATAAATGCTCCACTATCTGAAAATAAGACCAAAACCCACAATTACGTAACTCACAAGCCTGATCAGGATCAGGAGAAAGAATCAGGTGGGTAATGTCCAGAATATAGTCTGTTCAAGAGGAGACGTCTGAGCCTGAGACAGGAGATAAGCAATATTATAAAAACAAGCCAAAAGGTCGATTTTCCAAGAGGTTACATCAGAGTCACAATCAGAAGACAAGGGAAATTCTGGTCACAAGCCAAGGTTCGGTTTCCAGGAGAAACAGAGAGATGCAAAGAATCAGGTAACAAAGCCAAACAAGGTAAATAATAGCTGGCACCTGGCTGAGGAGGAAGGGAGTATAAATATGTCTCCTCATCTCCCCAGCTTCTAATTGGGTAAATCCAGAGGGCATCTGACACTGCAGAAGCTTTTCAGGTCAGCATGGTAACCTTAAAGGAATAGCAGCTGAACTGAGATTCCTGACTATTTCAGACCTTCAGTTATAGCTATTATAGAAAGAATATTCTGAAATCATAGTTCTACATCGGAGGTGTCAAACATTTTGTATGTGGCAAGACACTTTCATATATAGCAGGCGGTTATAAGCCCTGTGGAATATTATAAGGGAAAAATGAAAGGGACATTCCCACAAACATAACCATATTTAAATTTTATAGACAATTATAAGTTTAACATTTTTGTAAATAGAAGTAATTACATTTTTTTCAGCATTTTAAAGATTTCCTCTAACCATCTTAGTGGTGACATCTTTTCTCTTCATCAGTTGCCAATGGATACGACCATGAATGCAGGAACATTAGGAACCACAAGGAAGTATAGTTTGTCCCCAAAAAATTAAGCCCCAATAGAGGTGTGTGAAGAAAAAAATTGCTTTTGGAATGCAAAATGAAAAAAGCAAAAATGCAAAAATTGGAAAATGGCTGCAGCAGGAAAGGGTTATGTAGTTTAGCTGTATGAAGGGGATGATTTTATGAATACTTGGCAATACCGTTTTAACATTTCAATGGAAGGGAAAACAGGCGAACCTTTAGAGGCTAACTGAGAAAGTGCCAGGAGCGCCCCCCGCGGTGGAAAGAACTGAAATTAACAGATTTTTATACACATGGTTTCAAAGCATTTAGAGCCTTATTGCAACTAGTAGAGAGTACAACAGGTCAAAACGTCTGGACGGGGCGTGCGGGGACGTAATTGCTGTACGTGTACGGGGTGGTGCCTCACGGTCCACTGTGTGTTTGGCTGGCTGTTTGGGTCGGTTAACATAGTGTGAATGGTGGATGTTTGTCAAATTGGGTTTGTTTTGTTTTGTCCATTTCTTTTTTTCTCCTGTGTCTTATGTCCCATCCCCCGCATCTTCGGTGTCGGCCCTGGGAGTGGTTCTGCTGTTTGGTGGTCTGGTGGTTCTTCGTTGCTGGTCTCTGCCCTGTTCCCCACTGGGCCTGTGGTGGGCTTGCACCATTTGAGGTCACCACTTGGGACCTGCAGGTGTCCCCTTCTGTGCACCTGTTGTGCTGTGGGATGGTCCTGTCGCGGTGTGGTGGCTTGCGGTCTGCCCGTTTATGTGGCGGTGAGGTGCCTTTTCAGTTGGGGCCTTCGGGGCCCTGGGCCCCCTGTGGCACCTCACCTTGCCTCTCGGTGATGCCTGGCTCCCCCGTGGTGTCCTTCCACGTCCGGTGCACGTTGGGGCTTTTCCTGAGGTCTTCCATGTGGTGTCCTCATTGTGTGTTCATGTCCCACCCAGGCTCTTGGGGGGCGGGCAGGCTCGTCCGATGCTCACACAGTCCACCATTTACAGGCGTCTCCGTGGCCGCTTCTCCGGGCCTCTTGGTTTGCGGGTGTGGTTTATGGGACATTTTGCACAGGGGGTGGGTACTTTATGCATTTCACTCTGCATTTGGCTTAATTTCATGCCAGTTCAGTCACACTATGTTTGCCTTGCTGCTCTTTCATGCCAGTTCATCCCTTGTGTGCCTGTGGGGTCAATCCCTCCTGTACAGTAACAGCGTTACTGTCCCTCCGTCACGCCCCGTTTCCAGACTGTTTTTTGCCTGTTGTTCTTCTCCTTGTTGCATTTTTTTGGACTCTATGCTTTGAACCATGTGTTCTGTTATTTTCAGTTCTTGTATCACACCATGTCTGTGAGGGGCGGCCTGAGCTTACTTATTATCTCAGTTGCCTCGGTATCGCCTGATTTCTTCACTCTTCCACTACTTTCAATGGCTACCGGTCCATTTCTCTTTAACATTTCAATGTTTTCCTATTTTTTGCTTTTTTATTTTTTTTAGTTTTGTTTTCCCAGGACTCAATTGTGTTTTACACATTTTTTTTTGTAAATCCGTACTCTATCAATGTAGTTGTTTTCTTAATGACTTACCTCATGAGAAATAATTTGCTTGGCTGATTTAGTAGCCTTAAAAAATAACTTGTGTCTCAGATGTAAAATGTAAATGGATTGTGAAATTTTCCAACACGTGAGGCAAGTCTCAAAGAAGAACTTTTCAAGTCTGGATGATGAGGTTGATGAGAGTAATTATTATTAATTATCTTTAATGACATTTTGCCATAGTTTTCTATACATATAGTAGAGGGGGTCCCATAGCAGAGATTACAATGACTCCTCTATCTAATAGTGAAGGCATCATATCTATGCCTTATCAATGGGTCGGAAGGTTTGATGCTTGTTTGCTTTCAGAGAAAAATATCTTAAACTGGGCACCATGCTTAAAGGGGTTGTCCAAGCTTAAAGTGTAACTCCCATTTTATTTTATTTTTTGCTATTGTGTCACGGAGTACTTAGTGAACATTTCTGTATATATACTTAACCTATCTAACTTTCTTTTAATGGAAAACAGGCTGTAAAGTTAACACTGACAGTGCTCTGTCCGTACACATGTACTCAATGCAGTATGTAGAGCCAAAGGGGGATGGTCACTTTGGTTTTATACCATCTACAGAAATGTTTCTGGAGATTCTCAGCTTTCATATGCTGTAAATAATGCAACACTGGCAATAAAAGGCCTGGAGATATCACATGAACTGCTGCATATAAATTTCACATTTCCGACTATGTATTTAACTAGTGATATTGCAGGTTATTTTATAGCGAGTACTGATAGCTTTCATATGATACCAGAAGCATTGTTAAAGGTGGTATAAAACCGGAGATACAGCCATTTGAAGTGACCATCCTCACCTTTGGCAAATGGTATATCTGTGTACAGTAGCAATACAAATGTGTAAGGATTTATTTGGTAATAGCTCCGTTAGAAGGTTGCTAGTGAGCCTGTTTTCTATCACAAGGAAGTTAGATAGGTTAAATGACTATATTCCTATAATGTTCCCCAAACTCTCCCCGACACAATAGCAAGGAAAAAAAAATAGAAATTATACTTTAAGCACCTGAGGCTAGGCTATAAATAACTGATCAGTGGGGGGCCAACAGTCAGCCCCAGGACCAATCAGCTATACGGAGCTGCTTTGGCGCACATCCTGTACATTATAGAGACCCAGAATCATAAAGCTCCAGTCCCTGTATAGCAGCCCGACACCATCACTGCAGCACACCTGCCATTGAAGTCAGTGGGGAGTGAACTGCAATGACAGTGCCTGGCCACTATACAGGGGACAGAGCTTTCTGCTTACGGCCATGTATAGTGTATAGGATGGGAGGTGGCACTGGAGAATTGCAGCTCTGTTAGTTGAATAGGAGCAGAGCTGTCTCCCTGTCCACTTCTGTAACTTCTGGTGCCCAGAAGATCAGCTGATCTGTGTGGGGTCAGAGTATCAGACGACTACCCTGTGTATAGGCCATCAATATCAAAAATCCATTTGGGGCTGGAAAACCAAATCAAATATAATTTAACAGTTCAAACTACATTATCTTTTGATTCCATCCTATCCTCTGAGTGCATGGGCTCTTCCTGGTGTTAGACATGTGATCACTCTAAGTTTAAGATGAATTTGGTTAAGAACTCTAATTTCTCATGTAAATAGATCATGACATAGTAACAAAACCCTTGAAAGGCTGTAATCCACAAAAGAATTACTGGGTTCCATGCATAGACACATATAGCATATGTAGCATGTAGCATATCACTTTGTGACACAATATTACAAAACTGTATTGAAACATTGGACATGTCATAATGCACACATATGGATGTTTCCAGCCAAGAGAAGAGATAAGGAAGAACACATTTGTAACTTAGTGTTCTGCTCAGAACTATGACCCAAAAAAGATGTCTTGCCATTTAGGCTCTCCTCTCATACAATGCAGACTTAGACACAGAGAAAGAAATTGTAGCTGCAACTCTCCTCCACCCTCTGATACACACTTCTACTGTATAAAGCTGCATTTACATTTACATGGCCATACGTTCATATGTTCTGGAGATATCAGTGCAGTACCATTCGTTTCGGCACCAATACCCCTTCACTGTCAGGTCCAAACTAGTGTCTTAGCTGGAATGTGAGGAACGCCCTCCTGACAGTACAAGACTATTGAAGAGTACTGTCAGGTGGCGTTCTTTACTGCCCGGCGATGACCCTAGACTGTAAGACCTGCCCTTTTGACAGTGGAGAGATATCGGTGCCGTAACTAACCACACCGATATCTCTGGTGCCCAGGCACCTACTGGCAAGACTTCAGCACACTGTCAGCTTTCTAGCGGTATATTTTACTGTCGGTGCCATAGGATCTGAAAGGTCCTCTTTAACACATGCTTCAGGGCTGTAGACCATGATAAGCTACAATCATAGTCCCCTAAACCTCAGCATTCACAGGAACTCCTCAGTTACCACAATGAAACCATTGTCTACCCACACAGTACAGCAAATGACTATACTAAAAACACCTATAAATAACACTTAAAATAAGGCAAGTAATCCAAGACTGCAATGGAGAAAATTTACTAAATAGTTAAGACAACATCTGCAAATGCATCAGATTTGTCACCGTAGCTGATGCTGTATGATAAATCTGGTGTATATTTACACTGTCTGGTCTAAGACTATACAGCCTATTAGTTGGCTTAATTTTGCCAGAATTTTCTTCCAAAATGTTGGCACTCTTTGGTGCATTTTTGTTAAAACTTACCTCCAATGATAAAACCACTTTTCATAAATGAATAGTGCAGGTGAATATAAGAAACATGATATATCTTATTTAGAGATGGGTGAATCTGTTCTTAACAAATCAGATTCGGTCCAAATATTTAAAATTTTTCAGCTTTTAACAAAACCGAACAATTTGGGATTCATCTCGGATTAACTAAAATGGCCCCTGCGACATGCATTGCATTATTATACTCTGGAGTCTCTTCAGACCCCAGAGTATAATAGGTGAAGGCCCAGGGGAAGTGACAAAAATTAATAATATTTATACTCACCTTCCGTTACCTCTTTTGGGCCTCATCCGGCGGTCTGTCTCTGCCTCCTTGCAGCGTCCAGTACTCTCCAGTAGCGTCAAGCACCCAGGGTCACTGAACACAGGATAAAATGATTCTTTAGAGGTTCATCCATCCTTCATTTCATTAAACCAATATGTTGTCTTTCCATTTATCAAACCGAGTTACTTTTTGCATATCAGTCTATGGAGAGGGAAGGGGGAGGAGATAGCTGGAAATCACATAAAAATAAGTGCAGCTGCTAAATTCTGCTACACAGTGAGTGAGGGAGCTCTTCTAACACTGCTTTATCTTCAACTCTACTGCTGCATAGAATTAACTTAACAACCTATCCCTTCATGGACTTCTATATGTGAGCTGGATATGTAGAAGTCTATCTAAATAGACAGTGTCAATAAATCTATTAACTGGTCTCCTCCCCAGTCTCCCTCCCCTCTCCATAGACTTCTGTGTGGGAGCATTTATGAGAATTTGCTGGATGCACTCTTTAAGAAGCATCCCTTTCTATGAAGACCCTTCTTGAGACACCCTGAAAAACTGGGTTAAAACTACATGCATCAAAATGGTACCAATTTTCGCACGTTTTGCCAAGGTTGAGTTGCAACTACAATTTCCTAAAATAAAACATACAGAAGGGAGTGGGACTCTTCTCAACCCCATGTTTTATTCCAAACCTTGTGGCTTCCTTAGTTAACTACCAAGTTAATATATTACCCTTATCTTTAAAATTCCCTACTACGGCTTTATGGGTACAGATTTATAAACAGGTCCCATCTTTTTTATACCGTAGCTATATATTTAACTATACTTTACAAAACAGTAATATTTGCATTCTTCTGCTCTTCATTATACTAATGCATAATTCAACAGCACTTCAGTAAATTAGCTATAAAAAGAACATTTATTCACATAGTATAAATACAATGCCAACGTCTCTTTTTTTTTTATTCTGCAATCTGGGCCATCATCAATGATGTGCTAAGTAATCTTGAATCGCGGAGATAGGCGCCAGAATGCTGAATGTCCTGGATTCTAAACATAAAAAAAGCAAACAAAACAAAAAAATGATGTGTCAACACATATAATGAATGGATGCACTCGTGATCCAAACCAAAGGTTAACGTCAATGATTTTATTAAGTTTTCCCCATCATCATTGACATTCTGGAACTTTTTGATTCCTTACACTGACCTCACTTTTTCCTAATTTATTGCCCCAAGTAAAAGGAATTTTTGTCCCATGTTGGAGATTGTATGTGGTAGATATGTAACATGTACAAGGAACTGGAAATCAGGATAATGGCCTGTGGACTTTAAGGTACTCCCTGGCCATTACCCCTTCTGATGTATAGTAATCCTTAGGACATGGTGCTCAAAGTAGCTTCTGATAGGTAACAGTTACGGACAGTGGATACAGTCACAAAGGGACCAAAGTCCAACCAACAGATGAGGTGCTAAATGTGCTGCCAGGAAGTAGACAGCAGCGTACTAGCACAGAACCAAAAACTCAACTATAGCAAGGAAAATAAAGATATACAGTCATATGAAAAAGTTTGGGCACCCCTATAATCTTAATCATTTTTAGTTCTAAATATTTGGGGTTTGCAACAGCCATTTCAATTTGATATACTAATAACTGATGGACACAGTAATATTTCAGGTTGAAATGGGTTTAGACTAACAGAAATGTGCAAATGCATTAAACCAAATTTGGCTGGTGCAAAGTAGGGCACCCAACAGAAAGTGACATTAATATTTAGTAGATCCTCCTTTGCAAAATAACAGCCTCTGCGCTTCCTGTGCTTTTAATCGTTCCTGGTCCTGGTGGGTTTTTTGACCATTCCTCTTTACAAAACATTCCAGTTCGTTGTTTGTGGTCGCCGGCTGGCGCCCGCTTCTTATCCCACAGATGTTCAGTGATATTCGGTCTGGGGCTGGGTGGCCATTCCAGAACATTGTATTGTTCCTCTGCATGAATGCCTGGTAGTTTGGGCTGTGTTTTGGATCATTGTCTTGCTGATATTCATCCCCAACGTAACTTCTTCGTCACTGTTCTTGTACATTATTCTCAAGAATCTGCTGATACTGAGTTGAATCCATGCAACCCTCAACTTTAACAAGATTCCCGGTGCCGGCATTGGCCACACAGCCCCAAAGCATGATGGACCTCCACCAAATTTTACAGTGGGTAGCAAGTGTTTTTCTTGGATGCTGTGTTTTTTTGCGCCATGCATCGCCTTTTTGTATGACCAAACAACTCAATCTTTGTTTCATCAGTCCACAGGACCTTCTTCCAAAATGAGCTGGCTTGTCCAAATGTGCTTTTGCATACCTCAGGTGACTCTGTTTGTGGCATGCTTTCAGAACGGCTTCTTTTCAGAACTCTCCCATACAGCTTCTCCTTGTGCAAGTGTGCTGTATTGTTGCCGTGCCAGTGACACCATCTGCAGCAAGATGTGCTGCGCTCTTTGGGGTGTCTGTGGTTGTCCTTGACTGTTCTCACCATTCTTCTGCTCTGCCTTTCTGATATTTTTCTTGGCCTGCCACTTCTGGGCTTACAGACTGTCCCTGTGGTCTTCCATTTCCTTACTATGTTCCTCACAGTGGAAACTGCAGGTTAAATCTCTGAGACAACTTTTGTATCCTTCCCCTGAACAGCTATGTTGAACAATCTTTGTTTTCAGATCATTTGAGGTTGTTTTGAGGAGCCCATGATGCCACTCTTCAGGGGTTCAATAGGAGCAACTTGTTGGCCACCTTAAATACCTTTTCTCATGTTGGTACACCTGGCTATGAGTTCAAAGCTCAGTGGGTTACAAACCAATTTTGTGCTTCAGTAAGTCAGTAAAGTAGTTAGGAGTATTCAAATCAATAAATGATAAGGGTCCCAAATTTTTGCACCGGTCAAATTTTGGTTTAATGCATTTGCACATTTTCTGTTAGTACAATAAACCTCATTTCAATCCTGAAATATTAGTGTGTCCATCAGTTATTAGATATATCAAATTGAAATGGCTGTTGCAAACACCCAAATATTTAGACTAAAAATGATTAAGTTATGGGGTGCCCAACTTTTCATTGACTGTAACTAGAGATGGGCGAATCGGTTCGCAACGAACTAGATTCGACCCAAATATTCGAAATTGTTCGTTTTCAATTAAACCGATCAATTTGGGATTCGTCTCGAATGAACAAAGATGGCTGTCGGCAATAAATTATTATACTCTGGGGTCTCTTCAGACCCCAGAGTATAATACTGGAGGCTCATGGGAGGTGACAAAAATAAAAAAAACATTGAGGCTAAGACCCAGCCAAAAAGCGCTGCGAGAAAAAAAGTGTTGGAAACACATCACGGTTTTTCCACTGCTCATTACACAGAAAGTCTGCAGAGTTTTCTTCTGTGGACTTTCTGCTTCAATTATACCTATACGGAAAACACCAGTGATTCCATAGGTATAATTGACACACTATGAAAGCGCCGCATGTCCGCTGTGGATATTTTTCTGCAATGTGTGAATGGGATTAGTCAGAATCCCATCCACTTTGCAGGCATTGTAAAACACAGTGGCTTTTGCCGCAGTGTTTCCGCCGTGGCAAAATCACAGCATTTATGCTATGTGGGGCCCTGGCCTTATACTCACTTTCTGTTACCTTTTTCTGGGGCTCATCGCGGTGTCCTGTGCTCTGTTTCTTCCTCCTTGTGACATGTGGCATTCTTCTCTGATGTCATGCACCCGGATTCACCGCTGAGGCCTGTGATTGCGCATCAGTAGTGGCATGGCCACGCCAAGTGACAGGAGTTAAAAGGCACCTGTGTTTCCATCAATATCTGCAGGGTCTTGTTGGGCAGTTATTCTCTGGCTATATAAGCTCTCATACGTGAAGTCCTATGAGTTTTTCTGCTGCTAATAGCCCCATTATGGCTGCAGCACATTTTGAATTTCTGTCTTGGCAGGGAGCAGGTATCATACACAGCAGTCTTTCTCCTCACCTATCCATTAATAATAATAATAATAATAATAATAATAATAAGTCCTTTAATAGTCCCACAATGGGGAAATTCAGTGTGTTACAGCAGCAAAGATAAGCAGATACAAATACAAATACAACATGTACAGGAATGTTCCAAGGTAAGAGGCATTACATTGATAGTAGACAGACAGATAGGAAGTAGCAGAGGAGGGGGGGGGGGGATTTAACAGGCAGAGAGATATTTCAGTTCTCTGTGTGTAATGATCTCCGCTTAGGTCGGTGTTGGTTGTACAGCCTAACCGCGGTGGGGAGGAAAGACTTCCGATAGCGCTCCTTCTCACACTTAGGGTGGAGCAGTCGGTCACTGACAGTACTGCCCAGCGCTATCACAGTCTCATGCATGGGATGGGACTTCTTCTTCTGCATGGAGCTCACCACGGACAGTATCCTTTTGTCACCCACCACCTGCACTGGGTCCAGTGGGCTCCCCAGGACAGAGCTGGCCCTTCTAATCAGCTTGTCAAATTTATTTCTGTCCCTGGTTGATATACTGCTCCCCCAGCAGGCCACTCCAAAGAAGATGGCTGATGCCACTACCGAGTTGAAGAAAGTCCTAAGAAGTGCCCCCCGGATTCCAAAGGCTCTCAGCTTCCTAAGCAGGAGCAAACCCAGGTACTTATAGGTGTTCACAATCTCGATGCCCGTCCCCAGGATATCCACTGGTTTAGGAGGGCATCTGCCTTTACGGAAGTCCACCACCATCTCCTTGGTCTTCCCCGCGTTAATCTTCAGGTGGTTCCGCTGGCACCAGTCCACAAAATCCCGGTTCAGTTCTCTGTACTCCCTGTCATCATCGTCTGTGATGAGGCCTACTATTGCAGAGTCATCAGAATACTTCTGTAGGTAGCAGCTAGATGAGTTGCACCTAAAATCTGCAGTGTACAGTGTGAAGAGGAAAGGGGCGAGAACCGTATCCTGAGGTGCCCCCGTATTACAGATCACGGTACCTGACATACAGTCTTGGGCTCTCATGTATTGAGGTCGATTTGTGAGGTAGTCTAGGATCCAGTTGGAGAGGTGGTGGTCCACTTCAGCAAGGCCCAGCTTGTCCCTCAGTAACCTGGGCTGTATGGTGTTAAAAGCACTGGAGAAATCAAAGAACATTATTCTCACCGCGTTCCCTGGTTTCTCCAGGTGAGACAGAGCCCTGTGCAGAAGGTGGATGATGGCATCATCTACCCCAATGCCCGGCCGATAAGCAAACTGGAGAGGGTTCATAGCGGGGCTCACTAGAGGGCGGAGATGTGTGAGAACCATTATTACTATAACTGATTTTCTTTTTCCCATGTAACTCTGCTGTTCGTAAAATAGCAAACAAATAACCTAAGTGACCATACTATAAGAGATTCAGGGACACTGGACTCCAAATTCAGGTTATGATGGAGCTAAAAAGATCCCTAATCTGATCATAATGAGGAAAGCTGCTAACATCCTATCAGAAAAAACACAAGCAGCTAGTCAGAAGTAGATAGATTAGCCTTATACTCACTGTGAGCTGAGAGAAGCTGCAGAATCATTTCTGAGCAGTGTACAGGCAGGTAAAGCTGTGTGGAGGTTGTGAAGAGAGACCTGCCCTTCCCCTCTCCATTTCCTTTGTTTCTATCTTGAGCTTGTTGGTTTCTAAAGAAAGACTTGCCTTAGTAACGGGGAGTGAACAGCAAATTAGGAAGGTGGTAACTGGTAAACATCTAATGGCAAGGTTTTCAGGCAGAAAACAGCAACATTTATAAATAAAGAGTGTCACATTTGGGTTCAGAATCACATGCTGTATTGAATGAGACTCTGTTTTCTGAAAAGTTAGTGACCATTTAAGACTTTTGTGGGCCCTTATTTTTCTTCACCCAGAGCTCTAGATCTGAATTAAAAGACTAGTGCAAGCCAATTCCCTTTTACAACTCTACATTAATCATACAAATACTGTTTTACAAGACTTCGATCGAAACAAGCGAAATATCTTATTATAGTAAGCACAAGGTGGATCACAACAAACCTATTATTGATGCCTGCTCGTAATTTTTATTTGAAATAGTTTCTTTTTTGTTGTAGAGAATTGCAGAATAAGTTGGCACTTCATAAATTCAGCAAACGGAAAAGTTTATAGTCTGTTTTCAAATGTTCTAACTTAATACATGCCTTGGGGCATCCTTATCCATCTAGTATTATACAGCAGGCAGTACCTGATGTTCTTAAAATGTTCTCCTGTATTACAAACAATATACTGTGAATATTCAGGAAGTCAATGATACAATGAAGAGACAAGATATGATTATCCGGCCTATTTTTTGACGGGAAAGTCTACATTCACTTTGAGAGCTACAGAATCCAACTGCAAAACTGAAATAACGCCAACACTTCCAATGCCTAGAGGAATTAGAGGCTTGGATTTGTGGCCCTTCTGTTTGCACCTTCAATCCTTGACCTGAGAAAAAGACCATAAGCTTTTTGCAACTTTTACCCATCATGTGGCAGGTTGTCTGGATTGTCACACTTCATCTTCATATTATTGCAATATTCTTCACAAATAAAATTCAATTTAGTGTGTTATTTTATATTCTATATTATGATATTCTTATCTTATTTATTTTTTTAGTATTATTATTTTATATTTTTACTATTGTTATACTTCATCTGTTTGATTATTGCAATATTTTTCAAATATATATAATTTTATAATAATATATATTATGCTATTTTTTATTACATTTTTAATATGAACAATTCCAATAATTAGAGATGGGTGAACCACTCAGGATTTTTTTTTGGGTTTGGGTGGCTCATGTCCAAGATTTGTTTCAGGTTGAACAAGTTTGGTACGAACCACACCTATAGTAAGGTTCTCAGGGCTCCTTGGAACCTATCTATAAATTATAGTGTAGAATACTCTGGGCTCCTAGGAACCTATCTATAAAACATAGTGTAGAACACTCTTAGGGCTCCTAGGAACCCATCTATAAAACATAGTGTAGAACATTCTTAGGGCTCCTAGGAACCTATCTGTAAAACATAGTGTAGAACACTGTCAGGGCTCCTAGGAACCTATCTATAAAACATAGTGTAGAACACTCTTAGGGCTCCTAGGAACCTATCTATAAAACAGTGTAGAACACTGTCAGGGCTCCTAGGAACCTATCTATAAAACATAGTGTAGAACACTGTCAGGGCTCCTAGGAACCTATCTGTAAATCATAGTGTAGAACACTGTCAGGGCTCCTGGGAACCTATCTATAAAACATAGTGTAGAACACTGTCAGGGCTCCTAGGAACCTATCTATAAAACATAGTGTAGAACACTCTTAGGGTTCCTAGGAACCTATCTATAAAACAGTGTAGAACACTGTCAGGGCTCCTAGGAACCTATCTGTAAAACATAGTGTAGAACACTGTCAGGGCTCCTAGGAACCTATCTATAAAACATAGTGTAGAACACTCTTAGGGCTCCTAGGAACCTATCTATAAAACATAGTGTAGAACACTCTTAGGGCTCCTAGGAACCTATCTATAAAACAGTGTAGAACACTGTCAGGGCCCTGGACCTACTATAAACATAGTGTAGAACACTCTCAGGGCTCCTAGGAACCTATCTATAAAACAAGTGTAGAACACTGTCAGGGCTCCTGGGAACCTATCTGTAAAACATAGTGTAGAACACTGTCAGGGCTCCTAGGAACCTATCTATAAAACATAGTGTAGAACACTCTTAGGGCTCCTAGGAACCTATCTATAAAACATAGTGTAGAACACTCTTAGGGCTCCTAGGAACCTATCTATAAAACATAGTGTAGAATACTGTCAGGGCTCCTAGGAACCTATCTATAAAACATAGTGTATAACACTGTCAGGGCTCCTAGGAGCCTATCTATAAAACATAGTGTAGAACACTGTCAGGGCTCCTAGGAACCTATCTATAAAACATAGTGTAGAACTCTCTTAGGGCTCCTAGGAACCAGAGGCATAGCTTGGGGTTCAGCACAGGGGGCGAACATGTCCAAGTGGGCCCCCAACTTGGACATGTTCGTATACCGATACTATCAGTATACAGTGAGCGTATAGTGGTATATAGCGGCTCTACACAGGGCTCTGCAGACAATTTAGGTGAATACAGGGCAGTAGCATTTTGTGACTTACAGGTGACGTCTCTGACTAATCGTTCACATTCCCCATCTCTTTCATCTGGACGGCCATGACCACTTCTTCCAGTCTCTGTAAAGTTTGCAACACAGACATCTTTGGCTCCTCACTTTTCCAGGCACCTGACCCATATTGTCCTCACCTACGCAAAGCCCCCATCCTGCTTCTACCCCCAATTATAAAATATATAATATACCCCCCCATAATGTTAAATACCCCCAAGTGCATCTTTAAATTAATAACTTCCCTGTGTACTCCCTGTAAATAGTGCCCCTTATTAATAATGCCCCAGATGTTTCCTAATTGAAAAGGGGAAAAAAAAAAACCAAGGGGAAAAAAATGATTGGGGTTTCAATACCCGGGACCCCGAGGATCAGCTGTTTGAATGAACCGTTGTACCTGTGTAAGCGCCGTGACCCCTTCTCTGTTTACACAGTGTCATTCTTTTCATAGCGGCCATGTAATGTAACTACAGCCTTGTCCTATACACATCTATGTGACAAGACTGTAACTACATCACACGGTCACTATAAACAGACAGCGTATGATATAAACAGGCGCCATAGCCCCTTCATACAGCTGATCAGTGGGGAATCACTTATCTCTTATTGATGATCTATTCTGAGGATAGATCATTAATAAAAATGAGCTGAAAAACACCTTAAGGCTAAGGCCCCATGTGGCATCCCGCAGCAAAAAACAGCTGCAGGAAAAACCGCGGCGGCAACGCATCGTGGTTTTTCCTGCAGCACTTTGCACAGAATGTTTGCAAAGGTTTCCTCTGTGGACTTTCTGCTTCAATTATATCTATAGGGAAACCGCCGGCATTTCCATAGGTATAATTGACATGCGTTTCCGCTGCGCATATTTTACTACAAAGTGGGGATGGGGGCCCCATGTGGCAAAAACTCACAGAAAAAAACGTGGCATTCTAGCAAATCCCATCAACACATTGCGGAAAAATACGTGCAGCAGGCGCACTGCGATTTCCAGAACTGTTGCAGTTTTGGAAACTGCAGCATGTCAATTATACCTATGGAAACACTGGCGGTTTCCATATAGATGTATTGAAAATAGAAAGTCCACAGGGGAAAGCTCTGCAGACCTTCTGTGAAAAGCGCTGCGGGAAAAACCACAATGTTACCGCCATGGTTTCTCCTCCAGTGCTTTTTTTGCTGCAGACCACTACGTGGGGCCTTAGTCTTAATAAAGCCGAAATGCCACTTTCATTAAATTAATTGACCCTCATATTATGCCCCTGATTCCCCCTGACATAAATACTGCACCTCTAATGACCCCTTATATCAATGACCACCCCCTTATCTTCATAATGCCTCCTAATATAAATGATGCCCCCTAATGGCTCCTTATATAAATAACCTCCCCCTTGTATTCATAATACCCCCCAATAACCCTTATATAAATGACCTCCCCATCGTCATAATGCCCCCTAATGAATCCTCCCTTATAGTTATATTTCCCCCTCCTATCCACCCCTTATACTATTAATATACCCACAAAAAAAAAGTCATACTCACCTGCGATGATGATGAATGGAGCCGCCGTCGCTTCCTCCCAGTCCACGCACAGGATGTCTGTGTCTGAGCGCGGGCGGCGCGATGTTATGACGCCCATGCTGAGAAGCAGACATCAGTATGTGGTCTCGGCGTCTTGTAAACCGCAGGCCTGTATTGGCTTGCGGTTTACAATACTGGTAAGCTGAAGGTTACGTTTTAACTAGATCGGTGTCTGCAGACACCGATGTGGTTAGAAATAAAAGATGTATTAATGGCGGCCCCCGGGTGGGCCCCCAAAAATTCAGTGGGCCCGGGGCAGCCGCCCCTCTGCCCCCCCTCTAGCTACGCCTCTGCTAGGAACCTATCTATCCAATTTATAGCTCTCTAAGGCAAATACAGCCAAAGTCATGTCAAAATGAAAGGCCTCAGAGTATAATAGGTGGAGGAGAAGGGGAGGTGGAAAAATTTTTTTAAAAAGTATTCATACTTACCTTCCTTTACCGCTTTTGGACCTCCTCGTGGCATACAGTACTCTTTCTCCGCCTCCTTGGTGAAGTCATGTGGCCATGACACTTGGCGTGCCCATTTCACTGCTGAGGCCGGTGACATGGACATACCAAGTGTCATGGCACCAGGAGAGCACCAGATGCTGCGAGGAGGTTTAAAAGAGGTAACGGAAGGTGAGTACAATTTTTTTTTTATTTTCGTCACCTACATTGGGCCTCCACTTTTTATAGTCTGGACCCAAGAGTGCATTTGGCAGCCATTTTAGTTTGCCCCAGATGAATCTCCATTGGTTCAGTTTCGTAACAAAAGCTAACAATTTGGAATATTGTTGAACCTAGCTCAGTAATCTCTCACCAATCTCTACTTATAATCCGTTTTTGTTACTGAATTCAAAAAATGTATTTGACCAAAGCTTACATGACAAATTCTGTAGATGCAGTAGCGCTGCCTGTAAATGTTGAAAGTATTGCTGTGGATCTCTATAGTTAACTGGTAAAATCCATCTGTTTGCATTATTTCACATCTGTGTGCAGCAAACCAGTAGAGGAAGTCCATTAGGTTGGGAGTAGGGAGTAGCGGTAGAGTATAGTCATGCCAGACCCTATTCCAGATGTTCCACTCCCTGTGACATCACGGGTCTCTTCCTGAGGCATGCTGAGGCCGCTGATTGGCCTCAGCGGTCGCGTAACCGCTGAGGCCAATCAGCGGCTTCAGCTGAACTCAGGAAGAGACCCATGAAAAGCCACCGGAGAAGAAGGACCGGAACGCGCCGGGCAGACACTGGAGCTTCGGGAACAAGTAAGTTTGATTTTTTTTTTTTTTCATTTTTTTCTCCTCCCCCCGGCACATTTAAAATAAAAACAAATGCCTGGACAACCTTTTTAAGAACTCAACTGGGCTGGAGCTTCCCAAAGATAGGAAAACCTCACAAGATTTGTTTCATCTTGTGTTCAGATGAAGCGATCCCCCAGTTCAGTTTGGACCAAACTTGTTCGGATAGAACCAGAAGGGAAATTATTATACTCTGGTCTCTTCAAACCATCATGACACTTGGCGTGTCCATGTCACCGCTTAGGCCTAATCACCTGACGTCCCAGAAGAGCGCTGGATGTTGTGAGGAGGCAGACTCAGAGCAATGGATGCTGCAAGCAGGCCCAAAAAAGGTAACGGAAGCTAAGTATAAGTGCTTTTTTTTTTTTTTACTTCCCCTGAGCCTCCACCTTTTATATGCTGTGGTCTGAAGAGCGCCTAGAGTATAATAATTTACCGCCATAAGGCCATTTTAATTAGTCTGAGACGAACCCCTTTAGAAACTGAACAATTTGGAATATTCAGGTCAAATCCAGTTTATTGCAAACCGATTAGCCCATCTCTTGACTGCAGAATAAAACGATGGCTGACTTACAGCTAGCTTGGATCAGCCTAACCAGGGATCTAGCTCAGACTCCTTACTCTTACCTCCTCCACTCACAGGGAGGAGGAGAAGATCAACTACCATACTAGAGGTTTCTAAGTCAAGGGCTGTACTTTCAGCTCAACTCTCAGCTTAGAGGTTTCCTTCCATTAAAGGCAAAAGAATATATTACACATACAGTAGCAATGATAACATCAATAGGATAATACACAGAATCCTAAACACAGTAGGAAATGCAATTCACTTTCTTGTATTCCCATTAGTCCTGTACTGTGACATCTTTTCAGGGCTATTTCTATCACTAGGGGTGCCCACCAGAAGGGGCAATGATGGTGGGTAGAGGGTTGACACTAAAGAAAGACTTCACCTCCACACGCACAACACCGATTACTGTGCTGGAATAGTTTTTTCTTGTGTCTGAGACAAAACAAACAGTTCCCGAGTAGTGACCAGCCTTGTGTGTGAAGGCGGCATCTGATTCTTTTGGTCATCCCATCATCTATGGCAGCTAGCCGCACGTCCGCAGTTCAACTATGTGCATGATGTATGTAGGCATGATGTGATGACATCATTGTGCCAAGGCAGCAACAGGGAACACTAAAAGGACAATGGACCAATGAGGTATTGTACTGTGTGAAGGTGTCAATGGGGCATTACATTCAATGGGGAAACTAAGGGGGTATTGTACAGTGTGGAGGTACTAAGGTGGCTTCATATTGTGTAGCCAGAAGTTGTTCTACAGTGTATGGAGCAATGTAGAATTCACTAAGAGAATATTATAATAGTAAGGACACTAAGGGATCATTATAACCTGTAGTGGAAATAAAAGAAAATTCCTACTGTGTAAGGGCACTAAAGTGGTCATTATACTGTGTGGTGGCACTAAGAAGAATTATACTCTATAGAGGGAACTAATGGACCATTATAGTGTGAGAACACTAATGGGGCTTTATAATGTGTGGGAGGGGGTACTAATGGAGCATTAAACCATGGGTGGGGCACAAAAGGGCCATTACACTGTGTTGAGGCACTAAGTGGGCATTATACTGTGGGGAGCATTGTACAGTGTGGAGGCACTAAGGGGCCATTATTCTGTTTGGGGGCACTAAGGAGGTCATTGTGCAGTGCGGGGGCACTAAAGGGCCATTATACAGTGCAGTGGCAGTACATAAGCATTATACTGTGCGGGGCAGTGTCTATACTGAATTGTGTACATTACCTATAGTACATGCTTTTCTCTTTGCTGTCCCTGGGGATTCAGAGCATGTTGGTTATTCCAGTAGTTAATAGAAAGAATGTAAAAAAAAAAACAAAAAAAAAAAAAAAAAAACAGGAGGCTGCTGGTAGCAATGGCAGGTCTTGTATTCAGTTAATGAGGTCATGATAAAGTGCAAAAACATAGAAGACTAACTGTGTGAGAATGAAGATGATAGTTAAAAGCAGTAAAGGCTGCAAGTTTAGTAAATGTAGATGGTACAGTAAAGCTATCTGGTGCCAAAGAGAATGGCCACAAAGACTACTAGTCATTTATATTACAATACAGATAGACAACAATGAGCAGGAGCATCAAGGTGCGAAGGAATGGAGAGGATATAACCAGTATAACTAGGAAATAAACTAGCAGCTAGTGAAATTAGGGAAACAGCCAACTTCAATACATCTATATATTTAGACTAAGTGGCAAGAGTGAAAATTTCAGGATATGATATATACAGTGCCTTGCGAAAGTATTCGGTGAAGAATCAACGACAAGTGGGACACAATCGTGAAGTGGAATGAAATTTATTGGATATTTTAAACTTTTGTAAAAAATAAAAAACTGAAAAGTAGGGCGTGCCAAATTATTCGGCCCCCTTAAGTTAATACTTTGTAGCGCCACCTTTTGCTGCGATTACAGCTGCAAGTCGCTTGGGGTATGTCTCTATCAGTTTTTTCAAGAGGGCGCCGCTGGAGTGGCAGCCTGTTTCAGCAGCTCTGAGTCTTTCTCTTATTTTTCTTTCTTTGTTTTGTTTTTTATCTCTCTACTTAAGGGACTTTGCGCAATGAAGAAACACACAAAGACTTGGAATTGGACCTTTGTGATACTTTTTTGTTTTTATCTGTCTTT
Organism: Leptodactylus fallax; assembly: GCA_947044405.1. Taxonomy (NCBI): domain Eukaryota; kingdom Metazoa; phylum Chordata; class Amphibia; order Anura; family Leptodactylidae; genus Leptodactylus; species Leptodactylus fallax. The sequence goes on along the minus strand of CAMRHE010000173.1, from coordinate 834,535 downwards.
TTGTTCTGCTTGAAATGGGAACTTTTGTGTCTGCAGACAATTCCTTTGTCTACTCAAGAGAGAAACTTTTGCAGCTTAGAGACACAGCAGGGCTGCATACCATCTGCCCACACATCCCCCGAGAGCTCTGGAGAAAGAAAAGCGGGGGGAGTTGCTGCAGAGCTGGAACTCTTCAGAAGATTAAAAAGAGGCGTTACCGACCAGCTCTTCCCTCCATCATTATGGGCAATGTGAGATCTCTTGCAAACAAGATGGATGAACTAACAGCGCTCACCAGGCATCATCAGGAGTTTCGGGTGTGTAGCATGATGCTACTTACAGAGACTTGGCTCACTGAAGTTACTCCTGACCCTCTGGTCTCCTGGGATGGTTTTAAACTCCTTCGGGCAGACAGGACAAGGGAGAGCGGTAAGAGGAAAGGTGGAGGGCTGGCAATGTTTGTGAATAATAGATGGTGTAATCCTAGGCACATTGTGATTAAGGAGCAAACTTGCTGTAAGGACATTGAACTATTAGCTGTGAGCATGAGACCTTTCTACCTACCAAGGGAACTATCGCATGTCATCGTGATAGCTGCATATGTCCCCCCTCTGCAAAAGCTGACGCTGCCTGCAAGGTCCTACAAGCCACACTGAGCCATTTACAGTTGAAACATCCCCAGGCTCTCTTTCTTGTGTCGGGTGATTTCAACCATGCCTCCCTATCATCCACACTGCCCAGTTTCACACAGTATGTAACCTGCCACACAAGAGACAACAAAACACTGGACTTGTTCTTTGCCAACGCGAGGGAGACATATAACTCATCAGCCCTACCGCCCCTGGGAAGATTGGATCACAACCTAGTGCATCTCCGACCTGTGTACAAGCCACTTGTACGTAGAGAACCAGCTGTCACCCGCACAGTGAGGATACGGTCTGAGGAGAGTGATGAGGCTCTGAGGGATTGTTTTGACACAACCGCATGGGAAGTTCTGCAGGATTCTTATGGAGAAGATATAGAAGGACTCACACACTGCATAACGGAATACATTAATTTTTGTGTGGACAACACAGTACCCACAAAAGTGGTGAGGTGCTTCTCCAACAACAAACCATGGATTAACTCTGATATAAAAACACTACTTAAGGAGAAAAAGATGGCATTCAGGATAAGAGATAAGGAGGGGTTGAGGGAAGTACAAAAGGAGCTGAGGCATCAAATCAGGCAGGGAAAAGCCAGTTATAAGGAAAAAATGGAAAAGCAAATGGAAAGAAAAGACATAAGGGGGGTCTGGGAGGGGCTTAAGTAAATTTCGGGTGATAAACAGTCTGTCTGCCAGAGTGAGGCAGATGTTAATTGGCTTAATGAACTAAACCTATTCTTCAACAGATTTGATCACACACCAGCTCCTCCCACCCCAGCATGTCCTTCAGTTTCCCCCACCACAATGACTTCACCCCATGCGGCTACCTCCCAACAGACCAGTAAATCCAGAAATCCGTCTTTATCTGACCACAGTCTGACCTTCACACGGCCCAGGTGAGGAAGGAGATGAAAAAGATCAAAGCGAGGAAAGCCGCAGGGCCAGATGACATCAGTGCAAGGCTAATTAAGACTTGTGGAGACCAGCTGTGTGGTATAATTACATATATGTATAATATGAGCCTGAGGCAGGAAATAGTCCCTGAATTATGGAAATCTTCTTGTGTGGTACCAGTTCCAAAGAAACCTCACCCTATGGACCTCAACGACTACAGACCTGTAGCACTGACATCCCACTTGATGAAGATCTTAGAGAGATTGGTTCTCACACATCTCCGCCCTCTAGTGAGCCCCGCTATGGACCCTCTCCAGTTTGCTTATCGGCCGGGCATTGGGGTAGATGATGCCATCATCCACCTTCTGCACAGGGCTCTGTCTCACCTGGAGAAACCAGGGAACACGGTGAGAATAATGTTCTTTGCTTCTCAAGTGCTTTCAACACCATACAGCCCAGGTTACTGAGAGACAAGCTGGGCCTTGCTGGAGTGGACCACCACCTCTCCAACTGGATCCTAGACTACTTCACAAATCGACCTCAATACGTGAGAGCCCAAGACTGTGTGTCAGATACCGTGATCTGTAATACGGGGGCACCTCAGGGTACGGTTCTCGCCCCTTTCCTCTTCACACTGTACACTGCAAATTTTAGGTGCAACTCGTCTAGCTGCTACCTACAGAAGTATTCTGACGACTCTGCAATAGTAGGTCTCATCACAGACGATGATGACAGGGAGTACAGAGAACTGAACTGGGATTTTGTGGACTGGTGCCAGCGGAACCGCCTGAAGATTAACGCGGGGAAGACCAAGGAGATGGTGGTGGACTTCCGTAAATGCAGATGCCCTCCTAAACTAGTGGACATCCTGGGGACGGGCATCGAGATTGTGAACACCTATAAGTACCTGGGTTTGCTCCTTAATAATAAGCTGGACTGGGCAGATCATATGTAGGTCCTGTACAGGAAGGGCCACAGCAGGCTCTACCTGCTTAGGAAGCTGAGAGCCTTTGGAATCCGGGGGGCACTTCTTAGGACTTTCTTCAACTCGGTAGTGGCATCAGCCATCTTCTTCGGAGTGGCCTGCTGGGGGAGCAGTATATCAAGCAGGGAAATAAACTTGACAAGCTGATTAGAAAGGCCACCTCTGTCCTGGGGAGCCCACTGGACCCAGTGCAGGTGGTGGGTGACAAAAGGATACTGTCCGTGGTGAGCTCCATGCAGAAGAAGAAGTCCCATCCCATGCATGAGACTGTGATAGCGCTGGCAGTACTGTCAGTGACCGACTGCTCCACCCTAAGTGTGAGAAGGAGCGCTATCGGAAGTCTTTCCTCCCCACCGCGGTTAGGCTGTACAACCAACACCGACCAACACCAAGCGGAGATCACTACACACAGAGAACTGAAATATCTCATTGCCTGTTAAATCCCCCCCCCCCTCCTCTGCTACATCCTATCTGTCTGTCTGCTATCAATGCAATGCCTCTCACCTTGGAACATTCCTGTACATGTTGTATTTGTATTTGTATCTGCTTATCTTATCTTTGCTGCTGTAACACACTGAATTTCCCCATTGTGGGACTATTAAAGGACTATATTATTATTATTATTATTTATTATTTTGCACATCAAGAGACTGAAATTCTTGCCCATTCTTCCTTGGAAAACAGCTGGAGCTCAGTGAGGTTGGATGGAGAGCGTTTGTGAACAGCAGTTTTCAGCTCTTTCCACAGATTCTCAATTGGATTCAGGTCTGGACTTTGACTTGGCCATTCTAACACCTGGATAAGTTTATTTGTGAACCATTCCATTGTAGATTTTGCTTTATGTTTGGGATCATTGTCTTGTTGGAAGATAAATCTCCGTCCCAGTCTCAGGTCTTTTGCAGACTCCAACAGGTTTTCTTTCAGAATGGTCCTGTATTTGGCTCCATCCATCTTCCCATCAATTTTAACCATCTTCCCTGTCCCTGCTGAAGAAAAGCAGGCCCAAACCATGATGCTGCCACCACCATGTTTGACAGTGGGGATGGTGTGTTCAGGGTGATGAGCTGTGTTGCTTTTACGCCAAACATATCGTTTTGCATTGTGGCCAAAAAGTTCGATTTTGGTTTCATCTGACCAGAGCACCTTCTTCCACATGTTTGGTGTCTCCCAGGTGGCTTGTGGCAAACTTTAAACGAGACTTTTTATGGATATCTTTGAGAAATGGCTTTCTTCTTGCCATTCTTCCATAAAGGCCAGATTTGTGCAGTGTACGACTGATTGTTGTCCTATGGACAGACTCTCCCACCTCAGCTGTAGATCTCTGCAGTTCATCCAGAGTGATCATGGGCCTCTTGGCTGCATCTCTGATCAGTCTTCTCCTTGTTTGAGATGAAAGTTTAGAGGGACGGCCGGGTCTTGGTAGATTTGCAGTGGTCTGATACTCCTTCCATTTCAATATGATCGCTTGCACAGTGCTCCTTGGGATGTTTAAAGTTTGGGAAATCTTTTTGTATCCGAATCCGGCTTTAAACTTCTCCACAACAGTATCACGGACTTGCCTGGTGTGTTCCTTGGTCTTCATGATGCTCTCTGCGCTTTAAACAGAACCCTGAGACTATCACAGAGCAGGTGCATTTATACGGAGACTTGATTACACACAGGTGGATTATATTTATCATCATCAGTCATTTAGGACAACATTGGATCATTCAGAGATCCTCACTGAACTTCTGGAGTGAGTTTTCTGCACTGAAAGTAAAGGGGCCGAATAATATTGCACGCCCCACTTTTCAGTTTTTTTGTTTTTTACAATAGTTTAAAATAACCAATAAATTTCGTTCCACTTCACAATTGTGTCCCACTTGTTGATAAAATTAAAATTTTATATCCTTATGTTTGAAGCTTGAAATGTGGCAAAAGGTTGAAAAGTTCAAGGGGGCCGAATACTTTCACAAGGCTCTGTATATATATATATATTGTGAGTATGTGAACCAGAGGGCGCTGTTGAGCGACCCAGGCCCAGGCCAGAAAAGGCTCTCAGCCACGCCTTTGTGGGGGGCGTGTATCTCCAGAAGGCTGGAGAAACCTGCTTGGAGCAGGAAATGGTGGACCAGCCTAGGACAGAGAGGCAGTCTGTCCCAGAGGGCTTGGATCCAGAGAAGACTTACAAAGACTAAGTCAGGCTCTTATTGCCCCAGAGGCTAGTTAGGGACTCAAGGAGTCAGTGAGTGCCCTAACCGTGGCATAGGTTTTTTTGTTGTTTTGCTGTGTTGCAGTTAAGCTGAATAAAGCCACGTTTATTTTACGCTTGGACTGTCTGAAAGCTATCTTTCCGGCGCCCAGTACCATGAACCACCGCTGTCCGGACCAGGACAAGCCACCATTTTGAGTTTAATTCCCCCAAGCTGTCACAATATATTTATTTATATATATTTATTTATCATGATAAATAGATAGATAGATAGATAGATAGATAGATAGATAGATAGATAGCTATAAATAGATAGGAGATAGATAGATAGATAGATAGATAGATAGATAGATAGATAGATAGACAGATAGATATGAGATAGATAGATAAATAGATAGATATGAGATAGATAGATAGATAGATAGAAGATAGATAGAATAGATAGATAGATAGATAGATAGATAGATAGATAGATAGATAGATATTGATAGATACATAGATACAAGAAAAATTAAATACATAACTAGATAGATAGATAGATAGATAGATAGGATAGATAGATAAATGATAGATAGATAGATAGATATGGATAGATAGATAGATAGATATGAGATAGATAGATGGATATGATAGATAGATAGATAGATAGATAGATATGAGATAGATAGATAGATAGATAGATAGATAGATAGATAGATATTAGATAGATATGAGATAGATAGATAGATAGATAGATAGATAGATAGATATTAGATAGATAGATAGATAGATAGATAGATAGATAGTGACATTCTTGACAGTCTTCCAATTTTGGTTGGACTTACCAACCATCTAATATATATAGGTTTATAGGGGTATCCCAACTTTTCTCAAGTGGCAAATGTCTGGAATAAATGGATCAAGCCATTGTATTTCAACATGCCCAATCCTTTTGTTCGCAGTTCTCTGGCAGTAGCTTATTTCCCTCTCTCTATTTAGAACCCATGCAATGGGAGGGGGTTCTGAGGGGCATTGAAGAATCTGAGAGCTATTTTATTTGTATGGCCAGATTAATGGGGTTATCCAGGACTATTATACTGAGCTCCTTTCCTGTTCTCAGGAAGTGACATCAAGCTCACTGGTCACATGACCATGCTGTAGCTCAGTTCCATACAAATGCTGTAACATAGTCATGTGACCAACAGACATAATGTCACTGAGTGGTGCTCAGTATCATAATCCTAGATAACCCCTTTAAGACCAATAAACAAATTGTGCTGATCCTGTCCATTTCCCCTTGGCTTATGGGAACCAGACCAATTTCCGCTCTACCCTTCAATAACCACTTGACAGTAACAATGTGTAATTAGTTTTCTTGTTACAGCCCCATGAAAAACGTAGAAATAGCGTTTGAAACTGTCATGCCATTAAAATATCTCAGACAATCTAGTGCTCCGAGAATTCCTGGAGGGATTTTGACCAAGTGTGATTTATATGCTAAATTATTTTTCCTCCTGACAGAAAGTATTGCTATGTTTTATGTAATGCAGACATATGCAAAACGTGTTGTGTCAATGGCAGTGTACAAATGATTAAAAGTTCTGTATTTAGGACACTTCATACTTTATGTCACTGACTTAGTTGTCAAAAACTTAAACTAAGGGTTCTTATTCTGTCTGGTGTACTTAAAGGGATTTTATAAACGCTTTAAAAAAAAAAAAAAACATTCAGTGTGGTCTTTGTGACCCAGAGCAGAGCTTTTCATGACCGTAAAGATGTAGCAAAGTTTAACCTGACACTTAACATGTTAAATACAATGTTGCAGAAAAAGGTAAAGGGAGTAGAGGACCTCATTGACACCTCTCATTAATCCAAAGGGCTCATTTGCATATTGTTAAAATTGGTGATATCTCAGCAATGTGGCAGCAATTCACAAGAGGTAAACATTATTTGATTCAGTTGACCCTAACCTATCTGCGGGGCTGGGTTGATATGCTGGGGTCTGGTTACCTTAACCTATCTATCTGCAGGTCTGATCTGATATGCTGAGGTCTGGTGACACTAACCTATCTATCTGCAGGGCTGGGGTGATATGCTGAGGTCTGGTGACACTAACCTATCTATCTGCAGGGCTGGGGTGATATGCTGAGGTATGGTGACACTAACCTATCTATCTGCAGGGCTGGGTTGATATGCTGAGGTATGGTGACACTAACCTATCTATCTGCAGGGCTGGGGTGATATGCTGGGTTCTGGTGACACTAACCTATCTATCTGCAGGGCTGGGGAGATATGCTGAGGTCTGGTGACACTAACCTATCTATCTGCAGGTCTGGGTTGATATGCTGGGTCTGGTGACACTAACCTATCTATCTGCAGGGCTGGGGTGATATGCTGGTTCTGGTGACACTAACCTATCTATCTGCAGGGCTGGGGTGATATGCTGGGTCTGGTGACACTAACCTATCTATCTGCAGGTCTGGATTGATATGCTGGGTTCTAGTCACAGACTCCCTTTAACTTGGCCTTTTCAATGGCTTACTGTCCTGAATGTCCCCTATCTTCAAAATCAACTATACTGTGGTGGGGTACCAAATATATATCCCCCTGCCTTGCTGTTCTCCCTTATTCAGTACAGGCTACTTTTGGCCTGTAGCCTATGAGGGGTCAGATTGTGGCATGATGGCATCATTAAGCTGGTACAGCTTCCTGGGCCACAACAGACAAACTATAAGCCAGAAGAGGTCTATCATACTGAGCTCCTTTCTCAGGAAGTGACATCACGTCCACTGGTCACATGACCATGCTACAGCTCAGTCCCATACAAAGGCTGTAACATGGTCATGTCACCAAAAGACATGAAGTCACTTCCTTAGAACAGGCACTCAGTATCATAATCCTAGATAACCCCTTTAAGACCAGTAAGGCCTGCCTGCACAGAAGGGGCATTATACTGTGTGGGGGTCATTGAGGGTGCATTATACTGTTTGGGGGCATTATAGTGTCTGTGGGTATAGCAAGGGGGCATTAAAATGTGCAGGGGCATTACGAGCGCATTTTACTGTTTCGAGGCAATAAAGGGCATTATATTGTGTGTGGGTACACTAAGAGGATATCATAAGGGGAATCATTGACATAACTTTGCTAGGGCCCCCAAAAATGCCAAATCTATCTGTGTACACGAGGTCTATTGGAGGATGGTACATGAGGTTTGGTAGAAGCTTACACAGTACATAAGATGTGTTAGAGGTTTATATATGAGTTTTACATTTTTTCCCCACACCTGCCTACAACTTTCGCACAGTACTATAGCTATTTCTTTATCATGAAGTCCACACATGCTTTGTGTTTCATAAATGTTATGCCATGCCTACATAGGCAAAAACATATTTTTTTAATCAGATGATTCTTTATTAAGTTTTTTTTGCCTATATACAATAAAAGGTAAGAACAAGAACAACAAACATTTCCCCACAAAAAATTTCTATTTAATCATTTTTGGTCCCATAGTTTAGAGAGTGGCTCGAGCTGAGAAGGAATGTACTTTTCGATGGATCGGGCAGCTGTTTCTTACAACTGTTCCAATATTTAGAATGTAATACAATAAGGAAACTCAGAAAATCTTTAAATAAGCATGAAAATTTCCTAAATACATAAGAAAAACATCAATTACTTTTCCATTGGAGATCGTATACCAGATAGGAAAGTGTACATAGGTGTTCCAACATCTTATTTTTATCTATGTTGTGATTCCAACGTGTGGTTTACACTAATTATGTTTTTTTTGTTGGTGATATTTTTATTCTGTGGCATGAGGAAAATGTGTCTAAAGGAAGCGAGACAGAACTTGAGACTCTTTGTAAAAACAGCAGTAAAGCATTACTCTTGTCAACGTCTTACTATTATATTCACACTTAAAAGAAAGTCATTGTCGGAACTGAGAATTGACACCTCACATCTCTGATTCAGATGATTACATTTCTTGTCAATACTTTGAGAAGAGCATCGAAAGAGGTCCCAGGTTTGGACCCTCAGAGATGAAATATTTTATTAAACAAAAGTCCATTCCATGGGGAAGGCAGAACATGCGACTGCTACGGGGGTCTCGAAAGAGTTGGTAATTCTCAGTTCTTGTGCTACTGAGTGGCGAAAATTTTTCTACAAGACTTCACTCGCCAGAGAATCTACATTGATAGCAAATATGGGTGGGGAATTGGTTCAATGGTGAAAAAACACCAGACCCTTCTGTTCTGGAGGGATTGTTTGGTGGATCTTTTTATTTTTGTAGGCTCATAGTGACGTGAAAAAAACAATATTCACCTCCACCGATCCCCTTCCACTCCCATTCCAACATTTTCCCAGTCCCCCTGGTTTCTGCTCCCTCTCAAACACAGGCTAATGCAGGTCACTGCTGAGGTTAGTGATTGGCTCAGTGGAAATTTTTGACCCCCTTTTAATAGTAAAAAAATTGCACTATGAGCTTTGCTATGGAGCTCCCTTTCTTCTGTAGATCCAAAAAGGATTAAATGCAGCTCCAAGAAGTAGAGTGTGGGAGTTATATACTGGACTGAGCCTGGCATCAGCTAAAAAGGACATTTAATTTAATTTTAATTTTGGTGGTGCAAGGGTGCCAGTGTCCCATTCCGCCTAGTGGCAACACCAACCGACACAGCACAGTCCTATCATGCACTTCTCCCTGCTCCTCTCTGGAATCCTTTTCTTTCTCCCCCACTGCTAGTGGTGCCCAAAGGGTCACATGATACTTTCTATCTCTTGAAGGTCAGCAGCTGCACCAAAAATTCTGTCCCCAGTCAATCCCTGCTCTATTTAAGTGTCAGTCAGTCCTCCAACTGGTGCCTGATTAATAATGTTCTTAGTGCGCTAGACCTGCAATAAGGTATTCTTGTTACCTGACCTGACCTGTGAGTTGACCCTTGGCTTGTTTCTGTCTTCTAACCTGTCTGCTGTCCAACCTTGGCTTGATATTCCTGACCTCTACATCTTTTCCCTCACCTCTCCACCTACCCTGACCACTTGTTTGTACCTGACCATTCTCGAGCTTGACCCCTGGTGCTTCACACCAATGTTTCTCGGCCCACTGGGCCAGTTGCTACTATCATTTCAGCCAACTCAGGAGGTAGCAAAGTGGCAGTCCCACTGTAGCAACGTCCAGGAGCTTATGGGCAGACTGCTTAGACAATGGCCTTAGAGGTGGCCCAAAGTCAAACCAGTTTACGTGCAATGGGTCCAGTGGTTGATAATATGGAAAGAGTACTGTGGCTTGTTGTTCGATAGCTAGAAGTCGCACCTTAGTCCTGGAGCCTAAATGGGCCACCTAGGAGAACACCACTAACATAAATCATACATGATAGGTAGAGGTAAAATCTCTCACAGATTTTGTACTAGGGCCCAGGAGCTTTAACTTACACATCCACAAAATAAATACTCCTTCTGAATGTCTTCTTCGGTTGGATGCCAGGCACAATATGTAGTAGCCAAATGGTGTTCCTACAAACTATGGAGGGGGTTGAAGATTAGACCTACATAAAGAGAGTAACCATAGGGGGAAATGTATCAATCACCAGAAAACTGGTGTAGAGGAATGATATTGAGAAGGACCTTTCTTGTACCAAATGTGCACCACAACCCCCATTCTGTGCCTCGCTTGTCACTTTGTGTGAATGTGGGCTAAGCTTGGGTGGGGTGCCCGGGCCAACATATTTATTATAACTCACGCTGGAGCCTTTTCATAGATCAGCTGTGTCCTCTTCCCGATGAAACGCCAGTCTTAATAAATTTGCCCCAATGTCATAACTATTGGTAGAAAGTTTTTTAGCACATATAATTTTCATTTTATTTCCATGTTTGCATATTATAGTCAAAAATCATACGATTAAATCCCAATATGAATAACTCCCAAATTTGCCTGTACAGAATGTCAGAACAGGTAGAATAATACAACAAATACTGTTAGCATCTAGAAGGAGAATATGCAGATTCTGTCACCGAGGCCCCGCTAACATGATCTGTATGCTAATGAAGAAAGTGCTATGCCATCATATGTAAAACGCTGAACTATTTATAGGGGATATTAAAATAAAGCAAAAGGAAAAAAAAAACCTCGGCGGGCCATTGAAGCGTTTCGGTTCCATGTCTGCTTTGTTGTTAATTAGCTATAATTAATTGATTAGCGGTGCATCAGAAAACACTATTGAGCTCTCTAATTACCAGGTCATCACATTTACAGAAACAATGTATCGGCGGTGCGGGGATTCTGCCGGACTCACACAGTGCAGGCTTTTATATTAAGTGCTTAAATTAGGCCTAAACTTGTTTCACTAGGCCAAGCCCCATTTATAATGGAGTCATTACGCACAGATCCATTAGCAGACGCAGCTCTGTATGTAATGAATGGTTGGGGTATTCAAGACCAGGATTCCAAGGTAAATCAATAAAGATGTTTTTGTGTTAATTATTTGCAAAAATGTTTTGTCCTATCAGAAGTATAACTGTACTGATGTTACCGCTCCGCAGTAGTGTAGGAAATGGGATGTAACGGTTTCCATCTCAGCTTTTATTGCTATAGATGTGATAGGTATAATTTTATCACATATTAAAGGGCATTTCATTCCATGATGTGAGTCTAGAATAGAGAAGGGAGAACCTTGCGGTATTTGTTTTGTGAATATTCGCAAGGTTTGTCCATAAGAAGTGTATACGCAGAGTATAATAAGAAGCGGCCCTGGGGAGGTGGGGAAACATAATAAACACTAGTCCTCACCTTCCCTCACCTCTTCTAGGCTCTCTCACAATCTTCTTTGATCATCTTCCATCCTCTTCTGGCCTCCTAGATGACATCACAGATCTCAAGGGACAGCTGAGGCCTTTCATTGGGTCTCAGCGATCACCTGGGGTATGCTGATGTCATGACGCTTTGACACAAGTGTATACTTGCTGTTCTGTCTTCTTACACGTTCTCTCAGTGTGCAGTCTGACATACAGCATAAACCTTCTCTGTCTTCCAAATAAACAGACTGTTTTTTCTGTAGTCTAAGAATTTATTGGTCAACAGGTTGTAAATATGGTAATGTGATGATGATATTGAAATTATATGTTGATATGTTCTGCTAAAACAGATATGCTTGCACAAGGATAATGGAGCTCAAGTGTGGAGTAGTGCAAGAGATGGCATCCCAATGTCTTGTGGGCAGGTTTCTTGCCCCCAGAATGCCTTGCTTTACCCAGAGTGCATTGTAGCTCCCATAATGCAATAGCTTCATAAGGAGAATTCAACAGGTAATGTAACTGAAAGACCACTACATGGTGCTATAACCTAATTAGACTATACATTAACACAAGTATGTAAAATGAGATTATACACTTTTAACATCAGATTCTGATCCATTGGGCAGAACACTCCCCGTCTGGTATCAAGAGATGCCACTATTAGGCTCCTCTTGTGAAAACAATACAACAAGCTCAGCTGCTGGCCTGAGGAATAGCTTACTCTCGCCAAGCTTCCACACTTTGACCTCGGCTTTACGTACATTCCCATCTTTGCTTGGGAACGTTTGAGTGATGAGGCCCAGTGGCCACTCATTCCGGTGCAACTGGCTGTCTTTCATGAGCACGACGTCTCCAGGTCTAATGTTTCGCTTGTTAGTCTGCCACTTCCTCCTTGGTTGTAAGGTAGAGATGTACTGCTTCCTCCATCTGTCCCAGAAAGCATTGGAGAGACTTTGCACTTGCCTCCATTGTCGTCTGTAAAGGTCTTTGTCACCAAAATCTCCAGATGGTGCACTCAGTACACTGGTTTTCTGGGTCAACAACATGGCAGGAGTGAGAATAGTCAAATCTCCAGAGCCGCTAGATAGCGTAGTTAATGGTCTGGCATTCATGATGGCTGAAACTTCTGCCAAGAATGTCATTAAACTCTCATGGGTGAGTCTTGTACTCCCCACTTGCAAGAAGATTGAGTCCAAGATTCTGCGTGCTATCCCTATCATTCTCTCCCAGGCACCCCCCATGTGAGAAGAATGTGGTGGATTGAAAGTCCAGGTGCATCCTTGCTCACTTAAGTATCTCTCCACATTAGTAGTGTCTAAGTTGGAGGGAATTTGAAGTTCTTTCACTGCACCAACAAAATTTGTACCTCTGTCAGAACGAATATGCTTTACAGGCCCTCTGATGGCGATAAACCGTCGAAGTGCGTTTATGAAACTTGAAGTGTCCATCGATTCAATCACTTCTATATGGACAGCTCTGCTGGACATACAAGTAAATAGAACTGCCCAGCGTTTCGCACTGACATGGATTCCTCTAGTATGCCGTGTAGCTACAGACCAAGGACCGAATACATCCAGACCTACGTTAGTGAAAGGAGGATCTGTACTGAGTCTGTCAGGTGGGAGATTGGCCATCTTCGGATTCTGAAACTTGCCACGAAGTTTGCGACAAGTAACACAGTTGAAGATAAGTTTGCTCACACATCTCTTTGCTCCAACTATCCACAGTCCAGCAGCTCGTAGATTCCCTTCAGTAAACAATCGGCCCTGGTGCTTCACTTGAATGTGGTGGTGTTGCACAAGCAACGTTGTGACATGATGATGTCCATGAATTATTAGTGGATGTTTTTCCATAAATTCCACTTTGGCTTCATGAAGACGGCCTCCTATCCTGAGCAACCCATCTTGGTCGATGATTGGATCAAGCTTCTTCAAAGCACTGTCCTTAGGAATGGATTGCTTTTTATTGAGGTGGTCTATTTCTTTGGCATAACACTCACGTTGTACTGTGCGAATTATCAAGTTCTTGGACCTCTCTAAGTTGGGAGCAGTAAAAGCATGTCTACAGTGATGCCAACCTTTGCAGGGTTTCTGTCCCGTAGGTAAGGTCGACTTGTAAGACTCAGCTATATGAACTAAACAAGCAACCGCACGAACAAGTGACTTCCAAGTTGAGAACTTGCTGAAACGATGGGATTTGAAGTGTTCGTCCAAAGTCACTGTGCGCAAAACGGATACCTGAGGGCGGATTTCCTCATCGGCGTCTGGCTCTATTAGTTCAAATGCATCTGATCTGGCAACGCAGGATGTTGGATGGTATAAGAATCTAGGACCCGTAAACCATGTTGTGTCTTTAAGGTGGCTTGGCGTGACAGATCTGGTCGCGTGGTCCGCTGGATTATGATGTGTAGGCACATAATGCCACTGCTTAGGACAAGTGGATCTCCTGATCCTTAGAACCCGATTGCTGACATAGACATAAAAGCGTCGGGTTTCGTTGCAGATATACCCTAGGACTACCTTGCTGTCCGTGTAGAACTCAACTTCCTTGATTTCCAAGTTCATTGCTGTCGTTACGAGTTCAGCCAACTCCACTGCAAGCACAGCAGCACAGAGTTCTAGCCTGGGTATTGTGTGTTCATGGAGTGGCGCCAGTTTTGTCCAGCTCATGACAAATCCTATATGGCATTGATCTTCAACGTCTATAGTTTTTAGGTATGCCACTGCTGCAATCGCTTTGACTGAAGCATCGCAGAAGATGCAGAGTCTTTGTATTTTGACTTCTGTTGATGGTACGGAAGCATAAGGTCGTGTCACATGAAGGCTGGACAAAGCTTCCAGAGACTTCTTCCAATCTGCCCACAGGTCTCTTTTTCCTACAGGAAGAGGATCATCCCAATCAGATTTCTCTTGGGTGAAGTCTCTTAACATCCATTTACCTTGGATAGTAACAGGAGCTACAAATCCCAGAGGGTCATATAAGCTGTTTATGATAGACAAGACACCTCTGCGTGTGAAAGGCTTTTCTTCCTTGCTGATTTGGAAGGAGAATGCATCTACCTTTAAATCCCAGAGTAATCCAAGGCTCCGCTGCATGGGAAGGGAATCAGTGCTTAGATCTAAGTCCTTTAGGTCACTTGAGTGATCTTGAGAGGGAAAGGCCTCCATTAATTCGTGGCTGTTGGAAGCAATCTTGTGCAACCTCAAATTAGACAGAGCAAGCATTTCCTGAGCCCTTTTGAGGAGACTGATTGCAGACTCACTTGTGGGTGTGGATTTCAGGCAGTCGTCCACATAAAAATCTCTTTCCACAAAGGATCTGACGTCCGACCCATACCTTGTTTCACCCTCTCGGGCTGAATGTCTGAGACCATAGATCGCAACTGCAGGGGAAGGACTGTTTCCAAAGATGTGCACTCTCATTCGATACTCCACAATGTCTTTACAAGGGTCATTGTCACGGTACCAAAAGAACCTCAAGAAGTTTCTGTGTTCCTCCTTGACAAGAAAGCAGTAAAACATCTGTTGTATGTCAGCCATAAATGCCACCGAATCTCTGCGGAAGCGGAGAAGCACTCCCAGAAGTCTGTTGTTAAGGTCTGGACCTGATAGTAGGACATCATTTAGCGAGATACTGTCACACCTGGCACTTGAGTCAAATACTACTCTTATCTGACCTGGTTTCTTTGGATGATACACACCGAATATGGGCAAGTACCAACACTCCTCAGAATCCTGAAGCGCAGGTGCGATTTCTGCATGGTTGTTCTTAAATATCTTCTCCATGAAGGAAAAGAAATGTTGTCTTGTCTCTGGTGACCTCTGAAGTTTCTGTTTGAGAGAGACAAATCGATTGTAGACAAGTTCCCTGTTGTTGGGTAAGCGTCGTCTCTGGGGCTTAAATGGTAAAGGTGCGACCCAACTTTTTGACTGGTCTTTCACCATTTCCTGATCCATTATGTCCAAGAACAGCCTGTCTTCTATGGACATTGTGACCCTGTTGTCTTCTCTTGTCCTATGGAAAACTGTACACCCTATGTGATCTGGCTCACCATCACAGGCATGGCCTTCACAGGAAAGGTCTGCGAAAGGACAAGGCAGGGGAGCACTGTGTGGCAACTCTTTTACCAGGAAACTACTCGGACAAGGCTGGAAGAGAGAAGGACGTCCCTTTTCAAGTGTGCAAGTGAGCATACTGTTGACTGAAGTCGGCTTGTGTGCTCCTCCTAGACAGACATCTCCTACAATGACCCACCCTAGGTCCAGTCTCTGGGCATATGGAGCGTTCTGGGGACCGTTAATTAGTCCCCTAACCTTGTGGACTCGTAGTATGTCTCTTCCGAGGAGTAGGACTATTGGAGCCTCTGGGTCCAGTTGTGGTATCAGGTGAGCTATACGCTTCAAATGAGGGTGGTGTGCTGCTACCTCCGATATAGGTATCTCTGACCTGTTGTCGGGAATCTGGTTGCACTCCAGTATGGTTGGCAGAGATAAACAGGTCTGACCGTCCATGGATTCTACTTTGTATCCAGTCGCCTTTCTCCCCGCCGTCTCGACAGTACCTGCGCATGTCCTTAAGGAGTAGGGAGAACCGGGGCCTACTATGTTAAAGGTGTCAAAGAAGGTGGACTTAGCTAAAGACCTATTGCTTTGGTCATCCAAGATTGCATATATCTTAATAGCCTTATCTCGGTGACCTGCCGGATAGACTCTCACAAGGCAGATTTTTGAGCAGGACTTTCCTCCTACAAATCCTTTACAGATCTCTGTACAATGAGAGCTGACTATCGGGGTGTCTATTGCGTCAGTGTCCATCTGCTGTACTAATGGCTCCTCAGCTTGCGATGACATCTGTGAGGGTGGTCCAGGGTGTAAAGCCGTGTTGTGTTCTGTGCTACCACATTCTGTGCATTTGACACTGACCTCACAGTTCCTGGCGAAGTGTGACGTTGTAGCGCAGCATCTGAAGCAGATGTTGTTTTCCTTGAGGAAACTCTTCCGGTCCTCCAGAGACTTCTCCCTGAAGGCTCTGCATTTTAGTAGAGGATGTGGTTTCTTATGTAAGGGACACTGCTTGCTGAGATCCTTAGGTCTATTCTCTTCTTGAGAAGACTTGAACGTTCTGTAAGAAGAACCTGTGGAGGTAACATTAGTTTTGTGAACTGCCACCGGTGTTTTATAAGATTTGACACCAGGGGCAGTGGAACATGACAAAGTAAAATCAAAGCTAGGATCATTCCTAATTCTCGCCTGTTGTCTGACAAAGTCTACAAACACAGAGAAAGGAGGGAATGGTACATTGTTAACCTGTTTATAACGGGATCCATGCATGATCCACTTCTCCTGTAGGTTATATGGGAGCTTCTGAACAATTGGATTGACACCCCTGGCAGTGTTCAGAAATGCCAGGCCTGGTAGATCTCCTTCTGCTTGAGCAACCCATACCTCCATTAACAAGTCACTCAGCTCCCTGAGCTTCTGGTAACCTCCTTTACTCACTATTCTGGGAAAATTATCAATTCTCTTAAATAAAGCATTTTCTATAGCTTCTATTGACCCATAACACTCATCAAGCCTTTCCCATACCATCTTTAGGCCCGTGTCAGGATAATTTATGTTAATGTCTCTTATTCTTTTGGCGTGTTCAGCAGACTCACTCCCAAGCCACTTTATCATGAGATCTAACTCCTCACTACAAGAAAGATCCAAGTCTTTGATGGCGTTCTGGAAAGAGGCTCGCCATGACCTGTAGCTCTCAGCGCGGTCAGTGAACTTTACAAGTCCTTTGGTAACCAGCTCTCGTTTAGCAAAGAACTTAGCAAAGTCCATGGAGGCTTGGTTATTGCCGATATGAGCTGGTGTGCTGATGTGGTGTGAGTGAGGTGTATCACCATACCTTTTGGGAGCTTCTGGCCTAGGATAGTCTGTATAATATCGTTCTGAAGCGAAGGGTGATCCTTTTAATTGTAGCTGAGGCTGTGTCTTCTGCTCTGTAGATCGGTAGTTGTGGTCGACATCGCTTTGTTGCATACTTTCCTGTTTGCGGTACTGCAGTTCATCAGGGTTGGATCTCTTGTAATCTGCATAGGCTGGTTGATGAAGTGAATCATGGTTGTTGCCTGTTCCGGAATGCTGGTGGACGTATTCTGAGACGCGCCATGCTGGATCTTGTTGATCTAGGTCTGGCCCCAGTACACTGCTGTGTTTCTCAGATTTGGGGAACTCCACGGTTTCCAGGAACTCTGCTTTGGCTATTGCGGCTGCTGCCTCTTTCTCTGCGGCCAGTTTTTCCAGAGTCGCCTGCAGGCGTGCTCTCTCTGCCTCTCGATCTGCTTGCAAGCGTGCTCTCTCTGCTTCTTGATCTGCTTGCAAACGTGCGCCTTCTGCTTGCAAACGCGCTTTCTCTGCTTCTTGATCTGCTTGCAAGCGTGATTTCTCTGCTTCTTGATCTGCTTGTCTTAGCTTCAGTTGCATTTCTTGTGAAGCAAAGGACAATCTTACTTTTGCCGCCTCAGCTTCTGCACGAGCGAGAGCAGCAGATTCTTTTATTGAAGACTTGCTGGAACAGCTTGTTCGGGACCTCGTCCTGAGTGAAGATGCCCTGCTGATAGACATTGCGTGTCTGCTTGCTGACCACTGAATGTCTCTGTGTGCACCTCAATCAGATAGAAACAGATTTCAGCGTGGTCTGAATTGTGTTGGAGGGTTGCACACTCGTTACTTGTGACTGTATGGCGGCTGCTGCAATACCCGTATGTACGACCATGTGGGTGATAGCGGCTCCGTATAGTCTAATCCACTATTGCTTGTGACTAGCATCTGTTTTACTGTTCTGTCTTCTTACACGTTCTCTCAGTGTGCAGTCTGACATACAGCATAAACCTTCTCTGTCTTCCAAATAAACAGACTGTTTTTTCTGTAGTCTAAGAATTTATTGGTCAACAGGTTGTAAATATGGTAATGTGATGATGATATTGATATGATATGTTGATATGTTCTGCTAAAACAGATATGCTTGCACAAGGATAATGGAGCTCAAGTGTGGAGTAGTGCAAGAGATGGCATCCCAATGTCTTGTGGGCAGGTTTCTTGCCCCCAGAATGCCTTGCTTTACCCAGAGTGCATTGTAGCTCCCATAATACAATAGCTTCATAAGGAGAATTCAACAGGTAATGTAACTGAAAGACCACTACATGGTGCTATAACCTAATTAGACTATACATTAACACAAGTATGTAAAATGAGATTATACACTTTTAACATCAGATTCTGATCCATTGGGCAGAACACTTGCCAAATTCCCCTGAAAATCTGGCATGCTTCTGAAAAAGGGGTGACTTGCCAGATTCCCAGAAGAGCAGGCAAATCTGCTGGGCCACCTTGGTAGCAGTCACATTGCATGTGTCTTGGGCACTTTATATGCCGTTCATGTCCAAAAGAGGGCGTCGTCAACACATTTAGTATCCAAAGGGGGTGTGGCAATCTCTCTGGTACTCCACCCTAAATGCACAAGCCTTATGACATCAACACACCCCATGTGACCCCATGTCAGGAGGCCGGAAGAGGCCGGAAGATGAATGAAGAGGGTCATGAGGGAGGCCAGGAGAGGTGAAGAAAGATCTATTATATCACTAGACTGTAACTCCAGCTATGCCATATTCTTCCTTTAAGGCTAAAGTCCCACATAGCGAAACGCAGCTAAAAAATGCAGAAAAAGAAAACGCATAGTATTTTATTCCTCAGTGTATTTCATTTTGTTTTTGTTGCGTTTTTCTCTGCTTTTTTCCTTCCCCAATTAAATCTATAGGAAAAATGTTCGCAATTCTGCAGCTACAATTAACCTGCTGAGTTTTCCAATACCCAACTTTTTTTTGCAATGAGGGGATGAGATTAACCAAAATCTCATTCACTTTGCTGGTACTGTAGAAGACTGTACGTTTTTTTTCCTGCTGTGTATGTGCAGCAACCAAATGTGCTGCGCTTCCGCAAACGTAGGGCCTTAATGTTTTTGTGTCCCACAACTGAAGGGAAAGAAAAATGGAAAAACATGTTTTGGCTCATTTGGCTAATTTTTGCTACATTTACAGGTAGAGGCAGGGGTGGGACATCCCACTAGTGCGCAAAGCAGGAGTTTCCAATGGCACTGCCTTGAATTTTACTATGATGGCTGATAGCATGCAGCCCTCAGCCGTCCTGATACACCCAGTTACATGTATGGTTGGCACTGCTGAGCACACATGATATGTCTGTGTGTGTAACATCCACGAACTGTATGTAGGTAAACACAGATGGTAAGTTTCAAGTCATACATATGTATGTAGATGGGAACAGATAGGACAACTTTACTGGTAAAAGTCATTTAGGCTAAGGTTCCACGTAGCAGCCCTCAGCAAAAAAGCGCTGAGGGAAAAACCACCGCGACAACGCATTGCGGTTTTTCCCTCAGCACTTTTCATAGAAAGTCATCAGAGGTTTCCTCTGTGGATTTTCTGCTTCCATTATACCTTTAAGGAAACCGCTGGTGTTCCCGTAGGTATAGTTGAAATGCTGCAATGGTTTTGCAAATCGCAGCCTGTCCGCTGGGTGTATTTTTCCGCAATGTATGCCATCCACTTTTCAGGAACTGTAAAACACTGCAGTTTACGCCACGTGGGGTCCCAGCCTAAAAGGGTTTTCCAGAATAGGTTTTCTAGGCCCATTACATGGATGCTCGCATGCGGCAGCAATATGCTCCTCTGAGAGATGTCTATGTCTGTAATGTCTATGGGTCACCCATCAAATTTGTCCCTTCTTTTGTCCTAACAGGTTTGTGCGGCCTCGCTGTCTTGTCTCGTGTTCTGTCCTACGGTTTGTACAGCCCCACCATGCTGTCTTGTCTTGTGTCCTGCGGCCCCACTGTGCTTTTTTCTATTGACTTCTGTTCTAAATGTCTTGTGCAGCCCTACAATCTTCAGTCATCTTTGTGCTGCTCTACCCTACTGTCTTGTCTCATCCAGTGTCCTTAAGGCATTTGCACAACCCCAACATACTGTCTTGTATTGTCTTCTGTCCGAAGGAGCTTGTGCGGCCCTACATTTCTGTCTTCAGTCGTCTATGTGCAGCTCCACCATACTGTCTTGTCTTGCGCTGTGTCCTTAAAGAATTTGTGCAGCCCCACCATACTGTCTTGTATCGTCTTCTGTCCTAAGGGATTTGTGCGGCCCTACCATTCTGTTTTCAGTCTTCTTTGTGCAGCCACCAACTGCTTGCGCCTGCCTAAGGGACTTGTGCGGCCCTACCATTCTGTTTTCAGTCTTCTTTGTGCAGCTTCACCATACTGTCTTGTATCGTCTTCTGTCCTAAGGGACTTGTGTGGCCCTACCATTCTGTTTTCAGTCTTCTTTGTGCAGCTCCACCATACTGTCTTGTCTCGTTTTATGTCCTAAGTGGTTGTGCTCTCTTATATCGTCTCCTTGTCTCCATGTATCATAATAGATTATAAACTCTTATTAGCAGGGAATGTAACATACTATTAGATTGTCAGCTCTTCGGGGCAGGATAATGTTTCAAAACTAATTGCAAAAATGTTTTTTAAAAATAAAGATATACAGCAATTTGCAATTGCCAGGTATGGGGTCAGAAAGGAATTTTTTTTCCTCCCTGAGAAAAATTTCTGGGGGGTCTTATTCTCCTTTCTCTGGATCTTTGGGTTCGGGGGTTCTTAGTTCAGACTAATAGTGGACTGCGACAAGTTCTGTGGTGTCCCCGGGTCTGTAGTGACAGTCACTGTGCCCATTATATCATTATGTGCAGGTAATATTTCATTACAATGTTGCTTACTGCCATTTAAAAATATATATATATATATAAAAAAAATATATATATATAAATATAAAATATTTTGGTATCTTTGTCTTTTGTCCTGATTTTCTCCTTACACAATAACACAATGATCATGATCGCTGATTTTTCAAGATTTTGTTAAGGATTTGCTACAGATTTTCCCCTACACACTGCAAAGTATGAAATCTGCAGAAAAAAAAAAAAAATCGACAGGACACCGGTTGAAAATTTGCACTGCTGGATGTTTTCCAGGCAGATTCTTTTTTTGCAGTGTGTAGAGATTTGTTCTGAATCTCATCTACTTTGTGGCTACTGTAATATTTTCTTTTTTACCCAATAATTCAGACAGAAAATTTGCAGCACGTACACTATGTGTAAACATACACTTAAACTGAAGATATACCCATTCTGCTTATTGCAGCAAGGATTTCGTGTGGATTGAGATGGACTATTGGTTGCCATCCAGCTTTTCCAGGAAGAGATAATACCTACTGTGAAACCTCTTTCAGAAGACCATCCAAACTTGCATCGAAAAGTGACCTTCTAGAGCGGCTTCTCAAATAATCTGCAGGGGCATCTCAATAAATTAGAATATCTTTGAAACGTTTATTTCTTTCAGTAATTAAATTAATAAAGTGACCTCCTATATTTTCTAGATTCTTTACACACAGAGTCTTCTATTTCAAGTGTTTTATTTCTGTAAATGTTGATTATGGATTACAGGGAATGAAAACCCAAATCTAAGAAAATTAGAATATTGTAAGTTCAGTTCAGTATTGTAAATTCAGTGTCACCTGCCAAGGTTTCCTAAGCCTGTAAATGGTCCCTCAGTCTGGTTCAGTAGGACACACAGTCATGGAAGACGCTGATTATGGATTGTATTACTGAATTGTTGAAATGAATGAACGTTTCAAAGATATTCTAATTTACTGAGATGCACCTGTAGTTCATATGGTCTTGACAAGGGAGTAGTATTCTGCTCTGGATAAGGGGGTGGTCTACTGGCCTAGACAAAGAGGTGGTTTCCTGGTTTGGATAAGGGATGTCTCCTGCTCTGGATAATGGGGTGGTTTTCTGTTCTGGATATGGAGATGGTATTCTTCTATGGATAAGGGAGTGGTCTTCTGGTCTGGATAAGGGAGTGATCTTCTGGTCTGGATAATGGAGTGGTCTTCTGGTCTGGATAAGGGGCGGTCTTCTGGTCTGGATAAGGGGGTGGTCTTCTGGTCTGGATAAGGGGGTGGTCTTCTGGTCTGGATAAGGGAGTGATCTTCTGGTCTGGATAAGGGAGTGGTCTTCTGGTCTGGATAAGGGGGTTGTCTTCTGGTGCACCACATAACATTTAGCTGCTGTCATGTACTAAGCTCAGTGTAATAACTCACCTATGACATAAATGACATGGTATATTTTATTACTTGGTGAGTTTCTGGTGTGATATCTATGGCCGTGGATCCTCTGTCACATCATTGTAACCACACAGTCATTGTGCTGCTGCCACTTACCAATTCACACTCTTGTAGTTTGTTCTGTGCACTGTCAAAGTCAAAATGACCGTATAAACACTCCATGAATTCGGAGATGGGGTCCTTGTAGGTGTAACATTCCTGTAGAGGTAAAAGATGGTAAATATGAGCAGCACTATCAGGAAAGCCTCACTTATGAGCAGCTCCCACCCTGCAGTAAAGATGGCGCCACATGCCGGACATTCAGATGAGAGCACCCATAACCAGCGCTGCGCTCCCTTCATTCTCTGGATCTCTGGGGGGTCTCTAGTGATGGCTGACAACATATTCAATACTAATTCATTGTTGTTACCCACGGCAGCCAATCAGAACTCAGCTTTCATTCCTTAATCTGCTCTGAAAATACAAAAGCTGCACTGTGATTGGCTGTTTTGGACAACACGGCGGCTCCTATTTAAAACCATTGACCTCATCTAGACAGAATTGTGACGTTCTCACCTGCTGGATCACCTTCACCAGATCTTTCAGGACCTGCCGTCTCTTCCTTACATCCTTGTCAGTGATGACGGCTGTGGTCAGGTATCGGAGAATGTGCGAAATCATGGTCTGAATGGTGTTCCGGTATCTGAGGGAAAAAAACAGATAAACTGACCTGTTCTCTTCAAGGGTGAATTCACATGTGGCAGATTTGTTACAGAAATCATCCAACACCACTTGATCTGAATCTTGAGGTTTCATGTGGCTAAAAAACTTTGCTTTCAGGCTAAGGTCCCACGTATCGAGTCACAGCCAAAAAATGCTGTGGAAATGACCACCACGTTTTATTCCACAGCGTTTTCCACAGAAAGTCTGAAGAGTTTTCCTCTGTGGACTTTCTGCTTCTAGTATACCTATACGTAAATCGCCAGCGTTTCGGTAGATATAATTGACATGCTGCGATTTACAAAAACTTGAGCGTTTCCGCTGTCGATTTTTTTTCTGCAATAGCCAGAATCCTATTCACTTTGCAGGTACTGTAAAATGTGGCGTTTTTTGCCGCAGCGTTTTAGCAACATGGGGCCCCGGCCTCAATCTGGCTTTTATGTCCCTCCCACATGTCACAGAACTAGGTGCTTGAAAATTTGACCATTGTCAGATCTTAGCTGCACCGGCTACATCCTCGATTTGCTTGTCCTTCTTAATGTTGCAATTTCAATGTTGAAATTCTATATATATAAAGTTTAGAACTTTCATCTACCATCAGTAAAAGGTTGTTGCTATTTTTCACATTTTTTTTTGTAATTTTTAATGTAAATACATCATTCTGCTACTGGCACTGCAGCCATTAATTCTAGAAAGTTATCATCTCCGAGACTCCAGCCCTGCGCTTTACATTTATGAAATAATCTATTTTGTAGAATTTCAGTTAAGGGGAAAAAAGATATATTTCTACAAGAAAACCCCGAGCTGAAATACAAATTGTCTGCCTGATAATTGGTCATTTGGAGCCTTTACTTTGTAAGTGAATACCATTAACACAAGGAACCCGAACCATTCAAGTAAAAGAAAACTCTGAATTCCCATCACTATAATTGCCAGGAATGAGTTATCTGCAGCGCACCTGAAGCCTTACACACATTCCCTAGGCAAACATTGCTGGGAATTTTTTTTTTTTTTTGGTAGGGGGGAGTGGTAAAATTGCACAAGATTATTTCTTAAATGACATAAAATTACCGCGCACCTACAAAAATAGCTGTGGGGCATAGGAGTGCATGTCGTGAAATGCTGTGAGTACATTACCTTGCCCTCTAGTCCTGCAGTGGTCTTTGGGATCTGTTTATCTAACCCTTTGATCCTAAGAGCTCATGTACAATGGTGAGAAACCTATATGGCAGTGCATGGAAACCGTGCTGCTCCTAAGCATGGAGCCTCGCTGCCCTACAGCCTTCACTGGAGACACAGAAGTAGCAGAGATAACCCGGACCCGAGTCATTGCAAGAATATTTTTTTATGACTTTTCGTTGGCTTTTGCTGTCTTCTGTGATAAGATATCACGCTGCAGCAGTTTAACCAATTGTAGAAGTTCAGGTTAACTTTACTTTATAAATATATATTTATTAAAGATGGGTCAACTGCTTTGTCACAAGCTGGGTTTGACCAGAATATCGCAAATTGTTTCATTTTTAACAAAACCGAACAATTGGGGTTTAGTTTGGACAAACTAAAATGGCCGCGACATGCACTGCGGTAAATTATTATACTCTGGGGTCTCTCGCAATAGGTGGAGGCCCAGTGGCGGTGACAAAAATAAGAAAACATTTATGCTCACCTCTTTTGGGCCTCCTCGCACTATCCAGCGCTTTCCTGGTGACATCATGTTCCTGGGGTCACCACTAAGGTCTGTGATTGAGCCACAGCGGTGACTGGGCCTGCCAAGTGTCATGACATCATGATGTTCGACATGCCCATATCACCACTGAGGCCCAATCACAGGCCTCACCAATGACCCCAGGTGGATGACATCACAGAGTAGACCAAGAGAGAACGCCGGACACTGCAAGGAGGCCCAAAAGAGACCAGGGAAGGTGAGTATAAAGGTTTTTTTTTATTTTTTACACCTCCCCTAGGCCTTCACCTAATATACTGGGCACTCTGAAACATGTTGGACCCGAAATGAAGCAGAACCTTGAACCACCCAAACCTAAACAAATCTCAGGTGGTTTGCCCCTTCTCTAACATTTTATTTTCATTATTTGTCTGTTTTGCAGTCATGGCAGCACCTGCTCACATTTGCTCTACTTTGGAGGTGCTGTCTGACTTTTTTGTTTTTTGGTTTTTTTTTTTTGCAGTTTAGATAGATACATAAACAGACAGAAAATACATAAATAATTTATATAATTAGATACAGTCATTAAAAGTTTGGGCACCCTATTAATCTTAATCATTTTTAGTTCTAAATATTTGGGTGTTTGCAACAGCCATTTCATTTATATATCTAATAACTGATGGACACAGTAATATTTCGGTTGAATGAGGTTTATTGTACTAACAGAAAATGTGCAATATGCATTAAACCAAAATTTGGCCAGTGCAAGTATGGGCCCCTTATCTTTTATTGTTTGATACTCCTAACTACTTTTTACTGATTACTGGAAATTGGTTTTGTAACCTCCTGAGTTTGACTTCTGGGTGTTCATCATGAGAAGTATTTAAGGTGGATTGAGTTGTTCTCTATTTGAATCTCCTTGGGGTGGTTGGGCTCCTAAACACTCTAATGATCTGAAAGATTGTTACTAGTTGTTGGGGGGTAAGTTGTTTAGAGATTTATGTGTTTATGTGGGTGTAGTGGGCAGGGGTTCTTGTTAGCCAGGTGGAGGCAGAATATCAGGGAGAGGGTGTGAGAAGTCGGACAATCCACAGACCACCTCGAGCTGCAGCATCTCTTGCTGCAGTGGTGTCCTGTGCATCGGTCCATACAGCACACTTTGCACAAGGAGAGCTGTTGGGAGGTGTGCGCCGTTTCTGAAGCACGCCACAAACAGGTCGCCTGGGTTGCGTACATTTGGACAAGCCAGCTTCATTTTGGAAGAAGGTCCTGTGGACTGATGAAACAAAGATTGAGTTGTTTGGTCATACGGTGTTATGCTGGCGTCAAAAAACACAGCATTCCAGAAACACTTGCTCCCACTGTAATTTGGTGGAGGTTCCATCATGCTTTGGGGCTGTGTGGCCTGCCGCCCGGGAATCTTGTTAGTTGGGGTTGCTGGATTCAACTCAGTATCAGCAGATTCTTGAGAATAATGTACAAGAATCAGTGCGTTTGGTTCGCCGGGGATGGATATTTCAGCAGACAATGATCCAAAACACAGCTCCAAATCTACTCAGGCATTCATGCGAGGAACAATTCCATGTTCTGGAATGGCCATCCCGTCCCCAGACCTGAATATCATTGAACATCTGTGGGATAATTTGAAGCGGGCTGTCCATGCTCGGCGACCATCAACTTAACTGAACTGGAATTGTTTTGTAAAGAGGAATGGTCAAAAATACCTTCATCCAGGATCCAGGAACTGATTAAAAGCTACAGGAAGCGACTAGGGCTGTTATTTTTGCAAGGAGGATTTACTAAATATTTGTCACTTTTCTGTTGGGTGCCCATACTTTTGCCCGGTCAAATTTTGGTTTAATGCATTTGCATATTTTCTGTTAGTACAATAAACCTCACTTCAATCCTGAAATATTACTGTGTCCATCGTTATTAGATATATCAAATTGAAATGGCTGTTGCAACACCCAAATATTTAGAACTAAAAATGATTAAGATTAATAGGGGTGCCCAAACTTTTTCATATGACTGTAGATAGATAAATAGATAGAAAGAATCTGTGGAAGAAGAACAAAAAGTATATCAAATGTTCTAAGAAATACTTAAGGTTTCGGTCTATTCTGTAAGGAAACACCATTGAGAATGAGTGTCAGCTATACGTGTCAGTCAATGACAAGACAGAAACTGAGAAACAAGCACAATGTTGTTAAGGAATGACAAATGGTCCCCAGTCAGCTGCCCGTCTTCATGATTGATAGTGAAGATGTCATGCATGAAAAATTGAGATATGTAGAGATATATACAGGGGGAATAAAATAAGGCTGAAGTTTCATACATCTTCTTCCTTGTAAATATCAGATAATAGAGCGGTGAACTCCCAGCCCTAACTTACTGGTGAATAGTTTTAATGGAATTAGATGAAAACTTGGTCATATGTGTAGATCTGGAGAATCTGACCACGAAAGTCACAAAATCTCAGTCAATATAGAACCTAAAATATAATAGGGAGATACAGTAATAAAATGCACGATATGCCCTTCCTTACCTTGCCTCTTGGCTTGACACATCCTGAGGTGAGTGGAAAGAGATGAGACGACCAGCTTAGAAAAAAATTCTTTGGTTATGTTGTTAGTCAAGTTTAGCTGGTCATCCTGAGCTAAAAGGACAGAAGACATCTGTGTGACCAGCCATAGGCTACATACAGTACTGTGCAATCGATTTAGGCAGGTGGGAACAAAAATGGTAGAGAGTAAGAATGCTTTAAAAATAGAAGTGTTAAAGGTTGTGCTCCAGTTCTTATTTTACCGCATAGTTAGGCTTAAAATTACAAATACTATATACTCACATCTCCGGGGATCCAGTGGAGAGCCTCCAATGTGGCATGTGCAAGAGTACGTGGCTTAGCGCTGATGCTCCGTAAGTATACAGTGGGGAAAAAAAGTATTTAGTCAGCCACCAATTGTGCAAGTTCTCCCACTTAAAAAGATGAGGCCGGCCTGTAATTGTCATCATAGGTAGATCTCAACTATGAGAGACAAAATGAGAAAACATATCCAGAAAATCACATTGTTTGATTTTTTAAGAATTTATTTGCAAATTATGGTGGAAAATAAGTATTTGGTCAATAACAAAAGTTCATCTCAATACTTTGTTATATATCCTTTGTTGGCAATGACAGAGGTCAAACGTTTTCTGTAAGTCTTCACAAGGTTGGCACACACTGTTGCTGGTATGTTGGCCCATTCCTCCATGCAGATCTCCTCTAGAGCAGGGATGTTTTGGGGTTGTCGCTGGGCAACACGGACTTTCAACTCCCTCCAAAGGTTTCCTATGGGGTTGAGATCTGGAGACTGGCTAGGTCACTCCAGGACCTTGAAATGCTTCTTACGAAGCCGCTCCTTCGTTGCCCTGGCGGTGTGCTTGGGATCATTGTCATGCTGAAAAACCCAGCCATGTTTCATCTTCAGTGCCCTTGCTGATGGAAGGAGGTTTGCACTCAAAATCTCACGATACATGGCCCCATTCATTCTTTCATGTACATGGATCAGTTGTCCTGGTCCCTTTGCAGAGAAACAGCCCCAAAGCATGATGTTGCCACCCCCATGCTTTACAGTAGGCATGGTATTCTTTGGATACAACTCAGCATTCACTCTACTCCAAACACGACGAGTTGTGTTTCTACCAAACAGTTCTACTTTGGTTTCATCTGACCATATGACATTCTCCTGATCGAGGGAGATTATCAGTGGTCTTGTATGTCTTCCATTTTCTAATTATTGCTCCCACAGTTGATTTCTTCACACCAAGCTGCTTGCCTATTGCAGATTCAGTCTTCCCAGCCTGGTGCAGGTCTACAATTTTGTTTCTGGTGTCCTTCCACAGCTCTTTGGTCTTCACCATAGTGGAGTTTGGAGTGTGACTGTTTGAGGTTGTGTACAGGCGTCTTGTATACTGATAACAATGTCAAACAGGAGCCATTACTACAGGTAATGAGTGGAGGACAGAGGAGCCTCTTAAAGAAGAAGTTACAGGTCTGTGAGAGACAGAAATCTTGCTTGTTTGTAGGTGACCAAATACTTATTTTCCACCATAATTTGCAAATAAATTCTTAAAAAATTAGACAATGTGATTTTCTGGATTTGTTTTCTCATTTTGTCTCTCATAGTTGAGGTCTACTTATGATGACAATTACAGGCCGGCCTCATCTTTTTAAGTGGGAGAGAACTTGCACAATTGGTGGCTGACTAAATACTTTTTTCCCCACTGTATACTTACGGAAACACTGGTGGTTTCCCTATAGGTATTATGGAAGCAGAAAGATCGCAGAGGAAACCTCTGCAGACTTTCTGTGAAAAGCGCAGCTGAAAAACCGTGATGTGTTGCCGCCGTAGTTTTTCCCGCAGCACTTTTTTGCTGTGGGGCCTTAGCCTAACACTTACATTTTTAAAAGTATTCTTACTTCGCAGAATTTTATCCTAGACTCATGCATATGGTGGGATATATAGCTCCTTCACCGTCTCTATACATTCCTGGGCCATTGGAGTGAGCCAGACAGAAAATCAGAATTCAGAGAGGAAAGGTCTCAGAATCCTGATGTGTTATCAAAGGTCTTGGCGTGAATGAGGGGCCCCAGATCCTGACCTCCAAAGGTCCCTCTGCTACATAAAATATATCATCATTTTAAATAGCACAATGTAGTTAGTGGCCCATTTATTTAGGGGCCAAGTTACGCCTTTGCACTTGCACCTTTACTTCCTTGTCCGTTTCTAGGAGCTTGATCCATAAGCACCTGGAGCTCCCCCTACATCCACCCCTATTACCAGTCATACCAGTCAAGAGAATGCTGATTCCACTCTCATCCTTGAACCCAGCAAGAGCTCCAGGGTTCTACACAGGAAAATGCCACCACTGTCATGGTCACCACCTATTGCTCCAGGTGGAGGTCATGCTGTCAAATGCAAGATCCCCGTTGCCATTCCCAGGGCTCGTCACAGCCAAAAGCATAGTCCACTATAATATCCCATATCTTTATCTAATTTTTTTTTTTTTTTGGTGTATACTGACATACTGTACGTATATCGAGCAAACAAATGACAAAAGGACATTCTTTTGGCCTCCGTATGACAATAGCAGGCTATGGACGGGTCTAACATGTACATGGGGAACTTTTCTGGTGTACACATGGTTGAATCCAGATTTGTGTGGGCCCTTAAGTTACAGAACCTTAGTAAGCTCCTTTGTGGCACACCTCATAGTGACAGTGTGTAGAAATCTCATCTACAGTGCTGCTATTATGGATGGGACTCTATGGTGCGCCTACACACAGTATAAAGCCCACTTTATGTCCTCCTACAGTATAATGCCCCCGGACAAAGTATAATGTTCCCTAATACCCTCACACAATCTAATACTAATACACAGCATAACGTCCCCTGCTGCCCCACACAGTATAATGGCTCTTTATTCTCACATAGTATAATGCTTCCTTATGTCCCCACATAATTTCCCCACATTGTATAATGCCCCCCATATAGTAAAATGATTCCTTATACCCCCCCCATACTGCATGCTATTATTGGCGAGGCCCCACAGAGCAAGCAGTGAATATGGATTTCATCAGTAGACACTGCGCTTAGTTCCCTGGACTCCCTGGCCCTTCTCTGCTCCAGGCACCGGTACACACAACACTCAGGGGGTGTCCAGGGAGCTAAGAGAGGTGAGTACTGGTGAAATTCATACTCACCACCCTCTCCCCAGCCTATTAACAGTACAATGGCTGCTTCCATCTGTACTAATTCGGGCCCAGCATGCTTCGCCAGACGCTGTGGGCCTCACAACTTACCTGGGTTCATCAAGTGCTAGCAGCAGTCCTGTATATAGAGGAACAATGTAAAAAAAAGTAGAGGAAAAATGTGATGTGAACACAGCCTAACTGCTTGGGAGACTCCACTTAAAAAGAATCATGTAGTGAAATTCAGAAAACAAAATGATAAGCTCAGTTGATGTATCTTCCACCATAAGAGCTGGACCTGGGGGTTGTAGGCCAGAATGTTCTCTCGCAGAGTATGAAAGGTCTCATGTTCCTCCACCGTCATTAGACTGCACTTTGTCAGTTTCCTTCAGATGTCCGACTTGTTTATTTAGCTATTATCTCTCTAGATGGACATTAGAGCTGCTTTTATTCCAATTGCTGTGTCTTATCATTCCCAGATACATTATGTTTTATCTGGTTTTATCTTGTGCACCTCCTATGAGCTAAAATACTCGATTATACAATCTCCAGTTTGGTGATAAAACTTTGTTCCTTTCAGCTGAAAACTCTGTGATTCAGCACAAATTGCAGAAGACCAATTGAAGCTTCAGGCGCAGATTTACTGAATGGTGGTTATAATGCTCTGGCTATTACAAAGTTATATGGATGAAGAGGAGTTACGTTAGGTTCACACCTGCATTTGGGTTTACATTCTTTGGGTCCACTTGGGGACCCAAAAACGGAAACCCAATCCGCTTAAAAAACAGTTACCCACGAAAACCCGCAGACCTCATAGACTATAGTGCGGTCCACCAGGTTTCCACCCGGTTTCCTGCTTGCAGGACTTTTCTCTCTGCATTTTTTATGCGGATTCGGGGATAGACTCCACGAACGAAATCCAGGCACAGGTGTGAACCTAGCCTTACTTTCAGCTCTTGGACCCCATTGCAAAATCTGTACCCCCTCTCACACACATACAATACCCATTTATAATACTACAACTAGAGATGAGCAAATCGATTCTGCAGAAGTGGAATTCGATCCAAATTTCAGGAAATCTTCGATTCTCCACGATTTCGGATTTACTGATGCTTTGCGATAACGAATATTTAGTAAGGACCTTTGTGACCTCAGATGGTCACATGATGTTCTCTAGTGATGTGATTGGGTAGACGTGTCTTTGCTTGTTAGCAGATCCTTCCACATGAATAAAAGTTGTCCGCGCTGGAGAGAGAGAGAGACATGACTGCGGCATCCAATGGCTTCCACCATTTTGCTGCCCACCCCGGCTCTCTGAAGGCCGGAAATTTCTGTTTATTCGCAGTAAAGTAACTTCGAATAGAATTGCCGAATCAAACTTCTGAGAAATTCGCTCATCTCTAACTACAACCAATATTAATAGCAAAACAGGTTTGTATATATAAACCCCAAGTGGGTTTTCTCCCGATCAGACATACACCAATGCAAAAGGCAGCATCACAAACAAATCCCGAACTAGAACAAAAAGATGCGCAAGTGGCAATATAAAAACGGTAATACTTAGTTATTAAATAGTTAAAAAAAGATACACCACTCTGGTTCACAGAGTCTAAGGCATTCATCAGAGCCCGCTGCAAGGCTAGATGGACTTGGCTGGTCATGAATGAGTTTGCAACCCCAGAACAAGATTTCCGAAAATAGGCGCACTTGCAGGCTAAGGATCAAACCAGAAACGCTATGGTGGGCAGAGAGAATAATATACAAACCAGGAGAGTATGAGGTTAGTCAAAACGAAAGCAGAGGAATAGCAGACATCCAGGACACAATCAAGTTCTGGAGGTCACACATAAAGCCAAATCAGCAAGAGAGGGAATAATCAGGAAAGCAAGCCAAAATTAGTAAACCAGAAAATCAGCAGAAAACAGGGAAGGTACTGGAAGTAAGTTCTAGAGTAAGGTCTAGAAAACTAAAGCAATCATATGTAGGTGCTAGGTGTCAGAACCAGAATTATTTGCCCCAGCTCAGCCCTTGATTGGCTCTGCTCAAACCACTGACTGGCTGAACCAACCCAGCCAAACATTGACTGATAGGCATAGCAACCTTAAAGCAACAGGCATGCGGCAAATGTAGATCTCCCCCAGAACCTCTGGTGACTGCTGGGTGGGGAAGTGGGATCATGAAAATTTAAGCTCCTGACTTTACCTTTAATGGGGTTGTTGGAGGAGTAGTAATATGCTTACTTGGCCCCGGAGGTCACTGATGATGTACTCAGGGGTTCTGGTGACATGACAACCTCAGGGTCATATGATCCAATACAACGTTTGGTTCCTCGTTTGCTCTGCCTGAAAGGTCACTCTGCCCCTCCTTCCCTGATCTCACAAGTAATTATTTATCTGTGCTGTGGTGGCTGGCTTTACTATAGTCAGCCATCCCTGTTAGATCGGTGAAGGAGAGGGGCAAATTCTGCATAGGATTACATAACACGGGGGTGGGGATGTCACCAGAACCCTCGGGTCCATCATCAGCTATCCCCGGACCAGGTAAGTATATTACTACTCCCTGGGTAACCCCTTTAACTAATGTTCCAATTTCCCATTTAGTGTCCATTCACGTTACACTTTGGCCGTTCACAGACATTTAACATTGAACGCTATGTGAATGAAAGCTTTTCTGTTGGCATCCATTTCCATCCATAACTGGATCCCCAAAATGACCGGCCAAAATACAATGTGAATGTACCCCTAGCCCTAAATAACCATTTTTTATTTTTTATTTGGAAATACTTGAGTTTACTTCATCAAATAACCATTGAACGCCCTCAATGGAAAAACATCCAGGGGTTAAAATCAATTGTGAAATTCTTCCCGTGCCTACTGTACATTTGTTATTTCCATACAGTTCTTTATATTTAGATTCTCTCGTGTGAGCTCGCTTCTTAACATCTACATAGGAATTGGCTGCCTCCTTGATGATGTCTTGAAATCTTCTTTTACACTTCTTGTCGAAGTATAAATATGGACTTCATCCAGCCTTCCCAAATCTAAAATGTTTTGGCTCAGGAGAGCTGGTATGGAAGTCATTTCCCTTTTAGGTGCAGTAGCTGCAGTACACAGACTCAACAAAAGCATAAAATATCATTAACATCTGATTCTGAAAAAGTTGACAAGCCGGCCTTTGTTGTGTTGGAACAGGAGCCTAAGGAGGGATGTTCTACATTACCATATCTACAACAATAATATACCTATTAGCTGCCTAAGAATACAAATATCGCCTTCATTTGGGAAGGGCTTACAACTCCGACAATGTGTCTATTGTTTTGGGAGCTAGGGTTTTTTAGATATTTTTCATGGCACGGGAATGAAGTAAAGCGTGTCGCCGTTGTGGATAAGGAAGATTTGGCAACAATCGACCAATCGTATTGATCTATTTAGAAAATAATTTAAGAGGACAGGAACGAAGTGAGTCAGATGCTCCCGTCAATGTTAATAGCGCAGGCAGTAGATTGTTTCCATCCATGCACATCTATGATTTCATAGTTTGCTTCAGACATACGCACAAATGAAATGAAGACAATGTTTACTGATCTTAGATCACTTTTCATTACTTACTTATGGTTTAAAGGACCGCTACAGCTAAAAGCTTACTATTTAACCCCTAAATGATCAGAGTGTTTTGATACTTTTTTTTTTTTTTAAAGCAATATGACATCCATTGCCCTGTATTGTCTATTTTTTTCAAAAAAAAATTTCCTGTATTTTTTTTTCTTTTTACTATTATTTTATCAATTATTGGTAAATGTTAAATACATTTAATATTTTAATAAATATTTTAATAAAATAAAACACATTTAATATTTTACTAAAAATGTATTAATATTTATTTTTGTTTGATCTAATAATTGTAATAAATTAGCCAATTGTTATCCCACTGCAATTTATAGTAGCATCATAATGGATGAGATTAACCAAACCGCCCATTGACTTTATACACTCGATTATACAATCGATTGACAGCTAACTCTGTAAGGACATGTTTATATGTCTTTGCAAAATTAAGGAGCTGCAAAAGCAGGGAAGAGCTCTCCAGTATATACCAGGAGGTATCAGTCACAGTAAGGCTACGGCCCCACGTTGCGGAAACGCAGCTTTTTTTGTTGCAGATTTTGCTGCGTTTTTTTGAGCCAAAACCAAGAATGGCTACAAAAGGAATGGGGAATATCTAGGAAGTTCTTATACTTCTACATTCTGCTCAATAGACTCCTGGCTTTGGCTCAAAAAACCGCAGCAAAATCTGCAACAAAAAATCTGCAATGTGGGGCCATGGCCTTACACGAAAAATGTGCAAACAAACAAAAAAGTAATGTTAAAAATATCCTCCAAAAGTCTATTATGAGCTTATGTGGGGGCATCATTTGTAAATAAATTAATGTATTACATATTAATTTATTTATTAAAAATAAGATAAAAAAGTCAAATAAAAAAATAATGCCACACCCACGTCACAGGTCCTGGCCGCACCCCCAGCAACATAAATAATATAATAATACAAAATAAATAATATAAAAATTACCGTGACAGAGAGGAAAAAATGTTTTAAATATTTTTTAGTAGCACTTTTGTGCTATTAAAAAAACATGAAAAATGTGAAAAATAGACGTTTCCCCTTTTTGTTTACATTGTCTCATATATAAAAAAAACATACAAAGACAAAAATGACATAAAAATAAAAGACACAACAATTTTAATAACCCAAATGAAAAAAAAAAAAAAAAATATATATATATATATATATATATATATATATATATATATATATAATAGTCCTCAAAACCACATCTACAAAAAAAAATTAAAATAAAATGTGTCGAGGTCATTAACCATCATTATCATTTAGTACAACAAATTCCATTGAAAAAGACAAGTTAAAGTTTCTACCACCTGTGTATTTAAGACTAGTGCTACATGGCGACTCGTGTCACTTGACAGCTTGTCGCATGAAGGTTGCGTGTAACTGCAGGTGGCTGCGACTTCTGTCAAATTGATGTGGGCACTATATAAGCCAAACTATAGTGATAAACTCACAGACAAGCCGCAGTCACAGGTGACTGACATTAAAGTGGTTGCACACAAGCAGTATTGTGATCTGCAACCAAAATCAAATAGAATTGGATTTTCTGTGACAGTAAAGTGATGCTACATGTTGCACCATGGCACCATTGAAAATCATTAGATACAATGTCACAATAATAAGCCCTAGCCATATTGTCAAGGTAAAGGGAGTGTCACCAGACCCCAGCATATTATCCCAGCCCTGCAGATAGATAGATTAGTGTCACCAGAACTCAGTATATCATCCCAGCCCATGCAGATAAATAGGTTACGGTCACCTGAATCAAATGGTGTTTTCCCCGTGTTTTTGAGATATCGTTATATTTATCTATATGGAATGAGCTCTTTGGAGCAACAAGTGTGCTGTCATTGCTCCAAAGAGACTGGCCTGAGTCCTATTTACTGTGCATGCATTGTGAGCAGCAGCAAGTGCAACAGAACTCAGGGACATTCAATATTTGATAATAAGTATACCCTGCCTAGCCCTGTTAACCAAAGGAAGAAGCGAGTGGTGGAGGGTAGCACAAAGCAGTGGGAGACTTACCTCTTTGGAGCAACAGCAACGCCCTCATTGCTCCAAAAAGCTCATTTCCATATTGACAAAAATGGTGATATCTTGGCAATGGAGGCAGCGATTCACAAGGGGAAAACACCATATGACCATAACCTACCCATCTGCAGGACTGGGCTAATATGCTGGGTTCTGGTGACACACTCTCTTTAAAGGTTTATATTAAATCTCACACATATTACATCGTCTATTTTCTCAGAAACAAGACTTCACAATGACATAGTATAAGTTATGTTCACTATGTCACTAACCACCCCTACAGCATATCAGGGGTACAAGCTGAACACTCCCTTTAATTCATAGGTGTAAATCCTGGAATAGGAATCTGTGCTGTTTCTCTTTGCATACTTTGTTCATCAGCAGGCTTCAATGGAGATATTATTTTACAGATTTTAGCCTCTTTGTATATATTATATGAATAATTTAGTTTATGTTTAGTATTGCACTTGTGTTCTGCTGAGCAAGCTGCAGGCAAAATTCTGTATCAGTGGTTAATAGCTCATTTTTATCATTTCTGGAGATTCTAACACATGCAAGATGATGAGAAGTCATTAGTGAGTCTGATCCTGTTATGATAGCTAAACTACAACCCTCAGTTAAGTGGGCCATGACTCCATGTTGGTGAGTCTCAGCTACAGGCTGTCAGAGTATGCTGGGAGTTGTAGTTTGTGACCAAACCTAAAGCCATGACACAGAGATGAGCAAACCTCTCAAGATTAGTTTCATTTTGGGTTCGAGTGGTTCAATCCCAAGATTTGTTATTGGTCGAATAAATTCGGTACAAACTAGAGTTTAAATTGGCTTAAAACATTCTTGCCCAAAAAAACCCTTAACAAAAGTTTTTTCACTAATAGGACTGTCACTAAAAACAATCTAAGACACTCTGTGGACAGTCACAGATCAAACTGCCCTGCTGCAAAACAGACTTACTCTAGGTTCACATCTGCGCTTGGGTTTCCATTCTTCTGGTTTGCTTGGGGACCCAAAAAACAGAAACCTAATCCACTTAAAAATCAGTTACCTGTGAAAACTGACGTACCCCATAGACTATAATGGGGTCAGCCAGGTTTCCGCCTGAAAAATGCGCAGAGAAAAGTCCTGCTTGCAGGACTTTTCTCTCCATATTTTTCAAGTGGATTTGGGGACGGAATCCCTGAATGTAGACCAAGCGCTGGTGTGAATCCAGCCTTGCACAAAATTAGATTGTTGGCAATTAAAGAGTTAATTGTCCTTTGTCTGTCTGAATTACTGTAGCTGTTTGGTTCACACACCAAGATATTCTCCCTCCCTCCCTCAATCTATTATTTCTATCTGATCTACCTGTAATTGATAAAATCTGACTAAACTTGGTAGTAATTCTCCTACTCCTAAGATTCTGTAGCTGTATTACAAGCTTTGCTTCATTCAGTGCTGTGGGTTGCTGGAGAGAATTGAGTAATTGCTTTGAATCATGCATTGATGAATAACATGTCCATTCTCTACTTCTACCCTTTCTGAAATGCCTCATGTTCCAGCCCACAGCACCTTACATTGACTATTGCCCGAGAGTCTGTCAGTTAACGCTAGGTTCACAACGCGTTTGGGTTTCTGTTCTTCAGGTCCACTTGGGGTCCCGAAAAACAGAAAGCCAATCCGCTTAAAAAGTGGTTACCCGCAGAAACTCGTGAACCCCATAGACTATAATGGGGTCCCTAAAATTGCAGAGAGAAAAGTTCTGCTTACAGGACTTTTCTCTCCGCATTTTTCAAGCGGAATTGGGAACGGAATCTCCAAATGGAATCCGGGCTCAAGTGTGAACCCAGCCTTACACAGTATGTCACAGTGACTCACGGACACGTGTGTCTTCTGTACATTCACTGTGCAATGCATGTCTCGGTGGACATTTTAGTTATTCCACAGAATTCAACCAATTTAGAATATTCAGGTCAGCTCGAAATAAATCAGTTTGGTCATCTTTAGTCAGAATATACTAGGAGTTGTACTTGTACAACAATTGGAGAGTC
This sequence comes from Leptodactylus fallax, assembly GCA_947044405.1. Taxonomy (NCBI): domain Eukaryota; kingdom Metazoa; phylum Chordata; class Amphibia; order Anura; family Leptodactylidae; genus Leptodactylus; species Leptodactylus fallax. The sequence continues at coordinate 796,073 of CAMRHE010000173.1, read as the reverse complement.
ACAGTGCACACTGTCAAAGTATGCTGGGAGTTGTAGTTTCACAGTAGATGAAGAGCCGCAGACTGGAGACCACCGATAGCATTCTTATTGGTCATGGTCTTATCATCTGCATGAAAACTTTTCCCTTTCCCTACAGTTCATTTTTTCATGTTAATGGACACGAATCGCCTTCCTTTTACAAACTGTCAGCCAAGCAAACACAGACACCCTTTGTCTGCAGTAGACAAGTCCATTACAATGACCAGAAATACCGAGAGGCGGCCAAGAAATCTGCGCAAATTCAGTTCATCACAATGAGAAAAGGGTTTATAAAGAGAAAAATAAATGTGCAAATTAACATTAAAATTAGATGAATATTAACAACTGAGAGATAAAGTCACTTCATGTATAAACTGGTTGTGTCCTATTATCAGGTCCGTACTGGGATAGGTATCATTAACCCCTTACATATTATTAACCTCTTACAGTCTTTGTTCACCTTCAGCACAATATCAAAAATGTATACTGTATCAATTTACAAAAAAATCACATCATGGCCATCCAAAAATGAATGTGTATGTCCAGCTTAAAGGTCATATGTCACCAGAAACTGACCTATTGTTTAAATCTCATGTTTAAAGAACTTTTGGTGATGTTATTTTTAAAGGGAATGTTTTTTATGAATGTTTTATGAGAAACACATTTTTAAAGAATTTTTGACAATTCTATTTTTCATTTTCCATGTCACGATATATATATATATATATATATATATATATATATATATATAATTTTTTTTATTTATTTATTTATTTATTTATTTATTTATTTATTTTGAGTACAGTATGCTGCACTTTTTACTCATTAAACTACATTCACATGTCAGTAAATAATGGCTGTGTGACGTCCGTTCTTTTAACAGTGTACAGAGCTTTTACTCTATAGAACTGAAGCTGTATATCATGTACGGAGCTCTTACTCTATAGACCAGAAGCTATATACAGTGTGCGGAGCTCTTACTCTATAGACCAGAAGCTGTATACAGTGTGTAAGGCTCTTACCCTATAGACTGGAAGCTGTATACAGTGTACAGAGCTCTTACTCTATAGACCAGAAGCTGTATACAGTGCACAGAGCTCTTACTTTATAGACCAGAAGCTGTATACAGTATATGAAGCTCTTACTCTATAGACCAGAAGCTGTATACAGTGCACAGAGCTCTTACTTTATAGACCAGAAGCTGTATACAGTATATGAAGCTCTTACTCTATAGACCAGAAGCTGTATACAGTGTACAGAGCTCTTACTCTATAGATCAGAAGCTGTATACAGTGTACAGAGCTCTTACTCTATAGACCAGAAGCTGTATACAGTGTACAGAGCTCTTACTCTATAGATCATAAGCTGTATGCAGTGTACGGACCTCTTACTCTATAGAACAGATGCTGTATATAGTGTACAGAGCTCTTATTCTATAGACCAGAAGCTGTATACAGTATATGAAGCTCTCATTCTATAGACCGGAAGCTGTATACAGTGTACAGAGCTCTTACTCTATAGATCAGAAGCTGTATACAGTGTACAGAGCTCTTACTCTATAGATCAGAAGCTGTATACAGTGTACGTAGCTCTTACTCTATAGACCGCAAGCTGTATACAGAGTACAGAGCTCTTACTCTATAGACCAGAAGCTGTATACAGAGTACAGAGCTCTTACTCTATAGACCAGAAGCTGTATACAGTGTACGGAGCTCTTACTCTATAGACCAGATGCTGTATACAGTGTACGGAACTCTGAAAGTGAAGCCCCACTACCATTCACTTGAATTAGTGAAATAGTCCCGTGGATAGGTCATCAGTATAACTTCAAGTCCTGGACAACCCCTTTAAAGTAACATGATGCATATTAGTCCCTTGTCAACTTTGGTTAGTGCTGTATATTCTACAAAATAACCAACATAGCCCAGATCCATCATCCAAAATATATTTGGACAACATAAAAATAAAATTTCAGCATTTAAAGTAAAAACTTCCGTCCAGAGCCTTATAAGTGATGAGTCTGCAATGTATAAGACAATAATTTGTAAAGTATGCCTGCAGCCTGAAGCTTCGATCTAAACATAAATGAAGACGTCCCTACATATATTACTTTTACGCTACTCTAAATAGAAGCTTTTTCCTCTTTCCAGCCCCCCCCACCCTTAGCCTTAAACAACTAAAACAGATGACTGCAATTTAAGGCGGTAATGACAGGAAAACCGATTTTGTCCTGAAAATCAGAATTGCAGAACTTTCAATGAATGGCCTAAAAATACTGTATACCTGTAGTCTAATCGTCTGATTATTGTTGGCAAGCAAAGAAGCATAATCTTAAATTGGATAGCCGGCTAAACCAATATTCCTATTTGAGGAGCAATTTATGATAATAGTACAAATTGATGGAACAGCAGCGATACTGCAAATGAATATTTTTTTCCATAGTTCTAAATGAGGGGAAAAAAATATTTGCAGATGGCACGAGTCAAAGTTCTTTTTTGGAAAGACCTTGGCATTGGAAGAGCCAAAACTTCCACATTATACAGTAGTGAGCTTAATATTTCCATAATTTAGTTGGATCGTAGAAATTAGTGACAAAATGTTGCTGGAACAGACTCTCGGCAAAACAAAAAAAAATACATTATACAAATATATTTTCCAAAAAATTGCAGATTTATTTTATAAACGGTAGATGTTTACTATCATGATGTATAAACAGAGACCAGGAATGGAGGAAAACATAAGATGGAAAAATACTCTTGATCGTTCTTTAAATGCTGAGCTTTAAATGGAGTGTGTCACCAGAACCGGCATAGCTACCTAGTACTCCAGATAGATAGGTTAGGGTCACCAGACCCGGCATATCTACCTAGTACTCCAGATAGATAGGTTAGGGTCACCAGACCCGGCATATCTACCTAGTACTCCAGATAGATAGGTTAGGGTCACCTGAATCAAATTGTGTTTTCTCCTTGTGAATCGCTGCTTCCATTGCCGAAATATCACTGTTTTTGTCAATATACAGTATAAATTAGGTCTTTGGAGCAATGAAGGCGTAGCTGCTGCTAAAAGAGGTCCGCCTCCCACTGCTCTGTGCCGCCCTCTACCCCTCCCTCCTTATTCTGATAGACAGCATATACTGTCTATCAGGTATGCCCGACATGAGTCAGTGATGGTAGAAGCTCTTTTAATAGCTATGCCTAAAAAGTTCAGGATTTTATGGTTAATTCATGATGGGTTAGTACAAATTAATGGATCAAAATATGGCTCAACGACTATAAGAGTGAGAATTTTTGATTCAGACAGCCCATTTTTTAATGGGTCCTTCAACAATGAACTTATTGGAGGGATTCTCAATACTGGGACTAAAACCAAGTAACAGTAATTCAGGAGAAACTTGGGTCTCCGTGATAGTTGAAAAGGCTTCTCTTGATGGTATATCTTTAAAATAAGCCATCTCTGCCAGATAGGTTAGGCTCCATGCACAGATGTCCATTGGTCTGTTCCGTTCCAATGAAAATATTGTAATTTTTGGAAGTTAAATTGCATCAACATTTAGTAGTTTATAACACTACTGTATTTGGGATAGCTTGGATAGAGCAGAGAGAACTCGGCCTTCCAGTATTGGCCATATTCAATTCCAGTATTGAAGCAGCATATTGTTTCCTAAATGGCTGCAGTATTTTGGCACTAAGTGCTGCATTCCGATCCCAGGTCTTCCTCTACCCCTTTAATAAAAACAGGGGAGACTCGGGAGGGCACGTCTCTGTCTGCTGTTCGAAGTTTAAACTCGTCCAGCCACAGGTATTTTTCATTTTTGTTTTTTACTCGCCGCCTTCCAAAAACCATAGCTTTTCAGTTTTTTTCTTTCACAGATTGTTATGATTGCTTGATTTTGACAAATTGCACTTTATAATGGTACCATTTAGTATACCGTATGATATACTGGCAAGCTGTAAAAAATTCTGAATGGGGTGGAACTCGAAGAAACTGCAATTGTTCCATCTTCCTATGGGTTTTGTTTGTACGGGACGCACTTTGTAAGATCTCGGTGATAACAAATTTATATACTTTTTGTTATGTCTTAATATTAAAGATGGGCGAACCCCCAGAAGAAACGTTTCATCCTGTGTTTAGACGAGGCAAACGCCTGGTTTGGTTCAATCCGAACTTGTTCGGATAAAACTGTAAGGGAAATGATTATACTGTGGAGTTTCCTCAGACCCAAGAGTATAATAGCAGGAGGCCCAAGGAAGGTGACAAAAATAAAAAAAAATGTATACCTCTTCTGAGATTTTCGCATGCTCTATTACCAGCATTTAGTGATACGCTTTACAGCATAGTCATGGCGATAGGCAGCAATAGCATGGAGCCAACTCACTGAGGTCTAGGGGTTTTCTAGACCTGCCTTGTGCAGAGAGGGGGAGTAGATAAGCTGTGATATCATTTATTATCAGTAGTGGGTCTAGTGATGGGTCCCTATGGGTGTTATCTATAGAAATGTGATCTTCTATTGTAAACCTGCCTGTTCTATGAGGTGACTGCTGCAAAGAAAAGTCCTACATAATCAGCAATTGTCAGTCTAATATTAGGCTTAGCAGCCAGAGTGAATGGTGCAGAATTTTGTACTCATTTTAAAAATATAGATAGTAACATTTAAAAAAAAAGATCATCAAAAATCCTTAAAAAATATGTTTAACATAAAAACCTGGTTCACAAAATTTTGTTGATTTTTTGGTGACCTTTAAATAACGACTCATAATGGGTCCTCTATCAACTCCACCATCAACTTTATGAGCAAAGATCAGGTTTATCTAAATCAACACCACCCCCCCAACCGAATACATACTACCATCTGCTCAGGTTTTAGGATCCCCATGCATATTAAAGCAAAGCCAGTCAAACCTATGGACAGAACCATCTATCATGTGTCTATGGGGGGTCTCCCAGCTAACTGCTGATGTTTGATGTTATAGAAGGATCAGACAAGACAAGAGATAACCCAATTCAAGATGTGTCTGGCAGGAGACACATCCATGCTCAGCAGAAGACTAATGTCAGCAGGACCGGCTATTGAGGGTGTATGGCCGTCTTTACTAGTGTTGACACCGGCCGTTCATCAGTCCATCATAATCACATTTATAGTCTCTATAAGCTGCTGAAATCCCTATCAAGAGTTAATGTAACTCAGTCATTTTTACAACCGACCATAAATTAGCACAGACTGCCAAATCACAAACAATGCAGAACCGAAACAATAACTGCGTTCTGCCAGACTGGAGGCCAAAGAAATTTCCCTTAATTGTTGATCTCATCAATAACATATGACTTATGCTGAGGAGCAGAAACCAAAGAACAACCCTTATATTATTTTATAAAAATATTACCTCATATTAAAGGGACCTTATACTTTCTTACCAACACAATGGGATTGGACTGAATATGCTCCCCCATGTGGCCGGTCCTGAAGTGGGGAGGGGGGCTGATGTATTAGCAAGGGGTACCTAGAGCAGTGGTGCAGTGGAGTCAACTTACAAGTGCCATTGAACCTACTGTGGGGCCCTTGGAGAAAACCCAAGCTTATTCGGCCATTCCCTCCTTGCTGTTGGATGATGTAAACCTGTGCCGGAACTGGATTAGTAGCAAGTAAGACCTAGGGGGATACCCAAAAATCATGGAAAGGGTGTATAGGCGAAAAGGAACACTAGGCCCCAATGCTCTATGAAGCCAAAACCAAGCACCATTATGGGGCCCCATTTAATGTTTTCTATAGAATCTCCTTCTATGTATAGCTTTAATTTTGGACAAATAATACAATGTTAATTCATGCCTACCAACATTTCAGTCCTCGATGTGATAATTAAAGGGGTTTTCTGGGCCCCCACGTGTTTTTTATACTGATACCTAGTCACAGAATAGGTCATAAGTGGGGGTCACCTCTGCCAGTAGCTAAACTTCCATTAGAATAAAGGATCAGGCATATTGAAATTCAACATGTCCAGTCTCAAAATCATCTCTCTGGAAGAGTAAGACTCCTCCATACACATAGCTGGCCAATACCACTAAAGTTTACATGTTTGGCCTTCCGTTACCTCTTATGAGATTTTCATCTGCTCTATTACCAGCATTTACTGATACGCTTTACAGCATAGTCATGGCGATAGGCAGCAATAGCAGGGAGTCAAGTCACTGAGGTCTATGGGTTTTCTAGACCTGATTTGTGCAGAGAGGGGGGAGTAGATAAGCTGTGACATCATCTATAGTGGGTCTAATGATGGGTCCCTATGGGAGTTATCTATAGAAATGTGATCTTCTATTGTAAACCTGCCTGTTCTATGAGGTGACTGCTGCAAAGAAAAGTCCTACATAATCAGCAATTGTCTCAACATCATCTCTCTGGAAGAGTGAGACTCCTCCATACATATAACATAGCTGGCCAATGCCACTAAAGTTTACATGTTTGGACAACTTTGTTTTTATATGGATTGACACCTTGAGGCGAAGGCCCCACATAGTGAGCCGCAGCCAAAAAACACTGTGGAAAAGACCGCGGCGGAAAGGAATCAGTTTTTTCTGCAGCGTTTTTCACAGAAAGTCTGCAGAGTTTTCTTCTGCGGACTTTCTGCCCCTGTACAGAAAATGCCAGCGTTTCCATAGGTATAATTGACATGCTGCGATTTCCAAAAATGCAAACATATTTTGAAACTGCAGCTTTTCCACTGCAGATTTTTTTCTGCAATGTGTGAATGGGATTAGCCAGAATCCTAACCACTTTGCAGGTAATGGAAACGCAGCGTTTTTTGCCGCAACATTTCTGCCACTGCCAAAATGCTTGTTTTCGCAACGGGGGGATCCGGCCTAAAGGAGATTCCTAGGACTATGATATCCTTAGGATATGACATCTATATCAGATCCTTGTGAGTCCAATACCTGGAACTCCCACAGATCAGCTGGTTGAAGGGGCTGCAGCAATCAGACAAGTGCTGTGGCCTCTTCACTGCTTACCAAGCACAAAGCCGTACATTGTATAGTGACTGTGCTTAGTTTTGCAGTTCAGCCTCATTCATTTGCAAGTGACTAAGCTGCAGTATGGCTAAGTGAAGTGTCCTGATGTCACTGGCTTGAGAAAAGGAAGTGGAGCTCACCCAAGCACCACAAACAGTTGATCACTGGGAGTCTTGGATATCAAGGGTTACCAATCTAATATCGATGATCTATCCTAAAAATAGGTCACCATATTATAGTTCTGAAAAACTAGGACGCTAGAATCCAACATATCAACCAGCCCAGCAGATAGATAGGTTGGGGTCACTTGGATCGGTGCCTCCATGACCAAGATATCGCAGTTTTTGTCAATATGAATTCTCTGGAGCAATGAGGGCATTGCAGTCACTCCAAAGAGGTAAGTAACCAGCAACACCCTCGTGGCTGCAAAGCTCATATGTTTATTGACAAAAATGATGATGCCTTGGCAACAGAGACAGCGATTCACAAGGGGAAAACACCATTTGATTCCGTTGAACATAATCTATCTATCTGCCGGTCTGGGTCGATATGCTGTTTTTTGGTGACACTAACCTATCTATCTGCAGGGCTGGAGTGATATGCTGGGTCTGGTGACAATAACCTATCTATCTGCAGGGATGGTTGATATACTGGGGTCTGGTGACACTAACCTATCTATCTGCAGGGCTGGGGTGATCTGCTGGGGTCTGGTGACACTAACCTATCTATCTGCAGGGCTGAGGTGATATGCTGTTTTTTGGTGACACTAACCTATCTATCTGCAGGGCTGGAGTGTTATGCTGGGTCTGGTGACACTAACCTATCTATCTGCAGGGCTGGGGTGATATGCTGGGGTCTGGTGACACTAACCTATCTATCTGTGGGACTGGGGTTATATGCTGGTTCTGGTGACACTAACCTATCTATCTGCAGGGCTGGGTTGATCTGCTGGGGTCTGGTGATGCTAACCTATCTATCTGCCGGTCTGGGTTGATGTGCTAGTGACACACTCCCTTTTGGGTGGCAGATGTCTTTTGCAGCCCTTGCCATAGGCGTCCAGAGAACTTATCCTACTTATCCTACCCATGTAACGAAACATTGAATTCCAATAATATGCAACAATTTTTTTCCTCTGGTTTTTCAGGTCCAGACAAAACGAAAGAAAAAAAAAAATAAAAAAGAATCACTGTGTAACATTTCCGGACCCATAAAATATCATTAAAAGAAAACAACACAGCAGAAGTTTTCTATTGTTCCAGGATTTGAGGAATGAAATTGCCGTTCATTGAAAGGTGCATATTTCCTGACATCGGGCCCCATCAAGTATCTGCGCGATTGTATAAACGCCAATGTTTGATTTACCACTGAAAAACATCAAAATTGTTTCCAGTGAAGTTCAGCAACAGAGCTCAACAACCCTCATTAATTCCATTCTTTGCTCTGGATTGAAATTCTTCTACAAAACGCAACGAGAGAGGTAAAAAAAAAAAAAAGTGGTATTGACTGAATGTAGTTTTGAGTACATTTACAAAGTATTTTCTTACAGAAGGGATGGCTTTGAGACCTGGTAAGATGTTGCCTGCTGAGCGTCTGAACGCAGCACCTTGGAGGCTAGGAAGAAAAAGACTGTTCCTGCAAGTTTCTGTTTGCTTTTATTTCATTGTAACTTCCAGCTGCCTATTTACAAAGATCATTAAACTCCCCACTGTCTCTCGCTTCCTCATCGGGCTGCATGTTAACTCGTTATTTCTGCTGCATGGCGCCAATAGATTTGCAAAGCTGCATGGGATTTGCATAACTTTATAGACAAATAATAAAAAATAAATTATAAAGACACTCATTCTCCGATTCCGGTAAATTACTTATTCCCAAAATGTTCTTTTTTTTTAATTAAAGAAGTTGATTTTAATTACCTTATGTTGTAGTACGAGCAAATCGTGGCGTGAGCTAAATTTATTATTCACTTTAGACAACTTTTTGCTCCTACCATGACTGTTCTGTCTACAAGAAGAGAGTGGGTGACCTGGGAAATGCAAATGGCTTTAAGGATTGGCACCACTCTATGGCACCAGTAAATGGCATAAAGAAGAAGAGCGTGTGATATGCCGAGTGAGTGGTTGCAATTTAAAGGTGGTTTCCCCGGGCTAAGAAGATTGATGTCCAATCCTAAGCATACGTTATCAATACCAGGTCGGTGGGGGGTTGGCACCCAGTCTGGGATGTTTTAACATGTTGGTGTGACTAGGTTAAAGGAGTCATAATGTTCCCTCAAGTGACCCACACAATATAGCATCCCCTCAAATTGCCCCCACATAATGCCCCCTCAGTGACCGTTCAATCAGAATATTACATGCAAAAATTTTTAAAAAGTTATCTCGCCTAACCCTGTTCTCACAGAGCTGGTAGTAGACTCCGGCTGTAGTGATGGCTCCAGTTCTGCACTCATCATGGCTCCTGCTGCAGACATCATCAGAATTGACAACTTGCCTTCTGGAGCAGGGGGACAGCACCTTAAATTGAAGACTGTCCTGCTTCATCGGAGCCTTGGAGCCTGGAGTAGATGCACTGTTTGCCCTATGGTTAAAGCAGGCCTGCACCCAATTCCCCAAACCCAGATCATACCCCAACTCAACAGCTCATACACAGGCAATGAAGCAGGAAGCAGACAGCTCTGTTCTCGATGCAGTGGCCAGATCTGGTACTACAAATCATTTGGATGGGATCTAAGCTGCAGTGACTCAGTTCCTCCACTACACAAAGACCTACATAGAAGTTAATTTCCTATATGTTTCATTTTTGACCAGTGAATGGTTGAGTTTATTGGGTTTTAGCAATCTGTGTGTCCTACTGTAGACAGGGCAGGAGAGAGGCTCCTGCTGCAGCCAGTTGTCTTACAGCCAGACACAGGACAGTGAGGAGCAGGGCCATGGCTGATCTCCTGAGACGTATAAGAACAATTTCATTATAACTGTGGTTAAAGGACAGGAAGGTATATATTCAGCCAGTAATACCTGATTTAGTTATTGCTTTCTATCTGAATCCTCCTCTTCAATAAGGCCATGTAGCGCTCACAGATAAAGGGGTTGTCCTGAAATTACAGCAAGGAGGCCAAGAGAGGTATAAAATAAAAAAGAAGCATACTTATACCTGACCTGAATATTTCCAATTGTTCGCTTTTTGACAAAACCGAACAATTAGGGATTTGTCTCAGATTAGCTAAAATGGCCATCGCGAATAGATAGTAGCAGGAGCACCACCGCTTTTATCAGCGGTGGTCCCTCTATCACAGAAAAGACGCTTCTGCTATTGAATTCAATGGCGGCAGTGGCTCTTCCTTGATAGCGGGACCATCGCTGATATCCCTGTGCATCTATCCCTGTACTGTGACACTATGATGCCACAGCACAGGGATAGTAAAAAAAATTGGTGGCAGTGGGTGAAAAAAGCTAAAATCATAGCGGAGCTTCCGCCACAATTGCTGCTGATGGCCCCCCTATGTATAGACACTTTGGCTAATTGAATTTAGCACAAGAGCACCTCTCCAATTACAGGAGGACCGCGGCTGCTGCCACCAATTTTTTTGCTATCCCTGCACTATGACATCATAGTGTCACATTACAGGGATAGATGATAGCTGGACCACCGCCGCTATTATCAGTGGTGGTCCCGCTATCACAGAGGAGCCACTGCCGCTATTGAATTCAATCGTCTCTCCTGTGATTGGCCCACAGGAGCGCCAGGCTTTTCTCCGTGCCCTGATAGTATGCTGTACTATGTTTTAAGCCAATTTAAGGTGTGATTCGTAACAAACTTGTTCAACTCGAAATGAATCAAGGACCCGAACAGCCAAACCTGAATCTAAAGGAATCTTGAGGGGTTCACCCATCTCTAGCTGAGATCACTCATGTGAGTGATATGTGAGTCTGAGGACTTCTGGCATCCAGGCACTGGTGCAACATGTGAACACAGTCTTAGCCAAATTGTATCTTGCAATGAACAGAGCACCTGTGACATGCCATGGCCAGGACAGAGTTTTCACACCAAAGGGTTCCACTGAATGTCTGCAAGCAGAGATTGCAAAAATTGCAAGTTCTATTAAAAAAAAAGTTGTATGACTTTACATAAAGTTTCCTGCAGCCATAATACCTTTTTAATTGGTTGCTATGGGTTATTGCAGATACTTTAGCTGTGCCACAATGTTTAGAAATGTCTCATTATGTCGCTAATCTGCTTTCCTTGGGTGCCCGATGTCCATGCCCCGGCCATTGCTATCCCTTTCAAATGAGCTCCAGCCTAGAATGAGCTACTTTAACAATGTATTTGGATACAATTGCCGTATACACTTCCTGCATAGCAATACCCATTTAATATTTAATGTAATGTGCCCATAAATACAGCTAAACCCTCAGCCTCTTATTTAATAATATTGAATTGTGCTCTTTGTTACACAGCAGCATACATTAGATTTTTTTTACAATAAATCGACCTTAATGCTGGCGGGATAATTGCTTGGATTCAGCAGAGCTCTTAATATAAAATGTAGCCAACAAAAAATATCTCAATGATGTGTTTTATATATTTTTCATAGAAATTTACTATCGATCCCTTCATTACAGATAGAGTTGATTCTCATTTGCCATGGCTAAAATTCAATTTGCGCCCTCTGAATAGGTCATAAACTTTCATAAAGTTCTGCTTTGGCACATATCCCCTAAACATATAAATCTGTTCTAAATTTTGTTAATAACATGTGAAGAAACTGGAATCAATATTTTAATGATTTTCTAAATCCAACCTAATGAGCTCCGAGCGATGCTAAACAGTAGTTATTTCCCTCTAGAACAATGAAGGTTGCAGGATATACGTCTATCACATTATACAGTAATCCATGCATACCTCTCAAAAACACTCAATACTCTATCTAAGCTAAGGCTTCTCGGTGGGTTAATGGGCTAAACACTAGCGGGTCCGTGGACAGTGAAAAATGACTGCTACTAAAAATTTCCACCTTTGCAAATTGACTACATGTGTGTAACAGAGACCCATGTGCTGTTCTAGGGTTACCTACAGCACCAGAAAACAAAGGTAGAAATTCACTAAAAAAATTAGTAGGTTTTTAATGGGATTTTTGTTTATTTTTGTAAGTTGATGGCACCTTTGCCACATGACACTAGAAGTGCTTTAAGCAGTAAGTTTTTGATTTTACATATTGGTTCAGGAATCTCAAACTAGACTTTATCTCTACTTCCTTTATGCCTATTACATGGTTAAAAAAGTCTCAATCCTATTGTTGCAATGTCCAGGTATACAGTTGACCTGGGGAGTCTTTCCTCAACTTCAGATGGATAGTGGGGAGAAAAAGGGTACAGGAAAAGGGTGCCTAGAAATCCTGCCTTCCACATCCTTTTCCTGTCTAAATTACTTTAAGTTACAACAGCCAGATATTCTTCCTGGCTGTTGTAACTTGATCCAGGCTGTAGATCTGACAGAAGAAGAAAGGTGCCTAGAGAGTCTCAGGCTTGAAGCAGGCTTGTTATGCTTATCATCATGCCTCTGCACTGCTGAGATATTACAGATCTGCAGAAAAGGTGAGAATTTGTACCAAGTATGTAATCTGTATATACTGTATGTTTGTATTGTGTGTTGGTAATGTGCTTGTGTGTGTAACATGTGTAAGGTTATGTATCTGCATAATGTGTATGTATTTGTGTGCAATGTATATGTTTGTGTGTGATATGTGTGCAGTGTTTCTGTATATTTGTGTTGGGTGTATGTATGTGCAGGCAATGAGTTATGCAATGTGTATGTATGTGTTTAATGTCTATATGTGTGTGCTCAAAGTATGTAGCAGTACTATATGTGTGTACAGTCTAGAAGTACTAGGTGTGGTGTATAGTGGTGCTCTAATATAAATGTCTGTAGTATAGTACCATTATGTACAGTGATGGCCAAAAGTATTGGCACCCCTGCAATTCTGTCAGATAATACTCAATTTCTTCCAGAAAATGATTGCAATCACAAATGCTTTGGTAATAATATCTTCATTTATCTTGCTTGCAATGAAAAAACACAAAAGAGAATGAAAAAAAAAGTCAAATCATTGATCATTTTACACAAAACTCCAAAAATGGGCCGGACAAAAGTATTGGCACCCTCAGCCTAATACTTGGTAGCACAACCTTTAGACAAAATAACTGCGAACAACCGCTTCCGGTAACCATCAATGAGTTTCTTACAATGCTCTGCTGGAATTTCTCCAGGTCCCTGAGATGTGAAGGGTGCCTTCTCCAAACTGCCATTTTGAGATCTCTCCACAGGTGTTCTATGGGATTCAGGTCTGGACTCATTGCTGGCCACTTTAGAAGTCTCCAGTGCTTTCTCTCAAACCATTTTCTAGTGCTTTTTGAAGTGTGTTTTGGGTCATTGTCCTGCTGGAAGACCCATGACCTCTGAGGGAGACCCAGCTTTCTCACACTGGGCCCTACATTATGCTGCAAAATTTGTTGGTAGTCTTCAGACTTCATAATGCCATGCACACGGTCAAGCAGTCCAGTGCCAGAGGCAGCAAAGCAACCCCAAAACATCAGGGAACCTCCGCCATGTTTGACCGTAGGGACCGTGTTCTTTTCTTTGAAGGCCTCTTTTTTTTTCCTGTAAACTCTATGTTGATGCCTTTTCCCAAAAAGCTCTACTTTTGTCTCATCTGACCAGAGAACATTCTTCCAAAAAGTTTTTGGCTTTCTCAGGTAAGTTTTGGCTTTTTTATGTCTCTGGGTCAGAAGTGGGGTCTTCCTGGGTATCCTACCATAGAGTCCTTTTTCATTCAGACGCCGACGGATAGTACGGGTTGACACTGTTGTACCCTCGGACTGCAGGGCAGCTAGAACTTGTTTGGATGTTAGTCGAGGTTCTTTAGCCACCATCCGCACAATCTTTCATTGAAATCTCTCGTCAATTTTTCTTTTCCGTCCACATCTAGGGAGGTTAGCCACAGTGCCATGGGCTTTAAACTTCTTGATGACACTGCGCACGGTAGACACAGGAACATTCAGGTCTTTGGAGATGGACTTGTAGCCTTGAGATTGCTCATGCTTCCTCACAATTTTGCTTCTCAAGTCCTCAGACAGTTCTTTGGTCTTCTTTCTTTTCTCCATGCTCAATGTGGTACACACAAGGACACAGGACAGAGGTTGAGTCAACTTTAATCCATTTCAACTGGCTGCAAGTGTGATTTAATTATTGCCACCACCTGTTATGTGCCACAGGTAAGTAACAGGTGCTGTTAATTACACAAATTAGAGAAGCATCACCTGATTTTTCAAAGGGTGCCAATACTTTTGTCCACCTCCTTTTTTATGTTTGGTGTGGAATTATATCCAATTTGGCTTTTTGACAATTCTTTCTGTGGTTTTCCATTGAAGACAAATTAAATTAAGATATTATTACCAAAGCATTTGTGATTGCAATCATTTTCTGGAAGAAATTGAGTATTATCTGACAGAATTGCAGGGGTGCCAATATTTTTGGCCAGCACTGTATATGTATGTGGTATATACATTTTAAGGGAGGATGATCTGGTTCTTTGTATGTATGTGAGTACATGGGGTGGGGGGCGCACTACACTGATTTTTCCCCTCAGTTTACAAGTGCCTAGCTAGAACCCTAGTGATGTTTGTAACTCATAGCAACCAACATTTTTTTTTTTTTTTTACCCCTGGTACCTTGCACATGATATAAATGGCCTCAAGGGTTTTACAACAGCTTTTTAATGCAATAGGTTTAAACAAAGTGACTGTTTTCTGAATATTAATGTAACAGTTCTCTTGCGTTTGTTGCATTTTTCTCGCTTTAGACACCCATCTGTTTCCAAGTATCTTCTTTGCAGATGTTCAGTCAAATCTCCAATCAACTGAAGTTATTTATAGCTTTAAGAGAACCCTAGCATTACTCCTATAGTTAACCACTTAAAGAGAATCTGTAAGAAGATCCATGCTGCTCAATTCTCAGGCAGCAAGATATCCAGATATGCTCATAGCATGGTTTGCACTGAAAGATTTAGAAAAGTGTCCCCGGTAAGGCTCACTATCAGGCTCTGCTTGATAGGCAGGTCTCCCCCTATTTGTGGGCCAACAAAGCCAAGTCATAAGAAAATGCAGCAGAGGGACAACACCACCTCTCCCCCATTTCATCTTGGTTTCAAACTGTTTGCAGAGTAAAACATAGTTATTTGCAAAGAGGGAGCCTTTCAGGATTTCAAGCTGCCTATGGTTTGGGCAACATGAACATGGCAGCCAAGTATGATACAATATGATTCAGTCTTTGTCAGGAATCAATGGACTTATAGTAATAGCCTCAAACACACCCAGAGGGGATCTATTCTACCAGCTTACAATTGCTGAAGACGTCCTCCAGTAGGTCTCTTTCCAGGTCGAGCATGAGCAGTAGGACACCACTATTTTCCTATGGCGTTAATTTTTCTTCCTCTTTGCAGAATGACCATGCAACCTCGGTCTCATGTACCTTGTATCCTTGTACAGGGCGAGTATGGCAGGTCCACAGTACATATCACCATGTAGGAATTGTAGCTTACAAGTGTGGAACGGCAATCACTTGCCCTCGATAGACATGAAATGGAGGCAGCAGTTAGCAAAATGTTAGTACGTGTCCAGGGATGACTTCTTGTGTCTTTTCAATAAGCAAGAGGATACAGGGTGTTCTTCAAAAAAGAAGAAGATAACCCCTAAAATAAAAACCAAGTATTTCTGCAACCCCAGTCTCAATGCTCCTGCCTTCCTTTTTTGCTTGGGCTTCACTTTTTTTTATCCCTTGGGAATACTGCATGTCAGACTGATTTTTTTGTATCTTGATAATAATATCTATAGAAAGAAGGAACACTTTTACATGTATGACAACCTTGGGGAAGAAGAATGGATCCAACTTGACATGACTTCCTCCGCTTCTCTTCACAACTCAATATACAGATGTAGCCCTAATTTGAACATGACTTTTAACATGTTACACAAACAAAAATCACGTTAACTCAACATTTTTCCATTCCTCTCAATAACTTTTGTTGTGAGTTATCACAGTCCACCAAGTTATCAGATTCAAGTTGAAGATAGTCACATCTAGAGTAACTACAGCGGCTGCCACTACAGTACAAAGACTTTCGAAGTGGCAAAATTCGATAACCTTGGCCTAGATGAAGTCTTCTAAGTGGACAGATCTCTGGATACGATTCCACTTTATATCATCCTATTCTTTTAAATCTCCTTCTAAATGTTCAAGTGAGAAGAGTTGGTTTTCCATTCCTTATTCATCACCATATGGGAGCTGTAACATAATTATTTTTAGTCTAAAACTTCTGCTTCGTATCTTTATATTTTACAAGATGAGTCTATATTTAGTTGTCAAACATTAACACATGGCTCGATAACGTAACTAATGCATAAGTGCACCCTGTATCCTTATTCGAGGCAACTCTGTTTGACAGTTATGTGATATTAATATGCAGTAAGTACGACAGTTAACTGAAACATATTTTCCATGTGCGGAGGAACCTAGTTTAGTTTTCTTTTCCCAAAATGAGCAGTAAAAGTTAGTATTATAGTTATTAAATCAGACACTATCTTTGGAGGTGTCCTACATAAGAAGGGAGGAGATGCCATTTCAAAGGTCCAAGTGGGCCCCCAGAACAGGTGGGCCTAACAATGGAGTCTCTATATAAAGGGTACTGCGTTGGTGATACACTGTATCAGCAATGGTGGTCTATCACTGATAAGGGCTAATGACCGAAATGTCAGGTTCATTATCAGCCATTGATAAGAGATCAAGGATTATTTATGTCATCTCCCAAGTGCAATAAGAACATTTTATTCTAATAACTTTATTTTCAGCTTCAGCTTTTTTGTTACCTCACCTGGTTCATCATTGAACCTCAGTGAAGCTCAAGACAACTACCACTTATGCTGGGTAAGCAACCAGATCTTCCTCTCATCCCAATATCAGTCACAGCCTTCTTGGATTTCCTCATCTTGGGTGATGGCATCAGTGATGCCTACCGATGATGTCAGACCTGGCAAGCTGTTTAAAAGGCATTCAGGTTACAATACATTGCCTATTGAATGAGGTTCTTACCCTTTTCAACACTCATTCCTTGCACTATTTATCTGGATTCTTCCTCCTAAATGACCTTGATCTTGTCCTCAACACTGTTGCAGGAAATCACTTTGGCCTCACCCTCTGGACTGTTTACCTTGTATCCATTGTTCTACTCCTGGTTCTGACCTTTGTTCCTGACTACGCACCCTTCTTGTTCTCAAAATCAGCAAACCTCCTTGTAAGGGTTCTTTGGAATATTGGTATCCTTAATGTTTATATACTGGGAGCTGCGCTGCTCAACCAGTACAAGATGTGAACTGCTGTGGTGTCCCATAGACTTCTGTAAGGCACCGCTGCAATACCTAACCCCCTGCTACACATCCTGGTATGAAACATTACTAGAATCCTTGCAATGTGGAGGTCCCGGGTCTTGGGCCCCTGCAGACCTAATATTGATTGGCCTATCCTAAGGTTAGGTCATCAATATCCAGTTCCAAACAGATTCAGCTTCAACAATCCACAGCTCTAGTATGTTATTATAAAATTTTTAACATTGTCATAAATTTTATTAAATAATTGTCAGAGGATTCCATTCATTTTGGTGGGTTCAGTGCCAATCTAATGTGTATGGGGACAGATTAAATGTCTTTCACTTCTGCTTTTGAGAGAAACAAAGAATGTTAACGTTTGATTTTACCCATGTAAAGACTGTCTATCTATCTAGGTCTATGTCTATGCTTTTTATTTTTCCGTACCCATATAGCTTGATGGATTGATTCAACAATGTTTGGTGCTATCTATTTTTGTATTTATCTGTCTATCTATCTATCTATCTATCTATCTATCTATCTATCTACAGTATCTATCTATTTATCTATCTATCTATCTTTCTAAAAATCAGTTGTCCGCCAGTTTCTTGACTAGAGATTGGAGAATCTTTGAAGATTCATTACAGTTCAGACGGTTCGGCCCAAAGATTCATTTTGGGTTGAAACTTGTTCGAAAAGAAACGGAAGTGAAATTATTATACTCTGGGATCTCGGAGTCCCAGAGAAGGTGTACAAAATAACAAACAGTTATACTCACCTTCTTGACCTTCTCGCAGTGTCTCGCCATGGGTCTTATTCAGGCCTTTTCCATCCTCCTGGGTCATGTCTGACTGAGCCTTAGTGATCACATGGAGGCATAACGTTGCCACACTCCTTGTGACCCTGGGGAACATGATGTCACCCCAGAGGCTAGAAGAGGCCAAACAAAGACCAAGAAAGAGCTCTGGATGCCGCAAGAAGACCCAGAAAAGGTGAGGAAAGGTGAGTATAATTGTTTGTTATTTTTTTAACTCCAAAGACATACTGATAGGGAATTTAGATTGTGAGCCCTATATGGGACAGTGACTGACAAAATCTGTAAAAGAGCTGCAGAATATGATGGCACTATACAAGTAAGCTAAATAAATAATACTTCCAATGGGCCTCCGCCTATTATACTCTAAGTTCCGAAGAGATCCCAGATTACAATAATTTCACTTCCGATTCGAAGATGATAAACCCCCAAAGTTTTGTATTTGGGTAGAACCGAAACTTTTGAAAAAGATCACTCATCTCAAATCTTGGCCTTTAATGGAATCTTTTACTGGAGTCAGAAAACAACACATACCAGTTCACACAATGCACTGGGAAAAGGCTCCTGTGTGAGCCCATATGTGGTGTTTTCTGGCTTCAATAAAGGATTCCATCAATGGTCAAGTTGCCGGTGGGCAAGTGCTTTTTATTTTTCCGTACCCATATAACTTGATGGATTGATTCAACAATGCTTGGTGCTATCTATCTATCTATCTATCTATCTATCTATCTATCTGTGTCTGTCTTTCTATCTATCTATCTATCTATCTATCTCATATCTATCTATCTATCTATCTATCTATCTATCTATCTATCTCATATCTATCTATCTATCTATCTATCTATCTCATATCTATCTATCTATTTATTTATCTCTATGTGTCTGTCTATCTAGTTAGGTTACATCCAGTCTATCATCCTTACAGTACATGCACCGTACAAAATCAGGATTCCCAGTTCAATCTCGACACATATTGTAGTAATTTATCCCATCCCTCCAGTGTACTTAAATACTGTCACTTTAACCAAAAAGATGAGATTTAGTTGTTTTTCTTCTGGAAAGGGAATAACAATGGGGACAAACACAAAACATCTTGATGACTGATAATGAGAACCATGGCTGATATTTAGACCTCAAGCCCCTCTGACATCAATGTATCCTCAGAACAAATCTCAAAACCAAATGAGGAAAATGTTAGACATCAACTGATGGATCAGATTATTTCACTTCAATTAGCAATGACAAAGGGATTTTAATTATTTTTCCTCTACTAAGTACATCAAAACAATCCAGCAGAACAATAGAAATACTTCACGTATTTATTAAAGCCGCAAAAACTTTGTCAACTCTGCTAATAATTAGAAACCTTTTGGGGAGAATATTATTGCCCTTAGATAGACATCCCACCAAGGAACTAACGCTCAGTGCCATATGGGTGGCTAACACTTCCCCCAATGCATTCCAGGACTCTCTGAAACGCAACACATTGCAATATTATAAAACAGTCTTACGACCCAAGAAGAAACTTTTATGTTAGAAAAAGGAAACTTTAGCAAAAAAAAATAAAAATCTAAATCCTTTAAAATTTAATTGCCCCCTACAGGATATACTTTTCAATATATTTTCTAAATCTGTTCGTAACGTACTTGGAAGAAGAAGAGACATTTTCCCTTATCACTTAACCCTACTGACATGTTTTAGAATCCTACTGGTATAAAGAATAAAAATTGTAATGCATTTTATAAAAGCTTTCTTAAAAAAGGTAATTAATCCCAAGGAATGATCTAATGCTAGCAGGACGTTATTGGCCTTTTCACATTAATAACTTTCAGCAGAAGCATAGGTATGGAACTTGCAAAATTAATTTGAAATATCACTTTTAGTAAAGGGATACATAATTTACTTTGCTCGGCTCCACGGACATCAGGTGGAAAGTGATGGTGATGAATATTTTACCCTACAAAATGTTATTGTGACTGCATAAGGCATAAACATAATAGCTACAAAATGTAATAATTCACTTACTGAACTTCACAGAGTTAATAATGTTTGAGACCACCGTATTATAGGTCCATATTGTACGTGTCATGTTCCTGCTCCCAATTGGCATCATTCCTGGTTATGTCCAGATGCTACCTATACTATATATCTCTCCAGACCTCAAATGAAGTTCAGGTCTGTCCTCCTGGTCTTAAAGGAATTGTCCAGACTAAAGAGCATAATAAAATATTGAAATAAGTGATGTTTATCTTACTGATCACCAACCAATGACATCCCATCAAAGATGTGATGGCTGCTGCCAATCTGTGGTCTAACTGGAGACGTAAGTGGTCTGACATGTTATCGCTACAGTCAGTGATTGTCTGCCATGGTCCCATGTTGGGACAAGTTGTCAAAAATGTTAAGTTTGGACAACCTTTTTAATTCTTACCTTGGTTTCCTCCTTGCTGAACATATTGATATTTTTAACTTCTGGCCATCTCTTAGCATCTGTCAGGTCTTGCCTGACATCTTCAGCAATGCATCTGCTGCCACCTGGAAGTAGACATGGGTGAACCTCACGAGATTAGTTTCGCGAATATTCATGAGATTAGTTTAGGTTTAGTTTCGTACCAAACTTGTTCGAATAGAAACAGAAGTGCTATTATTACATTATCTCATCAGACCCCAGAGTTTAATAAGTGAAGGGCTAGGGGAGGGGAGGAAAAATAACAAACACTTATTCTCCCCTTGTCTCACCTCTCCTGAGCATCTTTATGGCATCCATCGTTCTCCGCCGTACTTTTCATGTCTCTTTCAAGCCTGTGTCTGATGCCACGTGCCCCAGGGTTAATGCTGAGGCTTGTGATTTGTTTTCAGTGGACACATGATCAACACGCCCCATCTGACTGCTGAGGACTAACCAAAGGCCTCAGCAGTGGTACTGGGATGGGTGATATCAGACAGAGGTCAGAAGAGGCCTGAAGAGGATGCCCACGAGAGGTGAGCAAGGTGAATAAACTGTATATACAGTCATGGCCAAAAGTTTTGAGAATGATACAAATATTAATTTTTACAAAGTCTACTGCTTCAGTTTTTCTAATGGCAATTTGCATATACTCCAGAATGTTATAAAGAGTGATCAGCTTAACAGCAATTACTTGCAAAGTCAATATTTGCCTAGAAAATGAACTTTATCCCCCAAAACACATTTCAACATCATTGCAGCCCTGCCTTAAAAGGACCACCTAACATCGTTTCAGTGATTGCTCCATTAACACAGGTGTGGGTGTTGATGAGGACAGGGCTGGAGATCAATCTGTCATGATTAAGTAAGAATGACACCACTGGACACTTTAAAAGGAGGCTGGTGCTTGCCATCATTGTTTCTGTTCTGTTAACCATGGTTATCTCTAAAGAAACACGTGCAGTCATCATTGCACTGCACAAAAATGGCCTAACTGGGAAGAGTATTGCAGCTAGAAAGATTGCACCTCAGTCAACAATCTATCGCATCATCAAGAACTTCAAGGAGAGAGGTTCCATTGGTGCCAAAAAAGGCTCCAGGGCGCCCAAGAAAGACCAGCAATCGGCAGGACCGTCTCTTAAAAGTGTTTCAGCTGCGGGATCGGGCTACCAGCAGTGCAGAGCTTGCTGAGGAATGGCAGCAGGCAGGTGTGAGTGCATCTGCACGCACTGTGAGGCGGAGACTCTTGGAGCAAGGCCTGGTCTCAAGGAGGGCAGCAAAGAAGCCACTTCTCTCCAGAAAAAACATCAGGGACAGACTGATATTCTGCAAAAGGTACAGGGAGTGGACTGCTGAGGACTGGGGGAAAGTCATTTTCTCTGATGAATCCCCTTTTCGATTGTTTGGAACATCTGGAAAACAGCTTATTCGGAGAAGAAGAGGTGAGCGCTACCACCAGTCTTGTCTCATGCCAACTGTAAAGCATCCTGAAACCATTCATGTGTGGGGTTGCTTCTCAGCCAAGGGAATCGGCTCTCTTACAGTCTTGCCTAAAAACACAGCCATGAATAAAGAATGGTACCAGAATGTCCTCCAAGAGCAACTTCTCCCAACCGTCCAAGAGCAGTTTGGCGCTCAACAATGCCTTTTCCAGCATGATGGAGCACCTTGCCATAAAGCAAAGGTGATAACTGAATGGCTCAGGAAACAAAACATAGAGATTTTGGGTCCATGGCCTGGAAACTCCCCAGATCTTAATCCCATTGAGAACTTGTGGTCAATCATCAAGAGACGGGTGGACAAACAAAAACCAACAAATTCAGACAAAATTAAAGCATTGATTCTGCAAGAATGGACTGCTATCAGTCAGGATTTGGTCCAGAAGTTGATTGAGAGCATGCCAGGGAGAATTGCAGAGGTCCTGAAAAAGAAGGGTCAACACTGCAAATATTGACTTGCTGCATTAACTCATTCTAACTGTCAATATAAGCTTCTGTTACTCATAATATGAATGCAATTCTATTTCTGTATGTGATAAAAACATCTGACAAACACACATAAAAACCAGAGGGCAGCAGATCATGTGAAAATATAATATTTGTGTCATTCTCAAAACTTTTGGCCATGACTGTAGTGTTTGTTATTTTCCCTCACCTTCCCTGGACCTTCAGTTAGTGTACTCTGGGGAGTGAGGAGACCCCAGAGTATAATAGTGTTTTGTGGGTGACAAACCCCAAAAGTTTCATGTTCTGGCAACCTAAAACTTTTGGAAATTTTAGGACGAATCCAGTTCAAAACAATCAGTTTGCCTATCCCTACTTGGAATCTACTTTGCTGAGCGAGTGGGGAAAGAGATGGTGAGCTAGGTGGGATGGGGCAATGATACTCACACTAGTGGGCAAATTTTTTTTTAGTAAGAGATCTACTTTGTGTTAGGTAATCTAAGGACAAGAGTATTAGTTATGGAGGATACTGGTAATTTTTTCCACTACACCTTTGCAGCTGCTTTGTTAGGGGGTGTTCCAGCCTCACCACCTTATAGCACTGATCATGACTTACAAATCCCTCTATAATTTGCCAAAAAATATTAGGGAATCCATTTAACATGACTAGACCTTGTTTTGAAATTCCCCAAAGTTTTGGATTTTGGCAAATCCTATACATTTTGGATTTGCTCTGCACAAATCACTCAAAATGGTAGCACAGAGCTATGCCAGAGGCAGGGAGGAGTGCGGTCATGAAATGGCCAGGCAGGCAGGGTGGTGAGAGTTGAAGGATTGAGAAGCATGACAAGATGTAATAGGTGGTTTTTAGAAAAGGGGGGCGTGGAAAGGAAGCCATTTTCGGTGAGAAGAAAACCAAGTGTCGCCCACCCTCCCCTTAGCATGTTTTGTATTAGCGGTCACTGGTGTGACACAAGTCATCCTGTTTCATGCTTTATGACACAGGTGCTTAGCTTATGATTTTTAAGGTGTTAAGCTATGTTAGATGACTTAGCTAGGCAGGTCCTTGACAACCATTGTTCAAGTAATTACGTGGCAAGTTGTTTATGTTGGATGAGGCGGTAACATGATACTTATAGGCTTCTTTAAGGGGTGGACCCTGAGAAGCAAGTTCTGTAAAATTGGATGTGGTTACCCCTGTTTTACGCCACTGTAGCTCGATAAGATTTGCAGCTAGTGGTATGTAGGATATCATTTGGTCTTTGGTAGAGGATCATATGAAAGAATTAATGAGCCGTTGTGTTGGATTCTGTTACATATTGTTAAAGTTTTCTTGCATTTTGTATTCTTCTAATGTTGTGTTTTACAGGTTGTACATAATGAAGAATTCAGCAATAAAGCTGTGACCATTCACGTTGCAAGAAAGATTGTTGCATTGTTAGTTGGGTGGTCAGGCAAGACCCTCAGATTAGCCCATGTCATGGCCATTGCTTCTTCCAGAAGACATCGCCCTTTTTTAAATTTTAGAAAGTATAAAATATCTGACAGTGCTATGTGTTTGTTGCCACTGGCTACCACCTGTTTACCCACAGCCATATATGTTACTGTCCTTCTTTCCTTACTAATGCTGTCTTGGCATTAAAGAGATGGAAAGGGGTGGGAAATAGTCCTAAGAAACCTCATAGTGTCAAACACAACTTTTCAAGGCAATTGAGAAACTTTTGATTTGAACTGAAATTATTCAGACCAAATTGAATCTGATCACCTATTCGATTCAATTGGACCCAAAATGAATGTAGCGAAATTCACTCATCTCTATTCTCCAATACACTTTTTGGCTAGTGATGGGCACAATAAAATGCCTATAACCTGGTAAAAGTCCTACTTCACTGCTAAAGCTATCACGAGAACAACCTGGTAGAGTCCTACTAATCCCTACTATGACGTCTACTGTGAGATTGCAGACTATGTTGGTTATTTTGCCACCACTGCTCCGAGTTTTGCCTTATTACAAAACCAACTGTTCGTTGAGTTTGCAAAATGACCTTCTAATAAAGCATTGTAATGGCAAGATGGAAAAGGAAGAGTAAAACCAATACACTGGAGGAAACTTATCATGCCTTGTAAGCCAAATTTCTAGGATACAAGGCATGAAAAAGTTGGAAAACCTGGGGTTTTACACAAAATATTTGCAACTTTTTTTTTCTCTTTGACACTGTCTTCATCACTTTCCTGAAAGGGGGCATGATGAGGGCACGACAGGGAATATGCTGTAGTTATACAGCTAGACCAGTGGTTCTTTCAGTACGTGTACCCCAGGAGGTACGACAAGAAGTCTCAGGAGCTACACACCATGGCTGAGAACCACTGCTCTGGAAGTGGCAAATTTAGTGAGTGTTCGAGTTCCAGGTTCCTAGAGGGCTAATGCCACCCAAACCACCCACCATGTCCAAATGCTGAGACACAATAGCTGCCAATAAGAGGCAAGAGTCAGAAGTGTCCAGTGTCCATTGGGGGTACTCGGTTGGAACTTTTTTCACGAGGGGGTACTTGTCTTGAAAAGGTTGAAAATCACTGTACTACAGTAGACGATGTGATAAAATGACCAAGCTAAAAGACCTTTAACCCCAGTAAAAAAATTCAGGCCAATTCTTCACAATGACTTTTCTTATACTCAATATGCACCGTAGCAAGTAGCTAAGATTGATGAATTCATTAAACCATGGCATAATTCCAAGTCAATAAAAAATCGAAAGGGATACAAATCATATGAAGATAAGTATTTTCCTGAGCATTGTATTCTAGTCCTGTCAAACACAATAATACAAAATTCTCAAAAATTTGAGGAGAACATTGAAAGGTGCGGACATGAATTATTTACATCGACCCTATTGCACAGCATTAAATAAAATGTTGCGCTCAGCTGTAAAGTCGGCTTTAGCTTTAATTATAGCTCGGAATTATCCATCTGTGTGTGTGGTAACATTGCACTTGAAAAGGATATTCTTCTTGGGCAATGAATTCCCTGTTGAGAAAATCATTCCTAAAATCCCAAGCCTGCAGGCTCAGCTTTATAAGCGAGGCCTTCGGAGCAGTATCAAGGGATATGAGATTCCAACGATGCATGCCGTATTTTATATAGTTTTACAAAGCCACATAATGTTTTTGGCAACGGGATGAGAAATTGTTGCCAAAATTAATAAAGTAAATTATTAAAAATAAATCAGTTTTTGTTTTATACAAGAGACGGATTGTTTTGCCAGCATTAGACACTATTGTTTTTCGGTTGGTAAAATTGTCTGACTTATGTAAATCTAAACCCAAAATAACATCACAGGATGTAATCTTTGTGTCTACAGTTCAGTAAGGGATTTCATGGAAAAAGCAAATGTAATAGTATGAAACAATATAGTTTATCATTTTCAATAGTTCATTTAAGGCACAACTCTTCCCAAAACCCAAAAACTAGAGGCAGGTCACTGCTGAGGTCAATACTTAGCTGTCGTGGTCAGGGTCACGATGGATCAGTGGGTAGACAAGTTGACTTGCAGCACTGGCGTCTTGGGTTTGCATCTATCTAAGGACAACATCTGCGTGGAGTTCTCCTCAAGTTTGTATGGGATTCCTCCCTTTTCAACCTTGGGAAAGTTGGGGAAATATCACCAGGGGAGTTTTTGGCATTTTTGAGTCTGAGTTGGCATAATTTGTACAAAGTTTATCAACTATTACATAGTAGCATAGTAGACAAGATTGGATAAAGCTACAAGTCCATCACGTCCAACCTATAAACCAACCAAACTGATCCAGAGGAAGGCAAAAAATCCCATGAGACTGATGCCAATTGACCCATCAGATGAAAAAATTCCTTCCCAACTTCAAATATGGAAATTGGACCTGGATCAGCATCCTATCCCAAAAAATGTCTAGCTCCCATAACCTATGATATTCTTACTTTCAAGAAAGGGATCCGGGCCTATCTTGAACTTAAGTATAAGTATAAGTTATCACACATCACTACATCATGTGGAAGTGTATTCCATAATCATACTGCTCTTACTGTTAAGAAGCCTGTGACTATGGGTAAACCTTTTTTCCCCCTCTTGTCACAGTTACAGGCCTAGGTGTAAAGAGACTATTGAAAATATCTCTGTCCATTCATATATTTGTACATCGTAACCAGGTCGTCCTTAAGCCATCTTTTTTCCAAACTGAACAACCCTAAGTTTGATAACTTGTCTTTCTATTCTAATCGGCCTATCCCCTTCATTACCTTGGTCACCCTCCTCTGCACCTGCTCCAGTTCAGCTATGTCCCTATATAAAGTTGCCCAAAATTGTGCTCAGTATTGCACATGTGACCAGTGATTTATATAGAGGCAAAAGGATAATAATAATAATAATAATAATAATAATAATAATAGTCCTTTAATAGTCCCACAATGGGGAAATTCAGTGTGTTACAGCAGCAAAGATAAGCAGATACAAATACAAATACAACATGTACAGGAATGTTCCAAGGTGAGAGGCATTACATTAATAGCAGACAGACAGATAGGACGTAGCAGAGGGGGGGGGGGGGGGATTTAACAGGCAGAGAGATATTTCAGTTCTCTGTATGTAATGATCTCCGCTTAGGTCGGTGTTGGTTGTACAGCCTAACCGCGGTGGGGAGGAAAGACTTCCGATAGCGCTCCTTCTCACACCTAGGGTGGAGCAGTCGGTCACTGACAGTACTGCTCAGCGCGATCACAGTCTCATGCATGGGATGGGACTTCTTCTTCTGCATGGAGCTCACCACGGACAGTATCCTTCTGTCACCCACCACCTGCACTGGGTCCAGGGGGCTCCCCAGGACAGAGATGGCCCTTCTAATCAGCTTGTCAAGTTTATTTCTGTCCCTGGTTGATATACTGCTCCCCCAGCAGGCCACTCCAAAGAAGATGGCTGATGCCACTACCGAGTTGAAGAAAGTTCTAAGAAGTGCCCCCCGGATTCCAAAGGCTCTCAGTTTCCTAAGCAGGTAGAGCCTGCTGTGGCCCTTCCTGTACAGGGCCTCCATATGATCTGCCCAGTCCAGCTTATTATTAAGGAGCAAACCCAGGTACTTATAGGTGTTCACAATCTCGATGCCCGTCCCCAGGATGTCCACTGGATTTGGAGGGCATCTGCCTTTGCGGAAGTCCACCACCATCTCCTTGGTCTTCCCCGCGTTAATCTTCAGGTGGTTCCGGTGGCACCAGTCCACAAAATCCTGGTTCAGTTCTCTGTACTCCCTGTCATCATCATCTGTGATGAGACCCACTATTGCAGAGTCGTCAGAATACTTCTGTAGGTAGCAGCTGGATGAGTTGCACCTAAAATCTGCAGTGTACAGTGTGAAGAGGAAAGGGGCGAGAACCGTACCCTGAGGTGCCCCCGTATTACAGATCACGGTACCTGACACACAGTCTCGGGATCTCACGTATTGAGGTCGATTTGTGAGGTAGTCTAGGATCCAGTTGGAGAGGTGGTGGTCCACTCCAGCAAGGTCCAGCTTGTCCCTCAATAACCTGGGCTGTATGGTGTTAAAAGCACTGGAGAAGTCAAAGAACATTATTCTCACTGTGTTCCCTGGTTTCTCCAGGTGAGACAGAGCCCTGTGCAGAAGATGGATGATGGCATCATCTACCCCAATGCCCGGCCGATAAGCAAACTGGAGGGGGTCCATAGCGGGGCTCACTAGAGGGCGGAGATGTGTGAGAACCAATCTCTCCAAGATCTTCATCAGGTGGGATGTCAATGCTACAGGTCTGTAGTCGTTGAGGTCCATAGGGTGGGGTTTCTTTGGAACTGGTACCACACAAGAAGATTTCCATAATTCAGGGACTATTTCCTGCCTCAGGCTCATATTATACATATATGTAATTATACCACACAGCTGGTCCCCGCAAGTCTTAATTAGCCTTGCACTGATGTCATCTGGCCCTGCGGCTTTCCTCGCCTTGATCTTTTTCATCTCCTTCCTCACCTGGGACCGTGTGAAGGTCAGACTGTGGCCAGATAAAGACGGATTTCTGGATTTACTGGTCTGTTGGGAAGTGGCCGCATGGCGAGAAGTCATTGTGGTGGGGGAAGCTGAAGGACATACTGGGGTGGGAGGAGCTGGTGTGTGATCAAATCTGTTGAAGAATAGGTTTAGTTCATTAAGCCAATTAACATCTGCCTCAATCTGGCAGACAGACTGTTTATGACCCGAAATTGACTTAAGCCCCTCCCAGACCTCCCTTATGTCTTTTCTTTCCATTTGCTTTTCCATTTTTTCTTTATAACTGGCTTTTCCCTGCCTGATTTGATGCCTCAGCTCCTTTTGTATCCTTGTCATGACCATCTATTCCTCTTTTAATCCAGCCCATGATTTTATATGCTTTGTCAGTGGTTGCTATCGTCCACCGATGTTGCACATTGGTAAATTTGGCGCATATGTAAGTCTAACGCTTCTGTCCTGAGATATTACTCCACTTTCTATGCCAAACACTAACTGGAATGAGATTGCAACAATTTTTGTGACTTTTTGAAAAGTCACAGTTGGTAAATCTGGAGCATAGTTAGGCGGGCTAACCATGGCCACTTTCCCACCAACTTTTCAAAAGTAAAAAATGTAAACCATGCAAAATTTCTGGTAACTTTTTATAGCAGAATTTTGGAGTGTAGGGTTTGGTAAATTCCCTCCAGTGTAAAGTGTTGTAGAATAAGTTGTCTCTATATAAGCTAGAGAACTACTGTAAATAAATATGTCCAGGATGGGATGTGATCCTGCAACAAAACCCAGAAGAGGAATATGGAATGGATCTTTCTCCTTAGAGGCTAATTACTATGGGTGACCTATTTAGGGATATAATTGGATACTTTGTCAATTCATCTATAGTCAATAACAATGGAACCTCTAGAATCTTCTTTTTTCATATACATTTTGGTTCACTTTAGAAGCTGTGAAGGAAAGGGCATCATGGGTCAAACACATTCAAGGGTCTAAAAAATTTTAGATAATACTTTAGTGACCCAAATTAACTTCATAGGTTCCCACTGAAAGCTCTTTTACAGGAACCCATTAAAGGCACATAAGACCTGAAAAACCATAGTCTCAGAAATCAGAATTACATGTTCAGAGAAAATTTTAGCCCAGTCTGATGGAATCTATTTTGGAGATGAGACAGCCCTAGGTTATGCAATAAGTTTATTATAGTAGAAGGTTCAACCTCTGGGACCACTGAGAATGAAGGGACAAAAATCCCTTTAGCACTTCTCCTGCACAGTAATACTCTACCTGCCGTGCTCAAAATTGTAATATAGTTCAAGGGAATGGGACTGCGTTGTTTTTCCCTGCACAGTGGCCAGCAGTCTTTAATATGCAGGGAAACATTCTTTTTGCAAGGTGTTTGCTTTATTTTTGAGGGGAGGGGAATTATTGAGCTTTTACGGATTGAAAAAATTGTAAGAAAACACAAGTTCCAGCTCTTTCCAACCCTTAGAGAGAACAGAGTTCCCATGGCTATGATCATAGACTCGTAGATCTAGCGCACTGCCTAAGGAAAGTGTGAATAGCCCCTAGAGACATGGCATGTTCAGCATGGAGTTCATATGTTCTCCCCGTGTTTATGTGGGTTTCTTTCGTGTACTACGGTTTCCAAAAATATACATTTCAAAAATATTTCCAAAAATACATTCCAAAAATATACTGATAGGGAATTTAGATTGTGAGCCTACTTGGGACAATGTTGACTATGTTTGTAAAGCGCTATGGAATATGATGGTGCTACATAAATAAGCAAAATAAATTGAAAAACATTCTAAACCCAATGATCGGGTCTTCACGTGTGCCAGTTGTCTTCTTGTCATGCAGCCAATTGCTTCTCAGTAAAACTGATGACATTTTACCATGAGTTGCCTCAATTTTCCAATTCCTTTTTTCGCTGCATGACTTCTACCATTGAAATTACTGCTCTCAACTTCTTTTGACTGTAGAAGACACGCAGCTAAAGACTATCACCAAACCTTGGCAACTGACTATAAAATTCTGCACATGCCAAAGCACCCTGGCATTACCTGTCAGTAAGGTGTGAGGCTTTTTAACTGTAACGTTTCTGGAGAGCAGAGCTAAGAAGGAACAGCGCATGTACCCTGTAGAGCGGATTCACTTGTGGACAAATCCACTGCAAGAAACACTTGTAGTTTAAGCTGGGATACGCATTAGATCTTTGTTGACATAAATGGATGATTTTGGCTAACAAACGGCGGCCAATCTGCACGTAGATGCCGTAAATGCTCATTCAGAGAACAGATCATTCGTGGTGGATATTTTTGGCCTGCTGTTGGCCAAAAATACCCGTCTTTGGCATGTCTGGCCAACTTGTATCTCTGGGGCAGATTTATTAAGACTGACATTTCATATACCAGTCTTAATAAAGGGTTCGACAAGGCGTTCCTGATTTTATCAAGAGATAGAATGGAAATCTACACCAGTGAGGCATGAGTTATAATAAATATTGGGTCAAAAGTGGCGAGTGAAGCAAAGAATGGGTATTGTAAGAAAAGGACATGCACCAAATATGCACCAAATTATCACTGATCTATTTCAGAAAACTGGCATAAAAGGCATAATAAATTTGTCCCATTGTGCTTTTTTTTAACAACCAAACTGCCCCCCCCCTCCCCATCAGGCAGTTTACCCAAGGGGTTGGCCACTTTCAGACCAATATATAAAAATGCTATTAAGGGGTTAAAGTATATAACAGGACTGGGGTCTACAACTTTACTATTAGAGGTTTTTTTTATCTGTCTGTTTTTGCTATTTTACACTCGTTTCAAAACCCTTGAGCCAAAATATTCTCATTTGCAATTAATTTACTGACATTTCTCAATAAACGTGAGGTCTGACATCGGCTTTCTTGCTAAACAAAATGTAATCTCTAACACATTTCCTGGTAGGAGAAAATGACATTCCTCAAGGAAAATAATCCAAGAAACCTAATCAAAATAGTGGGACTTAACAGTGTTGTTTTTGGGTTTATAAACTGTTTTGATGATTTAGAATAATGATATTTTCAGCTTCCCCTCCATTACCGAGCTGCACGTTTCCAGCCACTCCGATGGGGTCAGCATAATTTATTGTAATAACTCATTTCTAAGTACACGAATGCGGTGCCATAAAATATTAGTCTATCACATGTATATATTTATTTGTCTATGTGCAGCGATTGATACGTTTCATGGTTTGGGTCGCAATATTTTTGGTCAGCTTGTTGCTTATTTTAGATTTTTTGTAACTTTTTGGTGACATAATTTTCTTCTTGCCCCTGATTTTCTGCTTTTTTTTTTTTTGTTCGCCCGCCGGCCTCGGAATCCTAGTTAAATAAATATATACTCGCAACGAGTTCAATCAAAATAATATGCAGTTACATGACACATGAAAGCCACAAAAGATGCGCAAAGCTATCATTAGCCTCCTGCAGATCCCAACTCCATGACAGTGACTGGCAACTTCTTTATAAACTATTTAAACAATATTTTTTTTTTTTACCTTTCCGAGCGTTCAGAAATAGAGTCTTGTAAATAAGGTACGCGCTTTATTCCAGACCACGGTTTATGAATAGTGACATTGGCAGCCCGTGGTTTGGAGACTTGTGCTTTACAGGGAACGTTTGGAGATGCATCCAAGACATTTAGGCTTATCCTGCAATCCTCCAGCCACATCACTAGTCCTTTGTACTTCCCTTTGATGTTATTTATATAAGTCACACAAGATGATTTTAGATGAGGTTTTTTTTTTTCACATTGTATCAATTTCAGGATTCTCGCCTTTGAAAAAGTGTGATAGAATGAAATAGACATCGAAGGCTCGGAGTCAATGTAACTATTTTATTAAATATCAGCAGAGAGAAGTAGCAAAATAACCATATAGGCCATCAAGATTTGACTAAGGTGGCATGCACACGACCGGTCGTGATCGGATGTCATCAGCCGGGCTTCTGCGGACCCATTCATTGGGGCCAGTGAGCATGGCCGCAAAACCAGAGAAGAATAGGACCTGTCCTGTGAGTTTTGCTCATGGCCCCATACATCGGACCATGAAAATACATGGTTGTGTGTATGGGGTCAGTGTGCTAACCATCAAAAACACAGCTAGCACACTGACTGTGCATTAAGCCTAAAGCTGGGGACACACAGGGTCGTTTGGCTAACCCGCTGTGATATACAGAAGCAGAACAGTGGATCGGATTTATATCCCATTCACACACTGCAGAAAAAAAAACTTCAGTGCGAAGTGTCTAAATAGAGATGAGTGAACAGCACAATACAAAACTGAACAGAACTGTCTCGAATGAAGTAAAATGGCCGCCACGACATACATTGCGGTAAATTATTATACTCTGGGGTCTCTTCAGACCCCAGAGTATAATAGGTGGAGGCCCAGGGGAGGTGAAAAAAATCAAAAAAACATTTATGCTCTCCTCTTTTGGGTCTCCTTGCGGCGTCCAGCGCTCTCCTGGGGATGTCATGCACTTGTGGTCACTGCTGAGGCCTGTGATTGGGCCATGGCGGTGACATGACATCACAGAGGAGATCGAGAGAGAGCACAGGACACTGCGAGAAGGCTCAAAAGAGGTGAGGGAAGGTGAGTATAAATGTTTTTACACCTCTCCTGGGCCTCCATCTATTATACTCTGGGATCTGAAGAGACCACCCAGTATAATAATAGAATTTCTGGTTCTATCTGAACTTGTTTGACCCAAAACAAAACAAATCTTGGGAGGTTCCTTCATCTCCTGCATGTTCGGCCACTGTTTCCCATCTTTGTAACGTATATGTTTTAAGTCAAGACTTCCACCCTGGCTGAAAGCTGTGTCGAGAACCAGCCAATTTGGGGTGGTTTCTGCTATAAGTCAACTATGGGATGTCCATGGACCCGACCCATGTTTTCTTTACCTGAGACTTTTGGCACACTTAGAATTTAGACTGGTATTTTAAGTTTAAAAAAATATGACAGCAGGTTTTTGGGGGCATTTTTTTAGGCACATATAGGTCTAGATTTACTATTCTGGCTATGACTAGTCTGGTGTAAACGTGGCACCTCTAATTTGGGCAAAAATTTTTCAACTTGCTAGACATGTCATGTAGATGATCAGAAAAAGGGGTGTGGCTTAAATGTGCTACAATGTGTCAAAATGCATTAAACTTGTGATAAAAAAAATTATTATTTAAAGCAAGGGTTTATTCACACTGACGTAAAAAAACAGACTTGTGATGACCGTTTTGGTAGTGTTGGTCACACGTCCATTTTGAGAACACATTGAATCCAAAGTGTATATTCACGTCTGGTTTATTTTGATGGTCCATTTTTCATGGCTGTCAATAAAACTGACATGCTCTATCTTTGTCCATCAAAATGAACACTGATAGTGCCATGTGAATAGACCCATTGAAATTCATGGGTTCTATAATGGCAATGTGACGGCCGCTCACCAGTGTGAACCTGATAGTTATAATGTACAGTGACAGGATTGGGCATGAAAGTAACTGCTTGTCGACCAACCATTTAATAAATCTGTCCCGGTGGTCAGTGTCCTTGGCAGATTCATGAGCAGTGAGTCAGCGACAACCAGACTCCCCAAAGAGGAAGCAGGATTCATTACTGTCTCTGCCTTCCTGATCACTGTATACAGAGTGCTCAATGGGCACCATGTTGCGGCCCTGCAGTCACATGATTTCTGAATTCCAGGGAACTGCAGGAGCTGTTGGGTCCTAGAGGACCCAGATCAGATCTACAGTGAGTGCCAAGAGGTTGTATTGCTCCTGTAACTGGAACTATAAGCTCTAGTTATAGGGGAAATCAGCAACAGCAGCCAAAAAAAAATTGTGATGTCACCCAAAGTCTGTTATGGCCTTATAGAAATAGCAAAAAAAATAATAGCAATAAATAAGTAAACAAAATCCTGTCCATATATCACAGGTTTCCACAAATCTATGTGTCACCTACATAAAAATACTGCAGCGCTTTGTTCCCTTTTTTGACATTTTCCTGAATATGAAAACAAATTGCAAAAATAAAAATGACATAAAAATAAAAGCTATGTATCACAGGAAAAAAGCAAAAATTATTTGAATAACTTAAAATAAAAAAAAAAAATAATGGCTGTCAAAGAGCAATAAAATGCAAAAAACCTGAAAAGGGAAAATGGTTTGGGAAGTGGCTAAATAAATCTCATCCACATGCTGCAGCTAATACCTGCGGCACAAAGTGACTTTAAAGCCGTGGCCCCACGTGCCATAAACGACGTGGAAAAAAAAAGCGGCGTTTTACAGTCACTGTGTAGTGGATGGGATGCTAGTGAATCCCATCCACCACAGTGCGGGAAAATACAAGCCGCGGACACGCTGCGATATCCAAAACCATCACGGTTCTGGAAATCGCAGCATGTCAATTATACCTACAGAAACGCCGGCAGTTTCCCTATAGGTATAATGGAAGCAGGAACGCTATGTGGGGCCTTACTGCTGGTTTTTGGCTGAGGCCCCATGTTGCTGAAAAACAGCTTTTTTTGTTGCAAATTTTATTGCTGCGGTTTTTTGAGCCAAATCCAGGAGTGGATTGAGCATTAGGGAGAAGTATAAGAACTTCCTATATATTTCCCATTCCTTTTGTAGCCATTCTTGGCTTTGGCTCAAAAATCCAGCAAAATCTAGAACAAAAAAAGCTGCATTTCTGCAATGTGGGGCCTCGGCCTTAAACCCGCAGTTTGTCAATTACAACCAGTTTGTGCATTACAACCATTGCAATACAATAAAGGTGAGCTGTTGAAAAAAACACCCAAAACCGGTTGTTTTTTTTGCAGCGGTTGCTTACAGCCGTAGGACACTGTGTCGTCTTAGCCTAATACTTACTCACAATCATCTGCTCGCAGACTCCCTGACCACAGTTTGTCCAGTGTTCCTTGTGGTCTCTTTAATCTACTCTTCACAGAATCATCCCATGTGTTACCAAAACCTCTTCTTTGCGACCAGACCTTCCCTTGGCAGTGTTACATAATGTCCACCAACAGCCCTCAGAATATTAGCTCTATCGTTGCTTTAATGGCTTGTGCGTGATGAACAGTATATTCTTTAATATCCCTGGGAAATAGTTTTTTAATTATAAGCCTGTAAATACATGACATGATATTAACCATAAGCGAAGAGGCTGTAAAAAGAAAAAAAAAAAAAAGTCGAAGCCTCGAAATGTGCATTTTAATTAATCGCCGCCAAGATCTTATTTCACTCATGTGTGGAGTCCATATGGCTCCGTTTAGCAGATGAATCAGACATACAGTGAAGCTCTTGTTCCACATGTCTCTTCATTGTAGTTAACAAGTGGAACCTCCCCAACTCGTAGGAAAGGAAATGGTAGAAATCCTCCGCTGGATGATGAATCCGGAGCAATTATGTGACTTCTGTGAATATACAGAACATTATCTATCGCCATGACTCTCCTAATCCTGTCTAGTCCAGATTGTTAATCAGTGAGAGCTACCCGCAAAATACTCCGCACAGAATCGGAAGGATGGCTTTCATCTATGTAGTAACCTCCTGAAGCATCAGTGGTCACATCTGATAGTAGACCATTGTGTTGTGGTGGCTTCCCACACTGGCCCCCACCCAGTATTATATGCCCCCACAGTGGGCCCCACCTGGTATTATATGCTCCCCACAGTGGCCCCCACCCTGTATTATATCCCCCCACCCAGTATTTTATGCTCTACAGTGGCCCCGACTCAGTATCATATGCTCTACAGTGGCCCCCACCCAGTATTATATGCTCTACAGTGGCCTCCACCCAGTATTATATGCTCCACAGTGGCCCCCACACAGTATTATAAGCTCCCAACAGCCCCCCTCCTCTTTGGTGCTATTATTATACTCTGGGGTCTCCTCAGACTCCAGAGTATAATAATCGGAGGCCCAGGGAAGGTGATTAAAAATAACAAACTCTCATACTCACCTTGCCTTACCTTTCCTTGGCATCCTCGCTCCATCCTGCTGTCTTCAGCGTCTTCAGGCCCTCTTCCGACGTCGCTGCTGAGGCCTGTGATTGGACCTCAGCAGTCAAGTGGGGGCGCACTGATGTCATTACGCAGCCGGGCCCCATGTGACCGCTGGGGCCTAATCACAGGCCTCAGTCATGGCGGAAGAGCGCCGGAGAGGACGCTGTGCCCAGGAGAGGTGAGAATATGTGTTTATTGTTTTCAGTCACCTCCCCTGCACTGCCATCTATTGGAAAGGGGCCTGCAATATGCCAGGGCCCCTTTCCAATAACAATATGTATAGCGGTTGGGGAACCAGGCTTTCCCCGACCACTATCATAGTGGTCCGGGGTCTGGCCATCTCCAGCTCATTACGCCACTGGTTTGTGGGGTTCGCGGTAGCAGCTGCCACAGGGCTCCGGGGCCCCTAATGTCCCTTAATGTCCCGGGCCCTGTGGCAGCCGCTACAGCTGCTACCCCGATATTTATGCCCCTGCTTATCTCCTACCCTGCAAAGTACTGTGCTTATCTTTATATGTAATTTTGAGCTGACAAACTGACTTGAATTAAGAAAAATAAACTACTAACACTTCTATTTTTTAAAGCATTTTTACTTCTGCACAGTTGTAGATCCAAAGCAAAGAAGAGAAGGAGACAAGCTGAGGTCAAGAACTGGATCTGAAACACTCACTTAAATGGTTATTTTATAGGTATGGTTATTTTATGGGTAAACATGGAGGCTAAATACTAAAAAGAAAAATTAATATAAGAAAAAATTCAATAAATCAAAAGTACACAATTATAACTAATGACGCACCATGATTTGCAATTTATTTTGAAAATTAGAAATCATCTAATATTCCTGAAAACCCTATAATTTAATTTACCTGCAGGGATAAAGCTATAATTTCCATAATATAAATATTTAGACACAGGCCCTGTTAATGATTCATTTCCATTTTTTATTAAGATTTCTCATAATTTTGGAGTGACCTACTGTGGGGAGAGGTGAGGACAAAGACCAACCTGAAAACTATCCACATATAATAGAATTTCCATCAAGTCCATCCTTGTTAATGCTAAAAGTATTGGCCTACAAAGATAACTCCTATCTATAGGCATAAGGACATCATAGAGGAGGGTCCCATGTGGATCAGAGTGGATTGCAAATAAAATTTTGCTGGGGAAAGTCAGGGCCAAACAGGCCTTTTTCTGCAGGACCTTTTGCAGGGAAAATGTAGTATTATGAGTTTGCTGTACAGGTGACTAGCCAATAGAGATGGGCGAACCTCTCAGGATTTGTTTAGCTTGAATCTTGGATGATGGCTCGGGTCCAAGGTTCGTTTCAGGTCAAACAAGTTTGGTATGAACCACACCTTTATATGACTTAAAATATTCTCAGGGTTACTAGAAACCTTTCTATCCAATTTCTACTCACCTTCCATTACCTGTTTTGGGTCTCTTCGCAGCATCAAGTGCTCTCTCTCCGCCTCCTCGGTGACGTCATGCATGCGGGGACAGTGCCGTCACCAGGACAGTGCCGTCCAACACAAGGAGACCCAAAAGAGGTAAGGGAAGTTGAGTATGAATGTTATTTTTTATTTTTGTCACCTCCACTGGGCCGCCACCTATTATACTTTGGGGTCTGATGAGACCCCACAGTATAATGCGGTGGCCATTTCAGTTCGCCCGAGACAAATCTCCATTTGTTCGGTTTTGTAAAAGACCAAACAATTTGGAATATTCGGATCTTACCCGGAATTTTACATTTTTCAGATTATCAAATAAATTTCAATATCAGACAAAGATAACCTGAGTGAATATATAATGCAGTTTTTCAAAAGATCTATCCAAACCAACCTGGCCCTATATGAAAAAGTAATTTCCCCTAAATCTAATAACTGGTTGTGCCACCCTTGGCTCTAACAACTGCAATCGAGCGTTTGTGGTAACTGGCAATGAGTCTTTCACATCTCTGTGGAGGAATTGTGGCCCACTCTTCTTTGCTGAATTGTTTTAATTCATCCACATTGGAGAGTTTTCGAGCATAAGCGGCCTGTTTATGGTAATGCCACAGCATCTCAGTTGGACTTAAGTCCAGACTTTGACTAGGCCACTCCAAAACCATCATTTTGTTTTGTTTTTTTCAGCCATTCAGAGGTGGACATGATGGTGTACTTCGATCATTGTCCTGCTGTAGAACTAAAGTACGCTTGAGCTTAAGGTCACGAACTGATGGCCGGACATTCTCCTTCAAGATTTTCTGGTAGAGAGCAGAATACATGGTTCCATCAATTACAGCAAGTCTTCCAGGTCCTGACGCAACAAAGTAGCCCCAGACTATCACACTATCATTACCATGATGTATGATCTTCTTTTTCTGAAATGCAATGTAACGGGACACACACCTTCCAAAAAGTTCCACTTTTGTCTCGTCAGAATTTTTTTCCCAAAAGTCTTGGGGATTATCAAGATGTTTTTTGGCAAATGTTAGATGAGCCCTTGTATTTTTTTTGTGGTCAGCAGTGGTTTTCGCCTTGGAACTTTCCCATGGATACCATTTTTGTCCATTTTTTTTTCTTATTGTTGAATCATGAACATTGATCTTAACTGAGGCAAGATGTTGTTATGGGTTCTTTTGTGACCTCCTGGATGAGTCGTCAATGCACTCATAGAGTAATTTTGGTAGGCCAGCCACTTTGGGAAGGGTCACCACTGTTCCATGTTTTCTCCATATGTGGATAATAGCTCTCAAAGTCCCAAAGCCTTTGTATTTTTCAAAGTTTGTAATTTTTGTATTATTTGGCATCCTCATAATCGTACTGAACTGCAGAATATAGGTAACATGCCATTTTTACTACACAGTGAATTTTGTAAATAACAAAACCCATAAGAAAATGGCGCAGTTGAATTTTTTTTTCTGTTTGCTACTCATTATGATTTTATGTCTAGCTTCCCAGTGCATCACAAGGAATATTAAATATTACTATTATGAAGCATAGGTTGCAAAAAAAATAGGCCCATTCACCTTTATCTCCATTGCAAAAGTCCAACAAGACCAAAAGTACCAAACAAGCTGTACCTGCTGCCCAATATGCCATGTCATGCTGATGGAATTCCATTGAAGTTAGAGTAACCAAATGAAATTCATAACGTTCGTGTCATTCACCAACAGTACAAAAAGTCTGGGCCTATAGTATATTGATATGTTTTACCCTATTCCAGCTTTACTTTCCTGAGATCATGGACCTTGAATTGAATGAAACCAAGACCATAGGCTATGGTATGTCACTGCCACACATGTCAAGGGTTAGACTAGCCTCAAGGAAATTTGGTGCACCTAGTATAATTTTGTTGGTACTTTTGACCCTACTCAGATGGAACATCACCAATTAAGAAGCCAATGCCTCCAAGCTAGTCCATGATAGTCCATGAATAAATCAACCAATCATTCCGAATGTCACATAAGCCTGACCCTCATTGGCTACAGACATAGAACCTCTATACTTTCTTCTTTCGGCGATAGTTGTCATGCATAACCCGCAACGTGTTAACGTATTAGCAGGAATACAGTAATAATGATAACAAATCTAATTTTGAAACATTTGCAAAAAATGCTTATGCAGGGATTTTTGCTCAGGAGAAAATTGGCGAGGAGACAGAAGTGCACTTATCACATATTTCATAATACATCATCCTCCTGCTCAGTGATCAGCAGTAATAGGGAGAATTAGAATTGTCATTTGTGATGTCAAATATATGGTAATGCTATTTTATCTATGGAGATAAGGAACGAAAATGTTCATCCTACATAATCACACTTGACTCCGAAGGCAGGGTCGGATCAAGGTGCTCGCTGCATGGTAAGATATTTCAAGATCACAAATGTTTTTAATAGGAATAGGAATTAATTGTCCATCATTTCCATGTGAAAAATCTCTCAGTGGTCTATATTATGGACAGGGTGTACTAAATGGTTTATTTGACCTTGGAAATAATTAAAATCTGATGTGACACAATATCCGTCACAAGATGTGAGCTGAAGAAGGCTCTTCTAGACCAGCTTGGTCATGGTTTTGAGTAGGAATTGAGAAGTGTGGACTTCTAAGTTAAAAAGAGCTCATATGCTAAGTGATAGGTCATAAAAACACACATTGTACATATATAATTACACATGTTACTTACTTACTATACCTGTCCTGCAGAGATATCACATCCCAGCAGTGGAGAATAGAACATAGAGCATGCTTAAGCTGCGGTCTGCACTTCCACCTCCTCCTGTCTATACTGATACAGCTGCTGCTTGGATCAAGTTACAACAGCCATAAAGAAGCGCAGACTGTTGTAACTTAGAGCCACAGAGATAGGAGGATGAAAGCCGGACTTTCAGAGACTCAAATGCTGAGGCCCCCATCCACATTCATGACTGACTACCCAAATGCAATCATGGAGGCCAATGGCTAGTTATGGCAGCTAGGATCCTAACAAAGGTCCCTTTGATTGCCATGTGTACTGTTGTTGCATAGTGGCTAATAAAATGGTATTTCAATTTATTAATTGCTAAAAGTAAAAGTGCCCTAAGAATAATATAAAACATGTCAGAATTGCCTTTTTTGCATTAATTTCTAAAATATAGATAAGCAACACAACTAGTCATACAAAAACAATCCATTATATGCATTTTCACTGAAAAACCAAAAACATTTATGGGTGCTGGAACACAGTGAAGCCAGGGGCGTAGTTATAGGGGGTGTACCTTGGACCTTGAGGAGGGCCCCCACTGTTCTAAGTAAGAAGGCGTCCGTCAAAATTTTGCAATGGAGCTCAAGAGCCTCAAGTAATGCCTGTGAGTGTGGGAGAATGAAAAATTCCCTGTGTCTTCCTTAAGGCCGAAATTTGCTGTATTCTTAATGAGTTAAACCATATTATCAACCTACAGGCACTGCATCAACATCAATAAGATTTTATAGATTGATCCATAATATATGGACTATAGTGGCAAGTATTTGGCAAAGTCAGCTCCTAAAAGGGGTTGTTTTTATCTTTTGCTGGACCCATCAATGGCATTGCTATGTCAGACCCCAGGCCCAGAAGAATACTCTAGTAGTTTGGTGGACCACTCCAATATTGTCACAATTGATTCCAGTATATACAACAACGCCTCTAGAGATATGATCTAATAACTGGTGCTCAGAACACCCCTTTAATGATAACATGAATATAAAATAATAACTTAGCTCACCTCGGCACATTGCCTTATATCTAGCATACATCTGAGTGGCCTTAATATAATTCAGTAAATATGTTCTCCAAATCCCATCTAGTTGACAAGTCCACTTTAAAGCCTTATAAACCCCATATCCTGCATGTAAATCTAATCACTTCTCTTGAGCTGCGGCACGTTCTCTATGGGAAGGAGCTATAGGAAGCCATTGTAGTCAACCACAGTAATTTGCAACAACTTCATGTGAACAAGAAAATGTCAACAATAAAGGCCGCAAACAAGAGCGGAAAATTAATATAACAGCCAATAGTGTTGAAAAGAAAAATACCGTGCTCTTATGATGTGTCATTTCAGCTTTCAGCTTGTAAGGAAGGTTACAGGGGGGCGGCATTATTTGTAAATAGATTGATAGCTTTTCATTTTGTGCACAATTATGCTTTTATGTCGAGAAATCTTTCTGTAGGTAACTACTTGTGGCATTACATTGTTCAGCATGAATGTCATGCATGTCACGCATCTACAAAAGGATAAGACGTGTTAATTGGAGGCCTGGAAAATAATGCATGTTAGGTTTTTTCATAAAAGCTCATGACCTCACTATATAGATAGAATATTTTATTAAATCTAAATATATATATATATATATATATATATATATATCCTGGAAAATAATATATGCTACAGTTTTTAAAAAAAAGTTCATGACTTTTGACTTTATGAATATTTAATAGAATTAAAAAAATAAATAAATAAAAAGATTTTATATATATATATATATATATATATATATATATATATATATATAGACTTAATAGGCTATTTTATTAAAATATTTTCCAAAATATATTTTTATTAAAATATTATTACTATTTATTATTAATATTATTTTTATTATTAATAATAATAATCATACATTTTTATTAATATAGATTCAATATTCCGCAGCACTTTACAAATCATCGGGTTCATGTACAGACAGAATGAGACATTACAAAGCAATAAATCCATTCAGACACTGGGACTGAGGGC
Source organism: Leptodactylus fallax (assembly GCA_947044405.1). Lineage (NCBI taxonomy): Eukaryota > Metazoa > Chordata > Amphibia > Anura > Leptodactylidae > Leptodactylus > Leptodactylus fallax. The sequence goes on along the minus strand of CAMRHE010000173.1, from coordinate 753,156 downwards.
CCTGCTCGCAAGAGCTTACAATCTATGAGATAGAGGGGGTGACACAGGAGGTAGAAGTGCTAAAGTAAAAATTCATGATTAAAACATAATAGGGCAGATACATTAACACTGGCATTTCATATGCCAGTCTAAATAAAGGGCCAGACAAGCGGAAGACACACCTGACTTATCCCGTGCACCAGGATGGAAATCTACACCAGTCAGGATCTGGGATAGGTTTCCTGTATAACTAACACTAAAAAACTGGCATGAGTTATAATAAAGTGGCGAGCGAGGCTCAGATCGGAGGATGTGTTACATCTCTGTCGTAAGAGAGGGCCTTACACCAAAGATAAGCCACGTCATCACACACCAGTTTTCTGCATTGATAAATTCCTTCCATTGTCTACGCCAGGGGTCGGCAACCTCTGGCACGCGTGCCACTCTTGGCACGCGAGGCTTATTTCCCTGGCAAGGCAGCGGAGTCCTCACCCAGCAGTTTCGATCGGCCCAAACACGGCCGAAACGAAACTGCTATTATTACATTGTGGGGTCTCTTCAGACCCCACAGTATAATAAGCGGAGCCCCCGGGGAGGTGATGAAACATAAAAAACAATGTTACTCACTATTCCACGCTCCGCAGCCGCTCGGTACTCTTCAGGCGCTTCTGCCTGAAGTCAGATGACAGGGCCTCAGGTGTTACGTCTGCGTCTGACGTCATTACGCATAATGACGCAACGTGACCCCTGAAACTCAATGAGCGGTCGCTGACTACAAGCAGAAGCGCCCGAAGATACAGAGCGGCTGCGGAGCGTGGAATAGTGAGTAACATTGTTTTTTATGTTTCATCACCTCTCTTTGCCCTCCACTTATTATACTCTGTGGTCTGAAGAGACCCCACAGTATAATAATAGCTAGTGAGTGACACAAATTGGAATATTATAAAAGTTAGAATATTATACCGTGTGCAGGGGCTACTATGGAGGATAACACAGTGTGCTGGGGCCACTATGGGACATAATACCGTGTGCAGGGGCCACTATAGAGCCTAATACCGTGTGCAGGGGCCACTATGTGACATATACCGTGTACAGGGCCCACTATGGGACATAATACCGTGTGCAGGGGCCGCTATGGGACATATACCGTGTGCAGGGGCCCGCTATGGGACATATACCATGTGTAGGCGCCGCTATGGGACATATACCGTATGCAGGGGCCACTATGGGACATATACTGTGTGCAGGGGCCGCTATGGGACATATACCTGTAAGAGACAGCCAATGTTGTCCTAAGCTTCATTTGTCTGTATAAACTGTTAATGTTGAATGTATTTCTGTGATTCTGTTCCTTTAAGACAGCAGCCATTGTAATTGTGACATGTTGCTGGAGAGACACCCCCCACCCCTCCTTTTATGTCAGCTTGTCTGTTCTGCAGACAGAGTGTGAGCAGAGAAGCAGGAAGTGACGAGACAGAGAGCAGCAGCCATCTTGGCAAGAGAGAAGACAGGTGTCTGTGTTGTGTTGACCTGGTGTGGAGATTTTTCTGTACAGCTAAGCTGTATCTTGGTCCAGAGACAAACAGAGTGTAAAGAGACAACAGGACTAGTGAGTCCATGTGAAAGGAACTGTGCTCAGTGGCTGATCAGTGAGACTGACATTGTGACTGTGTATATGGATACCACAGATAGAGACTCGCAGTGCTGTTGATGTACTGGACAGCACCTGCTAAACCCCGGCTTACAACCCAGCTCAGTGTATGGATTCGGCAGGACTGTCAGTGTGCTGAGTGGAATCTGCTGTTGGATTACATTGCATTCATTGGGTTTCCCTGTTAAAGAGGACTTCATTTCTCCCAAGATCCTGATAACAGTGAGGAGAGGACGCTTCACTATAAAAGAAAGGAACGACTTTGGGCCCCACCGCGCGCTTCTACGGACTGTAAGCGGTCCACCTGGACCACTGGGGAAAAGGGGGTGCACCCAAATGTGAAGTCAGGGTCAGTTAGGGATAGTTTTGAGTATATTGTTCATTCAGTGTCCATACTGCAGAAGTGGACAGAGTAAAAGTAGAAACCATTGCAGAATTTGCCTTGAAATTGTTCATGCTATATTGTATATTTTGCTTGTCTTTATCCCTGTCATTTTACCTTCAAATAGCCTTTATTAACTTATAGTAAATATATATTCTTTTCTTGAACTACCGCGTGTGCGTTCATTTCTGGTTGCGGAGTCCAAACCACCTGCCTTGCTCTCGGTTCACATACCGTGTGTAGGGGCCGCTATGGGACATATACCGTGTGCAGGGGCCACTATGGGACAAATACCGTGTGCAGGGGCCGCTATGGGACAAATACTGTGTGCAGAGGCAGCTATGGGACATAATACCGTGTGCAGGGACCGCTATGGGACATAATACCGTGTGAAGAGGCCACTATGGGACATATGGTAAAAAGTTCCAGTGGCCTAAGAATATAGCTGCATCCAGATACATAATGTGTTTTGACCATAAGGATGCCACCATACAGTGCTCCTGGACACATTTACCACTAATTGGCAGTGGTGAACCTAGCCTCTTTGCTGCCTGAGGCGGACTATAGAAAGACGCCCCCCCCCCCAAAAAAAAACAAACAAAAAAAAAAACGGAGTTTCCATGCTACTAGTTTAACACACTGTTATCGTCGCACAATATACACAATACACAAAGTTATAAAACAGTTTTTAAGAATTCTTCTTCCTGTATTACTTCAGTATCAGATCAACAACACGGCATTAACAATGAAAGTAACTTCACACATCTTCTGCTTGGTGGATGGACGAGCCCACGTGGCCCCCATTCTCTATAATAGGAGCCCCGCAGATAGCTGAGTGCTGGACTTCGGGTATCTTTGGCACTCCCATTGAAGTGAATGAGAGCCACGCGGGTTCGTCCATCCACCAAGTGACACACCTATATATATGGCTGCGGTCAGGCTGGATTCCCACCTAGTGGGGGGAAAAAACCCAATTCTCAGGCTCAGTGGGGGTCTCAGCAGACAGACCCCCATCACTCAGGTATTTATCCTCTATCATTTAGGTGAATACAGGGCAGTAACATTCTGTGACTTCCAGGTGACGTCTCTGACTAATCCTTCACATTTCCCTTCTCTTCCCTCTGGACCGCCATGACCACTTCTTCCAGCTGTGACTTGTCTCTGTAAAGGTTGCAACACAGACATCTTTGGCTCCTCACTTTTCCAGGCATCCAACCCACATTGTCCTCACGTACACAAAGCCCCCATCCTGCTGCTACCCCCAATTATATAATATATGATATAACCCCCCATAATGAATAATACCCCCAAGTGCATCTTTATATTAATAATGTCCGTGTGTACCCTGTATAAATAGTGCCCCTTATTAATAATACCCCAGGTGTTAACTAATTAAAAGGTTTTCCAGGTCATTAATAAACTAATCAGTGGGGTTCAAAAACCCAGGACACCCACTGATCAGCTGTTTGAATGGTACCTGTGTAAGCGACGTGACCGCTTCTCTGTTTACATAGTGTATTTCATCTCATAGCGGCCATGTAATGTAACTGCAGCCTCGTCCTGTACATGTCTACAGTATGTGACAAGGCTACAATTACATCACACGGTCACTATAAACAGACAGCGTATAATATAAACAGGTGCCATAGCCCATGTTTATATGCCCCATTTACACACACTATAAAGTTCCACAGCAGCCCCTGCACACAGTATTACACAGTGTTATGGCCCGCAGCGGCCCCTGCACACTGGATTATGCCTCTCAGCGGCCCCTGCACACGGTATTATGCTCCATAGTGGCCCCTGCTCACGGTATTATGCCCCGCATTGGCCACTGCACACGGTATTATGTTCCGCAGCAACTCCTGCACACAGTTTTATGCCCCATATTGGCCCCTGCACTGGTATTATGCTCCATAGTGGCCCCTACACTTGTATTATGCTCTATAGTGGCCCCAGCACACGTTATTATGCTCCATAGTGGCCCCTGCACTGGTATTATGCTCCATAGTGGCCCCTGCACTGGTATTATCCTCCATAGTGGCCCTTGCACTGGTATTATGCGCCATAGTGGCCCCTGCACTTGTATTATGCTCTATAGTGGCCCTTGCACTGCTATTATGCTCCATAGTGGCCCCTGCACTTGTATTATGCTCCATAGTGACCCCTGCACTCGGTATTATGCTCTATAGTGGCCCCTGCACTTGTATTATGCTCCAGAGTGGCCCCTGCACAGGGTATTATGCTCTACAGTGGTCCCTGTACAGGGTATTATGCCCCATAGTGGCCGACCCATGAACTATTATTATACTCTGGGGTCTTTTCAGACCCCAGAGTATAATGATTGGAGACCCAGGGGAGAATACAAACATAAAAATCAGAGTTACTTACCTATCCTGGACACCGGTGCACTCCTTGCAGCTTTCGGCCCTGTTTAATTGCGCACACACGTCACGTGCTCAGGCCGGCGACGCGACCTGATGACGTCACCACAGGCCTCAAGCCTGCTCGGAGTTACATCGGATCGCAGGAGGTGAGTAACACTGTTTTTTATGTTCCCTCACCAACCCTAGGCCTCCGATTATTATACTCCGGGGTCTGAATAGACCCCGGAGTATAATAATAGTAGTATTTGCGGCCCGCGGCCTAACTTACCGATGCCTGCTGCCGCTCACAGCGGCATCCGCTTCCCTTTCTGCGGCCCATAGCAGAAGGGGAAGCGGGGGCGGCCACGAGCAGACGCGGGTAGGTAAATAAATAGGCCGTTACCTGCCGGGGATACTCCAACAGGTTACGGCCTATTTATATAGATAAAAAAAAAGCTATACTCACCTGCGATGCCTTGATGCAGCCGCCGCCTCCCCTTCTTGTCTGTGTCTCAGCGTAGGCGGCGTGATGACGTCATTGTATCGCCGCCTGCGCTGAGATACGACGTCTTGTAAACCAGCCCAGGACAGGCCGTGTTCAGCTCTGGTTTTTTTTTTTTTTTTTAAAGTGGCCTGTCCTGGGCTGGTTTACATTAAATAGTAAAATGCCGCCCCCCGGACAGTGCCGCCCGAGGCGGCCGCCTCACCTCGCCTCATTAGCGGTGTGCCCCTGTGCACATGGACTTTCATTGCTTCTAATCAGAAAGTACAGGAGCGTCCCAGGAAATAGCAGTAAACGCATGTGTCCTAAAGCATCTGGTGGCAGCACTTCTGTGTTATGGTTTGTGGTATATGACTTTAGTTTAGGGGTCGTCAGACTTACAATTATTGACCGGCACTCCGAGTACCTCATCTTTGATTTTTTTTATTAAAATCGGCACGCCGAACAAAAAAGGTTGCCTACCCCTGGTCTACACTGTGCCTTCCACTGGATGAGGAATTTGCATGGCTAGCTGTAAAGAGGACCTCTCGCCACTTCTATAACTTGAGCTTTCTATCATTTAACAGTTGCTTCTCCACTAATTCTGACACAGTTGGAATTTTTTCTCTAGCCCCCATCGTTCCTGAGCAATCAGTGTTGTTAGTTTTGGTACCTGATATGCTAATTAGGTTCTGTAACTTCAAGTGGGTGGTGTCAGGCAGGAGCAGACAAGGGGGTGTGATTCTGAGCTCTGATACTGTCCACCACTTCATTACAGCTCTGAGTCACAGAGTCACTCCTTGCCTGCTCTTGCCTGATACCGCCCACTTGACATTAGAGAGTCCAGTTAACATATCAGGTGTGAAAACTAACTGTACTGATTGCTCAGGAACGGTGGGGGCTACAGAGAAAATTCCAACTGTGCTGGAATCAGGGGATCATAAACTATTGCAGGATGAAAAGAATTTGAGTTGGCGGTGGTGGTGAAAGGTCCTCTTTAAGAATGTCTTTAGCCAGTTTTCCTTATATTCAGAGGGATAACTCACACTTTTTTACTAACTCAGACATATAAGGCTAAGCATTGGCCAGACGTTTATACAGACAACAGATGGTACCTGTGCAAGAGCGGTATATGGGCACTTTACAGGGCTTACCTTAGTTTGGATTATGCTCAAACTCCTTCCCACTGCTTACGAATATATCCCCAAATTATCATAAAGTGTCCTTTAAGGCTGAGGCCCCACATTGCGGAAACGAAGCATTTTTGGTTTCAGATTTTGCTGTGGTTTTTTGAGCCAAAATCAGGAGTGGATGGAGCAGATGAGAGAAGTATAAGAGCTTTCTATATATTTCCCATTCCTACTGGTCCAAATAAGGCTATGTTCACATCTATATCGAGCCTCCAGTGCGGAGTCTCTAAAATCATAGACTTGTAAAATCACATTCTTGCAAGCAAGACTTTTTTGTTTAGCGATTTGACAGCACATACAGTGAATACATGATAGACCCCATTGTAGTCAGTGGGGTCCCTCGGGATACGTTGCTGTACCTCATTAGACAAGTACATTTTAGTCTTTCCTATGATGGAACAGAAGACAAAATGAACAAAAATGTTGCACGTGTGAAAACCCCCTAACACTGTCAGACAAGTAATTCAATGACACCTAAGGAACAAGAGAATTAAAGGACTATTCCCATCTCAGACATCTAATGTGTATTCACAGTTTCTGCGAGGCAGGGGTCAGATGTTGGAACACAGATCTATTGGTCAGTTATGGCGTGTCCTATGGATCCTGTGCTGTTGCTTCTTATATTGTAAGCTCTTGCGAGCAGGTTCCTCAGTCTCATGGTGTGAATTGACTATTTCTTTCTTTTTTGTCAGTACTTGAACCCTACAAATTGTACAGTTCAGAATATGTTGGGGCTATATAAATAAAATGTATTATTATTATTTCATATATCTTGTTATTAAATGTGGGACTGCGGATGCAGGTGTGACCAACATGACCGCTAAGGCCCAATCACCAGCCTCAGTGGTTCTTAACGTCATTCAGGAGGCCAGAAGAGGCCCAAAGAGGACAAAGACCTGCACATCAGAGACCAGGTGAGGTGAGTAATATTGTTTGTTTAATCACCTTCCCTGGGCATCCACTTATTATATTCTGGAGTCTGTCTATATTAGCAGTTAATGGGTGACGAACCACAAAAATTTTGTGTTTGGCTGTAGCCGAAATTTTTTGAAAATTCACAACAAGAAACCATTCAGTCAACCCTATGTTCTATTATGGAACATTATACTGCATGGAGGGGCCACTATTGGACATTATACTATGTGAAGGTGTTATTATTGGACATTATACTGTGTGGAGGGGCCGCTATGGGACATTATACTGTATAGGGGTCACTATGGGACATTATAATGTGTGGAGCAGTCACTATGAGACATTATACTGTGTGGAGGGGCCACCATGGGGCATTATACTGTGTGGAGGGTCCACTGTGGAACTTTATACTGTGTGGCGAGTTAACTATAGGACATTATACTTTGTGAAGGGGCTGCTATGGGACATTATACTGTGTGACGGGGAAACTAGTTGACATTATACTGTTTGGAGTAGTCACTATGGCACATTATACTATATGGAGGGGCCAATATGGGATAGTGTACTGAGTGGAGGAGCCACTATAGGACATTATACTGTGTGGAAGGGCCACTATGGGACATTATACTGTGCGGAAAACCGGCTAGCACACGCCATGAAACTCAGTCGTCTGAATAAGGAAAAATAGATAGATATGGAATAGATAGATAGATAGATAGATAGATAGATATGGGATAGATAGATAGATAGATAGATAGATAGATAGATAGATATGGAATAGATAGATAGATAGATAGATAGATAGATAGATAGGGGATAGATAGATAGATAGATAGATAGATAGATATGGGATAGATAGATAGATAGATAGATAGATATGGGATAGATAGATAGATAGATAGATAGATAGATAGATAGATATGGAATAGATAGATAGATAGATAGATAGATAGATAGATAGATAGATATGGGATAGATAGATAGATAGATAGATAGATAGATAGATAGATAGATCCTTCTATCTAATATATAGCTTATAGTCACACACAGCCCAGTCCTTTCATTCATTAAAAAACCTACCAAATTTGTAAACAAACTAAAAAGATCAAATCTCAGTTTAACACATTCATTAAAAAACGTAGAAAATCTGCAAACAGAACACCTTGTCTGATTTCTCTGATTCTTGTTGAATACTTAAACACTAGACAGGGGAACCTTTGTAGAAAAAAAAAATGTTTAATTCATTAAATGTTCTTACAAGCAGATGAATATCAAAGCAAGTAAGATCTCCGGCTGGAAAAATGAGACTGTTTGCTGTACTTGAAGACACAATTCACTACTTCATTTTCCCCACTAATTCCAGGCAATGACAATATCTTTTCAGATTTTAAATTATGAGCAGTCATGTCACAGAACACAATGTTCTTCACAAGTCTTCTTCCTATTTATCTACCGCTCCCATTATCTATCCGCTAATTGCTACCCAGGAATCCCATTAAAAATGATGTACCATTTACACTTCTCGAGTAAATCAAAAAAGGACTTTTCTCAACCTGCTCTGAGAAGAAATTGGAAAGGAGAAAAAAAAATAATCAGAAAAAAAAGAGAGCGAGATTAAAAAATTAGAGAGAACTTAAAAAGAAAAAATGTCAAAAAGTTGCATTTTCTAACGTACATATTAATCTGCCTAAAAAATAAAATAACAAAACAATCAAATCAAAAATTTCATTTTCTGTGTTTCCAATGACGAAGGGTTAAAAGAGGACAATATAGCGCCTTCTGGAAGTCATTAAGCTACAAAGCCTAGGGAGTAAAAAAAAATAAAAATAAAAAAAAAAATAAGGAAAGAAAAAAAAGTTTCCATTTTCTAAAATGTAAATCAAAAACATATTCATTAGTATCGCAAAACAAACATGCAAATCTTCACCACTTGAAAAGCCTCAGCTAAATGTGTACAAGAACGCAACCCAAAAATACATCTGGTCCTCGGTTACAGAACTCTCTATTTTGGTTTTTATCTGAAGAGCTCCTCTGTCCTCTGGGTTGGCTCCTTGGATTATTGCAATTTATTATAAGCCTTTTAGCTCGGGATGAAATAAACAGAGATAAAGTCTCCATCATAGACTTAAAGTGTCCAGATGGGACAATTTGCAATGTGTTTTGGTTCACAAAAATGTCCATTAATCATTACTTTCAGGGTTCCAACAGTTTGTTGGATCTCGCCAGTGGATTTAATTTGCAGTTTGTATAATCAATGTACACCTTGTTAATACCATTCTATACTCCCGGCCACGTCTTCTGCTTTTTAATTTTGCTTTTTGTGCTTTTAGTTTTTACTTCGCCAGCTGATCAAGGAAGGTTTTGTGCCCAAATTTGGATGCAGTATCAGTGGGGCGGAATGTGTTACATCATAACAATGACAACGCGGGTACAGCTGGCGATATTTGATTCATCATTGCGAGCATGATTTACTTAGTGTCTGGCAAGCTGCTTTTCAGATGATATTTGTTTCTCATAAACAGTTTTAAAATGGGAGAGCCTGGTGTCAAGATAACAGTTGTATCATCCGTCAAGTCCGGACCTCCTGCCAAGAAAAAAAAAAAGTCTCTGTTATCTGTGGCTGCTGTAACTGCCTGTCTCTGACTTTGGTTTGGATCTTTTTATTGCTCATTACGGGTCCGTGCGTGGTGTTTTTAAGGATTTCTTTTAGTCCAATGAACTTATAAATGGATCCCGGCTCCTCAAAGTTTTTGTAATTTTTTTTTTCTGTAAGGGAGACTAGAGAGGATACCCCAACAGCAGGATCTTTCAGATGACACAGAAAGAAGGGTTGGCAGTTAAAAAGGGTTTGTAGCAATAAAAGTTTACTGTATACTACCATAAACGCTCCATGAGAGCATACAGGATGGACACACAGTGACATATGTAGTCCTTTAGGCTAAGGCCCCACGTTGCGGACATTCAGCAAAAAAAAAAAAAAAAAAAATTGCATTTTACAATATCAGCAAATTGGCTAAGATTGTGACTAATTCTATCCACACGTTGTGGGGGGAAAAAAAACACGCGTTTACAAAAACACATGCGTTTTTGAAAAATGCAACATGTCAATTTCACCTGCGGAAATGCTCACGTTTCTCCTATAGATTTAACAAAGGAAGAAAAAACACAGAGAAAAATGCAATGAAAAATGTTGCGGAAAAAAAAAGCAATGTGTTTCCATTGTGTTTCGCAACGGGTGGCTTTAGCCTTACACCACAATGGTGGCCAACAATCTATTTACGGTAAAAGTCTTGTGCCACTATACTTGGGGCCCACAGGGCCTGATGCGTGGGCTAAGGCGAAGGCTCCTCTTTTGGTCTATCAACCGGCACTCTGGCAGGGAGGAGGCCTCCCTCTCCTCCCACACTCTCCATCAGCCTGTGCAGTTGATCAAACCTAGCCTGCAGGGAATAATTTAAAAAAAAATACCTAAAAATACAATATGACTCCTTTATAAAGGTGACTCCTAAACAGGTAGCAGATACAGGTTTAAAACTCTTTATTGCACCAGGTCGTACATAGATGTCCTGGGTGCCATGGGAATACATGGTGCCCTCTTAGAAGCTGATCAGGGATCTGGCAGAATCGTCCTTGTTTAGAGACAGTTCCAATCACAGATCATTAACCCCTCAGATACCATGGTTAGATGTAGCAGCATGTGAGTGGGTAGTTTTTATCTTTAACTATAATTGAAAGCAATGGATCAGTTTAAGGAAGCCAGAAGCCGTCTAAAGGCTCCCAACCTTGCCAATGTTATATTACCACTGAGTGCTGCTTATAACTATTGAGCTCTGCCTATCACCATGGTGATTTCACCATAGACTGCTAGACAGTAGTATTGCAGTCTTTGGTATAAGCAATTTAATGTTTACAGGTTCAAGTTATGGCAATGGAGAGTGTTATATTATTTTAAAGGTTAAAACATAAAAACTATATAAATGTGGTATTATTGTGATCTTACTGACCGGCAGAATAAAGGTAGCGTATCATTTTTACCATAAAAACGCCATAAAAACAAAAGCTGTAAGAAAACGCTGCAACTCCTTTTTTCTCCAATTCCACCCCATTCTGAATTTTTTCCAGGTTCCCACTACATCGTATCAAATATTAAATGGTGATATTGGAAAGTACAATTTGTCCCACAAAAAACGTAAACCCTCCTATGGCTCTATTGACAGAAACATTCATGGCTCTTGGAAGACAGGGATAAAAAAACAGAAGCACAAAACAAAAATTGGCCCAGTCCTTAAGGAGTTAACCACAACAAACATTGACTAAATAAAAGATCAAAGACTAAAGTTATAACCAATAAGAAAGGGGCTGCCCTGTCTATATCCCAAAGAACCAATCGGTTCCATATATACCATTTCCATCAAAATTCCCTTTGCCCTAAGTGCCAGTCTTCACTGTAGTCATAGTATTCAATTCATTACACTTAGAAAATCAGAATAAATACTGCTAGACCCCTTTAAGTCCTAGCACCGAAGTACAACTAACACCACTGACTCCCCCCATACCTACCTCCAAGAATTAACAACACATATACAGTATGGATATATAGTATATGGATCAAAAGAGCTGTGTGTATGGCCATATACAGTATAAGATTATGTATTCTACTTATCTCTTATGTAATGACCTTGTTCAATAATAGGAACAAGGAAGATGAACGCAAAGCACAAGGCTTCTCCCTCCCACGTATAGCTCAGTATATCTGACTGCCAAAACATCTCCATTTATTCCGATGCTGTCCATGTAATTATTTTCATTAATACTGGGAAGGATATAAAATGGGGGAAATTGCTAAAGTCAGCTTTGCTGGGACCTGGGGCGTAATGCTTGTGATGTTTGATAATTTTGACGCATCTATAAGTCTAGCGCTTCTTTCCTAAGATGTTTTTGTTCTTTTTAAGGCCGAGGCCCCACTCTGCAAAAACGCTGTACATTACAGTCCCTGCAAAGTGGAGGAGAATATGGCTACTCCCATTCACACATTGCAGAAAAAATTCTGCAGCGGAAATTCTGCGATTTCAATAATGCGATAGTTTTTGAAAGTTGCAGCATGTCATTTATACCTATGGAAATGCTTATCTATTCCGTATAAGTATAATATGGGCAGGAGGTCCGCAGAGGAGAACTCTGCAGTCTTTCTGTGAAAAATGTTACGGAAAAGAATGTGATGCGTTTCCGCTGCTGTCTTTTCTGCAGCACTTTTTTTGGCTGCGGCTCGCTACGTGGGGCATTAGCCTAAAGCCTCTTGTAGACGACCGTGTGCACGGTCAGTGTGCTATCTGAGTTTTTCCTGGATAGCACACTGACCCATTCATTTCTATGGGCCCGTACACATGACCGTGAATGACACAGTCATGTGAGCGGGCCGACAGTCCAAGCCGCAAAATATGGAACAGGTCTTATTCCTGTCTGATTTTGCGGCCCTGCTTCCGTGGTTCCTATTCATTTCATGAAAGGTGACATCCGCGTGTCCCCCTGTGCGCCTTGTGTGCCTTTAATTCATGGTCGGCGGTAAGCACACCGACCTAAGGCTAAGGCTGCATGTTACGGAAAAGCTGCTTTTTTGTTGCGGGTTTTTGACCCAAAGTCAAGAGTGGCTACAAAATGAATTGGAAATATATAGGAAGCTATGATACTTCTCCTTTCTGTTATATTCACTCCTCAAAAAACCGCAGCAAAGTCTGCAACAAAAAGCAGCTTTTTGGTTAAGGCCCCACATTGCGGAAACGCCATGTTTTTTGTTGCAGATTTTGCAGGAGTGGCTTGAAAAGGAATGGAAAAAAAAATTAAAGAAGCTCTTAGATGTTTCCCTTCTGTTTAATCCACTCCTGACTTTGGCTAAAAAAAAACGCACCAAAATATGCAACAAAAAAAGCTGCATTTCTGCAACATGTGGTCTCAGCCTTCTGCGATGTGGGGCCTTAGCCTAAAAAGTCACATTTGATGATTCTGGTGCAAAGATAGCTAGGCCAGCTAACCACACCCACTTCGAATGGTACAAAAATGCTAAATTTTGAAAAATGTTTTCACAAATTTGAAAGTTGAAAAACTCTTTGATTTTTTACTCCAGAATTCTAGAGCGCAGGCCTTGATAAATTCCCCTCATTGGCTTCTTAGGGTCTATCCTCATAAGTTGAAAGTGTTCTCAGTGTTCTTTTTTGGAACATGTTTTTTGGCCAGACTGTTAAGATCCCGACACATATGTGGACTACATTTCTTAGCACTCATTAAAATGGCAATAAGTCTAACCTAGAATAAGCCCCCACGCTCCAGGGACCCCATATTTGTTTTGACTACAACCTCCAATAACACTACTGTCACCACGCCACCACCTGTACTGTACAGTCTCTCCCCCACCTTCTGTCTCTATCCCTCTTCCCTCATAGATTGTAAGCTCTTGCGGGCAGGGCCCTCTATCCCGCTGTGCCAGTGGTCACTGTTAGCATTATCTGTTTTGTATATCTGGTGTACTGTATGTAAATTCGCAAATGTAAAGCACCATGGAATTAATGATGCTATATAAATAAACAATAATAAAAAAATGAATTAATTTAATAGTCCTTTTTTTTTTTTTTTTTTTTTTTTTTTTAAACCCAACCCATTGATTCATTTTTGAGGCTAATACCCCACAGACTTTCTGCTGCCATTATACCTATAGGGAAACCGGCGACATTCCGTAGATATAATTGACACGCTGTGATTTCCAAAGATGACTATTTTGGAAATCGTCATATGTCCGCAGCACGTATTTTACCACAACTTGGGGATGGGATTCACTAGAATCCCATCCATTTTGTTGTGACTATAAAATGCCTTGGGTTTTCCATGGTGGGCAAACCGCAGCGTTTACGCCACCTGGGGCCTCCGGCCTCACAAATACAACTTGGATGTTAATTCACTGTAACCTCCATTAAAAACGGATCCATTGATTTTTACTGAGAGCACATGTCCAGCAAAATGGAAAAAAACACCGAGCATGACAGGCGTTTCAATAGCATCTGCCACACATCCATTTTTTACTACAGTGTGAATAAGCCCTTAGGCTAAGGCCCTATGTAGCAGAAAAAATCAGAAAAGTGAATGAGATTACATTGATCTCATCCACACATTACGGAAAAAAAGAGCTGCAGAAAAGCTGCATTTCCATAAACACTTGCTCGTGGCTTGTTAATTTTAGCAGCAGAATCGCGAGCATTTTCCCAATATGTTGAATAGGGAAAGAAAAAAAGCAAAGGGAAATACGTAAAAAAACTCAAGAAAAACTGCTGCAGAATAAAAAAAACTTATAAGCCTTATGCATAGGAACATGTAAGCAAGGAATGAATAACATGGCACAAAAATATTACCATAACTCACCTGTACAAGGGAAATTTCCATCTTTGTTAGTCATGGCACAGAAGGGAATATGTGGCTCGAAGACCCAACGACCAGCTGCGATGCTATGGGACTGATTCCATAATCCCAACACGGGCCGTAGACATGGGTATTCTCATCTCAGCCATGACTACTGCAGTGACTGGCGGCAGTGACAGGTGGATGTAAGGCAAGACATTGCTGCAGCACTGGCAGGACCAAAGACCTCCCAAAGCTGCGGAGAATTTACCAGGTGTATGAGGCAGGGGAATGAGGGTTCTCGCCTCCGCAAAGTTAATAAATACAGCTTTGGAGCACCAGAGTGTACACTAGTAATAAAACTTAGAGGGGTTGTATGGGACTTATTAATCAATGACCTTTCCTTAGGAGAGGTTATCAGGGGTCTGATCAGCCTCTTTATTACTTACCAAGCACAGTGCGGTACATTTGTACAGTGACTGATATCACAGCTCATTCACTTCAATGGGACTGAGTTGCAATCAGGCCATGTGACTGATGAATGTGAGGTCACATGGCCTGTGGAGCTCAGGGAGCACTGCTGCCGCTTCATACAGCTGATCCGCCGGGGTCCCAGGTGTCAGACCCCCATGGATCTTCCACTAATGACCTATCCTAAGGATAGGTAATCAATTAAACAGGGCTGGAAAATCCTTTTAGGCTGTGGCATAAACGCCGCGGTTTGGGCGCAGCAGAAACTGGGGTTTTACAGTCACTGCAAAGTGAATGTAATTCTAGCGAGTCCCATCCACACATTGCAGAAGAATACTCGTAGAAGGTAGTTTTGGAAATCACAGCATGTCATTTATAACAATGGAAACGCTTGCGGTTTCCCTATACAGTAGGTATAATGGAAGCAGAAACCTCTGCGGACTTTCTGTGAAGAGCGCTGCGGGAAAAACCGCGATGCGTTGCCCCCATAGTTTTTCCCACAGTGTTTTTTTGCTGCGGCCCCTACGTGGAGCCTTAGCCTTATCCATACAGGTAATGCACTGGGAAGCCTTACTATGTCCCTATTAACCCCTTTTACCTACAGTGCTTGGTAGCTGATATAAAATCAGCAATATTTCAGAAATTTATTTTACTATGAACAGTAGCAAAGAAAACTAAAAGAGCACACCATAAAAAGTAAAAAAAAAAAAAAAAGTATAGCATAAAAATGCGATGCCAACAATAGGTCCCTTCCCGTTGAGTGCCGTGATCTGCTTAGATACATTATAGCTATTCATTGCCATGAATCACACAGGCTGGCTTCCTTCATTGCGGCTCTTCCCGTACTGCACTGATCTGTTACCGCTGCTTTTCTCTCTGCAAAATTATTACCATCTTTCCCTTAATCTATAACTTCCAGATTTGATCATTCACGACTGCGTTCCCGTCCTTTACATGTTCCAATTATAGACATTTACAGTGTTCCTTTGATGATTATAATAGGAGTCATTTTGTTCTATTCTGATCAGGAGTTGTCATGGTTAATTATGGTGCTGGATCGGTGACAATAGACTGGGCCAAACTTTCGGAGATGTTGAGTAACAGATGTGGCAGACAGTGGATAACGGAACCACGCTCTCTGCTACTAGAATTGTTCCCAAATGCAGACTAAACAAAAGTGCAAATTGCTTCATGTAAAAAATCGCCAGTAACACATAAAGATCTGCAGGGAAATATGACAAGGCATATGCTATGACGAAGGAAGTTCAAGGTCACTAATGGTATT
This sequence comes from Leptodactylus fallax, assembly GCA_947044405.1. Classification (NCBI taxonomy): domain Eukaryota; kingdom Metazoa; phylum Chordata; class Amphibia; order Anura; family Leptodactylidae; genus Leptodactylus; species Leptodactylus fallax. The sequence continues at coordinate 737,056 of CAMRHE010000173.1, read as the reverse complement.
ATAGGAAAACTTGATACCCTGTGATATGCCAAGTGCAGGAGGAGCTTTAATTCTGTCCTGTGTCATTCCCCGCCCACTCAGACCCTGCACTAGACAGAACATTGTGTATCAGTTCCCTTCATACGAATAAACCTCTAAACATTCCTTATCTGCAGGGTCAGTTATTTTCATAGGTTTTGATGATATTTTTGTTCTGTTTATCGCAGACCCTAGGATCAAATACAAATGTCACAATGGGACAGATTTATTACAGGGAGTGACCACTTTCAGACCCATATTGAAATACAAATGTTGGAAATGGATAAATAATGGAGACAAATAATGGAAATCGACTCCAATTCCTAAGTGGCATAGATATCCATTCTGTTGCTGGGACGTGCAGGTTATTTAAGAAGAGGCTGGAACCTCTTCATAAATCACTACTATAATACTATCCCCTATGTACAAGAATATAACTACTATAATACTGCTCCTATGTACAAGACTATAACTACTATAATACTATCCCCTATGTACAAGAATATAACTACTATAATACTACCTCCTATGTACAAGAATATAACTACTATAATACTGCTCCTATGTACAAGAATATAACTACTATAATACTGCTCCTATGTACAAGAATATAACTACTATAATACTACTCCTATGTGCAAGAATATAACTACTATAATACTGCTCCTATGTACAAGAATATAACTACTATAATACTGCTCCTATGTACAAGAATATAACTACTATAATACTACTCCTATGTACAAGAATATAACTACTATAATACTGCTCCTATGTACAAGAATATAACTACTATAATATTGCCTCCTATGTACAAGAATATAACTACTATAATACTATCCCCTATGTACAAGAATATAACTACTATAATACTGCCTGCTATGTACAAGAATATAACTACTATAATACTGCCTCCTAGCTGTGAGGTTGTGTTTCTGTAGCTCTCCTGAGTCTCCTGATGTCTGGAGAAAGCCCAAGGCGGGGCCACCCTGGGTGGGGCAGCTCCCCTAGCAAGGCCCAGGCTCCAAGGCCTACTCTGGGAAACAATTCTCAGACAACTGAGAAAGTGGATGAAAATCCCAAAGTTTCCAGGAATGGAAGTAATGTCCAGTATGTCAGCAGTCCCAGTGCAAGTCAAGATGGGAAGAAAGTTATTGAAAAGAAAGCAGTAGCAGAAGTAAGCAAAGGTACGGTGCAACAACCTACCAAAGTAGTTGTGCAGCATCCAGACAGATTACCTGATTGTAAGAAGAAGCAAGCCGTGCAGCCTGTGCAGACTCCATTACAGGTTGCAGACAGAGGAGAACGTCCCTGGAGAAATAGACCATGATGGAGAACATGCAGCGGCCTGTACTGGTGCGGTCTGAGCGGACAAGATCTGGCAGTGGAAACTGCAAAACTGTAGTGAAGGCTGCGGATGAGACCAAAGTGAGACCAGCAGGGAGGCCTCATGGTACCAGTAGTGCGGTCACTGGGAACAAACCAGGACATAGTCCCCAACCTGCAGATTGTGACCCCATGGCAGTGACAACAGCCGCAGCAAGCCAGAAGTCACAGACTACACCGACCAGAAGCCATACTGTGAGTAACCAGCCTGCAAAACTCCCCAATAATGCACAGAGTGTTACAATGGCTGAGCGTGCACCTGAACTGCGCATGGCAGGCGAGATCCCAGCACTGGTCAGGAGACTGGAGACATTAAAGGCGGGTAAAATATATCTACAGCGACAGATTGAGTGTGCCTATAAAATAAGGGCTGCTAAACCTTGGTTAGAGGAAGGAGTGGACAAGAAGCTGAGCGCAATGGCGAAAGAGCTCGCCGATGTCGTACAGGAGACCTAAACTGTACTGGAGCAAATGGGACCGGTGGGAGAATCGTACAAAAACCAGCAGCGATTCGAGGAATACCAGAAGTCACCATCATCTCGCTCTAGGTCTGAACCCTCTCAAGATGGTGGCCAGCAGTCCCATGCAAAGCCTATTCTGCAGCCAGAAAGTTTCCCTTTTAAGGAAGGGAATTTGTATGGGGAAGGAGCAGCTAATGCCAAGCCACAGCAAAGACCTGCAGCAGTTCCTGGCAAGGCACCACAAGTCCCAGCAACCAGCACTTTAGAGCAAGATCATAGACCCCTGCCTGAAGTAGCATCTGTGCAGACACCACAAGTCCCAGGAGGCAGGTCATCTCAGCAGGACTGTGGAATGTTACCTGAAGGTACTGGGGTAGTAGCACATTTGGGGTCTCAGGTTGTGAGTGTGTGGGACAGTCTGGACTCTGCTGTGCAAGTCACCAATAGTGACTATAATAACATTGTGGACCCTGCTGTGCAGGACTCTGCTGCCACTGACTGTCTGTCTAATGTGTCTGATATTATAGATAATCCTGTATATAATAATGGCCCAGCAGGGGAAAGTGTTTCTCATTCTGGGGGGGATCCTTCGCCATCTATGACATTAGACCCCTCTACAGTCCAGTCTCTGGAGTCTGGTGATATTGCAGACATAGAGGTTGATGGTGGGGCGGACACAGCACAGTCCAATGTACAGGACTTTCCCCCTCTAGTTACTAATGTAGTAACAGAACCTCGTAGTGCAGGTGCTCAGCAGCCCACACAGCGCCCACAGACACGCCAAGATGGCGGATCTGGCCATACCTCCTCTGGGAATGCCTGGAGCCGCGGTGCTCCATCTTTTACGTCAGGCACGAACTATACAGGCCAGGCTTTCAAGAGGAGGAATGTAGTCAGGTTTAGGCACAGAGGTGCCAAGGAAGATCTGCCTGATAGAAGGTTTGTGGTCAGAGGGCTCCTATGTACCCAGATGGGCTTCCTGCCGACTGACATCCTGGCAGTGATAAACCTTCCTGACCGCCAGGGGTATGATGTGAGCTTTAAGCTGATGTCTAATCTGGACCGTTTCTGGGCTAATGTCACCAGGTTCAGAGATACTGAGGGTTGGAATAAGTTCAGTTTCATCCCCATCTCTAGGCCAGATATGGCAAATGTCACCATTATATTCTGGAATGAGGCCGTTCCCCCTCAGGACATTGTCATCTGGCTCAGGAGACACTGCGACCTCGTGTCCGATCTGACTAAAAACAGGGACGAAGACGGGATCTGGACTGGTGGGTGGAAGGTCCTGGTTAAGTTGCGTCAGAACAACAAATTAACCCAACATCTGCCAAACTCATTTTTCATTGGCCGAGAGAAAGGCGTCTGCTTCTATGCGGGTCAGCCGCGCAGATGCTTTAAGTGTGGGAAGGCCGGACATATAGCGAGAGTGTGCACCATGGTAAAGTGCAACTTGTGTAATGAAATGGGCCATGTGAGCGCTACCTGCCAAAACATCAGGTGTAATCTGTGTGGTAAGATGGGTCACCCCCACAGGGACTGTCCTGATGCTTGGCACAACATCCATAGGGATATCCCTGATGAGGACTTGCTGGCAGCGGCTGATGACATACAGGAGGAGGAGAAGACGCTGTTGTCAGGGTCAGTAGTCACTGAGTAAGAGCCCCAAACAGATACAGGTGATACCACCCAGGACCAAGCCCAGTCAGGACCCATTGAGGCGACCATGGAGGTTGTTGACCAAGTTGTACAACCCTCAGTGGCCATCTCTTCTCCTGCCCCAACACCCACCAGTACTAAGAGAAGGAAGAAAGACAGATCCAGCCGTAAGCCTGAGGGTGAGTGGACCACTGTCAAAAAACCAACTAGGATGAGAGTAGATAGAACGGGCGATATCACAGCAACGGCAAATAGGATCTATATCCTATCAGAGTCAGACGGAGAAGAGGAACTAGACAGGAAGATCCAACAAATGATGGCAGAGTACGATGAGGAAGAGGGCGATCCTCCTACTAAAAGGAGACCCCGCCGAGCTGAGGTGCAGTCTGAATCAGACATGGAAACAGCAGGTCACCAGGAGAGCTCTGATTCTGATCTGTGATGGAGGAAAGTTGATCTAGTTTTAAGTCTGATCTATTTACTTTTACCGTATGTTCTTTACATTTTCTTCTCCAACAGGTGTGGACTCTTTAGGTTGATTTTGTGTTAATTATTTTCTTGTTTGATTCTTCCTTGTACATACAAAATGTCTGAAATTACTGGAAGAACTTTTGTTTAATTGTATTTATGTTTTGTTTTTACTTTAATAAAAAATTGCCTCCTATGTACAAGAATATAACTACTATAATTCTATTCCCTATGTACAAGAATGTAAATACTATAATACTGCCCCTATGTACAAGAATATAACTACTATAATACTGCTCCTATGTACAAGAATATAACTACTATAATTCTATTCCCTATGTACAAGAATGTAAATACTATAATACTGCCCCTATGTACAAGAATATAACTACTATAATACTGCATCTTTGTACAAGAATATAACTACTATAATACTGCTCCTATGTACAAGAATATAACTACTATTATACTGCACCTATGTACAAGAATATAACTACTATAATACTGCTCCTATGTACAAGAATATCACTACTATAATACTGCTCCTATGTACAAGAATATAACTACTATAATACTGCTACTATGTACAATAAAAAAACTACTATAATACTGATCCTATGTACCAGAACTACTATAATACTGCCCCTATATACAAGAATATAACTACTATAATACTGCTACTATATACAAGAATATAACTACTATAATACTGCCCGCTACGTACAAGAATATAACTACTATAATACTTCTCCTATGTACAAGAATATAACTACTATAATACTACTCCTATGTACAATAAAATAACTACTATAATACTGAACCTTTGTACCAGAACTACTATAATACTGCCCCTATATACAAGAATATAACTACTATAATACTGCTACTATATACAAGAATATAACTACTATAATACTGCTCCTATGTACAAGAATATAACTACTATAATACTGCTCTTATGTACAAGAATATAACTACTATAATACTGCTCCTATGTACAAGAATATAACTACTATAATACTACCCTATGTACAAGAATATAACTACTATAATACTGCCCCTTTGTACAAGAATATAACTACTATAATACTGCTCCTATGTACAAGAATATAACTACTATAATACTGCCCTATGTACAAGAATATAACTACTATAATACTGCTCCTATGTACCAGAACTACTATAATACTGCCCCTATAATACTGCTCCTATGTACAAGAATATAACTACTATAATACTGCTCCTATGTACAAGAATATAACTACTATAATACTATCCTATGTACAAGAATATAACTACTATAATACTGCCCCTTTGTACAAGAATATAACTACTATAATACTGCTCCTATGTACAAGAATATAACTACTATAATACTGATCCTATGTACCAGAACTACTATAATACTGCCCCTATGTGCAAGAATATAACTACTATAATACTGCTCCTATGTACAAGAATATAACTACTATAATACTACCCTATGTACAAGAATATAACTACTATAATACTGCCTCCTATGTACAATAATATAACTACTATAATACTGCCCGCTACGTACAAGAATATAACTACTATAATACTTCTCCTATGTACAAGAATATAACTACTATAATACTACTCCTATGTACAAGAATATAACTACTATAATACTGCCTCCTGTGTACAAGAATATAACTACTATAATACTGTTACTATGTACAAGAATATAACTACTATAATACTTCTCTTATGTACAAGAATATAACTACTATAATACTACTACTATGTACAATAAAATAACTACTATAATACTGATCCTATATACCAGAACTACTATAATACTGCCCCTATATACAAGAATATAACTACTATAATACTGCTACTATATACAAGAATATAACTACTATAATACTGCTCCTATGTACAAGAATATAACTACTATAATACTGCCCCTATGTACAAGAATATAACTACTATAATACTGCTCCTATGTACAAGAATATGACTACTATAATACTGTCTCCTATGTACAAGAATATAACTACTATAATACTGCTCCTATGTACAAGAATATAACTACTATAATACTGCCCCTTTGTACAAGAATATGACTACTATAATACTGTCTCCTATGTACAAGAATATAACTACTATAATACTACCCTATGTACAAGAATATAACTACTATAATACTTCCCCCCTATGTACAAGAATATAACTACTATAATACTGCCTCCCTATGTACAAGAATATAACTACTATAATACTGCTCCTATGTACAAGAATATAACTACTATAATACTACCTCCTATGTACAAGAATATAACTACTATAATACTGCCTCCTAGCTGTGAGGTTGTGTTTCTGTAGCTCTCCTGAGTCTCCTGATGTCTGGAGAAAGCCCAGGGCGGGGCCACCCTGAGTGGGGCAGCTCCCTTAGCAAGGCCCAGGCTCCAAGGCCTACTCTGGGAAACAATTCCCAGACAACTGAGAAAGTGGATGAAAATCCCAAAGTTTCTAGGAATGGAAGTAATGTCCAGTGTGTCAGCAGTCCCAGTGCAAGTCAAGATGGGAAGAAAGTTATTGCAAAGAAAGCAGTAGCAGAAGCAAGCAGAGGTACGGTACAACAACCTACCAAAGTAATTGTGCAGCATCCAGACAGATTACCTGATTGTAAGAAGAAGCAAGCCGTGCAGCCTGTGCAGACTCCATTACAGGTTACAGGTGTCCCGTCCACTCCACCCTCCTGCAGACAGAGGAGAACGTCCCTGGAGAAACAGACCATGATGGAGAACATGCAGCGGCCTGTACTGGTACGGTCTGAGCGGACAAGATCTGGTAGTGGGAACTGCAAAACTGTAGTGAAGGCTGTGGATGAGACCAAAGTGAGACCAGCTGGAAGGCCTCATGGTACCAGTAGTGCGGTCACTGGGAACAAACCGGGACATAGTCCCCAACCTGCAGATTGTGACCCCATGGCAGTGACAACAGCCGCAGCAAGCCAGAAGTCACAGGCTACACCGACCAGAAGCCATAATGTGAGTAACCAGCCTGCAAAACTCCCCAATAATGCACAGAGTGTTACAATGGCTGAGCGAGCACCTGAACTGCGCCTGGCAGACGAGATCCCAGCACTGGTCAGGAGACTGGAGACATTAAAGGCGGGTAAAATATATCTGCAGAGAAAGATTGACTGTGCCTACAAAATAAGGGCTGCTAGACCTTGGTTAGAGGAAGGAGTGGACAAGAAGCTGAGCGCACTGGCGAAAGAGCTCGCCGATAACGTACAGGAGACCGAGACTGTACTGGAGCAAATGGGACCGGTGGGAGAATCGTACAGAAACCAGCAGCGATTCGAGGAATACCAGAAGTCACCATCATCTCGCTCTAGGTCTGAACCCTCTCAAGATGGCGGCCAGCAGTCCCATGCAAAGCCTATTCTGCAGCCAGAAAGTTTCCCTTTTAAGGAAGGGAATTTGTATGGGGAAGGAGCAGCTAATGCCGGGCCACAGCAAAGACCTGCAGCAGTTCCTGGCAAGGCACCACAAGTCCCAGCAAGCAGCACTTTAGAGCAAGATCATGGACACCTGCCTGAAGTAGCATCTGTGCAGACACCACAAGTCCCAGGAGGCAGGTCATCTCAGCAGGACTGTGGACTGTTACCTGAAGGTACTGGGGTAGTAGCACATTTGGGGTCTCAGGTTGTGAGTGTGTGGGACAGTCTGGACTCTGCTGTGCAAGTCACCAATAGTGACTATAATAACACTGTGGACCCTGCTGTGCAGGACTCTGCTGCCACTGACTGTCTGTCTAATGTGTCTGATATTATAGATAATCCTGTATATAATAATGGCCCAGCAGGGGAAAGTGTTTCTCATTCTGGGGGGGATCCTTCGCCATCTATGACATTAGACCCCTCTACAGTCCAGTCTCTGGAGTCTGGTGATATTGCAGACATAGAGGTTGATGGTGGGGCGGACACAGCACAGTCCAATGTACAGGACTTTCCCCCTCTAGTTACTAATGTAGTAGCAGAACCTCGTAGTGCAGGTGCTCAGCAGCCCACACAGCGCCCACAGACACGCCAAGATGGCGGATCTGGCCATACCTCCTTTGGGAATGCCTGGAGCCGCAGTGCTCCATCTTTTACGTCAGGCACAAACTATACAGGCCAGGCTTTCAAGAGGAGGAATGTAGTCAGGTTTAGGCACAGAGGTGCCAAGGAAGATCTGCCTGATAGAAGGTTTGTGGTCAGAGGGCTCCTATGTACCCAGATGGGCTTCCTGCCGACTGACATCCTGGCAGTGATAAACCTTCCTGACTGCCAGGGGTATGATGTCAGCTTTAAGCTGATGTATGATCTGGACTGTTTCTGGGCTAATGTCACCAGGTTCAGAGATACAGAGGGTTGGAATAAGTTCAGCTTCATCCCCATCTCTAGGCCAGATACCGCAAATGTCACCATTATATTCTGGAATGAAGCCGTTCCCCCTCAGGACATTGTCATCTGGCTCAGGAGACACTGCGACCTAATGTCCGATCTCACTAAGAACAGGGATGAAGACGGGATCTGGACTGGTGGGTGGAAGGTCCTGGTTAAGTTGCGTCAGCACAACAACGTAACCCAACATCTGCCCAACTCATTTTTCATTGGCCGAGAGAAAGGCATCTGCTTCTATGCGGGTCAGCCACGCAGATGCTTTAAGTGTGGGAAGGCCGGTCATATAGCGAGCGTGTGCACCATGGTAAAATGCAACTTGTGTAATGAAATGGGCCACGTGAGCGCTACCTGCCAAAACATCAGGTGTAATCTGTGTGGTAAGATTTGTCACCCCCACAGGGACTGTCCTGATGCTTGGCACAACATCCATAGGGATATCCCTGATGAGGACTTGCTGGCAGCGGCTGATGACATACAGGAGGAGGAGGAGGCGCTGTTGTCAGGGTCAGTAGTCACTGAGTCAGAGCCCCAAACAGATACAGGTGATACCACCCAGGACCAAGCCCAGTCAGGACCCATTGAGGCGACCATGGAGGTTGTTGACCAAGTTGCACAACCCTCAGTGGCCATCTCTTCTCCTGCCCCAACACCCACCAGTACTAAGAGAAGGAAAAAAAGACAGATCCAGCCGTAAGCCTGAGGGTGAGTGGACCACTGTCAAAAAAACAACTAGGATGAGAGTAGAAAGAACTGGCGATGTCACAGCAACGGCAAATAGATTCTATATTCTATCAGAGTCAGACGGAGAAGAGGAACTAGATAGAAAGATCCAACAAATGATGGCAGAGTACAATGAGGAAGAGGGTGATCCTCCTACTAAAAGGAGACCCCGCCGAGCTGAGGTGCATTCTGAATCAGACATGGAAACAGTAGGTCACCAGGACAGCTCTGATTCAGATCTATGATGGAAGAAAGTGGATCTGTTTTAAGTATGACCTATTTCGTTTTACTGTATGTTCTTTAAATTTTCTTCTCCAGCAGGTGTGGACTTTTTAAGTTGATTTTGCTTTAAGTATTTTCTTGTTTGATCCTTCTTTGTACATACAAAATGTCTGAAATTACTGGAAGAATTTTTGTTTAATTGTATTTATGTTTGTTTTTACTTTAATAAAAATTGCCTCCTATGTACAATAATATAACTACTATAATACTGCCCGCTACGTACAAGAATATAACTACTATAATACTACTCCTATGTACAAGAATATAACTATTATAATACTACTCCTATGTACAAGAATATAACTACTATAATACTGCCTCCTGTGTACAAGAATATAACTACTATAATACTACTCCTATGTACAATAAAATAACTACTATAATACTGATCCTATGTACCAGAACTACTATAATACTGCCCCTATATACAAGATTATAACTACTACAATACTACCCTATGTACAAGAATATAACTACTATAATACTGCTCCTATGTACAAGAATATAACTACTATAATACTGCCCCTTTGTACAAGAATATAACTACTATAATACTACCCTATGTACAAGAATATAACTACTATAATACTGCCTCCTATGTACAAGAATATAACTACTATAATACTGCCCCTTTGTACAAGAATATAACTACTATAATACTGCTCCTATGTACAAGAATATAACTACTATAATACTGCCCCTATGTACAAGAATATAACTACTATAATACTGCTCCTATGTACAAGAATATAACTACTATAATACTGCTCCTATGTACAAGAATATAACTACTATAATACTACCCTATATACAAGAATATAACTACTATAATACTGCTCCTATGTACAAGAATATAACTACTATAATACTGCTCCTATGTACAAGAATATAACTACTATAATACTGCTCCTATGTACAAGAATATAACTACTATAATACTGCTCCTATGTACAAGAATATAACTACTATAATACTGATCCTATGTACCAGAACTACTATAATACTGCCCCTATATACAAGATTATAACTACTATAATACTGCTCCTATGTACAAGAATATAACTACTATAATACTGCTCCTATGTACAATAAAATAACTACTATAATACTGATCCTATGTACCAGAACTACTATAATACTGCCCCTATATACAAGAATATAACTACTATAATACTGCTCCTATGTACAAGAATATAACTACTATAATACTACCCTATGTACAAGAATATAACTACTATAATACTGCTCCTATGTACAAGAATATAACTACTATAATACTACCCTATGTACAAGAATATAACTACTATAATACTGCCCCTTTGTACAAGAATATAACTACTATAATACTGCTCCTATGTACAAGAATATAACTGCTATAATATTGCCCCCTATGTACAAGAATATAACTACTATAATACTGCCCCTATATACAAGAATATAACTACTATAATACTGCTCCTATGTACAAGAATATAACTACTATAATACTACCCTATGTACAAGAATATAACTACTATAATACTGCCCCTATGTACAAGAATATAACTACTATAATACTGCTCCTATGTACAAGAATATAACGACTATAATACTTCCTCCTATGTACAAGAATATAACTACTATAATACTGCCTCCTATGTACAAGAATATAACTACTATAATACTGCCTCCTATGTACAAGAATATAACTACTATAATACTGCCTCCTATGTACAAGAATATAACTACTATAATACTGCCTCCTATGTACTAGAATATAACTACTATAATACTGCTCCTATGTACAAGAATATAACTACTATAATACTGCCCCCATGTACAAGAAAAAAAAAAAAAAAAAAAAAAAAAAAAAAGGGGGGGAGAGTTTTTTTAAAAAAAAAAAAAAAATTTAAAAAAAAAAAAAAAAAAATAAAAAAATTTAAAAAAAATAAAAGAAAAAAAAAAAAAACAAAAAAAAGAAAAAAAATGTTTTTTAAAATTAAAATCTTTATTTTTTGAAAACCACAAAGAATAAAATTTTTTTTTTTGAAAAATTTTTGGGATACAATCTTTGAATAATGTAGAACCCTCTTGAGAGAAATTGTTTTTCGCTGTGTATTATAGCTCAGATATACATATTAGACTTGGCACCAGACATGACCATGAATACATACGGTATTGCAACAGATGCACACTTCTTGGTTTATAGGTAATAGAATGAATCCACCAGGTTCTGGAGAAAATGGAAATGGGTTTTTGAGTCACCCAGTTGTTTTTGATACTAATGATCTGTCCACAGAATAGGTCACCGGTATCTGATCTGTGGGGGTCCAACACCCAGACCCCATATGACCATCTGAATCAGCAGCATCCAGGCGCTGGAAAGGGCCAGAATCCTGTGCAGTGCACGGAGCCCAGTCCTATTACTTGAATTATTGATTGACATCTTCACTCTTGCAATGCTTGGGCATCCAATGGATAGTCCTAGTTAGTAATTGACTGTTATCTCTGTATGTTTACACATATTGCACTATCCTGTCCTGGCTGCCAGTGTTCTCTCTTTCTGCCCACCACACTGTTCTTCCTGGCCATAGACACTGTATTCCAGTACTTGTAGAGTACACTGGCCCTTTAAGAAACTCTAAATCTTGCAGTCTGCTCCCAGCCATTCTCCTGCACCTGTGGACTGTTTAAGGTTAGGGCCAAGTGATGACTTTGACCATAGCTTAACCAAAACATTGTCGTGCCGTGAATGGAGTCACAATGCAACCGTGAGGTTGATGCAACCATCTCAAAAAACGTCAACTTTTTGTAACTAGAAGTCATGGTCGTGGTATTTTCATGGTCACAATGAGACTCCATTTGTGGCCAAAGTCATTGTGTAACCTTAGGCTAAAGGGAGTCTACCACCAATAACCATTTATATGTTGTTATAAAGATGGTTAGTGGCATAGTGACCTTTTTTGTGTGAAAATGCAACCTTGCTACCAGGAATATTGACTTTTTTATGCAAATCAGCTGATCGGTGTACCTGTGTCTGCCAGAGTACCTATATACTACCCTTGGTCACCACACATCAGAAAGGACCTGTCAATCTTTGTTAGGGGGCAGTACTGGGTGGCAACCACAGGTGAAAACAGATGCTCTTCTGGCAGGCTGTCACCAGGTCCCGGGTGTGCCAAACAGCTGATTTGCATGCAGATTAAAAGTTCAAATTCCACCCACAACAATATATAAGTGGTTTAGAAGTGATTTTGTCATGGTAGACTCACTTTCAAGCAGCTTCTCCCATAGGAAAATGCCTGAGCAAAAAAGGTTCTGAGCTTGCAAAGGTTTTGTCTCTACCAATGTGTGCTCTTTCTGTCTTCACCTCAACCTGTTTTCTGCGCTACCTGCCTTGACCTCCACCTGTTTCCTGACCGTGTCTCTGAATCTATGGTATCTTGTGTTCTGCTATCTGTCTGCCTGTGTTTGACCTTTGCCTGTTCCTTGACTATGCTCTTGCCTGTTTCCTCGGCGTCACAAACCGATGTCTCTCAACCCACCAGAGTCAGCTCTCACCTATGCTGGGGCTACTCCTAGAAGTAGTGATAAGGTGGTACCCATCAATATTTGGTGTGACCTTTGCCCTTTGCCTTCTATCAATTCTATTCAGTACTTGCAGACTTGTTTTTGGCAAAACTAAGCAGGGAGGCTGTTCCCGCCATCTTGGAGAACTAAGCACAGATCTTCTGTGGATGTAGGCTTGCTCCAATCCTTCTGTCTCTTCATGTCATCCCAGACAGACTGGACTGGATGAGATCAGGGCTATATCTGTGGGGGCCATATCATCAATTTCAGGACTACGCCTCCAAAAGGGCAAAGGTCACACCAAATATTGATGGGATTTACATTTCTCTTTTCTTCATTCACTTCAATTTGCTAATTGACAAAAATAAACTATTAACCCTTCTATTTCTGAAAGAATGCTTAATTTGCAGCATTTTTTACACAGCTGTCTGAAACTTTTGCACATTACTGTAAGTATGGAACAAAAGCTTTTACTTATCTTTTATATTTTATACATGTTCCAGGACCTAATGACTTCAAGCTCATGGATATAAGTATTCAACCCTTGACCCGACGTGACTGAGTGAGAGTGCGCGGCTCATCTGTAATTGAGCTTAATAGGTTTCAGTGAGTCTCCTAATACATCTAACTTTGGACCAAGAAAAGTGATCTAGACTCCAGGTCTATATTTTCAATAAGAAAATGGACAGGATTAAAGCTAAATGGAAGGCATCATATAGATCGTGGTTACATCCGTGTCATTTAGTGTAATTAAATGCGGAGCTGCCCCGTGCTATTCCACTCTTCATGGGACGCGTGTAGAACATCAAGCTCTCTCGGCCATAGGAGAGCTCTAGAAGGATTTCCTGTGGCTGTCCCTTTGTGTTTTCTAAGTACCTGACTGCAGTGTTTGTGGTTTCTAGCACTTACTTAAAGAGATTATAGTTTTACTTAATCAGCTATGTCTGCGGTTCACAATAAGTAGCTTTTAGCTACAAAATTGATCTTTTGGCATACGACCAAATTACTTTCAATAGACTGTTTTTGACCTACAACAACATGTCGCTTAAACTGCTCCAGCTAGGAAAGTGAGAAACAATATGTGAGGTAGAGTAACCAGCGGGAATACAGAAAAGCCATAATTTAGGGACAATGTATGGTGATAGACTGACGATTTTGCTCACTAGGGACCATTTGTGGTCATAGAGCTACAGATATGTCCATTGTTAGAGTCTTAAGGCCCCCAGGTGTTTGTTTTTTTTTTTATACTGTATCTGATCGGTGGGAATCCGACACCTGGACCTCTCACCAAGCAGCTGCTCTGGCCACATCTATCCACATCCAGAAGTAGATCTGTTCTGTTCCTGGGCGTTATAGCTCTGCATTTATAACTTCCATCTATTACTTCCATCTCTATTTAAATGTTGACTGTCCAATGTTTAGATGAGGAGATAATTGTAATAATAATACTGGTTAATATTTTTTAATTAAAAAAAATGTTTTATATAAAATAATACATACAAAGATGATCGATCTACAGATGTGTATTTTTTTACCATTTCTCAGGGCTTGACGTATCCCAAGATGACTAGCCTTGAAAAAACATAGTCTGTGACACTCTCTGGATCAGGTCAAAAACAGCGAACATCCAATGGATCCCATTTTAGTCAGTGGGGTCCCTTGGGATCTGTTGTTATCCATGATAGATCGGATATGGTTTTATTGTTTAATCCATTGTGTATATCCTCCAGGAACGGATTATTAGTGGGTTCAATAAAGACAACAGAATTTGCAGTAAGAGGGTTGCCACCATTGCATTGTGGGTAATAACACCGAATAAATATTTCAGTCTATTTATAATACATTGAGTGGATACATCAAAAGAAATGTTAGACTCGATATATGACATGGAAAACTTCCTAATTAAATCCTATCCATTTATTGAATTATGTTGAAATTCTCTATAGTTAATTTTATATCACATTTTTTATGTAGTTGTAATTTTATAGCTTTCTCCCTTTAAGATAAGCTCTTGGGTGCTATAAGTAGCAGTAAGAGAACTGTAATAAATGAGCCATTTAATGTCCTCAATCTCAATTTAGTTGCCTTTTATTTTTTTATCACTTAGTTGATCTCATCTCATTTTTGGTGCTTATCTTTAGGGATTCATGTATCAAAGTATTTAATTATACCAAGGTTTTACTACAGCCCTAATGCGAAGGCTTATCAAAATAAATAAATTGTGATACGCACATCAAAAAAACTTACGCCGAGGCTCTTGTGTGTTATGAAATGATAACTTTACTGATAAGAGAGATACTTTACCATAAAATTTCAATCACATTGAAGCTGGTCGTCCACTTTATTGGTATTGACAAACAGAACGATTCACGAAGACCTAAAATATCTTACCAGAAACTGCCCACGATATGCTAAGCTTGATAAGGACCAATGCATGGTATGGGTCTTGGTAAAAAAAAAAAATCCATAACAGGGCTCCCCAGCTACAGTAACACAATGTGACAATAATAATACCAACCTCCTCTTAAAGTGACAGGGGTAACTTTGGGCCCACAGACACCAGGACCCAGGTGCAACTGCTACCTTTATACTCAGTACAGCTATAGTCTTGAGAAATGCAAAGTCCACCCTCTTTGAATTGTATGGTTTTACGTATCAGGACATAAAACAGAAATAAGGTCTTAAAATGAAGTAAATGAAACCTCAGATAAACCATTGACAAATTATACCAAGTCATTATTTATTTAACAAAAAACTAGGCCAAATTGCAGAAGCAGTGTGTGAAGAACTAAGTACACCCTTACTGCTTGCGTAGGAATTAGAAGGGTAAGTAGCAGCCAGGCGCTGCTTATCAAATGTGTTTGAATAATTGACCATTTGATTAATGTGACCACCTCTATAAAGGCAGAAGTTTCAGCAGTTCGCTGGTCTGAACCATTCAGGCATATGTTAAAACAATGCCAAGGAGGAAAGACAACAGCAATGATCTTAGAAAAGCTATTCTTGACGTCCATCGATCCGAACAGTGTCGTAAGGTAATTTCCCAATTTGAAGTCCATCAAAGTCCATTCTACAGTGAGAGATTTTTCAAGTGGTAAATATACGACAGTCAACAATCTTCCCAGATGTTTCAGGTCCCAATCTGCTCCTGTGGGCAAAGGTGGCTTTGTGGATATTGCTAGAGATGGGCAAGCCTCCCAAGATTCATTTTGTTTCGGGTTTGGGTGGCTCTGGTCTCTGATTCATTTTTGGTCGAACAAGTTCGGAAAGAACTGGAACTGAATTATTATACTGTGGGGTCTCTTCACAATATAGGTAGATGCCCAAAGGAGGTATAAGAAGATGAAAAAAACATTTATACTCACATTCCCTCACCTCTTTTGGGCCTCCTTGAGGCGTCGTGGTGACGTCAAGCACCTGGAGTCACCGCTAAGGCTTGTGATTAGGCTTCAGCGGTCACATGGGCACGCCGAACATTATGATGTCATCAGCAGTTGGCTGATAAATAGATATGAAGCCTTTATTTGAGTATCATATTGACAGTACTGTGGAGGAATGAATAAGCCTTACAAGATTAATTTCACAAACATTCACGTGGTTAGTATGCCTGTTTCGTTTGGGGCTGAACTTATTCAGCCTGAACCAGAAGTGCTATTATGATACTCTAAGGTCTCTTCAGACCCCATAATATAGTAAGCTGAGACCCAGGGGAGATGCAGAAATATAATAAACACTTATACTCATCTTTCTTGGGCTCTCTTGCAGCGTCCAGCACTCCCACAGGTCCTCTTTCATCATCTTCCGACTTCCTAGGTGATGTCATGGGCCCAGGGGGACAGCTGGGGCCTGTTATTGGGACTCAGTGATCACGTGGGGTGCATTGACACCATGATACTTCAACATATGTGTCTATACTCCAAAAATTTGCCATAAATTTACAATTCCTGTAATATTCTTAGTGGACCTGGGGTGTCCTGTGGACATGAAGGGTAAATGATCTACTCCTGTGGATGAACAACAGAACTGTAAACCTAGTGCCATTGAAGATGATGACCATGATGTCCATGAGCAAGAGCAACTCCTGCTTCAGAGACCCAGCCTGTCCATGTATACCACGGTTAGTTGTTATTATTGCAATGGCTGGCATGTGATGCTATATTTCTCCTGCAGTGGGCACTGTAAGAAAAATATAGGGACGGAAAAACCTTCCACCAATCACTTCTCATGAGACAACCCCTTGAAGTAGAATATCTTTACAACACTTACACTAACTGTATAATGCTGCCCCCTATAGAAAGGAATAAGTATGACAATTTTAAGAACTTCTGGGGCTGTTTATACTGGAATATACGGTACAGTATTAGAAAAATGTCTGAAATTCAACTTTTTAAAGGCTTGGCTCATCCGGGCTGTAATTTTATAGCATCGGACACTGTTGTGCATTAGGAATAACATGTCATCTTCATCATCCTCATTGTCATAACCTAAAGTAAGCTCATCCCTACCGAACCAAACCACAAAATGTTCCCTTCCAATTTAACTGATTTCATCAAAGGCCGTCCCATGTAATGAATACCAGCTTCATGGCAATGTTTTTGGCTATGGCATCCTGCATAAGTTACTGTGCTGAAAATTCCTTTATATGAGACACCGGACAATAGACAGATTAAATAAACTATTGTCAGTCTGAATAAAGGGACTCAAATTGTCCTTTTTCAACCTCACATGACCTTATTCAAGCGAGCGCTCATTTCCCAAGTTCCTTCAGATGATTTTTGTAGTTTACACAAAAGCGTAATGATTTTCCAGCGTGCCGGAGTGATTAAATTCTTTCTCGTCCCTTGGGATGCAGACTGGATGGTAATGGGATGCTGCCATCTTTTCAGCTGCTGCGGTTATTTTGCTCAATTACTGCGCAGATTCTTTTTTTTTTGCAATTAATGGTTAAGTATTCTATGGAAAATCTGCTTACTGTGAACCATTATCAGTGGAACAGGAACACTGCGAGACGCACAGCAAATCCGCAGGAAATAGATTTGGAAAAGATCATCCCCTTGTAGCAGAAACTTTCTGCATGGAAAATAGGAGCATTCTATAGATTATATAATCTCCACGGTGGAGGGAATGGTGCAAATATCACCCCTAGGCTGTTCTAGAAACTTTTGGCCTTTCCCCATCACGACCCTACCACACTGTAACTATGGACATCATTGACAATGACAAATATCTGTAAAGCACTTTTCTCGCACAAAGAAGCAGGGAGCATGGTGGAGTAGGGGAGTTGCCATACAGGCGCACATCGCCCAACACCCTCGAGAGTCAGTTGTTTTAAGGGAAGCCAATTTACTAAAGATGGACGAACCCCAGAAGATTGGTTTGTTTCATCCTGTGTTTGGGCGAAGCAAATTCTCAGTTCAGTCCGAACTTGTTTGGATAGAACTGGAAGGGAAATTATTATACTCTGGTGTCTATTCAGACTCCAGATTATAAAAGGTGTAGGTCCAGGGGGAGGTAAAAAATAAAAAAAGATTTTTACATACTGTATGTGACCTTCCATTACCTCTTCTGCGCCTCCTTGCTCATGACGCATGCCCATGTCACTGCTGAGGCCCAATCACTGGCTCTGGCGCTCTTTAGTGACATCATTCACACAGAGAAGAAAGACACAGATCACCAGATGCCGTAAAAAGGCCCAGAAGAGGTAAGGGAAGGTGATTGTAAATGTTTTTTCATTTTTGTCACCTCCCCTGAAGAGACCCCAGAGTATAATAATTTGCCGGCAGTGGCCATTATAGTTCATCCAAGTCAAATTCAAAATTGTTCGGTTTCGTTAATATCCATTGGAATATTTGGGTTGAGCCTGGCATGGAGTCGATTTACCCATTTGTACAATTTACCTATCAGTATATTTTTGGCATGTTTTTCCTTTTTGGGAGGAAACTGGAGTACCCAGAGAAAACCCACACAAACATGGGAAGAACATACAGATTCCATGCAGATGTTGCCCTTGGTCGGACCCCAGGGTTGCAAAGCACCAATGCTAACCAACAAGCCACTATGTCAGCCATAAGCAAACTGATTGTAACTTTGTTATGAATTTTCCAAATATTTTGGGGTGTTCAACCCACAAACCCTTATTATACTCTGGGTCTCAGAAGAGTAAAACCTTTTAAGGCTGCAAAGGGGGACCAACTTCATATTAATGTATATGGATTCATAATAGGAAGTTATAAGATACTGTTAATCCCTATAGTTTATCATTATAGCTGTAAGAAATCATAGAGGTGAACTATTAGGGTAGGTTTACACGGCTGAGTTTTTTAC
Source organism: Leptodactylus fallax (assembly GCA_947044405.1). Lineage (NCBI taxonomy): Eukaryota > Metazoa > Chordata > Amphibia > Anura > Leptodactylidae > Leptodactylus > Leptodactylus fallax. Next base: position 717,766 of record CAMRHE010000173.1, on the reverse strand, counting down.
TAGCTGAAAAATTCAGCTTCAGAAATTTTAAGACAAATTTTTCCGCTTGACCAAATTTGCAAATCCTGCACCAGCCAGGCGATATTTCCCATTCACTTCAATAGGAGTTATCAGGTGGTCCCCTGAAGATCAAACATGACACTTATTTTTTCCGATAGCTGAAAAAATCATTGTCCGCCTCCCCTTGAATTGAAGAGGAGGCAGATTTTGGGTGGAATTTGGAGTTGATTTTGAGGCAGAATCAGCTTCAAAATTCAGATTCAAATTGGGCTTTGTGAACACACCCTTAGTTATTTTGGTTCCACAGCTCTCCTGAAAGCACTTGTCAAAATCCCACCTAGAGTCTTAAAGGGAAAGTGTCACCAGGAAATGACCTATTGTTTGAAATCACATTTTTATATTACATATATTTTTTAAGAATGTTTGGTGATGTTGTTTTTAATTTTCCATGTTATTATCTATATAAAAAAAAATCCTACAAATTTAGCAATTCCAAGTCTTGCCACTAAGCCTCAAAAAATTTTGTGACTTCCTGTCTCCTGTAGATGGACCATGGGCCATAGACACAATGGTCTGGAGCAGACCCTAATGACTTCTATGGGAGAGTTTTCTAGGCTCTGCTGACCTGTTCAGTGGTCATTGTACAGAGGTTGAGCAGATAAGTTGTGACATCACCTATTGTGACTTATTGTGGATCTGTGTCTTATCTACATATACATAAAGGCTGTGATCATCACTGTGCTGTAAATGACTTGGCTGCTGCAAAGAATTCTCCTACAAGAAATGGGAAGTGTCAACATATTATTGGCTTAGTGACTACATTTAAAATTGCAAGATATTTTTTTGCAATGTGGGGCTCCAGCCTCAGAATCTGTGCTGAGTTCCTGTACGGCATAGACAGACGAAATTCTGGAAAGTGGAGGAGACAGTTAGTCTTCTCTTCCTCTCTTAGTGAGAAGAAAGAAGTAGATGGTGTGTGAGAAGAAGCTGAGAGACTAAGCCAGAAAAACAGCTAGAAAATCCTGTGTCTTTTAGAAGTAGAGATTAGAGAATCTTGAGAGATTTGTTTCCAGGAATATTCGTGAATTTCGACCCTGCAGATTTTTTCAAGCCAAACTTGTTAGGCATGAACCGGATGTTCTATTATCATACTATGGGGTCTCCTCAGATTCTTTAACACAGAGTCACGATGTTGGCATGTCCCACGTGATCGCTGAGGCCCAATCACAGGCCTTCAAGGTGACCCTGGGGCACGTGACATTAGCCAGAGGCTGGAAGAGGCCTGAAGAGAAATCTGGGATGAGCACCGGATGCTGTGAGGATGTCCAGGTGAGGTGAAGCAAGGTGAGTATAACTGTTTGTTATTTTACTCACCTTCCCTGGGTCTCCACTTATTATACTCTTGTATGTGTGGAAACCCCAGAGTGTAAAAGTGTTTCATGGGTGATGAACCCCAAAATGTTTGGGTTCTTGTCGAAGCCAAAACTTTTTAAAAAAATTGGGTTCAATATGGTTTGATCCAAATCAGTTTGCTCATCCCTATTCAGTAATTAGAAGATGGGAATCATCCCTGCTGAAAGGGTAGACAAAAGAAAAGTGTGCCCGATCAGGATAGGAGGATAAATGTTATGGGCCTCATAGCTATGACCCTGTTTGCAGCCTCAGGACATACAGAGCAACCTTGAGAATTTAGAACCCAAAGTAGGTATTTGTAGAAAGTAGAGATGGGCGAACCACTTTGTCACGAGCTAGGTTCAACCAGAATATCCCAAATTATTATACTCTGGGGTCTGAATTTCACTTCCAGTTCTATCCGAATTTGTTTGAGCCAAAATGAATCAGAGACCCGAGCCACCCAAACCTGAAATGAATCTTGGACAGTTTGCCTATCTCTAGTAGAAAATTTTGGGATATGAGGGTACCATCAACGAACTCAGCCCCAGTCCTCAGTTGAAGCTCCATAAGAATCTGAATGTTTTTTTTTACCATGTTCTACCTTAAGTGAAAGAGAGATGTCACAGAAAGTTAGGCAGGGGAGTGGCTTAACGCTAAAAGTGGAAAGTGCGGATAGTCCATGTCTGGTTCCATTTGGAGCTGCTATTGGCCTATGCGACAAATGAGCCTAAATATCAGGAGTGATGGTGGACTGGAAGCTGTGAGGTGGACCTGCAGAGAGATGTGTAGAGGGTTACCCAATGCATTGGGGAGAACACCTGTAGTGGATTAGTTACATCTAATCTACCGAGTGAGAGAAACTTGTAACAGAAGCAAGCTATACAGTGACTTCTGGAGACACTGGGATTAGGGGGACTAGCCATGGAGGAGAGTATTTGCATTATTGTGTAGGTCACACTTAAAGTAGTATAGGCTGAAGGCATCGTAAGTGATGTTTGGAGCTAGCACTGGGGAAGTCTGCTGTAATTGTGGGGATAATTTCAGCCTGGAAGTATTCAGGAAGGAGTAAGCAGTACTGAGCTCAAACCTGGGAGACACTATAGCTGGGTCCAGTCCAGGTTGTGATATGTGCAAGCAGGACTTTTCTCTCTGCATTTTTCTGCCTTCTTTAGGTGAAAACCGGGCAGAAACCCAGCAGACCCCATTATAGTCAATGGGGTCCATGGGTTTCCGCGAGTAACCACTTTTTAAGCGGATTATGTTTATGTTCTTTAGGTCCCCTTATGGGCCTGAAGAATGGAAACCCAAACGCAGGTGTGAACCTAGCGTTAGGATATTGGTAATAACCTGATTATATTATGTATCTGTTAATAATATATCTGCCTCTTTTGTTATCCTGCTTATTATTTCTAGTGTTGTGCTAACTGGTTTGTAATAAGCTGGCATCAGTCCAAATTTTCCAAAAATTCAGTTCTACCAAAGCCAAGATTTTTTAAGCTAGCCTTGGACAAATCCAGAAATATGGTATCTAGCTAGTCGCCATTTTGTTGTCCATTTTAGAGAACGGGGAGTGTGAAAATTAAAAAAGCATTCCAGTCTTCTTCATGGCCCATCTGCCATCTTCTCTGGTCCCCTGGTCAACGCTGAGGTTTGTGATTGGAATTCAACGGTCACATGGTGGGGACGGGAGTTGATGTCATCACGATTTGGCACTAAAGCACTGACACATAATTTGGTCTGAGATTGTCTTCTTTAAAGGGAAACCACTGGAAACAAACCCATGCTAGAGATGAAATGCAACTTTTCTGTTCCCAACCGTTGTGAACCCAGCATGTACTAGTTTGAAGGAAAAATGGAGGCAGCTTAGAGTTAATCCATATGTCCTCCATATCACGCCACCTCCACCCTGGGAAAAAAAAGCGACCATTACAACTTTCTATCATGAGTTACCTTTATGTGACCAAAGCCATTTGATGACATTATGTCAGAGGGTCTTGTCTGGACCTCACTGCTACTTTTATTTACATTCCTGTTTTTGACATCCATTATCTGTCCTCATGTCTGTACCGTCTTCAGTGGTAGGTTACTGAACCCCATGAACTATGGGATTAAATCTATTCCAAGCACAAAAAATATGGAAATATTAAGGGGTTGTCCAAATCATTTTTATTGAGGACCTATACCCAGGATACTGGAGGTACAACACTTAAGACCCCTGCTGATCAGCTGTTTGAAGGGGCAGCAGCGCTTGCACAACTACTGTCACCTTTTCACTGATTTACATTGCACTCTGTTTCATATTGGTTGTAAGCCTCGTCCTATTCACTTCCATGGGGCGAGACTGTGATTACATGACACGATTCTATGAAACAGATGGCATACAATGTAAACAGTGAAGAGGTCATGGCACTTATACAGGTGCTGCGTCCCCTTCAGACAGTTGATCACCTGGGGTTCCAAGTGTCAAACCTCCACTATTATCTTATTGTCTATAGTAATTTAAGAGATGTGTCTCAGTATGTAAATTTACATTAAGTTTACTATCTAGAATTAATGCAAACAAGTAATATAGGAGTGTACTAAGAGAGGAGGGTTGAGAGAAATAGCAATTTTGGGATTTGTTTATACATAGTGGCCAAGACCGGGCTGCAGCTTTACACTGTATAATATGGAAGGCAACGCTAACTACCAAAAATTAAGGCAAAAATTTTACTTATCGACTTTCATGGCACTGCCCCTTCATTTTCTTATCTTAGGCAGTTACTTTAGACCAGTGATTCCCAAAGTGGTCCAGGTGGACCTCCACAGGAGACTCGACGGGGGTCTACGTTAGATGTAATCTTCACATTTTTTGACGAGTTTTGGGAATATGGTAGAAATGTAGCAGCAGGGGGTCCACCGAAACCAGTAAAATTTTGAAAGTGGTCTACGAGAAAAAAAAAGTTTGGGAACCTCTGCTTTAGACCATAAAAATTAAATTATTGTCCATCGTCCCACAATATTAGTTTTAAAAAATTGTTCTCTATTATCTTCCCATTTACTAAATATTATAGGCAACATTTATTCTTTATTTTGAAATATCTCTCATTTTTGCTTTCCAAACAATGTTCTTTTATTCTTTGACTTTCATGCTAAGACAAACGGCAATAATTTTGGCATCCTAAAGGCAGAATGTTGAGATATTGAGGACTTGGAAACTTTATTTAAAAATAGATTTAATGCCCCGGCTCGGCCACAGAAAAAAAAAAAAAAAGTTGGATTGTTTGGAATGGCCCACATCTTGCAGTGAAATTGATTGAAGCAATTCTGTTCTCCAATAATCTTTTAATGACCACATCTACCGTGATTTAACCCAAAGGACATTAGGTCATTTTTTTGGGCAGTCGAGACTGCAGATACCTCAGACTACCACAGCTAGAGAGCATGATAAATTATGTACAATGAATTAGAAAAAAAATAAAAAATGCATACGTTATTTATGCAAGGTTTGTTTTAGTCTTCAGCGTAAAACGTTTTGGATCGTAGCCTGGAGAATGATAAGTTAAACTTTCCTCCGACTCAAGTCTTATGAATTTTCCATCCTTGCACATTCAAGGAGAATGGGCTCAATAAATTCAGTTTAAAATATACAAAATATAAGTCAATGAAAGAAAGAAATAAGCCCGCTGTGAGTACATTACAGCACTTACAGAAACTGTAGACATGCCGCTTCTCCCACCAGTCGGGGTCCTGCCAATACAAACAAATACTGCAGACCATTCCAACCCGACAGCTCCTAGTCATACAACTACACCATGACTTTTTCAGACAGACCCAACTATGTGACTTTTTCATTTCTTCAAGTGAAAATTGTTGGCTATAACATGCTATCTAGCACTAGTATTTCATTACAACTACTTGTGATCAGTACACGCAACAGATTTTACATGTGCACTGGAGGTAACATGCTTAACCTCTTCCCACCAAAACCATTTTCCGATTTTCAATTTTTACTCTCTGCCTTCCAAAAGCCATAACTTTCTTATTTTCCTATTCACAGAGCTGTAAGAGGGCTTAATTTTTGCAGCACACATTATATTTTTATAATACTGGGAAGCTGGAAAAAAAATTCAGAATTTTTCCAAATTGTATTTGCGCCACTTTCTTATGTGTTTTTATAGCATTCACTATGCAGCCAAATTGACGTTACCTGTATTCTACAGGTCGCTATGATTATGGCAATATTAAATTTAGTCTAAGGCCCCATGTAGCGGGCTGCAGTAAAAAACATTGCGGGGGGGGGCGTGGCCTGGACGCGCATGGAGTAGCACGCGCGCAGGTCCTTCTCCGCTCCTCCGCTCGCTATTGAGACCCGTGGACCCCTCAGCAGGCGCAGTATGGGCAAGCGCTTACCGAGGAAGGTGGCCCCGGGCACCCCAGCGCCCGTGGAGAGGTCTGGGGGGGCCACCCTGGACGCCTTTCTGGCCCAGCGGCCTTCTCTACCGGGCCAGGCTGCTGCGGGGCGGCCATCTTGGATTTCCTCCGCTCTCCAGGCACAGGGATCGCAGCGCAGCTTCTCTCCTCCCACGCTCCCCCTGTCAGCCAGCGGAGCGCCGCTTCAACAGAGATCCCTGTCGGCGCCTGGGCAACCCAGAGTTTCCCCAGCACGAGTGCTCCCACAGTCTCCTCACCCTGGGATGTCCCAGCAACTACATTCTGCTTCACCAGCACTCCTGGCAGAGCGGCATGAGAGGACCCCGGATGTCTCCAGCTTCTCAAGGAGTTCTGAGGTCAGTGGCTCTGCTCCCTCCTACACCGCTGATGAGTTGCAGCCTGTGGCCACAGAGCTGGTCTCTGTGGCCCCCCATCTACTATCTTCCCCCATCGCCCCTCCCCTCCATAGCTCAGGGGGGGATGGCGCGGTGGAAGGCGCTGGCGTAGGGGCTCCTCCGCCCCACACTCCCAAGGATTATGCCTCCCCCCCCTCCAGTCCTGCACCCCCAGAGCTGCATTCCAGGCCCATCTTCAGCACCATCATCCATGGCGGACCTTCTTCCTCAACTTCCTACTAAACAAGACCTTAAAAGTATGGTTGCGGAAATCACAGCGTCCTTCCGATCTGAAATTGCTACCCTCCGCACTGATTTACACTCCATTGCTAACCGAATGGACACGCTGGAGAATGACCATGACACTACCAGGGACTATGTTGCCTCACTGCATGATACTACCACTGAACAGGGTTCAGCTATACGGGACATGCAACGCCACTTGGAGGATCTTGACAACAGGGGCCGGCGCAACAATATACGCATCAAGGGACTCCCAGAGGCTGACCAATCTGAGGATCTGCCTGTTCTGCTGGAGGCTGTCTTCAACACTATACTGCAGGAGCCCCCGTCCCACAAAATTAAGTTTGATAGGGCACATCGAGCCCTTCGACCCAGAGGATCTTCCGCCACACCCCGTGATGTCATATGCTGCCTCCACGACTTCACCCTTAAAGAGGCTATAATGAGCAAAGTGCGCAAACTCAAAGACTTCGAGTTTCAGGGAGCTCCACTACAATTCTATCAGGATCTGTCGCTAATCACCCTCCAGAAACGCCGCCATCTCCGACCCCTCCTCCAGATTCTTCAGGAGCACCAAATTCCTTACCGGTGGGGATTTCCGTTTGCTCTCATTGCTCGTAGGGATGGTCGCTCCGCTACGCTTCGCTCCTTTGCGGATTTGCCTCTCTTCTGTGACCTATTGGATGTTCCCCTGCCGGATTTAACAGACTGGGAGCTATTCTCTCCACCCCCTCCCCCACCACCGGTTTGGCAACGATTGGAGCCCAGACGACGTCATGCATCCTCCGCGGTGGTGACCACTCGGAGGCCCCGGCTGGAGACTGATCCCTGAGGAGGCTGCCCCCCCTTGAGACGTTCTCCCTTTTCTCGGTGGTGCTTTGGAATCTGCATGCCTTAATGTTATGTTTGCTTCTTTTTTTTTTTTTTTTTAGGTCTACGGGTCTCATCTATTATGCTTATTATTGGATTGTTTTAGCGGAGTGGGGGCGGGGTGGGGTTCCGGTGACTCCCCTTCCTTCCTTCTTTTTACTGGTGGTTGGGGATCCACCGCCTCCCCTCCGACCTCCTGTCCACGCTCTCCCCCCTAAGGGGATACTTGGACTGTGCGGCCATTGATCCTGATTGGACCTCTGGCTGCCCTCATTGGTCCCCAGGCGAGTGACTTAGCCTCGCCCACAAAGTATTGTTTAACTGTTTTTATTTTTACTTTGTCATTTATGATGTCTTTTGCCTCCCTCCCTCCCTCTCTTTCCCCCCCCCTCCCTGATCTAGAGACCCTGCCTCGACTTTGGGTTCCTGTTTGTGGATTGCCCTTTTGCCTCTCCGAGGGAAACTTGCCAGCGTCATGTGAGATGGGTGAGCTTATTGCAATCCGCCACTGTCCTCCAATCCTGGGTCCCAATGGTTAGGTGCGTGACAATTAATGTCAAGGGCCTGGGTTCCAACATTAAAAGGCGCCATGTCCTTAGAGAACTCCGCTCCTTACGAGCGGATGTGGCGTTTCTTCAGGAGACTCATTTTGACCGCGCTGGTACTTTTGCCTTCGCAAAGCATTATTTTCCCGTAGCTTTTTCAGCCTTCCACAATCGACGCAGAGCTGGGGTGGCTATCCTTCTTTCTCGATCCTGCCCAATTACAGTGACGACTTCCCACATAGACCCAGGTGGCCGGTTTGTTATCTTGGAGGGGCTCCTTTATGGTGCCCCGATTGTTTTATGCAATGTCTATGCCCCCAATTCAGCACAGATCCCGTTCTTGCGCCGGGTATTCTCCCGTCTGCGCGCTCTCCCACCATCAGCTTGGCTGGTGGGGGGGAGACTTTAACATGGTCTTCTCTGAACGGGCGGATCGTCTGGCGTTACCCCAGGGCCCAACCCCCCATAGGTTGGCCCAACTTGCAAGGGAGTTCCGCAGGCTGATCCGCGCCCACTCTTTGTATGACCTTTGGCGAGTGGACAATCCTACGGCGCGCTCCTACACCTTCTTTTCTCACCCTCATAACACTCACACCCGCATTGACTACTTCTTTGGAAATGCTCCCGCTCTTCGTTTGCTTAGGGACACGAACATTGGCCCTCTCACCTGGTCTGATCATGCCCCAGTCGTGGTTACCTTATCTACGACTCCAGTGCCTACTCGCCAATGTCATTGGCGTCTTAACGAAACACTGCTCAATTCGCCGACCTCCCTCGAGACCCTGCGCACACACTTGATAGATTATTTTAGGGACAACTTAGGCTCGGTAGACTCTCTTGCCATTCTCTGGGAAGCCCATAAGGCGGTCATGAGAGGATGCTGTATCGCATTGGCTTCTAGGCTTAAAAGGGACAGACAGGCCCAGGAACAGCTTCTCCAAGCCCGTATTCGGTCCCTTACGACGACTTTGGCAGCGCATCCATCCCTGGGGGTTCTTCGCCGTTTGGTCCTGGCCCGGGCGGACCTCCGTGATTTGGAGACCCGCCATGTGGAACGACTTCTCCTTTATACTCGTCAGCGGTTTTTTGAACGAGGTAATAAATCTCATACCCTCCTGGCAGGAACCCTCAGGGATCATCGGGCCTCTTCCACACCACACTCTGTCCGTGACCCCGCGGGTACTCTTCAACATCACCCTGATGCTGTGGCGCTGGCGTTCCACTCTTACTACTCTAAGCTGTATGACTTACCCCCCCCACGAGCACTACTCCCTGGGGATGACTCAACACTACTGGAAGACTATTTAAAGGATTGTTGTCTCCCACGCCTTCCTCCTGAGGCCCTAACCTCCCTGAACACCCCCATCACCAGGGAGGAACTAGAAGGGGTCCTGAGGGACCTCCCAAATGGGAAAGCCCCAGGCCCAGATGGGTTCACTTACAATTATTATAAGGTTTTCCAGGGTGAACTCTCTGCTCATCTATTGTCCCTCTTCAATTCCTTCCTTTCAGGTTCCCCTATACCCCCGACTATGCTCTCTTCACTACTCACATTGGTCCCTAAACCGGGTAAGGACTTGCAGGATTGTGCTAACTACCGACCGATTGCTTTGCTGAACACGGACCTGAAACTTTTCACCAAACTCTTAGCCAATAGACTGAATGCTTGGCTCCCTCTGCTTGTCCATAAGGACCAGGTGGGATTCATCCCCTGTCGTCAGGGTGGTGACAACACCAGGAGGACTGTGGATTTGGTGGAGGTGGCCAATCATTATTCTACCCCGGCCCTTCTCTTGAGCCTGGACGCTGAAAAGGCTTTTGACCGCATAAATTGGTCGTTTATGCATACTACGCTTAAGGCGTTCGGGCTTACGGGACCTTTTCTCACAGCTATCCAGGCCCTTTACTCCTTACCCTCAGCAGCAATTAAGCTTCCCCATGCATCTTCGCCCTTCTTCCCTATTCGAAATGGCACTAGGCAGGGTTGCCCCCTGTCACCCATCATATTTGCCCTCTGCATTGAACCGCTAGCGGCCAAGATTAGGCGAGACCCTAATATCAAGGGCATCATGGTCCAAGATAAGGAATTTAAGATATCTCTCTTTGCGGACGATGTACTCCTCACTCTCACCTCCCCTCATACTACCCTTCCAAACTTGCTGCGCTCGCTAGAGACCTATGGTGATCTCTCAGGGTATAAGGTGAACCCCGCGAAGACTGAGGCACTCCCACTTAACATCCCACGGGACCTTCTCCTTCTCCTCCGCAGTAATTACGATTTCCAGTGGCGGGAGTCCTCTATCCGCTACCTGGGAGTCCATATATCCACTTCCTATGCGACCCTCTACTCGGCAAACTACCCGCGGTTGTTTTGTGAGCTAAGAGCCCTATTGGACAAATGGCAACCCTTGCCTATCTCCCTTTTGGGGAGAATTGCTGCGGTCAAGATGACTCTCCTCCCGAAGCTACTGTATTTTTTCGAGACTCTCCCAGTCGCGATACCTCGGGGAGAATTACGGAACCTACAGAAAGCTATCTTCCAGTTTATCTGGAAAGCAAAACGACACCGAATACCTAGATCTGTTATGCTGGCGGATAGGGGGTCTGGGGGTATGGCTGTCCCACATCTGTTACATTATTACTGGGCGGCCCACTTACGCCATATCCCATTCTGGGCGGCTATGCCAGCATACACCAGATGGGTGCAGGTAGAGAAGCTATGGCTGGCACCCATGCATCCTAACGCGCTTCTGTGGGTCAGCTCCCCCCCCACCCCCCCTGCCTCGTACCTGTTGGGCCCCATTCGGTTTACTAGATCTATCTGGTCTACCTGTTGTGCTAGATTCTCCCTGATGTCCCCGCGCTCATCTATGGTCTCCATACTATACAACCCCCTTCTCCCAGAGAGCCTGACTTCTGCCATGACTAAAGTGTGGTCTGAAGCTGGCCTTTACCGGATTGCTGATATGGTTGACCCTGGAACCTTGGAACTCAGGTCCTTTGCTTATCTTACAGCTAATCAAAACCTGCCAAGTACTGAATGGTTCCATTACTTGCAGGTGGTTCACTTTGTCCGCTCCCTCCATGGGTCTCTTAAGGTGTCACTCCCCACCGCGTTTGAAAAGATTTGCCGTGCAGGCACGTCCACTAGGGGCTTTATATCCTCTATTTACCAACTTCTTAACTCACAAACTACAGGCTCTCCTGTTAATCATCGCTATATGCTTAAATGGGAGGAGGCGGTGGGTAAACCCATCTCCCAGGAACAGTGGCGGATTGTATGGTCTCGGGCCCAGAAATCATCTCAGTGCATTACGTTTAGGGAAACGCAGTATAAGCTGTTGATGCATTGGTATCATACTCCGGCTCTCCTTCATACTTTAAACCCATTAGTTCCCCCATGGTGCTGGCGCTGTGGAGCTGCGGTGGGTACCCTGCACCATATCTTTTGGACGTGCCCTCTCATCCTCGGTTTTTGGAGGGAGGTCAGGACTCTGACGACTGCTCTCTTTTTGCAAGAGGTTCCTCTTGACCCTCTTCTTTATCTCCTGAACCTTCCCCCCAGACACCTGAGCAATAAGTCATCCAGGCTTTTCTTGCATCTTTGTACTGCAGCTAAAACTCTCATAGCTAGAAACTGGAAGAAGGTGAGTCCCCCATCTAGTCTTGAGCTTGTGGCTAGAATGAAGGATGTGAGGAGTCTTGAATACCTGACTGCTGGCCTACATAATTCACGGGAAGCCTTTGGGGCTATTTGGGCACCCTGGGACATGTATTGTACATTACAGGGTCTCTGATCTCTAGTCCTCTCCTTCCCTCCCCCCCCTTCCCTTTGGTCCTACCCTTGTCTTCTTAACCCCTCCATTCCCCCCTCCCTTGTTCACTGCTTAATTTAAATGCATATTGCTTAAGGGGGAGGAGGCAGCCTCTATTTACCTCAATGCTTCCTGTTTGTTTGATTATTATTGTTTTTTTGTTTTTTCTTTATTCCTTGTTAATGAAAAATTTTTCAATAAAATTACAGTTATATAAAAAAAAAAAAAAACATTGCGGGAAAAAAACCATAGCGGAAACATATTACGTTTTTTCCCGCAGAGCTTTTCACAGAAAGTCCACAGAGGTTTCCTCTGCAGACTTTCTGCTTTCATTATACCTATACGGAAACTGTCGGCGTTTCCGTAGGTATAATTGACATGCTGCGATTTCCAAAACCACAACTGTTTTGGAAATCGCAATATTTCCGCTACGTGTATTTTTATGCAATCTGTGGATGGGATTCGCTAGAATTTGCAGTGACGGTAAAACACTCGGGGATACCTAATATGTAAGTGTTTTATTTTTTTATTTATTTTTTTATATCTGATCTAGGAAACTTTTAGGTTTTTTATATTTTTTTACTTTTATTTTTAGACCCCCAAGGTGGTCTTGAACCCATGCTAATGCATTGCGGTGTATTGCTAATTCCATAGAGGTCTATTACAGGCTACTGTAAGCTGTATACAAATGACAAGCCTAGGAGTCTTCAATAGGCTCCTGGCTGTCATAGCAACGGATCACCACCCCCGAATCTTGTTCCAGGGGGGAAGCGATGATCGATTCCAACATGGCGGCACCCATGTACCACCAGTAAGAAGATGACAAGGGTTAAGGTTAATGAATCAAACAGTGTTTTCCCCTTGTGACTCAATGCCTCTGTTCCTAGGATATTGCTGTTTTTATCAATATGTCTGCTTTTACAAGATTATTTCCACCTTTACAAATCATTTTACTATATATTGATTTCTAGAGATTTTTTTTTGTTTTGGAAACAGCGCCACTTTTGTCCATGAACCTTGTCTGGTAATGCAGGTCGAGCTCAGTCTCTTGCACTTGACATAGCCCACAGCTAAGAGTGGACAGCCCCTTTAATCTATAAAAAAGAAGATTGTATTACATTACTTGTAGTGTAGTGACAGGGGTATATCCAGGATTTTCCAATGAGGGGGTCCATGAGTGGGGGATGGGGTCCCTTAATGCCCCTCCCCATAATAGTGAATGTGGGAGGAGCATCTGAGGGGAGTGGATGGGGTGGAGACTTCTGGCATGTCTGTGTTGTGTATTGCATCTTAGAGACCATGATATTGAGCACCAGAGACATGACAAAATATGAGAGTGGGGGCAACCTCTCCCTTTGGCGATCTCTGTTGCCATCTTTGGGAATTCCCGATACAGGAGAACAGCGCCACTTGTAGGTGATCACAGCCAGCTCTCTATTGCACCAGCACTTCAGGAAATCAATAAAAAAACATTGCAAGGGGGAGAGGGTTTGTCCCCACTCTGATCTCCTGTCACAGACTCTGAGATGCACCATATAGATTTAGAGAGGAGCAAATTGATCTGTAACCGATCAAATCATTACAAATTTCCCCAAAATTTCAGATTCTAATTAATCCAAAATTTTTGGATTCAATCTGCGCAAATCAGCATCATCATGCTTCTGCATTCCATTGCCATCAAGCATCACCTCCCATGTGACCGCCATGGCCAATCAGGGGTGTCAGCAATGATGTGGCAGATGCCATTGGACATGAGGACCAGAATATCGGTGGTTGCGGTGGCGGGCCTAAGACACGTAAGTGATGTTTTTGCTCATTCTTTTTAAGCCCCTTGTCTACCTCCAGTTATTACAATAACCTTTTCAGGGCACATTCGATAAGGACTGAATAAATTTGGTTTGAAACTAATTTTCTGCCTGAATCGAGTGAATTTTCACAGAACAAATCTTGCAAGATCCGCTCATTATATAGTGCTTAGTGTAAAGACTCTACTTCCTAAAATGCAGATCAACAAAGCAATCTCTGTGCAGGCAGTGAGTCTGTAAGCTATGCTCGGTGATTTAAAGGGGTTGTCCCACAATTGATATTTATCACTTATCCACTAGGGTCCCATCAATCACTATAATAGGGGTCCTGTACCTGCCCATTCCTCCTGACTACATGACTACAGTAAGGAAGCGTCTGAATTTCAGGGGTAGTTAAGAAATGCATAATGCCCCTCTAGTCAAAGTTTATGAGACTGATAAAGATAGCCGAGTGCTCTGGACCCTGTTCTACAAATCAATGAGGGTCCAAGCAGTGGAGCCCCCAATTATCAGATATCTATTATAAATCCTGTAGATCGCTGGTAGATGTCTAATTCGAGACAAACACTTTTAAGGGAGTCTGTCACCAGAACCCTGCATATCAGCTCAGCCACACAGATAGGCAGGTTAGGGTCACCTGAATCAAATGGTGTTTTCTTCATGCGAATTGCTGCCTTTGTTACCGTTTTTAGCAATATGCAAATGAGCTATTTGGAGCAATGGGGGCCTTGTCATCTGCTGGGTGCTGGTGACAGATTCCATTTCAGCTCTAAAATCTGCAGAATCTACACCTCTGGATTAAAATTGTCATTTATTGGTTGCCATGTCATGTGCAAGTATCCAGTTCATCTCTCAACTTGCTTACATCTGAAATTATATTGAGCAGAGAAAAAAATAAAAATAACCCAGCATCAATAATACCAGATGGGTGTTGGATTAAGTAAAAATATATAATAGTATCTAGAAATAAATTTTCTGTAAAAAAGATCAAATTAAAATGTTCACGCTAAATATGTAGCGATGATTTTGCTTGTTCCATATTAAACTGTTCTGAGCCAAGTGCTAGATGATCACAGTTCTGAACTATCAGCTGTCAGATTAAAGGAATTCTCCACACCCTGTTAGACAGATGGACCTAACAGATATTTCTGTTGCCAGTAATCCTAATAGTCAGTCTCTGCTTAGAAGAAAATGTGATAACAGGAAACAGAAGAGTACATTCAACTGTACAGCAAAAGATGATTAACAAATCTTAAAGGGAACCTGTCAGGCTGTTTAGGACCATTAAACTGCCGGCATGCCAGTAAGCAGCTGGGGTTAAGGGTCCTAAACCTCTGTATCCAACCACCGCTCGCCATGGTATCCTTTGTAGTGAAAGGTTGAAGAGAGAGAAGAGTCTGCTGAGGGACTCCGGCGCATGCGCATTGTGCACAGTGAAGCCGAGGTCAGTACGCTTCGCTATACTGCTCATGTGCCTGATGTACAGAGCATATACAGTACATTGAAGCATACACACTGCGTGCAATGCGCATGTGCCAAAGTTCCTCAGTGGTCTCATGGACCTTAAACCCCAAAAATGTATTTTGCAGCAAAGCCCATTTAAAGGGAATGTATCATCAAAAAATCACATAGTTTAAAAATTACAGATTTTTTTTTTTCATTTTATTATACTGGCAAACCAATCCCTAAATATGGCACAATACACTAACATTTAGTGTTTCCTGCAGCTCACATATCAGCTTTGCTGTGTAGAGTTGGAAAGGGCAAACAGAGTCAGTTCATTATCATTAGAGGGTCAAAACATTTTAAAAGTAAAAAAAAAAAACATACAGCAACAACAGTCAAACATAATATTAAACGCATTATTTCTGCTATACATACTGTATGTAAAGGCTATGGACAACATCAAGTGGGCAAACTATTTTACATATATTAGGGGTTACATTAAGTTAAAAATAAGGTACCCTGAATTTCATGTTTTAATCTTCATTTCTCCATTCACTTTGACACCCCCCGATAGGCAGTTTGTAACTGACTTCTAATTTGTAATGATTCTCATGTGGCCACCCCCCTGGTAATGTATACTGGGTGTGAGGTCTCTGTGTCCGGGATGCTGCTGACTTCACGAGCTTTCATGTATCAGCACAATTTCTTTCCTGTGCTGCTTGTTCCTTCTAAAACCCATGTCTTTTCCATTTGTGCTGCCTGGCAATAACAGTTTGGAGAATGTGATGCCCCTCCATGCAAATTATGCCTTGTGTACTTCTATCTCTCTTTACTCATATACAGGCAGTGTGATCTCTCCCATTTGTCCCCATTCAGACTTGTGTGTGTTTTCCTCCTTATTTACTGATACAGTACAGCCTGTTTGATCTGCCATCTCTGAAGACTTGGGCAATATCTCCCCTCTCCACACACCGATCCACCATGTACAACCTCCTTCCCCTTTCTGCTGCTATCTTTAAACTGTAAGAAGGGAGGAGGAAAGCAAAGAAAAAAATGACTGAGCCAGGAACAGTATGCAGTCAGCTATATGAAGGAGTTATACAGACTCTACAGAAACATAATGGTAGAAGACTTTAAGCAAAGAATGTTTAGAAATGTCCTTAATTTACCCTCTCCACACTCTGACCCACCAGTTATAGCCTTCTTTCCCTTCTTGTTTTTATGTCTAAACTGACAGAAGGAAGGGGGAAGAAGAGAAAGAGATGATATAGTAGGAACAGTGTGCAGTCAGCTATATGAAGGAGTTATACAGACTCTACAGCAACAAAATAGCAGAAAACTTTAAACAAAGACTGTTTAAAAATGTTTAATTTCCCCTCCCCACACTCTGACCCACCATTTACAACCTCTGTTCTCCCCCTTCTGTTATCTCTAAGCTAAAATAAGTGAGGAGAAATCAGAGAAAGAGATGACTGTGCCACGAACAGTGTGCAGTGTAAAGCTATATGAAGGAATTATACAGACTCTACAGCAACAGAATGGTAGGAAACTTTAAAGGGGTTGTCTGGGATAAATTAAAATTTAACCCTAAACTAAAATAAACACCCTCCCCCTGCCTAACCTCTAACTTACTTTAAAAAAATGTATACTTGCCCAGATCGCAGGGGCAGTCATGTGACCAACTCAGGCACATTTTTTGATTTTCCGATAACGTTCTGCTTCCCTGTTTCTGGAAATGGAACATCCACAATACTACCCACCCCATCATACTTACCTGTCTTCATGTCCTTTTCTTCTGGACACAAAACATCACTTTCATCAGGGGAGCCAGCACTCTGGCTCTATTGCGCAGGCACAGGCAGAAGTCAAGAGAAGAGTAGCTGTGGCACAGAAGAAAGTGTGTTCTCCAGGACAGGAAGACAGGTAAGTGTGATGGGGGGGCTGAGTTAGTTAGTTAGGTAGGGCTAGTAGTCCGTGGGCTAGCTAGGAAACAGGGAGGGGGTGTTAGAGAGGGAGGGGGAGGGAGTGAGAGGGGGATCTGAGTGAAGAGCAATGCATCATGGTAGTCGTAGGATAAGAGAGCAGGAAGCTATCCATGTAAACAAATGCAGAGGATTCCAGGAGCTCCCAAAGAAACACAGAAATCACTCAAAAAAACTACTAAAGGTATTTGGGTGCACTTATTAAACCATTAATAGCACTAACAGACCTTTTTAAAAAAAAAAAAAAAAAATTGTATGGAAAACACCTTTAACCACTTCAGTACCGGGCCTATTTCTGGTTCAGGACCAGACACATTTTCAGTTTTTTTTTGTATGTGCGGTTTTGAGGGCTGTAACATTTTTATCATTTGCGTTATTCAACTAGTTTCTGCTCTTTTTTTCGGTGACACATAGGGCTTTATTTTTATGTTGTTTTTATTTTTGCCTGTGTTTTCATTTTTTTTTTTTATAAAACATGTCTGTTCACTTTTCTTTTTTTTTTTTTTAATAACACAAAGTGCTACTAAAAAACTTTATAAAATAGTTTTTACTCCCCATTATGGTAATTTTTATTTTTTATGGTGTCATCGGGGGTGGGGCTATAACCTTTAATAAGGGTGTGTTATTGGTGTATCATTTTATTTATTTTTAAAATTATTTTATTTACATTTTTTTTTTTACTTTTCTATTAATTTTTTTTTTTTTTTTTTTACATTGTGTCCCCATAAGGCCATAATAGACCTTTGGGGAAATCTGTTCACTTTTTTTTTGTTAGGGAGGCTGATTTCCCCTGTAACTGGGGCTGAAACATTTAGCGCCAGTTGCAGGAGGAATACAGCCTCCTGCCCGTTACTATAGAGCTGATCTGGGTCCTTTAGGACCCAGCAGCTCTTGCAGACTCTGATCCTGGTAGATCACGTGACCGCCGGGTCAGAGGGGAGCCGCAAGATGGTGCTGTATACACAGCGATCGGGAAGGCAGGGAAGATAATAAACCTCCCCTGCCTTCTCTCTGGGAGCTCCGGCTGAAGTTACAGCCGGCTCCCCGTTTCCGCAGCTGCACGATTTCATGCAGCTGCTGAGTTCTGCTTGGATGTACCGGTGCGTCCTTGCAGAACTAGACAGCCACCTTCCGGACGTATATAGTCTATAGGCGGTCCAGAAGTGGTTAAACAAAGAATGTTTAGAAATGTGCTTAATTTCCTCTCTCCACATTCTGACCCTCCATTTACAGCCTCCTTTCCCTTCCTGCTTTTATGTCTAAACTGAAAAAAAGGAGGAGAAAGGAGAAAAAGAGATGGCAAAAGCAGGAATATTGTGCAGTCAGCTACATGAAGCAGTTATACAGACTCTACAGCAACAAAATAATAGGAAACCTTAAACAAAGACTGTTAAGAAATTCACTTAATTTTGCATGTAGTAGGCAAATGAACAATAAAAAATTCATTTTAAACGTATCCCATATTCCATAGCCTTTTTAAATCTAATTAATTAAACTAAAATGGAATACATATGATTCGTCCTCTTTAAAGGCATCTGAAAGTTATAACAATGTGTTATTGTGGAGCCTAAATGGCCAGCTAAATGACTTGTTCAGCTCTGCTACATCTATAGAGTCTATATGAATAGGAATAACATGTTTTTCTTAGCACATTAATTGGATCCAGACTTCAGCATGCTGACAGCGACATTACAATGGTGTTTGAACAGTAATTGGTTGGATAATTTCCCCCTCGAAGACAATAGCTTCATACAGGAGGTTTGACATAAATTGAAAACATGCTATTTCTCCTATAAATCCTTAAAAGATCTCAATAAGCACAAAAATATGTTCAATTTCTTCCACTAATTTTAACCTTTTAAATGAAAATAAAGATTTAATTAAAAAATTGTAAAGTTTAATTCAGATAGTATTAAACAGTCCAAGTTATAACACTGGTGTAGATTATAAGATTCCCATCTGTTTCCATAGGATTATATTTACACCACATTATTTTGAACATATGTCTTGGACAATGGATAAATTAGCCAAGAACGTTCCTATGTATCACAGAATGTACTAACAGGCCGTGCAACATACATAAGACATGTACCAGAAAGCAGATGCTCATAAATATATCCTGAGGCATTACAGTATGTATTTCTTCGTAAGGAATGAGTGAAGTTAACAATATGTATACATGGACAGTAAACAAGAACCATTAGCACCTTCCTTATATCAATCCTCATAACCAGAAACTGACAGCAACTGTTAGACAAGAAGAGAAATGTTGGTGGTATAGGCATGCAGAGGCGGCAACGTCTTGTTATATTCTGACAACTGATTACTATGATTATCTATCAGTAGTTGACATCACTATGTATATTATCCCTGTCCTGTGACATCACTGTGTGCATTATCCCTGTTCTGTGACATCACTGTGTGTATTATCCCTGTACTGTGACATCACTGTGTGTATTATCCCTGTTCTGTGACATCACTGTGTGCATTATCCCTGTACTGTGACATCACTGTGTGTATTATCCCTGTTCTGTGACATCACTGTGTGTATAATCCCTGTACTGTGACATCACTGTGTGTATTATCCCTGTACTGTAACATCAGTGTGTGTATTATCCCTGTACTGTGACATCACTGTGTGTATTATCCCTGTTCTGTGACATCACTGTGTGCATTATCCCTGTACTGTGACATCACTGTGTGTATTATCCCTGTTCTGTGACATCACTGTGTGTATTATCCCTGTACTGTGACATCACTGTGTGTATTATCCCTGTTCTGTGACATCACTGTGTGCATTATCCCTGTACTGTGACATCACTGTGTGTATTATCCCTGTACTGTAACATCAGTGTGTGTATTATCCCTGTACTGTGATGTGACATCACTGTTTATTATCCCTGTACTGTAACACCACTGTTGCATATTATCCCTTTATTGTGATATCACTGTGTATATTATTTCTATACTGTGACATCACTGTGTACATTGTCCTTGTACTAAAAAATCACTATGCAAGTTATTCTTGTGTGTAAAATGGATCAAAATAATCATACACAGGAGGTGATGATATGGCCCCCACAGATATAGTAAGGAAAATTGTAAATATGAACAACTTAAAACATAACTTTTAATAATAAGTGCACGTAAAAAACTTGTGATGTACTAAACACAAGTGTGAAGCAATTGCTCTAATAGTTGATTAAAACGTATTTTTTCACCATTATAGGTAAATAGGGTCCACTTAGATAAATATCATAGGTGGTGATACCAAATTTATTGTATCTCCCACCCTTCTTTAACGTGGATACAAGCTACCAGTTATGGATGTATTATTTCCCCCGTGTTCCTATATTCATCCTAATTTTCAGGTATCAAAAGGATAATACTACCGCCAGGATAGCCAAGTCTGCTACATCACAGACCATGTGACTAACTATTCCAGCCTTTAAGCATAGGACACCTGAGGAGCCACGGCTGAATAAACATCCTATTACAAGTAGCACTGACTCATCAGTGTCTGTCTATCTAGGGTATTTTCTACAAAGGTAGTGATCCCCTCATCACCATAAACCTAGCCTCACTGCCTCCTGATAGCTACATATATGGATTCCCACAGTCATACGTTACCATTAACATCAAATATGACTTGGCTTAGTGCTACCAACCTACGGGGAACATTCAGATGTGGTCGCTGCCGTGCCTGTGACCTAGTAAACACATCAAAATTCTATATGAATATACATACTGGTATTCAATATCCCCTAAGGGCGAAAGCAAACTGCCGCACAAAGTTGTGATCTATTTGATATCCTGCGTTTGCGGTGCGCAAAATAATGTTAGAACGATACGAGAATTTCGCAAACGTATGCTGGAATTTACATTTCCCTTTTCTTCACTTACTTAAAAAAAAAAAATCAATTATTAACCCTTCTATTTCTGAAAGCATTCTCACTTTACAGCATTTTCCCACGTCTTCCTAAAACTTTTCCATAGTATGTATTTCAATAAATAAATATATATTATATATAGTGTCCTAGCTGTGTGTGTGGTTAGTGATAGAAATCCTATTAATTAAGTGTAAAGTATAGGAATGATTTATATATAAACCTGAACATCTCGAGGGGGAGGTTATATATTCGCAACGTGATCTCAATCCCAAGACAGGTGGGTCCCATTAAACTAATTATATTTCTATTTCAAAGAAAATAACTGCAAGCGTTGCTTAAGGAAAATAAAGCTAGAATATGTATGACTGCTGCCTTTGACACTGTTTTTCATCATTATAAAATAGTAAAAACTGATCGGGGCTATAGAATGCCATGCGGCAATGTGTAAGTGGGTAAACCATTGTTCGAGGCTAAGGAAGCAGAGAAATGTAATTAATGCAACATGTAACCTAGCGAGAAGTTGTGCCGGATGAATCCCACAGGGATTAGTGTCACAGACGTTGTTGTTTCGTGTTTTTTGAGCTTGAGAAAAAAAAAAAAAAAAATTAAAAGTTGTATTATCGCATTTCTTAGCATGGGATGATAACATCTAATTCTACACAAAAGACACAAGCAATGATAACAAGGGGAAAGAAAAAAATATCCAGTGTTTGGAGACCAAGTAAATCTGCATTATACTATAGATATCTGAAATAATATCAGTATATTTAAAAAAGTTACATAGGTTACAGCACGAGTTCTGAAAGTGTGGTGGGTGCAGGTGACCATGAGCCACATGGCAGGGTAGCTGGGGAAGAGAAGGGGAAGGATGGCCATAAATATTACATAAGGGTTAGCCACCCTACCTATTATACTTGCATGGCTGAGCGTGCATGTGTTCTCAAAGGTGGAGAGGAAAACAAAAAGATTGTGCATGCCAAAATCCAACTGCCCCATCTTTCTTGTCCCCATCCACTGCCATCCAGGGAGAGTTGGAAGGTGCCGGAACATATTAGATGGTCAACTAGTCAGGCATAGATTAGCAGGTTCAGCCAAGATTCATTTAATGTCAGGGTTCGCAGGTTGTGGAACAACTTTGCAAAACCAGTTTGACTTTGGACCAACTTTAGGGCATTGTCTAAGCAGACTCCATGATATTTACCCTTTAACTCCTGTACAGGAATACGGACTTCACTGTAGGGAGCCTGCCAGGTCACTACCTCGCAAAGTGGTTCCAGTGTTTACAGCAGACCAAAAGACAGCAATACAAAGCACCACAGGTCCAGCAAAATAATTATGAGGTCTAGGTAAAGGGTCAGGGCAGAAGGTTACAGTTCAGTAGTCAGGGACAAGGAAATGGTCAGGACACCAAGCAAGGGTTCAGAGGTCAGGTACAAGCCAGGTGTCAGGCACAAGTATCAGGCAGGACAAGAACACCACACAGGAATAAAGGCAGGGATCAGCCAAGGGTCAATGTTCAGGAAATGTCAGATAACAGGCACACTGAAAGAGAGCCTAGTGTACTGGAACTTTATTGTTCAGGGGCAGGGAAAAGGACAAAGCACACATATATAGGATATAGTTAACAGGGTTTTTGCAGGAGACAGAAATAGCTATACGTTAGCTGGCCCTTGAAGAAGAATAGAAGGCCAGTGCATGCACCCTATGGGTGCTATTCACAGACAGAGGGGGAAAGTAGGGTGGATCATGATGGTGAAAGTGAGGTATAGAGTTAAGTTGGTGGACACTGTCAGGGAGAGCAGAACGCTGGCAACAGCACACTCGCAGTATTATATTTAATGTATATGGCTACCTTATGGGCATAGCTGCAATGCCAAGAACAACCCATGAACAAGACAGGGGTTCTTTTTGGAAACTTGCAACTCAGACAAAGTCCATACAGTGTAATATTGGGCCCACCTAGAGCTCAATATAACCAACATTGTACAGAACTGTGATCAACAAACACCATGCATGGATCGCTCAGATAAAATGGATTGTAGTACCCATTTAGTACTTATAATACCCACCCACATGGTACCTATAATCCCACAGTGAAGGATTTACTTAACTGATTTTTGCTTCCCTCTACTAGCAAAAAAAAGGTTGTTTTGTTTTCTGAGGGTCAATGTCAGGAACTCTGACCGGTCACCCACAGGCTTTATATTATATAGGGATAGGCTGTAATATGTCAGCCATATACTCTATGGAGTAAGTTTCTAGAACTCCACCGAGAAGTTTACCCTTCAATCCAACAAGTTTGGAAACTATTGTGTAGTGAAATTTTGACCCCAACACCAACCCTGCATTATCTAAGTTTCTGGACAGGTATTACACAGCAAAGTATTCATTTTTATTGTATCTTGTGTAAAAACTAAGAGTCTATTAAAGAAATGGGAAACATATTTATTTCTGCATTGTCGTCTGGCGTTTCCAGCCCAGCCTTAATTTTCACATTAGCACATTTCAGGGAAGGTTTTCAGTCATGATTTCTGGTAAGTTAGTAAATTATTTGCAGGAATGGTCAAACCTTTCCACTTTACCCTACTCTATACTTATACTGTATACAACAATAGGGCAATTCAGGGTTTAAAGACGAGATATGTTTGGTATATTGGTTACAATACTCTTCTTTTTCTGGCCCAGAATGAGCAAAAGGGTCAAAGGCTAATTTAGCCAACATGAAGAGCCAAATGAGATGAGACTGAGCTCAGGAGAGAGGTCACTGGAGATGAGTAATTCTATGAAATTCTAGTTTTTGGTCCTTCTTCAGGACCCAGGTCAGATCAATTAAATGTAATTCTTGAATAAATTCCATATTGTTGAATATAATATGCACTTATATACACATTAACAGAAAATAGGGAAATGAGGTAAAACACTCTGCTGGCGCTGTAGCTGAAACTGATTCTGAAAACTAGATACTGTACCAAAGGTAGGCAAATCTTACGAGAATTGCATCGATGAATATTCATGGGTTTGTCCACCCATTTCCTACTTGTTCAGCTCTAAGTGGAAGTATTATTAATAAAGTCTAGGGTCTCTTCATACTCCAGAGAATAGTAAGTGGAGGCCTAGGAGAGGTGCAGTAACATAAGAAACACTTATAAACTTTGTCTCACCTTTCCTGGGCTGCCTTCTGGCATCTAGTCGTTCCTGACCGACCTACCCCTGCCTCCTGGCTCGTTGTTGATGTGAAGCACCCTGGGGGAACATTAAAGCCTGGCCCTCAGCGGTCAATAGCAGGCTTTAATGGTGTTAATGTGTCATGACATTGGAAACCCCTTGTGACCTCTGAGGCTTAATCCCAGGCCTCAGGTGTCCACCAGGGAATTGACTTCAGACAGGAGGCCAGAAGAGGCTGAAAGAGGATGCCAAGGAAGTATAGGATGCCACAAGTGAGCCCAGAAGAGGCGAGGCAAAGTAAGTTTAACTATTTATGTTGCTCCTCCCCTGGGTCTTTACTATACCAGACCCCAGCATATATTAGTGATTTGTGGTTGATAAACCAACAATTTCAGGTTTGGGTCAAGCTCAAAACTTCTGGAAAATTCAGGTCAAATCTGGTTTGATCCAAACCAGCTTGCTAATCTCCACTAGGTACTGCAAAAAATAGACATTTAAGACCATACATCAAATATGGGAAGCCAATTTACCTATCAGAATATTTTTGGCATTTGGGGACAAACCCACGCAAACACGGGGAGAACATACAAATTCATAGACAGTTAAATGATCAGGCTGAGTGCTGTATGAGCGCTCTACCCACTCATTAGGCAAGAAGTCAAGGTTGGTTTGGTGCTTCCAGGACCATTGACTTTGGGCAAGATGATAGGACTTGCTTAGAAGTGCATCATATAGTCCAGAATATGGTATATGAATAAGAAGTTCTAATATACTTTGTTTCACTTGCTCACTATTTTCAAGATATGTGTTTGCTGTTAGTGAATGAGGATCCTCCTATGAATATTCAGAGACAGTAACACATTGTACTTTGTAACGGTACAATTTAATATCCTATACAATGTACTGGGAAGCTGGAAAAAATTCAGAATGGGGTTCAAGTGGAGAAAAACTGCGTTTGTGTGAAATTCTTATAGGCTTCATTTTTCAGTATTCACTGTGCATGTTCTGACTCAATAGCTAGGCTGCAAGTGTGAGGTTGTGAGAGTCTCCTGTAGTCTCTATGCTAACCAGCAATTTACACCAAGATATCTATCAGATAGTGTTCAACTCAACTGAGGAGGCGTAGATAAGATTCCAGATGCTTTAATCCAGGTAAATCTTGTAGAACCTCATACAGCAGTAGGTGAAAAATGATGAAATACCAGGAGCTGAGCAGACATGTTGCTTACAAAGAAGTGAAACTAAACTGAGAGAGAGAGAGGGAGGAGCTACAGCATCACAGCTAAGGATACAGAGAGAGAGAAGGGACAAACTACAAAGACAAACAGTATCACAGATACATGTCAGTGAATTAAACCAAGTCCTGGGACATGACACTCCCCGCCTGAAATCTTTAGATTTCAATGAAAACAAACATTAAATGTCCTGAGATGTCCATAAAGTCCTCTTCAAACCTGAAAAACAAAAAAGAAACATGCACAACAAACAATAATCAACAGTTAGTCCAAATAAACCAATCTTCAGATCGGGAAGCCGCAATTTGCCAACACCTCCACCGACCCACACTGTAATCCACAAGAACACGGTTTTAGTTCATGGAAGGAAGCTCCCCGCCATGAGCTGTGAATGGTGTCCTTATCTTCTTTTATGTGACGTCTCCTCTTGGAAGAAGAAGCACCAGTTCATTAATTGGGCGGAAGAAAACTCGCACTGAGCCTCCCTTGGTTACCTTGACCTCCACTTTCCGAGTCTTCCCATCATCACTAGGGACAACTTTAGTGATGAGACCCATAGGCCATTCATTCCGATGGACTTCTTTATCCCTTAGAAGGACGAGGTCACCCACCTGGAGATTAGGTTTTGAGGTCTGCCATTTGTGACGGCTCTGTACCATGTGGAGGTACTCTGTTTTCCAGCGGTGCCAGAACACATTGGACAGGTGTTGAACTTGTTTCCATTGGCGTCTGTAAATGTCACTGTGATCTAAGGTACGTGGAGAGGTAGCAGCAGTACCAATTTTCTGAGTAAGAAGCGTTGCTGGGGTTAAGATAATTGGAGATTCAGGGTCTGAAGATACTGGGACAAGTGGCCTTGCATTGATTATTGCAGACACTTCAGCAAGAAAGGTTATTAACGTCTCATGGGTAAGCAGTGTCGACTTGTGGTCCATCAACATAGAGTCAAGGATTCTGCGTGTGATCCCAATCATACGTTCCCAGGAACCTCCCATATGGGATGAATGTGGAGGGTTAAACGTCCAAGTGCACCCATTGTTGGATAAGAAGTTGTCTAACTGCAGTTCTTTGCAGGCTCCAACGAAGTTAGTGCCACAGTCAGACCTCAGTTGTTTCTCAGCAGGCAGTGGAGTGTCCCAGTCCATGTTCTCAGTGGTAAGCTGTCTTAGTAGTAGCTTGCCTTGAATGGTGATGGGAGCAATGAAACCAAGAGGATCATAAATGCTGTTCACAACAGATAAAACTCCTCGTTTGGTGAAAGGTTTGTCACAAGAAGACACTTGGAATGTGAATGTGTCTTGTTCAGTGTTCCATAGCAATCCTAGGCTGCGTTGCATAGGAGGAGCATCAGAACTGAGATCAAGATCCTTCAAGTTGATTGCATGATCATCAGAGGGAAATGCCTTCATTACCTCCATATTGTTGGAGATGATCTTGTGAAGTCTGAGATTAGCTACAGACAGCATTTCCTGTGTTCTAGAGAGGAGATCGATCACTTCTTCACTTGCAGGTAAGGATTTAAGACCATCATCAACATAGAAGTTCCTCTCAACAAACTGACGAGCATCAGAGCCATACTCTTTCTCACCTTCTTGGGCGGTCCTTCTCAGTCCATAGATCGCTACTGCAGGAGATGGGCTATTGCCAAAGACATGTACCTTCATCCGGTAATCTATGACTTCATTGTTGACATCGTTGTCCTTATGCCATAGGAACCTGAGATAGTTTCTGTCATCATCCTTAACAATGAAGCAATGAAACAGCTGTTGGATGTCGGCCATCACTGCAACTGGTTCCTGTCTGAAACGGATTAAGACTCCTATGAGGCTGTTGTTTAGGTTAGGACCAGTGAGGAGCAGGTTTTTGAGAGAGACGCCTTCATACTGAGCACTAGAATCGAACACAACCCTGATTTGGTCAGGTTTGCGAGGGTGATACACGCCAAATGATGGAAGATACCAGCATTCTTCTCCTTCCTTTAGTGGAGGTGCAGATTCTGCATGATCTCTCTCAAATACCTTCTGCATGAAACCTACAAAGTGTTTCTCCATCTCTGGTTTCCTCTTGAGGGTACGTTTTAAAGAGGAAAATCTAGAAACTGCTTGCTTCAGATTGTTTGGTAGTTTTGATCTCGGGGAGCGGAAAGGTAAAGGTGCTACCCAGCTGTTGGAATCATCTTGAATGAATTCCTTGTCCATAAGTTTGAGAAATTCTTTATCAGCTATAGCCGGTGCCAGCTTGTTGTCATCACTTGTTGTATTGAACACTGTTAATCCAAGGGTGTCGTCCCCAGGCAGGAAAGTATTCACGTTGTCTCGGTGATTATGCAGCCACTTACTGCTGCTTATCTTCTCTTTCACTTGGTAGTGATGTGGACATAGCTGAAAACAAGTGCTGCGACCATTTGGTAACATATGCGTCTTAAATGAAGAAATATTGGTGGGCCTTTTCATCCTACCTATGCAGACGTTGCCAATGATTACCCATCCTAGATCGAGGCGCTGGGCAAATGGTGCATCATGTGGTCCATTAATTTGCTGGCGTATTTTGTGCAGTCTGAGAATGTCTCTACCTAGCAGAAGTAGAATGTCTGCATTTTTGTCAAGGGATGGTATTTCACTGGCTATAGCCCTTAGATGAGGGTGCTGGAAAGCCGCCTCTGGTGTGGGTATCTCTTCTCTGTTTGATGGTATCTGGTTGCACTCAACAAGTGTGGGCAAAGGTATCTCCAAATTGCCCTTGAGAGAAGCTATTACGAGACCACTGGCCCTTCTTCCAGAAACCTCTGATATGCCACTACAAGTACCCAAGGTATACGGATAAGTATCACCCTTTAAGTTAAACAGATCAAAGAGTTCTGACCTTGCAAGTGAGTGGTTGCTCTGGTCGTCCAAGATGGCGTACACCCTCAGAGCCCTTTCTGGTTGGCCCTTGGGGTATATATTGACTAGGCATATCCTTGCACAGGACTTGTCACAAAGGTCTTCTCCGCAGACTTCTGTACATGAGGAAGATACTGTGGTAGTATTTGCTGCTTGATCTGTGTTCTCCCCGCCATGCTTACTTGGGGAAGGGGAACCTCTAGGCGGTGTGGCACTAGGCTGGGCTGGATGAAGAGCTTGTACATGGTTCTCACTGCCACACTCTATACACTTAATAGCAATTTTACAGTCTCTAGCAACATGTTCAGTAGAGGCACAACATTTGAAACATATCCCTAGTTTCTTTAGAAGCTCTTTACGTTCCTGGATTGGTTTCCTCCTGAAGCCAATACACTTCTTGAGGGGATGAGGCTTCTTGTGAATAGGACACAGACGGTTAGGATTTTCTACCTTTTCGTCTTGGTTGTTGTTGCAACTGCTTTCTTCTGGTGCTGATGTAGGTATAGGAAGAATATCAGTCTTTTTCACCGAAACTGGGCCTTTGCGGTTTCTGTAGTTAGAATGTGAGCTGTCATACTTAATAGGAGGTGAACCAGGAACACTGGGATCCCCATAGGAAAAGCTTGGGTCATTCTTGGATTCTGCAATGTTCTTGATAAACTCACAGAAGTAGGAAAATGGAGGAAAGGAGACTTGATTCTCATTTTTGTATCTTGACCCAACTGTGGTCCACCTTTCTTGAATATTATATGGCAACTTGGAGACTATGGGGTTTACCCCACGAGCAGTGTCCAGGTAACTGAGGCCCGGTAGGAGAGTGTCCGCCTTAGCCAGTAGGAGCTCCATGAGTAGGTCACTAAGTTCTTGAAATTTCTGATGATCCTTACCAGATATCTTTGGAAACCCTTGCAACCGTTTGAACAGAGCATTCTCTATTGCTTCAGGACTGCCATAGGTTTTCTCCAGTCTTTCCCAAGCAGCGGTAAGGCCTGCTATGGGGTTGTAAATGTGGACGGATCTGAGTCTTTTAGCACGTTCTGTGGACTGTGGGCCAAGCCACCGGATAAGCAAATCTAGTTCTTCAGCTGCAGTAATGCCAAGGTCACTAATTGCAGTTTTGAAGGCACATTTCCAGCCTCTGTAGTTCTCAGGTTGGTCATCGAACCTTGTGAGTCCAGTCTTAGTAAGCTCACGGCGAACCATGTACCTTGCAAACTCTGACATGTGTGTTCTCTCTGACTTTAAATATTGAGTTGCTGGCTGAGTAGCGGTGATTACGTTGTTAGTGGGGTTCTGGTTAACAGAGGTAGGTAGCGTAGGGGCTGCGTAGGCATTCAGCCTAGGAGCTAGCTTAAAGTCCATAGGTTTAGCCACATATGGATGTGAGACTGGACGGTTGTTTGCAGTCTGGTAGTATGGTGTCACATTGGTGTTTACCTGAGTATCAGTATATTGCATTTGCTGAGGTGCAAGGCTTTGGGAATCCATGAAGGAAGAAGAAACTGGATGCTGGACAGGCAGGGCATTGTACTGACCTTGAATGCGGTGTGCTTCAGAAGATACTGTGCCCTGTTGCACTGGAGAAATGTCGTCCCTGACAGGAACATTTGTGGCAAATAGGGATTCACTGCTTTGGCTTAGTACATAGTCTCTTGTGCGCTTGAGGGGATCCTCTGCTTCCACATCACACAAACTGGTGCTGTCACTTTCACTTCCACTGATGGCCTGTTCTAAAATGCTTAACCTTGCCATGGCTGCAGCATGCTCATACTGTTTCTCTAGAGCCTCTAGTTCTGCCCTTTTTTGAGCTGCATTAGCTTCCATTTCTGCTTTCTGTTGTGCAAAGGCTGCCTGTATCTTAGTAGCTTCCGCCTCTGCACGTGCTTTTATAAGTTGCTCACTGAGTGTGGAAGATTTTGAGGAACGTGACTTAGATGTACGCTTTGAACGCTTGGTAGACTCAGAAACATGGGATGCCATTTCCTGCAGTTGCGCAATTCTTGCCTCTGTCCTTAACTTAGTTTCATGTACTAAGCTGTCTCGTTCTGAATTGAGATGCTGGAAGCTTTGCAATTCAACTAAGGAATCGTCTGTATGAAGTTTCCTCAATATGCTTTCATACTCCTCAGCTTTCATTTTATAATGTCCATGCATAGCACAAAGCTGTCGCAGAGCTCCCTCTAGTGGTGATATATGGTATGCAGGCAAGCACATGGCAGATATCTTAGTCTGTATTTTCTGCCACCATTTTGAGAGTTCACAGGAAAGTTCATGCTTTAAACCTTCTAGATTGTCTCTAACCTTCCACGTAGGTTTAATCAAGCGTCTAGCCTTCTCACTGGGCTGCAGACTGAGGTCCATGCTACCTTGTGCTTCAGGGTGCCCTTCAGCCATGATGCAACACAAACAGGATAAATATAACTTTGCTGGAGTGAGATGGCTGCTTGATAGAATCTTCTTATGCTGAGGGGGTCTGAGCTGCAGATGCAACTTACACAATGCTGATTCCTTCTGGCTTCAGGTAACTTGCTGTGACTGACTGTATGTCAGAAGTTGGTGAACTGTCTTACAGCCGTATCTGGCAGTCTTTATGCATCATTTTTCACTGTTCTGACTCAATAGCTTGGCTGCAAGTGTGAGGTTGTGAGAGTCTCCTGTAGTCTCTATGCTAACCAGCAATTTACACCAAGATATCTATCAGATAGTGTTCAACTCAACTGAGGAGGCGTAGATAAGATTTCAGATGCTTTAATCCAAGTAAATCTTGTTGAACCTCATACAGCAGTAGGTGAAAAATGATGAAATACCAGGAGCTGAGCAGACATGTTGCTTACAAAGAAGTGAAACTAAACTGAGAGAGAGGAGGAGCTACAGCATCACAGCTAAGGATACAGAGAGAGAAAAGGGACAAACTACAAAGACAAACAGTATCACAGATACATGTCAGTGAATTAAACCAAGTCCTGGGACATGACAGTGCAGCCAAAAGGACATGACACCTGTATTCTATGATTTGGTACGATTCCGGGGATACCAAATTTATATGGTTTTATTTACGTTTTGACCCCTTAAAAAAATTTTAAACTTTGCAAAAAAAAAAAAAAAAAACACTTTCTTGGAGTTGCCATATTCTGACACCTGTAACTATTTTTATATTTCCTTTGCAAATTGACGGCATTTGTATTACAGGCTGCATAGAACTTCAATAGGTTCCAGGTTGTCATGGCAATGGATCACCGGCCTTGGATCTCATTCCAGGCCCAGCAAAATGGTGGTACCCTTGCACCTCCGGGAAAATGGCGCCTTGGTCAGCTTTGACCAAGACACCAGGGGCCTTAATGCCTGTGACCAGAGTAGGCACTGATCGTGGATATTAGTGCCGTGTCTCTGCTGTATAATATAGAGACCCTGTGACTATGGCCGCAGCTCAGCTCCTGGGCATAATACTGCAGTGGATGTCAGGAAGGGGTTAATGCCGTAGCATACATCACAAACAGCCTCCTCTCTCTGGACCTGAGCCTCTGAAGTAATAGAATTTTAATTACAGCATAATATCAGTGAACTGCACTCTGCATTCATTCAGAAGCTCAGGTCCAGAGAGAGGAAGCTGTCTGTGTATGCTAGGCATAATATGGCTGAATTACACTTGTCTTTAATTCATGGTAGGCCAAGGCCTTAAGAGGGGTGAGTCATTTCAGTGTAGGGACCCATCTAAAACAGGGCCTTGTCGTTGGCAGATACTCTTTCTGGGCTTATACTCTTTTATCAAAATGCAGACCAAGAGCCTAATTTTTCATGTAGTTTTATATACAGTAGGTATTTGCAGTAATGTACTTGGTGCTAGCAGAGGGCTGGTGCAACTTTTTTATGTTTGCATTTCTATTGCAGCCATAGTAAAGTTCACATTGTTTGGCAGTGCTGACCATTTTCGTGTGTTTGTATCACTGTGTGTATTATCCATGTCATGTGGCATCACTGTGTGTATTATCTCTGTACTGTGACACCACTGTGTGTATTATCCCTGTACTGTGACATCACTGTGTGTATTATCTCTGTACTGTGACATCACTGTGTGTATTATCTCTGTACTGTGACATCACTGTGTGTATTATCTCTGTACTGTGACATCACTGTGTGTATTATCCCTGTACTGTGACATCACTGTGTGTATTATCCCTGTACTGTGACATCACTCTATGTATTATCCCTGTGCTGTGACATCACTGTGTATATTATCCCTGTACTGTGACATCACTGCCTGTATTGTCCGTGTACTGTGACATCACTTGTGCGTTATCCCTGTACTGTGACATCACTGTGTTTATTATCCCTGTACTGTGACATCACTGTGTGGATTATCCCTGTACTGAGACATCACTTTGTGTATTATCCCTGTACTATGACATCACTGTGTGTATTATCCCTGAACTATGACATCACTGTGTGTATTATCTCTGTACTGAGACATCACTGTGTGTATTATCCCTGTACTATGACATCACTGTGTGTATTATCCCTGTGCCGTGACATCACTGTGTATATTATCCCTGTACTGTGACATCACTGTGTGTATTATCCCTGTACTGTGGCATCACTGTGTGTATTATCCCTGTACTATGACATCACTGTGTGTATTATCTCTGTACTGTGACATCACTGTTTGTATTATCTCTGTACTATGACACCACTTTGTGTATTATCCCTGTGCCGTGACATCACTGTGTATATTATCCCTGTACTGTGACATCACTGTGTGTATTATCCCTGTACTGTGACATCACTGTGTGTATTATCCCTGTACTGTGGCATCACTGTGTGTATTATCTCTGTACTGTGACATCACTGTGTGTATTATCCCTGTACTGTGACATCACTGTGTGTATTATCCCTGTACTGTGACATCACTGTGTGTATTATCCCTGTACTGTGGCATCACTGTGTGTATTATCCCTGTACTGTGACATCACTGTGTGTATTATCCCGGTGTGTGAAGGAGACCAAAATAATTAATGGGGGGTAATTTGCTGATTGGTTAGTCTTGGCACCATATGAACTGTGTTGAGGACACTTGGTGACTTGCCAGAAAATGGCTGGTTATGAACTGTGAGAGAATGTCCATCCAGGACTACTGCAGGTTAGTCAGCCTGCTCAGACACTATGTCATTATGGACAGTCGGGATGTTGATTAAGAAGAGGATTGATACCCCTCTCCTTCCCCTCTCCCCGGAATATATCTGCCTTTCAAACAATCTATGGGTCTCTCTTCCTTCCTTCTCCCCCATCCCATAGCACTTGCCATGAGCTGTGATTGATGTGTGAAGCTTTATACAAATGTTGGTGTAGTACAGAGCATAGTGTAGTGCAGGGTCTGTGCCTTTACTGTATGTTGTGCGTCTGTGCTATGCAGTATACAAGTGATATTTATTGTGCTGTGATCCAGTTTACCCTGGCCATGGACCCTTGTATGTTTAGGATCTGATGACTGATTGTAAATAAAGATATTTTAAATTTAAAAAAAGCATAAGTCGAGTCCAACTGCTTGGACCCTACAAATCACAAGAATGGTCGCAAATGACAGACCCCCCCAAGATCAGCAAGTTATCTCCTATCCTGTGGATGGCAGGTAATTTGTGTCCAGGATACTTCTATAATGGCCTCTTACCTAGTCATCCAAGCACCCTACACTCTACTGATGAGGGGCAAGAGCACCAAAACAGCTGCCTGTAGTTGGGTCTCATGGTTTGGGTAACATCTTTAGTCATTGGGGTTGGACATTGACTATAAGGTGGCGACCTCCACTAGGTGGCCCTACAAAAACAGTTTTCTAGACATCAGCTAATATGCATATCCTTTTTCCCAGAGACGATTGCCTCGTCTATAAGACTCCCTACGTCTGTTTTGACGCGCTCCGCCATGCAAAACAGCACCACCTTAAAATGGGTACTAGAAAAGGGTTAATACAACAATCTAACTTTATTACAAGTGAGACTTAGAGCATTCAGATATGAGATGATCTGTAGTTTTCCAGATTCAAAGGTTGGAAAACTAGAATCTTAATATTCTGGTAAATACCTTATACACAAATGGAAAGTGTGACTGTATAAATAACGTAGCTAAGGAGGTGGAAGATGAAACTTAAAGTCCGGAGACATTTTATATGAATGAAATGGACTTTGAGAAGCAAAATTATTTTTCCGCTAGAAACAAATAGCTTTGGTGTTTGGATGTAATAAAAACAAACTCTATTACGGCCGCCGTCCCACTCGCAGCGTTCTAAGTTTGTTTCTTTCTATAATTGTGGTCGTTTCCGAGCCAAATCACATTCTTTATTTTCAGGCTATACAGCAGTTTTCAATTTTAGAGTAATATCGATGTTAAGCAATTTTATAAGGGTCTTAAATATAGCTTCCATGTTGGAGTTTTGTAACAATCGCCTCGGAACGTAGACCGTATTATTGGGGATTTTGTAACACTGTTTCATTCTTATCCCATTTAGACCCAATCCCTTTAACTAACTGCTCATGAAAACAGCTCGCCTCGGAATGGATTTTGTTATTGTTGGAGTCTGGTTTTGGTCTATGTTCGAGAAACGTAAACTCGCTCGCTATTCATGCGTGCTGACATGTAGATTAGGGAAGAAATGAAGAAAATATAGGCTCCCGAAAATGAGCTGTAATGAAGTTCTATTTTAGTTAAGGCTCGTTTTTTTTTTCTTCTGTTTCTCCATTTTTCTTACTTTTTGTTCCTTTTTCCATCTCATGGAAACAGAGTCTCTAGTGTAATTCCTAGGTAGCTCTACGAAAACTACTATTTTAAGAGGGAAGAATTTCACCACAACCCATTCAGGGTAGGACGGAGAAAGGTACAAGCTATTTTAAGGGAGTATTATGGAGGGGGCGGAATGGATCACACATTTCGGGAAGAAATAATTACAGTAGGATTTCCATTGCAGACAGGTCAATTTATGTACTGACCAACAGGTGGTTTGGATGTTCTCGGCCACTTATGCTCAGTAATATGTATTTATGTAAGAAATAGCATGTTCGTAGTGGTAAGGTCAGGTACAGGAATGTCCCAGAGACACTAGAGTACCAAAGATTCCTCAGGTGGACCGGAAAAAGAAACCCTGGTGGCTTGTGGGAAATCCCAGTAGAACGCTTATTAAAGGGGTTGTCCACATTCAGACCAATATTAAGAGACCAGTGTTATTGTTTGTATAATAAAAAGTTGTACAATTTTCCAATATATTTTCTGTATGAATTACTCATGGTTTTCTAGATGTCTGCTTGCTGTCATTCATTATGCTTACTTCTATTGGATAATAATCAGTCCATGGTCATGTGATATACGGCCCATGGTCATGTGATATACGGCCCATGGTCATGTGATATACGGCCCATGGTCATGTGATATACGATCCATGGTCATGTGATATACGGTCCATGGTCATGTGATATACGGCCCATGGTCATGTGATATACGGTCCATGGTCATGTGATGGACACACAGGTGCACAGCTCGTTATAGTCACAGCACAGTAATCAGACATCTGCCTGGTAACAAGCCGTGTTTCCATCAAATGAACATGGACTGTACTGTATATCACATGACCATGGGCCGTATATCACATGACCATAGACTGTACTGTATATCACATGACAATGGACACTCCTATGCCTATGGCCTCTAGACAGTGTCTTAATGCCCCCATGGTTAGTCTGCTGGTAATTACTCATGATTTTACCCCTCTGTAAGCACTCCTGGTAATTAGTAATGCTTCCATTCATGACTGGAGCAAATCAGAAGTGTGCCAGGGCCGGATACCATAAATAGGAAGGTGTCTGTCTGACCCAATGACTACTAGGATGACTCTGCATGCAATGCACTCAAAAAGGTAACTATATTTAGAGAACGACTCCGGCTCAATTCACTCCTGGCTTTGGCTCAAAAAACCACAGCAAAAACTGCAACAAGAAAGCTGCATTTCCGCAACGTCGGGCCTCGGCCTTATATGGTTTTTCTATAATTCATTGTGCCTTTGTGAAACAGGAGTGACAATAAAGCTCCATGAACATGACCATAGACCGTAGATAGACCAGGTATACTGAGACAGGCTGCCCCACACCAATGGGCCCCAAGGAGCATGCCAAAAGAAACCTTGCTGCTACTCAGTGCTGAGTCTGACCTGTAACCACAGCTGAAATGAGCCCAGCAGTTCCTCAATGGTGGTAGATTTACAACTATGGACCAAGATTGACCCATGGGAAGGGGACTTGGAACCAGGGTTGCACTCTATTCACCACAGAAGAAAGGGTCAGAGGACTGGAGAAGGGAGTGAAGTGCCATGTAAGTAGATACTGCAATGTATAAGACTTTGTGCCTCCATGTTATGTGACTGGACGTGTGACTATTTCATTGCTGTAATAAAGAGTGCCAAAAGCTCCTAGTTCTCTTGTCTCATTATTATACCTAACATCAAGGACACCTCATCTTCCACTAGCCAGAAGGCCGCCATTAGGATGTGTCTAAGGGTAACTACTACCACCATCTTCCACACCAGTGCATCCTCCTCATCACTGTGTTGATCAGGGACTGCAGGAGGTTTTAGTGGCAGATCCGCACCTGCCATGAGGTGACCTGAGGCAACTGCCTCAGGTGGTACCTCCTGGCACAAACTGAGGAGCGGCATACCTATTGGTATATTTTACTCACCGATCCCCACTCTTGTCCAGTCCAGCCTCCACTTCATCCTCCGGTGGGCACTTCAGCATTCTTCAGTGTCTGCACCCTGCAGAAGCAGAGGCCAGATGCGACAGGATCGGGGATCGGTGAGTAAAATATGGGCTGATACCTGTTGGAATAATCGAATAGGTAGCGGCTGGATTTGTGCAGTACCAAGGGAGGTGAATAAAAACAACAAACAGTTATACTCACTTCTCCTGGGCATTCAGCATCCCCCTGGAATCCTCTTCAGGCCTCTTTGGGCCTGCCTATGACATCCCATGCCCCATGGGTCACTGCTGAGGCCTGTGATTGTGCACATAGAGCACGCTGAACGCCATGATGTCTGGACGTTCAATGTGCTCCACATGACTTCTGAGACCCAATCACAGGACTCAGTGGTAACCCCGGGGCATGTGATGTCATATGGCAGCTTGAAGAGGACATCGAATGCTGCGGGACGCCGTGAAGATGCCCGGGAATGGTGAGGCAAGGTGAGTATAGGTGTTTGCTATTTTTACTCACCTCCCCCACGCCTCCCCTTATTAAACTCTGGAGACTGAAGAGACCCCAGAGTATAATAATACTTCATGGATGACAAACCCCAAACGTTTTGGGTTCGGGTTCGAAACTTTTGGAAAATTCAGGTCGAATCTAAGACTAACATATCACTGTGCAGGGGCCAAAAGGGGGCAATATACTGTGTGGGGGCCAAAAAGCAGAATGTAATGTTATGTATGGGGGCCTAAAAAGGGACAATATACTGTGTGATAGCCAGTAAAGGGGCAATGCATTGTGTGGGGACCAGTAAAGGGGGCAAAATAATGTGTGAGTACCAGTAAAGGGGTCCCAACCACAAACTCTGTCCATCAGCCATTTTCCCACCTAGCCCTGGGTTGTTGCAGTCACAAATATCAATCTTAGCCCACTCCCCAGGATAGAAGTGTCTGGAGCTTGAGTCTTCCACCCACTTTCCATGGTCAATTTCTCATCCTTTTTGTTTGCTGACAATGCAGGTCCCTTCGAGAGGTAAGTCCTGCATAGGTGTTTTCCAACTAATAGGAGCCCTGTATAGCCAACGGATGTAAAAAATTGTGTGTTTTTGTTATTTGTCCAGCAGGTATATGTTGGTTATATGTTATATATTATTACTATATAGGATATATTGCAGCACAGTTGGAATTTTCTCTCTAGCCCCCACCATTCCCGAGTAACGAGAACAGTTAGTTTTGGTGCCTGATGTGCCATTTAAGCTCTGTAATGTCAGAAGGGCGGTGTCAGGCAGGGGGTGTGATTAAGGGCTCCAATCAGAGGCAGCCAGTGTTAGAGCCCAGAATCACACCCCTTGCCTGTTCCTGCCTGACACCACCCACCTGACAGTACAAAGCCTAACTAGCGTATCAGACACCAAAACTAACAGCATTGATTGCTCAGGAACGGTGGGGGCTAGAGAAAAAATTCCAATTGTGCCAGAATCAGTGGATTAGCATCTATTAAAGAGCTGGACTTGTTGGAGGTGATGAAAAGTCCTCTTTAAGTGATGTCTATGGCATATTTATCGAACATTGCCCCTAAATGTCATGTGAAGAGACCCTAAGGATTCCAAATATGTAGTTGCAGTCTGGTTTATGATTATTGTGTTAGTTTGATACAATGCAACTTTTTTAATAAAGAGTCCCTCAGATCCATGCCTACATGCTGAGGTATGTAACTATAAGGATTGCAGAGGCTGCCTGAGCACCTAGAACTGTAGGGGCCCGATTTTTTCGTGTGCCCAAATGAGCAAAATGCAAACCAGTACAATTAAGGCCCTGTTCACATCTGTGTTTCAGATTCCTTCGTATGCCTCTGTGTCCTGTTTACAAGAACATTTACAAAAAGGACCTCTCAGATGTAAAGCTCATGCCTGACGGTGAAAGACATCTTAGTGTTCATTCCGTGCATTCACGTTCATCCCATGTTTATCATCCTTGGTCAAATCATCATCTATGAGTCCATTTACCATCATGGTTGGTTGGATTCTTGCAGAATAAATCTCTTTATTGTCTCTTTATATGAGGCTTGCATGACTTGGAGATCACATTCATCTTTTGTGGTAATGACTATGAATCGGGGCGAGCTTCTTTCCTCAATGCCGGTTCTATATCAAAGAGAGAAAAAGGTTACTGGTAACAAAATAAGTCAATTGTTCTTTATGTAAACTTTTCCAAAGTCACGCTGGCGATGACACGGAGGAGCATGCCTAGACCACAGGAATTCCAACCATCACTCATTTTCTGCCTTCGCCATCTCGGAAACACTGTACAGTTTGTACTTCGCACAGGCATAAAATAGATTTCTGTTGATATAATATTTAACGGTATTCATTCACAGGTCAGTGTTTGATACCCGAAATCTGCGGTTGTCTATGTCTGTTCTTATAAGAAATCAAACATCACAGCTAAGGAAAATGAGGCTATTTTAGCTGAAGGCCTCTTGCATGTGTTGTAACTGGAATCATGGGGGGGTGAAGCAATAAATAGCAAAATTAAAAAAGCATAAAAATTTAAAAAAAAAACAATAAAATAAACACTGTAAATGCGAAACACAGAAGCAGGAGGAAAAATAATATTGTGTGAATGGAAATGTGAATCATTTTACATCATATTCATGAGCTGCCAGTTTATATTAGACCTTGGAAAACAGGATAGAACACAAGGCTTAGCCAAGATCCCAAATGATAATAATGCACCAAATGGTGTCTATAATTATACCACACAAATGGGTGAGATAGAAAGATGGCCGTACATATTAGACAAATACCAGACATCAGTTATAGGCCTGCTTAATATGTATGGGGATGTCCCCACTCTGCCCTGATGGGGAAAATAAGTTGGGCAAGTTGACTTTCAACAGAGGCATATCTATAGGGAATGACGTGGCTCCTATCTCTTAGACAAAAAAATTTTGCGCCCATATAGAAATGCAAAAATCAGCATGTGGTTATGTCTCAGGCAGTTTAGATTAGGTTACACACTGGGTCTTGAAACAAAATGGCTTAAAAGTGCTTCTCCCACTGTCCTATAAAAAGGCTCCCAGAGGCCACTTTTGGGTAGTGTATGCCTCTGCACTCCAAGTTGACAGACTTTGAGAGGGGCGTGTCATTGGACTGAGAGAAGCAGAATGGTCGTTTAGATGAATTGCCCATCTTCTAGGCCATTCTCGCTTAACTGCTAGAAGATGTTGGAAGCCGTGATTTCGTGATGATATACGTACACAGTGAACAGGTTTCGGACTGGCCAGACAGACCACCAGTGGAGAGAACAGTTCAATAAAACACAAGCAGCTCCCACAGTTTCCTTTTCCACCATTCAGACACAGGTGGTGCCTTCATTATACACCTCTGTCTTTGCCTGGACTATTTCCAGGTGCTTAGTAGAAGGAAAATTGGTGTCATGGCTCCCATTACATGTTCTTCCAATGATAGCGAGTCACCATGGCCTTCATTTACAGTGGTGTTATGAACGAGAAACAAGGACTGGAACCATATCGTCTTTAGCGGCGAATCCTAGTTCTGTTTGGGATCCAACAATGGTTGAGTTCGAGTATAGAGGCTTTGTGGTGAGCACTTCAATCCTGCCTTTGCTGTAGAGTACACTGCCCCAACTGCTGATGATGATCTGGGGAGCCATCACAAATGACTGTCATCACCCCTACTATTGATATGAGGGACACTAACAGTTCACCAATATGTTCAGGACATCCTGAGGCCACATGTGTTGCCTCTCAACTGGCATTTCTCAGTAGGATAATGCTTACTCACACAACAATTCCCAGGATTGTGCCAGTTTGAAACACTTCCTTGCCTGCCCGGTTGCCAGATTTATCGACAATTGAGCATTTATGAGTCCAGCTGGGATGCCAGCTTCAGTAACCTATGAGAATACAGGATTTACATGCCTAGATGTAACATCTGTGGCCAAATGTGCCACAGGATACCTCCACATCCAACTGTATCTCATCTTATATCGAGGCTAGAGGCGCCCAACAGGGTCCAGAGAGCTTCTACTCTGTACAGTATTCCCCAATAAATGTCTCCTTTGGCTGTAATATTGTCATCGCTTCCATATATCATCACTACATTCGCACTAACAAAGCTTCATTCCATTC
The DNA here is from genome assembly GCA_947044405.1 of Leptodactylus fallax. Classification (NCBI taxonomy): domain Eukaryota; kingdom Metazoa; phylum Chordata; class Amphibia; order Anura; family Leptodactylidae; genus Leptodactylus; species Leptodactylus fallax. The sequence goes on along the minus strand of CAMRHE010000173.1, from coordinate 676,815 downwards.
CAACAGCTCCTTCTTAGTGCGGTATTTTTTTTTTGTCAGTGAGTGTACTTATTAGATTGGACTCCATAAGCACTCATTTATTTATTGGAAGACAGCAGCCCTAAAATCATTGGAAAGTGGTCACAAGTGGTTAAAGCCTTTGCAGACATGATGTTATTAATGGCTGCGTGCACCGTGCCGTCTTTGCCCATTGAGCTTATTATCATAATGTCGAACATATTTGCCAGGAAATGCTAATATAATCCTTTTCCAATCTGTTTTTAATTATCTCACCTCCTATATCTGACAGAAAATGCATCGCTTTGCATAAAATCACATGCGGGATTGCAAAATAAATGTAATCTACTGAATGGGTGCAATGGGTTAGATGAAAGTGACATCTTATGTATTGGTCAAGTCTTGCTGCCGTCAGATTCCTGATTACTATATAGATGACTCTAGACACACGGCGGTGCAACGTTGCAAGTAGGTTGAGGGTTGACGTGTCCATTTTGATGTAGCAGAAAACCCATTGTGGTCATTGTAGTTGACACTATAGAGACACCACAGAAGTCAACAAAATTTCCATTATCGGACCCCAAAATAACCCATAAAGGAGACCTAGAAGTAAATTGGGATACAGCTTTATCTTCTTCACTATTGTGTTTTCCAAGGACTATGATATTAAAGGGGTCGTATAGCACTAGAAAACATGGTGGCTTTCTTCTCGGGAAGTGACCTCATGTCCGCTGGACTCAAAGCTACAGTTCAGTAGCATTAAAATGAATGGGACCAAGCTTCAGCGTGGCCATGTGACCAAAGGACATGATGTCACTTCCTATGAAGAAGAAAGCAGCCATGTCTTCTAATTCTGCACAACCCCTTTAATGACCAATCCTTAGGATAAGCTATCAATATTAGATTGCTTGTGGACCTATAAGGTGGTGAAACCAATCCCCATGTTTGACTTAAGTAGGTAGCCAAGTGACTTGTTAAGACTGGATTCACACAGAGACTCCGCCGCAGAATTCACGTAAAATTGGCGGAGAGAAAAGTCCTGCAAGAAGGACTTTTCTCTCTGCCGGTTTCAATATAAAATTGGCAGAAACCGGGTGGAAACCCGACGGAACTCATTATAATGTATGGGGTCCGCGGGTTTCCACGTGTAACCAGTTTTTGAGTGGACCGGGTCTTCGTCTTTTGGGTCCCCATGTGGACTCAAACAACAGAAACCCGAATGCTAGTGTGAACCTAGCGTCATGCGGAAATTGACAAGTATGTCACTACTCAAGGTAGACACTCCTTTGAATTCTATGGTTTTAGATATTACAAAATCTGGTCTTTACAAGGTCTTAAAATTAGGTAAGTACAACCTCCGATGGACAACTCACAAAAATTACACCACTTCATTATTTAACAAAATAGGCTACAATGCAGGAGCAATTTGTGAAATATTCCACCCTTACAGGAAATAAAGGGTAAGTAGTAGCCCAGTGCTGCTAATCCAATGCCCTTGATTAATTCAACATCAGCAAGTGTGACCACCTCTATGAAAACAGAGGTTTTGGCAGTTTGCTATTCTGGAGCATTCAGGTGTGTTGAGGAGGAGGAAAGACATCAGCAATGATCTTAGAAAAGCAATTGTTTCCTGCCCAACTATATGGGAAGGGTATGAGGCCATTTTCCAACTACTTGAAGTCCATCATTCTATAGTGAGAAAGATTATTTACAGATGAAAAACATTCAAAACAGTGGATAATCTTCCCAGGAGTGGACATTCAAAAAAATTTACCCCATGGTCCGACCATGCAATGCTCAGAAAAATAGTAAAAAAAAACCCCAAGAACTACATTTGAAAGTCTACTACTGGCATGCTGTAAATTGCTGCAGATTTTGAATATGAAATTTGTGCTGCAAATCCAAACTGTGTGAATTCAGTCCAAATGTTTACCATATATGTATTAACATAAACTAACTGTAACAAGCCATGCATCTGTGTGTCAATCACATGACCAAGATAACTAACCCCTTGCTCATAGATGAAACTTGAAGTTCCTGAGCCCGATGCAAAATCTGCAATGGAGGCCTCTACCTACCTTAGAATAGTGGTATATTTTATGTGGCAAAGGCGCCTTTGGAACACACTAAGGGTCAAAGGCCTAGTAGCATCCTAGTAGCTACTTCTGCACCCGCTATAGCTATGCCCCTGCCATTGCTAACATTTGTCGTAATAACATCCGCCATAATAGTACTTTAAATAGGGCACCTGCTCGAAGCAGGGAAGATGGCAAAACAACCAGTGGAAATGCCTGACATAGGAGTCTCCTCTGATCATATCTTTGTGGCCACAAACCAATGGAGCAATGTAAAAATAACCATCTTTTTATGGATATGCAAATCAGCCTGCAAGTGCATTGAGGGCGGGGCCTAATTTGGAAGATTTGCTTACAGACAGCTGCAAATGCTCTTGCTGTCTTCTGGAATCACCGCCCAATGCATCCAGATTTAACTTTGTATTATATTGTCAGCCTCTGCTTACATCATGGTTGCCTGTGGGTAATCTGATGAAGCAGGCTCCGCCCCTGGTGCACTTGAAGGCTGATTTGTAGATCCATAAAAAGATGATCATCTCTGCATTGCTTCATGGGTTTGCGGACACATAAGTATGTTCTGCTCCTATTGAAGACCCCTACATGACAGTATTAATGGGTTTGGATCTGATAGACATATAGACAGTATATGCATTACTCCATTGGTTTTCGGACACATAAGTATAAGTATGTTCTGCTCCTATTGAAGACCCCTACATGATGGTATTAGTGGGTTTGGACCTGATAGACTCCCTTTAACTATATGAAGGCTACAGTATATACATTGCTTTATCGTCATTGTTCCTTGCTACTCTTCTCTAGAAGATTTTACTAAATAGACTAAAAGCTTTGCTATTATGAGCCCCACTTTATAGTCATATTTTATGATGGTAAGAACAGCAATGCCATGGAATTCTATTAGATCAGATAAAATCCCTTTTAGAGGATGGGAAATCTGTTATTAATTTGCAGCCTCCATATTCAGATGCATTCTTACATCAAGACGACTTCCTGTGCTACAACTCCTGCAGGGATGCAGGTGGTCAAGATCGGAATCTATTGTGAATGAAAATACGTTTTGCACTTATCTCAAACGTTTGTGAAATCTCAAGTTTATGTCTAGACCGTTTTATCAGGCCGCTGTCGTAATGCTTATGTGCGTATTGATATGTTACATATGCCAGCCTGTAAACGTTCTCCGGTATCACAAAGTGCTTTGAAATTGTGCCTCGTGTTCTCTCTCCTACAGGAACGCTGATTTCTTCCTATCGAAGTTGTAGAATAAGATCACATTGAACAGATTTCTACCTTATCATCTAAATGTGTGGCAAAAGGAGCAAATGGGAAAAAAAAATACAAAAGTTTTCAAAAGTAAGTGTAATTGTTCCGGCTGTGACCTGATTCGATCTCAGATGTAGTTTTTACAAGGTGCCCACTTACTCTGTACCATAATAGTACCCTTTATGTGCTCAACCAAGGGTCACCACGTAAGGATGAGATTCCTGAAGTTCTAATGACAAGGTTGAGCCAAATCCGGCGCAAAAAATTGTTCCTACATTTTAAGCCCTTATGGGCACTGCTTATTTTGGGTCTTTGGGATGCAGTGTATAGGTTTTGCTTGTTGCTACATTCCCAGATCCATAACTTATTTATTTAGTAGGAACACTTTTAGTATGACTAGAGGTGAGCAAATCAGTTCATACCGAGCCGGGTTCGACCCGAATATTCCAAATTGGTTTTGTAAAACTGAACAAATGGAGATTTGTCTTGGGTGAACTAAAATGGCTGCCATGTTATACTCTGGGATCTCTTCAGGCCCCGGAGGAGGTGAAAAAAAAAAAAAAAAAACATTCATACTCACCTTCCCTCACTTCTTCGGGGCCTCCTTGCAGCTTTCGGCGCTCTGCTGGTGACATCATCGGCTGGGGTCACTGCTAAGGCCTGTGATTGGGTGACATGAGTATCATGACATCATGACTAAACAAATCTTGAACCTTTTCTTTTTACACCATACACTAAGCAATAAAACAAAAAATTAACTTTATTCTACAGGTCGTTGGTTGCCATTGCAGAAATACCTGTAGGGTCTAACATACTGTAATTACGTTTATGAGGGAATTGTTTAGGTTTTTTACTTTGATGGTATTTTTGTTTTTAATAAAGTTTATTAAACTACTAGAGGACTTCAGCATTACAGGGTTTAAATCAGGGATCGCATGTAAAGCATAAGGCTGTCAGCTATGGCCTGTGGGGCAGCAGAGGTCCAGGGACATCCTTGGGACAGAGAGCAGGCCGAAGGAGGAGAGTGCCGACACCTCATAATGACGCCGGAACGCAGTGTGTCAGAGCAGAGGTATATATTTCCTATGCTGATGGATCACTGCTGGTAGGTGGGTATGAAGAGGAGTAATTTTTTTTTAAGCATTGGGGAACTGGACAGTATGTTATTACTAGGGGAGTCAGCAGACTGTATATAAGGGCAGAGTTACTATGTATGTCTATGGGGGAGGCAGACTGTATATAAGGTCAAAGTCACTATGTATATCTATGTAGCAGCTATAATTCTGTGTGGGCAGTAAACTGTATATAAGGGCAGAGTCACTATGTATATCTACTGTATGTAGCAGCTATAATTCTGTGGGGGCAGTAAACTGTATATAAGGGCAGAGTCACTATGTATATCTACTGTATGTAGCAGCTATAATTCTGTAGGGGCAGTAGACTGTATATAAGGGCAGTGTCACTATTACTACGGGGGCGCTACATTTCTATGGGAAAATATGTGGAGTAAGTGTCAGCCTAGCGGTATTATTATAGTAATGTATTGTTATAGTAGTTCAAGTAACTAATTGATTAATATTAATTTTGTATTGTATCATTAACGTCCTGTCAACTTCACATTTTTCTATGTGCGGCTCATTTACATGGCCAAATTTGTATCACTGACAGGCAGACTGGATGCCAGATCAAAATTAGGCTGATATGGAATTAAATATAAGTGATTCCGTAATAAGATGACATGACCAACATACAATAAGTAAATAATCTACCTGTAAACCAACACTGTTCTGGTTCACAGAGTCTAAGGCTACCCCAAGGTACTCACCAGAGCCGCTACAAGGCAGGATGGACTTGGTGGCCCGAGACCCAGGCTTCAACCCCAGAAAACATGTGCACTTGCTGCAAGGACCAAACAAAACCCTAAAGCGGGCAGAGAGAGAGTAATATGATATGTAAAAGAAACAGGCAAGTACGGAAATAGCTAAAATGATAGCATAAGAATACCAGAGATCTAGGCCATGGTCCAATCCAGGATTCACAGATAAAACCAAATCAACAAGAGAAAGAAAAAAAACAGGAGTTCAAGTCAAAATCAGTACACAGGAAATCAGCAGAAAACAGGGACTGGGAGTGAGATCATAGAACATAGAGCCTGATAGAAATGGAATCACAGGCAACTGGGTAAGGAAAGGTTAAAATCCCCTGCCTCAGCCCCTGATTGGACACTGAACTAGAGCTCTGATTGGCTCTGCATTTTAAACCACTGACAGCCAAAGTTTGTCTAGTAGACATAGCAACCTTAAAACAACTGCAAATGCAGATGCAGTACACAATTTCCTCCCCAGCAGTGCAGCAGACAAGAAAATGACAACTACTGGGTGGAGAAGTAGGAGGACGGATATTTAGATTCCTGACACAGGCTACATCTACACATACCAAAACTGACAGGGACGGATGAAATTGCGACAAAATTTATTTGGGCAGAAATAGTGTTACTTCTCATGTCCACACATATGGCAGCTTATCCTGAAAAGTCTCTTGAAAGCGCAGGTACACTTTAACCAACGTGCAGGACTATCTGGCAAATTCTTACCGATTTAGCACGCCATTTTGCAAGATTTCCAGACCATCAGATGCCGGATGAGTAAAAGGTAGGGGTATAATAAAATAAGACTGTATAATATACACCGCATTAACAGTGAAGCTTATGTGTTATCACTATGGTCTACAACACTGGTATCCAAACTCTCCAGTTCTTAGGAAACTGCAGTGACTCCTGGGGTGTTACAGCATGCTGGGAGTTGTAGTTTCCGAGCAGCTGGAGATGTCTAGGTTGCAGACCACTGTTCTGTAGGAGTGCTTAGCTTCATCTGTAAGTACTTTCCAACTTTTCTTAGTAGAGTAATTTCTCCTTAACTTATGGACCAATGAGCCAGGACTATGCATGCTAATTCTGCTAATATGATGCTAATGACTGTAATCTAACTCCTCACATCTACAACATCTGCTTCTCTCATCCAAATCCATTTCACATTCAGCTCTATAGTTTTTTTCCTTTCAGAGCCTGATTTGTGCCATTAGCCAGAGACGCGGCTTCTATTTACCACATTATCGGGCTATAATCATTGCGTTAATTAATGTAAAACATAAAGAGTCCTCCAAAGATCACAAGTTGGTTCATCAAGATTATTACTGGTGACAGTATCTATGACGAAGGCGGCAAAGCCGAGCAATTCCTACCGAACTGTACACTGTAATTTCATGTATGGAGAACTGATCTGCTTCGCCACGGAAAGAAATTACAACCATCAATTAATCAGCCCATGAAACCACCACACTGTGCAATTATGTGCCGTAAATCAGGTCCGTTTTACAAACATCTTCTCTCTGTGCTTTTATATACACTTGCAGCGTGATTAAAATTATGGCTGGTTGTATAAAAAAAAAAAAAGCCACATAATGCAAAGATAATACTGCTCATATAATATCACCAAAAACTGATAAATATTATTAGTCAGCTTAAGCATTCCTGGGGCCTCTTACCTGACCTTGGGTTACCCCATAAAACCAGCCCTGCTTATACATCAGATCCCATAAAAAGGAAAGCTTGGTTCTTGTGTAACCTTTTATCATAATGAAGGTATATATATATATATACTGTAGTAGGGAGACGTTATAGTAAATAATACTATTATATAGTGCCAAGAAAATACTGCAATACATAGTGTAAATAATTACATCATATAGTGGCAAGTAAATACCGTCATATATAGCCTAAACAGTATTAATACTGTAAGTATGTGAGCCAGAGGGCGCTGTTGAGCGACCCAGGCCAAGCCAGAAAAGGCTCTCAGCCACGCCTTTGGGTGGTGGCACGTAACTCCAGAGGGGCTGGAGTACCCTGAAGCAGGAAATGGTGGTGGACCAGCTAGGACAGAGAGAGAAGCTCTGTCCCAGAAGGGCTGGCGTCCACAGGGGTGGACCAGCTAGGACAGAGAGAGAGGCTCTGTCCCAGAGGGCTGGCGTCCACAGAGGACTGTTGCTGGAGCTGAGCAATAGTCAGGACAGTTAGGGGCTCAAGGAGTGAGTTAGGACCCTAACTGTGGTCTAGGTTTTTTGTTGTTTTGCTTTGTTGCAGTTAAGCTGAATAAAGCCACTTTTATTTTACACTTGGACCGTCTGAAAGCTATCTTTCCGGCGCCCAGTACCATGAACCACCGCTGTCCGGACCAGGAAAAGCCGCCATTTTGAGTCTAATTCCCCCAAGCTGTCACAATACTGCCATATGTAGCCTAATTAGTACCATTGTATATTGCCATACAGAGCCAAGAAAATACTGCCATACACAACATAAATAATATTATTATATAGTGCCAAGAATATATTGCAATACATAGTCTAAATAATTACATCATATAGTGCCAAGAAAATACTGCTATATGTAGCCTAAATAATATCATCATATAGTGGTAAATACTGTTATATATAGCCTAAACAGTACCATTACATAGTGCCAAGAAAATACTGCCATATATAGCCTAATTAGTACCATTGCATATTGCCAAGAAAACACTGCTATATATATAGCTTAAATAATACCATTATATAGTGCTAAACAAATACTGCCATATATAGTCTAAATACCACCAATTCCAAGAAAATACAGCCATATATAGCCTAAATGATACTATTATATAGTGACAAGAAAATACTGTTATATACTGTATAGTCTAAATAATACCATCATATAGTGCCAAGAAAATACTGCCATATATATTCTAAATTATACCATCATATAGTGCCAATACAATACTTTCATATAAAGCTTAATTAATACCATTGGATATTGCCAAGAAAACCCTGCCATATATAGCTTAAATATTACCATTATATAGTGCCAAAATAATACTGCCATATATAGCCTAAATAATGTCACCAAATAGTCCCAATATAATACTGCCATATACAAACAACTGTATTTTGTGCATATGAAGTTTGGGGTCTATATTATTCCTCTGTGAATTTTTTTTCTTTCTATGCTTGCGAGCTCTTCCTTGAGGGATGTCAGTACTCTGCTGTCTGAGTGAGTGGAAAACTTCAGCTGCATCTCCCTCCTCCCCCTCTTCACTATATTATATGGATATTTCACTGACTATGGATTTTTTTAAACAGAGACTCTGAAGATATGGAAAGGGAACCTTTATAAGACTTTGTTCACATTTACAGCTACTGTAACTTGCTGTTTGCTTTACAGATTTGACAGATGCAAACTGAAGCCTTCTCTTTGCATCCATCAAGTCAATGGTGAGGGGAAATGGAGAGAGCTGCTTTCCATCAGATATCCGTATTTTCAGGAAAGAAAAGTGAAGAGTACTATGCTTGTCCTCAGGCAGAGTGACCGAATCTGAAAGAACAGATACAAGCTGAAGGTAAACTAAGCAAAAATACCTATTCATGAATAGCATTCCAGATCTACAGTGAAGACTGACACACCACTCGAATATTGTCTTATAAAACCAAGATAGCTGAGCAGCTGCTGAAATGACTATTAGGAAAATAAGATAAGAGAGGTAAAATGTTAGATTTTTTAAGTTTATTTGAAGATGCAAAGCAACATTGTAAAGATTAATATGGTATCAACTGGATCTACTGCAACTTACGGTATACACTGACTGATAAAAAAAAAAAAAAAAAAAAAATACCGCACTCAGAAATGTTGGATTGCTGCAAAATATGGCATGAAGTTATGTCTTAGACAGAGATGTAAATGATTGCGGGCATGGTCTGATTAGACACTGAGTCTGGCCACAAGAGGGCGTAAGGCTAAGGCCCCACGTAGCGGGCCGCAGCAAAAAAAAAACGCTGTGGGAAAAACTGCAGCAGCAACGCATTGCGATTTTTTCCACAGCACTTTTCACAGAAAGTCTGCAGAGGAAACCGCCAATATTTCTGCTTCCATTATACCTATAGGGAAACCGCCGACATTTCCGTAGGTATAATTGACATGTTCTGATTTACAAAAATGCGACGGTTTGGAAATCGCAGCCTGTCCGCTGCGCGTATTTTTCCGCAATATGTGGATGGCATTCACTAGAATCCTATCCACTTAGCAGTGACTGTAAAACGGCCTCAAAGTGCTTCCCCCTCTGCCCAATAAAAAGGCTCTCAGTGGCTACTTTTGGGTAGTGTACCTCTGCTAGTCACACCTCTACGACACACAAAGCCATTTTGCTCAGGCGACAGACTTTGAGAAGGGGTGGCAGAAGCAGGATGGTCATTTCAACGAATTGCTCACCATCTAGGCCAATCTGAGCTAGCTATTAGGAGGTCTCAGGAGCAGCAGTTACACAAGGGCGAGCTCCAGACAGCCTAGACAGACCACCAGTAGAGACGATCCATTGATCCACTGAAAAGCAGGGGCATCTCCCACAGTTTCCTTGTCCACCACCCAGACACAGGTGGCGCCTTCTTTATACACCGCTGTCTCTGCCTGGACCATTACCAAGCACTTAGCAGGACTCAATCTGGTGTCACAGCGCCCATTACCTGTCCTGCCATTGACAGCCAGCTGCCATTGCCTGTGTTTGCAGTGGTGTTGTGTGCGAGAAACCTGGACTTGTAAATACTGAAACAATATCGTCTTTAGTGATGAATCTGGGTTCTGTTTGAGATCTAATTATAGTCAGGTTTGAGTATGGTGAGCGAGAATTCCAGTACTACAGTGAAGACTGACACACCAATTGAGCCGTGTAAGTCCGAGATAGCTCGGCAGCTGCAATACTGAATATTACACAAGAGAGGTAAAAACTTCCATTTTTTTAACTTTCTATGAAGATGCAAAGCAATATTGTAGAGGTTAATGTGGTATTAATTGGATCTCCTACAACTTACAGTTTATATTAGGAGTCCAAGCTGTTCCCTCAATTCCTTCGGATGCCTCAGTCATATGTTAATCCTCCGTTACACACAATATCTCCCAAATGGCATGGGTTCCCCCTGCTGTTCTGCTTGTCAGCCACAGAATTGTCTGCGCCCAATGTTATACATTTACATCTCTCAGTTCTGAATTTTTGAATACCGAATTGTTTCATTTTGGAAAATGTGACAATCTGAATATTTTTTATTCTAACGCGTTGCCATTCCGGTAATTATTTTTCACATGGCCTTTTTATCGGGACATCTTCCCTCTACAATCTGACTCACCGTCACACATTTTCCTTCCTTAGGAACAAGGGTTGTGAAATCCTTTGAGGAGGAAGAAACATTGAAGTGACTCACAGACATGAATTGGTTTGAAGTGTAAACATTTCTTTTCTTATCTTATTTTACCTTCTCTTATTTTGGGTGGAAAAGTTAAATAAAATGTCAAAGTCATTTTCTACAAAGAAGCAAACGCTCTGTAAATAGCTGTTTACAGAAACAAAAAATGCAGCAAAATGGAGTGTTACAGACTAAAGTAAGTAATTGCCCCCCTGCCAGATGTCCCCTATTATCTGTCACACTGAATCATGTAATATTAGAGAATGCTATCCTGAATCCTCATATAAAACAGTATCCAGCATTGTGTCACCAGTGTAAAGAAGCAAATACCACCTTAAAGGGAGTCTATCACCACCACTGTTCAGCCACCTGCGCAGTGGAAGATCCGTATCATCCAGCCTGATGTCAGTGAGTGACATCAAAAGTCCAGCGCATGCGCAGTACACATCTGTAGTCCAGGACGTGTCCAAGTGTACTACGCATGTGCTGCCTTCAAGTTTCACCCTACACCCAGGAAAAGAAGATGAGGCTTCAGTGTGAGGGTGGAAATTGCAGGTGGTGCATGTTTGGACATATTCTGGACTACAGAAGCGTACTGTGCATGCGCAGGATTTCGGCATCACTCACTGATGTTAGGGTGGATGATGCGGATCTTCCAATGCCCAGGAAGCCAAACATGAAGACTAGATGGGCGTGTTTAGTGATGATTGAAGACAACGCCCCCTGTGCTCCATGAACCTCATTTACATATCAGTAAAAATGGCTTTTTACGCGAATCCCAGGGGGCGCATTAACATTTCAAAAGTATGGTTGCATTCATAGCTTGTACAGTACTATAGCAGTGGTGACAGGTGATAGACTCCCTTTAAGTTTTCAGGGGCTGTATCATGAAGGCCTCCTAAAAAAAGTTAATCAGCTCGAGTGTTGAGAGTTGGACCCCCACGCATCTAAAGTTGATGATATATCTTAAAACATACTTGTCATTTCCACCTTTATACATAAGAGTAACACTATTTCGGGACAGTTTCGGTAACAGCAAAATGAGCTTTGGGTAAGGGAGACTCCCCTTGTACAGACCAGGTCGACGAAGACCACAAGGCCACTTCTCTTTGGCAAGTTGTTCTTACCTGAACTACCTGTAAATTAGTTACTAGTAGTCTGAACACCAAACCAGACCCCATGTAATATGCAGGAACTGATGGATACGGACAACCAGCTATGTTTACTGATATACTTAGCTCGCAACAAAAACTAAAAATACAGCAAATAAGGAAAATAATGAAACAGGAAGCCTCTACTGTCAGGCATGTCTTGTTCTCCCTCTCCTGTAGGGCCCTCCAAGCTAGTCTGCCTCAGTTGTCCTCTCTGGAGGCTCCTCTGATGTCTTCCCCACTGCCTGGACGGTAACTGTCACAAATACCAACCACCGGCTCTGATATCTCTTCCACTAACTCTGCCTTCCTTCCGAACACCTCCTCTTCCACCAGTGGTGATACTGCTGGCACTGCCACACACACCAGACGACCCATCTATACAGACCCCAATCTATACACACTAGATCTCCCATATATACAGTTCTGAGCCCAGACCCCCCCCCCCCCATATAGACAAACCTCTAACCCTCCACAAAACATATTTAGACCCCCATCAATCCTCTTCAGACCCAAGACCCTAAAGGAAGACAAGATGTCCACAAAAGTTTTTCTTTCTAGACCAGATGCAATAATTTATCATCATCTTCATAATCTTTATTTATATAGCACTTACTTATTCTGCAGCACTCTACAAAGCAGAGGGCATGTGCAGCAGTCCATCTTAAAGGGCCAGGAGTTTGGAAGTAGTAGTAGTCACTGTGGTCATGGTGGCAAGAATTTCAAACAAATCCTTTAGATGTCCTCCAAGGCTGGTGCAGTGCGGAAGGGACCTGCAGGCAGTCTGATGGTGACAGTAGTGTTTTCCTCTGGGGCACGTCCTAGTGGTTGTAAGCCTGCGTGAGCCTGATGGTGGTTGGAGTGCCCATGATTGTCATGCAGGAATAAGACTCAGGAGACAGGGTTTATCAGAATTAAGTAACTCATAGTAATTAATTGAGGTAGAATAAGATAACTCCATGAGATAAATCTCATCTCCTGACAGTAGAACAAGACGTGACTTGCTGATTTGGTGTCTTCCAATCTAAGTCAGAGTTCTGGCTTAGTCTCCAAGCTTCTCCTCATTCACTCTCCTACAACCTCCTCCATGTTTAAGGAAAAAGCGAGACTAACTGTCTCTTCTCCTTCCCTACCCACAGTAGTGCGTCCTGAGGACGGGGCTGAGACTGGTGAGGCTGCATCTGTTGCCAGGGCAGGGTACAAGTCTCTGTAGTGCCTGGGAGAAGTAACACGTCTTCTGGGAGGTTTCCTCTTTTCCAGGATCCTTCGGGACAATCTGGAAGAGTTAGCAAGTATGATATATATATATATACAGTACATCTCATTCTTAATATCCAGGAAATTGCATGAAGCCAATGACGGTAATAGCGTAGGGACTGTCAGGATGACATTGTACTCTTTATATGCCTTGATTAAACTGACAAATTAAAGAAATGCTTTTGCCAGAGCTCCGGCCATAAAACTTGTCAGAAACCTAAGGAGAGGTGATTGATCAATGACTCAGATACACCCAGAGGTCTGCCGGAGCCCAGAGATATGTCACCAGATAAGATGAGGAACTAGCATCTCGGTTTATTCCTTTTCATTTTAAGAAGCTGTTATCAGAGTGCTGTGTGCCATTTCCCTTATCTGCCTACAAAGTGCTGGATATGAAATTGAAAATGTAATAAGCCTTGTCTTTAAGCTCTGCTTGCACTTGGTAAAATGACCTAAACTGGATCAGGGTTGCTTTTAAGATCAAGGAAACAATGGAAAAAAAGTTTCAGCAGCTCAAAAATACTAAAACGGCGATGGAGCTCATGAAGGACTCTGCAAATGTGAGATAATGGCATAAAAATGGTTAAAATTAAAGTGTTCAAAATGCGATGCACAGCAGTGTGGACAAGGCATGGTTAGGAGAAGACCCAAGATGGCGGCTACATTGGTCACGATGGCTTTTGGCACCAAAAGGCCTCAGGCCGGCATGAGGGAGATTACACAGAGATGATTGTATAGAGTGCCCCGGGGTACACCCTGCTTCCTGTCTCCAGTATGATGGTATTTTTGGAGGCCCTTGGTGTTAGGTGCAAATGAAGGCATGGAAACAAGATGGCAGTTGAAGCTGGAGTTGCTCACGTCTCAGGTTACTTGGCACAGTTTCATCCCACTACAACACAACATGGAGGCACAATTTACTTACAGCAGCAGATTTCACATATGTCGCTTTACATACACAGACATGTGTGGCTAGTGCTCTTCACCCCATCCTCAGTCCACTAGACCTTTTCACTGTGGTGATCTGGGGCAACCCCTGGGAACTAATCATCCTTTCCAGCCATCTTGGGATAATTCATGGCATGTTTCGGCCATCAACACCTAAGTTTCTTTACATAACAGTAGAGATGTTCAGTAATCAGTAAGTTCAATAAACCTTGCTTTTGCAAAGCTGGAGTCCAGTGACATAGGACTGCCTGTTAAACTCTATCTGCCACTAACTAACCTGAAGGGGTGAAGGTGGTCTTCTATAAACTAGTTTCCTCTTCTATGGCAAACTAAGTTCTGTGCTGAACAGAAACTCACTGGGTGGTCCTAACAACTACTGAACTCTCCCCACCTTCTAGAATCTCAGAGAAGAAGCCACTTCTGTTTGCACAGCAACACAAAAATGGCCAAATAACTCCTTTGTGTCGAGCGTAAAGCTGGAAAGTGCCAATAAATATAAAAGAATAAGTCTTTAACAGTGGCCCTTTTGGGGGACACTGCAAAAGTATATCCCATGGCAGAGAGGTATATCCCAATACAGAGGGGTAGATCCAATAGTACAGGGGTAGATCCAATAGTAGTGGGGTAACTTAAAACTCCAGGGTCCCAGTGCTACATATGTAACAGCCTTCTACTGCCATGCATCATTCTTTACTACTGGTCTCATTATATGGGGCACAGGGACCTTTTGGGCCTTCAGACACATCTCTATACCTCCTAAGGCAGGGGCGCACAAGTTTTTCTGATCCAAAGACCACATTATCCAGGGGCTACAATAAAATGTTAAGACGTTATCCAATACTATAAAAAAAAAGTCGGGCAAAAACAAAAGAAAAATTACTTACTGGTTGAATTTGCACAAACCTTTCCACCCCTGTTGTAATGCCACCTCTCCAGTGATTTCTATTGTGCTCTGGCAATGACATCACATCAACAACACGTGACCATTGCAACCCGTTACTGGCCTCAGTAAAGTTCTAGCAGTTTCCATCCTAAATGGCAAGTGGTGCAATAAGAAGGGGATATACGAACAGTCTGTATAACCAGAGCGGATGATCTCAGTGATTTCCACTGGTGAATCCAAGGAACCCAGAATGACACTGTAACAAAGGCAAGGACGTCCTAATGAGTTACAATACTTTAAATGAACTGACCTGTTCTGTTGCCCCTCTAGGATTGTCACTTTATCGACGAAAAAATACAGGTCTAGTCTAGGGTACTTTTTATGTGATTTTTTTTTTTTTTGCGCCTATACACAGATTGGCGGACACTGACAATTTTGTCTGGCGGTGTTGAGTCTGGGGGTGTGCTGACCCTCTAATAGATGATGCTGGGGAAATGAAGGATTGGGCATGTTGAATTTCAACATGTCTGACCCTTGCACTTAAGGGAGGTGTTTGTCTTGGTGTCTCCCTATTGAAACACATTAGCACATTTGACCAGACTAAGCATGCATGTACAGTCATGGCCAAAAGTTTTGAGAATGATACAAATATTAATTTTTACAAAGTCTACTGCTTCAGTTTTTCTAATGGCAATTTGCATATACTCCAGAATGTTATAAAGAGTGATCAGCTTAACAGCAATTACTTGCAAAGTCAATATTTGCCTAGAAAATGAACTTTATCCCCCAAAACACATTTCAACATCATTGCAGCCCTGCCTTAAAAGGACCACCTAACATCGTTTCAGTGATTGCTCCATTAACACAGGTGTGGGTGTTGATGAGGACAGGGCTGGAGATCAATCTGTCATGATTAAGTAAGAATGACACCACTGGACACTTTAAAAGGAGGCTGGTGCTTGCCATCATTGTTTCTCTTCTGTTAACCATGGTTATCTCTAAAGAAACACGTGCAGTCATCATTGCACTGCACAAAAATGGCCTAACTGGGAAGAGTATTGCAGCTAGAAAGATTGCACCTCAGTCAACAATCTATCGCATCATCAAGAACTTCAAGGAGAGAGGTTCCATTGGTGCCAAAAAGGCTCCAGGGCGCCCAAGAAAGACCAGCAAGCGGCAGGACCGTCTCTTAAAAGTGTTTCAGCTGCGGGATCGGGCTACCAGCAGTGCAGAGCTTGCTGAGGAATGGCAGCAGGCAGGTGTGAGTGCATCTGCACGCACTGTGAGGCGGAGACTCTTGGAGCAAGGCCTGGTCTCAAGGAGGGCAGCAAAGAAGCCACTTCTCTCCAGAAAAAACATCAGGGACAGACTGATATTCTGCAAAAGGTACAGGGAGTGGACTGCTGAGGACTGGGGGAAAGTCATTTTCTCTGATGAATCCCCTTTTCGATTGTTTGGAACATCTGGAAAACAGCTTATTCGGAGAAGAAGAGGTGAGCGCTACCACCAGTCTTGTCTCATGCCAACTGTAAAGCATCCTGAAACCATTCAGCCAAGGGAATCGGCTCTCTCATAGTCTTGCCTAAAAACACAGCCATGAATAAAGAATGGTACCAGAATGTCCTCCAAGAGCAACTTCTCCCAACCGTCCAAGAGCAGTTTGGCGCTCAACAATGCCTTTTCCAGCATGATGGAGCACCTTGCCATAAAGCAAAGGTGATAACTAAATGGCTCAGGGAACAAAACATAGAGATTTTGGGTCCATGGCCTGGAAACTCCCCAGATCTTAATCCCATTGAGAACTTGTGGTCAATCATCAAGAGACGGGTGGACAAACAAAAACCAACAAATTCAGACAAAATTAAAGCATTAATTCTGCAAGAATGGACTGCTATCAGTCAGGATTTGGTCCAGAAGTTGATTGAGAGCATGCCAGGGAGAATTGCAGAGGTCCTGAAGAAGAAGGGTCAACACTGCAAATATTGACTTGCTGCATTAACTCATTCTAACTGTCAATATAAGCTTCTGTTACTCATAATATGAATGCAATTCTATTTCTGTATGTGATAAAAACATCTGACAAACACACATAAAAACCAGAGGGCAGCAGATCATGTGAAAATATAATATTTGTGTCATTCTCAAAACTTTTGGCCATGACTGTATATGAAGAGTCAGGAGGGATAACTGTCTGCCGAATGAGTGTTCAGCCAACAGTTTTTGAAGGTGAATGGCCAGCTTAAAGGAAATGTGTGACCTGAAAATATCCTAATTTTGAACCATGTTTTTTTGTTAAACATATTTTATTAAAATTCTTTGACTCTGGCAGATTAACCCCTCGGATGCAGTGATCAATAGCGATCACGGCATCCAGCGTGTCTGGGGTTAAAAACGTCCACACCCACCTGTCACCCCCCACCTTCCGCCATCCCTCGGATCCACCAAAAGATCCAAGATTCAAATCTCCTTGTGGGACAGGTAAAAAAATAAAAGTTAAAAAAGTTAAAAATAATGTATAAAAATAAACAAATAATAAAAAGTTTTAAAAAAACCCCACTGTTTTATTTAAAAAACACATAACGCAAACAAAAAAATAAAAAAAAACATGTTAGGTATCCCCACATGCATACTATCCAAAATTAGCGTTAGTTATCCCGTACGGTGAATGCCGCAAAAAACAAACAAACATATTTTGGTCACTTCGATTCCCCCAAAAATAGCAATAAAAAGGGATCAAAAAGTCACACATTACAAAAATTGGTACCAATAAAAAGTACAACTTTTCCCGCAAATAAAGAGCCCAGACAGCTCCGTCAACAGAACAGTAAAAAAGTTCTAGGCGTCAGAATACGGTGACCCCAGGAAAAAAAAAAGTAACCCAAAAGCGGTAAACATGATAAAACCAATATAAATCTGGCATCGCCGTAATCCTAATGGCCCACCGCACAAAGCCGCCATGTCATGTTTAATGCAGAGTGAATGCCGTAAAAGAAAATGCAAAAACTTATGATAGACTTTTTTGACATGGACCTGCCAAAAATATTAATCAAAACATTATATGTACCCCAAAATGGTGCAAAATTAAAGTATAACTCGTCACGCAAAGAATAAGCCCTCACATAGCTATGTCGACAGAAAAATAAAAAGTTATTAATTTTGGAAGGCGGGAAAGAAAAATCCGAAAAAAAGGATAAAATACCCTGTGCCCTTAAAGGGTTAACTGCCTTGTCAGCTGCAATTTCCTTCTTGTGTTAATCCAACACGTGACACAGTCCTGATAAAGTAGGAATATTTCATCCTAACAAGTAATCTGCAAATATTCAGATGCTTTTAACTAATACCCTTAAAAAAACTTTTCCTAGCAGCGGCTTCCTAGTGAACACTCCAGATGGGCCGGTGTTATATGGGCCTGGTGACAACCCTATCGCACTGACCCCGTGTCCAGCACGGATCTTACTTATGTCATTGGGCGCAGTCTTAGCTTTTTCCCCGCTAATAACCAGACAACACATTTGGCTGGGGTTTGTGGACTCGCCTCATCTTACAAATCACTTTCTCCATTTGACACTCTGGCATTTAAGATAATGAAGAGCTGAAATCCCTACAGTAAAGTTTTAGACAATGGATTTGTCTGTCTGCCCACCCGATCGCCTGAAACCATTTCTAGCTGCAATAACCAGGCTACGAAATTAGCTTTTAAGTCATGTCTTCACAGTGAGAATAACTTTTATGGCTGCACATAAAAAATGCACTTCTCTCTGAATACATCCTGTAGAGGTAAAGATTAATGGAATTAAACATAGGCGTTCTATAAAGAGATCATGTAAATCCATCAGGAGTCACATCATGGGGTCGCCGCACAACAATACCCAGCGTCTACATTATCACCAAATTCCACAGATTTATGTAATTATTAAAACCCTATTTTTTATTCTATTTTCTGTCTATGATTATGGGGGCGGCCATCTTTCCTGGGCTTCTCCTCTGCTCTGTTAGCAGCATTTAGTGATCTGCTTTACAGCACAGTCATGGCCATAGGCAGCAATAGACTGGAGACGACTCATTGAGGTTTATGGGAGAATTTTCTAGCAAGGAGAAGGAAGAACTAAGCTGTGACGTCATCTATTGTCAGCAGTGGAAACAATGATGGCTCTGTGGTGTTATCTTCTATTGTAAATCTGTCTGTGATGTCATTGAGGTGACTGCTGCAAAGAAAGCCTATAGAATTGGCGTGTCAGTCTATTATTAGGTTTAGTAGCCAGAGCTAAAATTGTGGGATATAGTTTTGTTTTGTTTTCTTATATAATGCCATGGAAAATTAAAAATAAAGCCATCAAAAATGTCTTTAACCACTTCAGTACTGGGCCAATTTCTCTGGTTCAGGACCAAACACATTTTTGGGTTTTGAGGGCTATTACATTTTTATCATTTGGGTTATTCAACTAATTTCTGCATCTTTTTTAAGTGACACATAGGGATTTATTTTTATGTTGTTTTTATTTTTGCATGTTTTTTATTTTATTTAATTTTTTTTTATATCCCGATAAATATAAACAAAAGAGGAGGGAAAGCATGTCTGTTTTTCATTTTTTACTTTTTTTTTTTTAGGGTGTGTTATTGGCGTATTATTTTTAGTGATGAGCGAAGTATTCAAAAATTCGATTCGGCAACTTCGCCGAATTTGGCGATATAATT
The DNA here is from genome assembly GCA_947044405.1 of Leptodactylus fallax. NCBI lineage: Eukaryota > Metazoa > Chordata > Amphibia > Anura > Leptodactylidae > Leptodactylus > Leptodactylus fallax. The sequence continues at coordinate 657,274 of CAMRHE010000173.1, read as the reverse complement.
CAATTCGATCCAAATTAAATCACGGGGAATTGCGTACCAAAAACAGCTATTTATTGGCTGCAGAGAGCCGGGGTGGGCGGGTGGGTGGCAAAATGGCAGAACCCCTTGGATGCCGCAGTCATGTTGTTAAAACCCCTGATCGGTTATGGAGCAGGGTGTTAGGTGTCAGTTACAGCTAACACCCTGCTCCATAACCGATCGGGGGGATTTAACACCTTGGATGCAGTGGTCAAACATGCCGTGTGTGCTCGCGAAGGGGTTAAAGGGATGTGACATCACAGGGCTGGCTGCTGATTGGCTGCACGCAAAGCATTGTGGGTGATCCCTCATTCCCAGAGTTCCTTTCCCCATGTTCTAATATGTACAGCAGCCATTTTGAACTAAATGCGAATCTTTACCACAAAGCTTGAGGAAATTTGGATTCGATGCGAATCGAATATTTCCTGAAATTCGGATCGAATTCCACTTCTGCAGCTTCGATTCGCTCATCTCTAATTATTTTATTCATTTTTTTCATTATTTTATTTTAATTTTGCTTTTTACATTTCTATTTATTTTATTTATGTATTTTTTTTTTACATTGTGTCTCCCTTTGGGGGCAGCTGAACTCTATTTTTTTTGGTGGGGGGGCTGATTTGCCCTATAACTGGGACTGGTACATTTACCCCAGTTACAGCAGGTATACAGACTTCTGCCCATAACTACAGAGCTGATCTCGGTCTTCTAAGACCCAGCAACTCTAACAGCCTCTGATCCCGGTGAATCACGTGACTGTCGGGTCAGAGGAGAGCCACATCATGGCTGCCCTTCTAATCCACGTAGGCCTGTCAGAAATGCTAGGCCGCACATGCGCAGTGCACACAGACACTCAGTCACACTACAGGGTGCTCTATTTACAACTCCCATCATCCTTCAGCAGTTGCTAGTTATAGTTTGTGTCAGGACTTATTCATATTTCCCTGGCCATTTTGTGGCGCTTTCAACAGCCTAGTTTTGCTTCCGTAAAAATTCCTGTTTATGATATGTGTCAACATTTTTTTGTCCATGTTTGATCCATCTTTCATAATTTTTTAAAACACTTTTAGGCGAAGGCCCCACTTTGCAGAACGCAGCTAAAAAAACGCTGCGGAAAACAAACGCAGAGGAAAAACACCACTTTTTTTTTCTGCAAAGTTTTTCATTGCGTTTTTGCTGCTTTTTTCACCTGCAGATTTTCTTTCCTTATTAATCCTATAAGGAAAACGCCAGAATTTCTGAAGGTATAATTGACATGATGCATTTTTGAAAACGCAGCTTTTCCACAGCATTTTTTTTTTTTTCTGCAATGTGTGGATGGGATTAGCCAGAATCCCATTCACTTTGCGTGTACTGTAAAACGTTCCTTTTTTTACCGCAACGTTGGCTTCAGCCTCAAATGTATTTTTAATCACAATTGCCAACTCACCCAGATCATCCAGAAGGCTCCCGAAAAAAAGGGGAACCTCCAAGATTCCCAGAAGAGTAGGCAGATCTCCCAGACCCTGTGGAGCGCTCCCATATCCAGTGGGTTGTCTCTCATTTTACAGATGACATGGGCACTTAATGTGCCAGTCACGGCCCATAAAAGGGGCACTGCCAACTCATTGCTTGTCCATGTCACAGAAAGGGGAGTGAGACGTACAAAAGGGGAGGGTGTTAAACCAGGGGGCAGGGGCATGGCAGTGGGGGCGTGTTGTGTTCAAAATTTGTGCTCTGCATCACCCTTGACAAATTGCCAAATATTGTCAAATATTCACAAGCCTATACCCTTCAATGGGCGTGTTTGGCACAGTGGAAGTCATCACTACTACTCCCATTGGGAAGCTGCATGGCTAAATTCACATCTGTGTCACAGAAACCACCTGAAATCGGCAAAGATCCTGCATGGAGGACTTTTCTCTATGCCAGTTTCAGTATAAAAACGGCAGAAGCCTGACAAACACCCAGCGGACCCCATTATAGTTTAGGGGTCTGCTGGTGTTCACAAGTAACCCCTGTTTTATTGGTCTGGCTCTCTGCCGTTCGGGTCCACCAGGGGACAGAGAGCCATACGCAATAATGGTCCAGCAAAAGACACCCAAATTTGAAGGGTATTATAGTCTATTTCTTAGGGGTTGTTGGATGTGGGCCCCCAAAGTCATCTGGTGGGTCTAAGAAACCTCAGCTTGACATACATACAGTCATGTCACAGCTAGGTGGCCCCATAGAAAGTTACTATTTATGAGATATCCTAGGAAAACATCGATGACCTATCCATCAAGGATCCAACTCCCAAGACTCCCATTGATCAGAAATATGAAGGAACATCAGAGGTTTCTGGAGCTCCGCAACCACTTGAAGGAGAAGACCACTAGTGCATGTAATGAAATCTATCTATATTCATATCAATTGTAAAAAAAATAAAAATTTCAAGAGACTATTGATTCGATCTCGGTTCCTCTTGCATTTGTCAATCGTAGCACAGAAAGCAGATCAGCACCAATATATACTTCTTACACCAGTAAACATAGGAGGCGACTGGAAATGTCAAAGTGGTGCAAGAGATGGAATGAAATCGTCCTGGGACAACAATCAGAGCCCTGATAGATGAGAGAAGCCGAATCAATAATTATTATAATTACAGAAATTTGTCAATTTGGTAATTTTCACAGTAAAATGTCATCTTTTGTTGTCATTTTGTTACTGACGACCTTTACGAGACGGGTGACGCAGCCGCGTGTTGTAGGTGTTACATGATGAATTATTGTAACTTTCCTGGAATTACGGGAGGGCGTGATCGATTATGTCACCGAGATAACAAATGTAATTAGTGCTCGACTACTTTACTATAATAGGATGATGAAGGTAAATTGTACCAAGGCATTTATCACATATGGTACTATAGAAAAAGCACTAAATATAGTGCGGGGTTAAAGCGGAATACAGAAAACAGAACTGCACAAAGGTATCTTATTAAAAGCACAAACATAGTCTGCGGTGCAGTACACAAATGTAGACCTCGGCCATATTACAGATTTGTAGGAGATCTGTTTTATTGGACCGTAGGGCATCGTATGTGCCTTTATTTTTACATAGAGACATATGGAGGATTCTGTAGAATACCTGTAAGGCTAAGGCTTAACGTAGCGGATCAAAGCAAAAATGTGCTGCAGGAAAAAAACGTGGCTGCAATGCATTGCGTTTTTTCCCACATCGCTTTCTGCTTCAATTATACCTATAGGGACACCGCTGGCATTTCCATAGGTATAGTAGAAATGCTGTGATTTCCAAAACCATGACGATTTTGGAAAACGCAGCATGTCCACTGCACGTATTTTCCCGCAATGTTTTGATGGGATAAGCTACAATCCCACCCACTATACAGGGACTGTAAAATGCCGCATTTTTTCCGCCACATGGGGCCCCGGCCTAATATGGTCTTATATGGAGGCCCCATATGGCAGCATGTAGTATGAAGCCATAAAAACTTTGCATGTAGCATTCAGGCCTCCACTATTTTCCCTGGTTTAGGACCAGACACATTTTCGTGTTTTTTCGTACATTTGATTTTGGTCATTTTTTTTTCTTTGGGTTATTCAAAATAATTTTTGTGTCTTTTTTTGGTGATAAATAGGGCGTTATTTTTGTTGTTTTTGATGTTTCCATGTTTTTTTTATTTTAATATCTGAGAAAATCTAAAAAAAAAAAAAAGGAAGGGAAACGAGTCTGTTTTTCACATAGTTTCATGTTTTTTTAATAGGATGAAGTGCTGCTTAAAAAATAAATTAAATAGTTGTCCCTCTCTGCTACGATCATTGTTATGAAGCTGACACATACTGTTGTGTCGCTTATTACATATAATAGATCATAATAGACCTGTGGGTCCAGCACCTGACAGTAGAGTCTATTGAGCACATTGGGGCTGAAATTAACAGGAATTATTGCCCAGGAATGGTGGGGGCTGGGGAAAAAATTTCATTATCCCATTATCATAGTTGTTAATATTTGGAACGAATTACAGGAACACATCAGAGATCAGTGATCTGTTTATGGAACGTCATGACAAATTTCTTGTTCTTCGTTTTCGTTCTGCCAACAGACTACAGACATAGGCAACGACCCCAAAATGTAATTGGCAATATAATGTACTGTATGTGCAGTATGTCTAAAGTGTAAAACCCAATTGTACACAAAGCACCCAAAAATGTAAAAATAAATACTAAATTGACATAGAAAACATAAGCTAAGAAGGAGAAGGACATGCATCAAAATGCGCTCATGGTCAGAATACCAATATATAAGTACCTAAAACATATGCCGATAAGCGGTTGTACAAAAAAACCCACCAAGTACAAAAAGTACAACACATAAATAAGTAAATACATGAATACGACAATAATCAGAATTGATCGCTAGTAATAATTCCAACCACAGGCATTGGTCCCTAGTATAAAGTGTAGTAAAACCATTATACCATATAAAACCACCATGTGCCTATATAATACCGCCACGTCAATGCGATTTCAAAATATTCCATGCCAGTTCTGCTATGAACACAAACTTAACTATTCCACTGTTGTAATAATAACATGATATTGCATGTCAAGCCATTGTGCCACAGTGTGCCCACAAAATAGTAAAAAGTAGTACCATACACTACCCAGAATAAAAGTGCCATATAGTACAGTGGTAGTGCCATACATTGTCCTTAGTATGGCTCCACAACAGTCCAATACTGTCGTACAGTGTCCCTAATAGACCTACCTATGCTGACTCCCACATCACAGCAAGACTGTCTGGGCCCGGAGTCTACATAGTCTGTATCTAGATGTGGGCAGGCATAGTGATGTGACTTTAATCTTCTGTCTCTTAGGCAAAATCTGTAAAAGAGCTTCCTCCTAATATTTATTAGCAACCTAATTATGGGTGCACCCTACAGATAGAGGGCACTAGAGATGGAGGAACCTCCCAAGATTCGTTTCGGGTTCGGCTGGCTCAGATCTCTGATTCATTTTGGGTCAAACAAGTTCAGATAGAACCGGAAGTGACATTATTATATTCTGGAGTTTCTTCAGACCCCAAAGTATAAAATGTGGAAGCCCAGGGGAGGTGAAAAAAATGAAAAACATTTATACTCCCCTTCCCTCACCTCTATTGGGCCTCCATTGGGCATCCGTCTCTCCCTCTTGGTCTACTCAGTGATGTCATGCACCTAGGGTCACTGCTTAAGCCCAACCACAGACACTCAGCTTGCCCATGTGACTGCTGTGACCCAATCACAGGCCACAACAGTCACACCACAAGGAGGCCTAAAAGAAGTGAGGCAAGGTAAGTATAAATGTTTTTTTTATTTTTTACACCTCCCCTGGGCCTCCACCTATTATACTTTAGGGTCTGAAGAGACCCCATAGTATAATAATTTACCATAATACATGTCATGGTGGCCATTTTAGTCCATCTGGGATGAATCTCCAATTGTTCGATTTTGTTAAAAACTGAACAATTTGGTTTATTCTGGACGAAGCGTTTTGCCGGTTCAGCCCAGGAAATCTGCCCTACTGTCCACATCGTGCTCAGGAGACTTCAGATCTTTGGTAGTATACCGTGATATATACAGTAAACTGAGCGCAAGGACAACAAATAACACAAAGAAGAATATAGAGACTGTATATGTTAGCAATATCATGGAGGATGTCATCACCATCACATGGCGGCAAGAAAATACTCGGAGCAGCTCAATACCGTCAGCGCCTTCATTAGCCAACTAATTACCTCATTATTTACCGAGGGGAATGATTTACCTCACAAATGGCCGCCACTAGTGTCTTGTAAATAGCCCAAGACTTGTACATGGAGGGAAATTGATGGGTTACAGCTCCGGGGAGTGTTAATTTGCCAAATGCTGACACTAGATTAAAGCTGTAAATTTCTGTCACTCGGTCTATGACACTGACCGCCGATTATACGAGAGTCCATCCCGTAAACCTAGGCTGTTAATATTGCACTAGTGGTAATGACTAGCGATGGTTGTCTTCTTGTGGTAAATGTTAACACAGCGGACATGTTTTTTCTCTCAGCCATGATGTTATTGAATCAAAAAATGTTTTTCATCATGTACATAAGCCGCCTCTGTGCGCAGAATTAAATCTTACTTGTTCTTATGTCCTGACTCTTAGGGCCTGTTCACACAGAGGAATTTGAGTTGGTCTTCCGCTGATTGGCCTCACATATAATAGGTCTAATTGACATGAGGCTTGTGCCACAGTATCCGGAAACCAAATTTTTCCAGCGTGCATCACTTTCTTTCATTGAAAACAATGAGAAACATATTCCAGCCGATGTCCATGTCAACAGCCCTAAAAGTCAGAGAGTATTTCATTCATTACAGCAGATGTTTGTGCTCCAGAGCTGCATTTCTCTAATTTAATTTAAAGGGAACCTGTCATGTTAAAAATGCAGTGCAAAAACGCGGCCTACAATTCAGAGAGTGGTAGGGCAGGAATCCATAAACTACCTGCTCTATGTGGTGTTCAGGGTCAGGTCGGGGCAATTTTTGGTCTTGCAAACCGGCAGTCATTTTACTAATCTGGGAGAAGTGTCTGACTTCCACTGCAGTTTGCATGCCCGCCATGCTACATGTTGCTACAGGGGGAAACATCTGGCCAGAAGTGATTTCCACCCAATACCAGATGATCGCTATGGGTAAGAGAAGCCAAACTGCATCATACAAGGGCTCATTTTACATTGTCAATGGGCCCACTTAAGCTACATTTACACTTGTGCCAGTGTCCGTCCTGCGCTGGGTCTGTCTGAAATTGTGGACCAAAAGCAGGGAGTAAACAATTAATACCTGACACACCCCATTATAGCCAATGGGGACCCTTGTTGATCGTCGTTACTGTTTAAAGGGGTTGTCCAGGATCTGAGCATTTTTGATACTGATGACCTGTCCAGGATGACCTACCCGAACAGCTAATGTATAGATGGCCAGAAGCAACCCTGCTCCAGTTCAAGTGAATAAGAGTGGGGCTGCATTGCCAGTCGCCACTGCTACACTTAATGGATCAGTAGCTGTATACAGTGTACAGAGCTCCGTACACTGTAGTGGTGGCGCCTGGAAATTCATAGGAGCAGGGCGGTCATATACCTAATGCATGGCTTCTGGCCGCATCAGCTAAAAACTTTTTATACCAAACTAAAAACATTTATACTCACCTTCCCTCTTTTGGTCCTTCTTGCGGTGTCTGGCGCTCTCTCCTAGTCTCCTCGGTGACATGTCGCACCCAGGGTCAACACTGAGGCTTGTGATTGGGCCTCAGCGGTTACATGGGTACGCTGAGCATCATGACATTATGACACTCGGCGTGCCCAATCACAGGCCTCAGCAGCGACCCCGGGTGCATTATGTCACGAGGAAGTCCAAAAGAGGTGGGGGAAGGTGAGGATAAATGTTTGGTTTTTTTTTTTACACCTCCCCTGGGCCTCCACCAATTATACTCTGGGGTCTGAAGAGATCTCAGGGTATAATAATTTAACCTATTCTTCTGTTTCTATTTAGGACCAAAAGAACGGATCAAACGACGCAGATGTGAACACTCCCCTAGCTGCTGAGCCACATTGCATTAGCTACACAAGTTACCTTGCTAGAAATGAATAGAGCTATGTCTGGCCATTGCCTGAGATCTCTGTTCTGTCTCATTCGCTCTCTCTCCCACTAAACATATATAGATATATAATGCAATGACCTTGCGTTGTGACCCAGCACATCCTGCACATCATAAAATTTACCAAAGTAATGAAAATGAGTAGGCAACGGGATAATAAATCCAGTGCACTGAGTGCTGAGGAGCTGAGTAATGCTGCACGCCTAGATTTCATTTTATTATATTACTAACTATATGCAGAGTATTTATCTTTGTTTTTGACAACCAGGATTCTAATAACCACAATTCCAGGAAGCAATTTATTACTAATTCATTGCACTGCAACACTATCTCACAAGTATGATACAATCTCTGGGGCATATCAGTTTTACAGTGTACATGAAAGGTATTTTATAGAAGTGCTTAAACTTTCCTAGTGCCCTGTGCCTCAATGCTGCGGAGATGACCCTTTCACGATCTGACCTCTGGCCTCATGTGTCTGTAGGCTCTGAAGATCTGCACCGGCGTCATCATCACACATGGCTCATGTACAAAGAACATTAAAGGACAAAGGACTAGTAGGACGGTGCCAGATCAAGCTTATCCCTGCACAGCAGGTGAACGGCAAGTAGGAAAATCTGCTCTACTTGTAAAATATAATCCAATAGTCTACATGGTTTAAGAATATGGAAGAGTGAAGAAATCAGGCAATACCTTTTAGAGGCTAACTGAGTATATTTATAAGTAAGCTTTCAGGAGTACTCGCTCCCTTCATCAGACATGGTGTGATACAAGAACTGAAAATTCGCAGATTTTTATACACATGGTTTTCAAAGGATTTTAGAGTCCTTAAAAAAAACAAAACAAAATGCAATCTAAGTAGAGAAGTTATTTACAACAGGTCAAAAAACAGTCTGGAAACTTGTGGGGCGTGATGGAGGGATCAGTAATTCTTGCTGTTATCTGTTTGCTATCAGGAGGTGATTTGTGACCCTCACAGTTCATACATAGTGTAACATGAAGCTGGCATGAATATTAAGTCCAAATTGCAGAGTTTGAAATTTTTGCATAAATTTGTACTCCCATTCTTTCCTTTTCTCCTGCGTCTTAAAATGGTTTAAGATGGTTTAAGATGGTTTAAGGATATATAGTCTACACCGATGAGCCATAACATTAAGGGGAAGTGAATAACACTCAATATTTTGTGACAATGGCACCTGTCAAGGGGTGGAATATACTGGGCAACAAGGGGACAGTCAGTTCTTGAAGTTGATGCGTTCAAAGGAGGAAAAATTGGCAAGTGTAGGAATCTAAGATCGAGATGTTTAGATGACTGGGACACTGAGTCTCCAAAATGGCAGTCTAGTTGGGTGTTCCTGGTATGCAGTGGTCAAAAGTGGCCCAAAGCAGGGCTGATGAACTAGTCATAGGGTATTAGGTGCCCGAGGCTCCATGATTCACACGGGGAGAAAAGGTTAGCCTATCGGAGCCAATGAGATAGGATGAGGCTGGGGGCAGTCGGCCTAAATTCTTGATGCTTAATGTCAGGGCAGAAAAGCAGCGTAGCAACTCAGTATACCTCAGTGATGAATCTCGTGATATACCTGCCTGTTGCAATTGTACTGTTTGTGTACTGTCCCATCATCTTGTTGGGTGCGTCTGGTATGCAGTGGTTAGTACCTACCAAGAGTGGTCCATAGAAAGACATCCACTGAACCAGAGCAGGAATAATGCGTGACCAAGACTCATTAATGCAAATGGGAAGTAAAGACTGGCCCACCTGGTTCTATCCCACAGAGGAGGTATTGTGGCACAATGTGTGGAGGGACGATTGGAATAGTATCAGTCATGGGCTCACAGTGGCTGAAGTTGGTTCCACTAGTCCTCCAGTACACCACGGGGACTGTTGCAACAAGTGAGGTTACAGTATGGATGGTAGAGGTAGTGTAGTAAGCCTTCCTGTTCCTGATAGTGGTCAGGGTGCTCTTGATGGTAGTACAGGATTAAGGACTCAGGAGACAAGTATGAATGGTGCAAAAAAACCTCACAGTTTACTTGAAGTAAGGCAGATGAATAATAACAATAAATTTCCAAAAAATGGCAGCACAACCTTGGTAACTACTGGACTGAAGCTGTGACTTGGTGATGGTGCTCCCTGGGTTCACTCAGTGTCTCTCTAGCTTAGGCAGTCTTGTGTGGTCTTCCACAAAATACCTGCAATTGCCCCAGCTGTGGGATGCAGGTTCCTATAGGTTGCTCAACCTGACCTTAGGCTCATAGGCTGGGTTGTCCATCCAAAAATTGCCCACAGATTCACTGTCACAAACACCTGTCCCAAAAAAAGTGAGCAGAGATCTAACCCTGACTGCGATATTCACATATGGACACAAACGTGTGCATCTATGGGTCCGTGCAGACATGTAGGCCTGTGGATGATAACCGTGGGCCATTCTTGCCTTTCACAGACCTATTCTTTTCATCAATGGGAATAGCACCTGTCCTGAGTTTTGCCCCCAGGCTTACTGCCCCATGATAATACACAAGATTGTATATGACAAAGAACACATATGTACATGGAGCTTTAATCTGGCTAATACTGCCAGGCAGGCAGGGTCAGTCTGACTACAACACTCCAGTATACACTACTCTTCTCCTCCTAAGGAGGAAGACGACTGACTATCTTCTCCGTCTATCTATCTCCAGACTTAATGGTTCAGTCCTCTTAAAGTTACACTAGGCCAAAAGCATATCAAAGTGAAAATTCACATCAGACAGGCACAGACAATAGCAAACAAGACAGTAGAGTTTCTCTGGGGCACTACACAAATTGTGAAGATGGTTTCTGCCTACTGTGATAGAAAGATGTCAGAACACGCAGGGCACCACAGCTTGCTGTGTATCTTCAGACCTGTCCGAGTACTGATCTCTGTCCACCACTGAAAGCAACTACAGTGGTCAAGTCCAAATCAGAACTGGACTATGGAGCAATGGAAGAAGACGGCCTAATCTAATGAGTCCCACTTATAGCATGTGGATGGCTGGGTGCATGTGCATCACTCTGCCGGAGAAGTGATGGCACCATAACTGCCAGGATGTGGTTGGATAAGCTGATAGGTGTGGGGTTCAGTTGTTGGACCCACTATGATAGGATACTAGTTATCTGTCCTGTGGCTAGGTTATCAGAATAAGAAATCAGAAAATAGCTTTAAGGCAAAAGGTCTCTTGAAAACCAGGCAATAATCTATAGAGAGCTACTAGTGTTGGGTGAACCTCATGAGATTTATCTCGCAAATATTCCCAAGCTTCATCTGGCACTTTTGTTTCAGTCCGAACTGTAAGTGCTATTGCTATATGCTGGGATGCCTTCATACCCCAAAGTAGCAGTGGTCCAGGGGAGGTGTATAACATAACAGTCTTACTCACCTCTCCCAGCGGCGTCCGGTGCAGGTCCCCACCTTCTTCAGGCTTCTTTCAGGCTCTATTACATCCTTAATGGAGCCCAGGAGATCTGAGTAAGACTGTTTACTATGTGCATGCACCTTCCTTGGGTTCGTAGATAGTGAACCACAAACATTTTTGGAAAATGTGTAATGAACTCGCCTTCTTACAAAGCAGTTTTCCCTAGGATCCTAGGAACTACTTTCCAAGAGATGGCATGAAGCAAGTGTTCCATCATGGAAAACTTATTTGCATATTACTGTTACTGTGATACATTCAACTTACCTAAACACTGTACAGAGCAAATACTCCCATCATGGCAAAGGTGCCCCCTAATGGCAGTGGCCTTTCTCAGCATGATAATGCACCCTACAGGAATTGTTCATGAATGGTTGGAGTTGCATGACAAAGACGTCAAAGTGGTGTCTGAAAATGTCCCCGATCTTAAACAGATCGAGCATCAGTGGGATGTCCCAGAAAACCAGGTCTGATATATAGAGTGATACATCCCCTTTAAGAAGAGAACAGACTACATTTGGACATACCAGTGGTATAGACTGGACAATCAGTTAAGATGCACATGAATCATTCTTCAGCTGTGTTTTTACAGTAAACTCCAGAGGACATTTATGCTAATAGGTCCCAAAAGGAAGAAGAAGGCTGCAGACATTTATATGATAACATCTGCTGAGGAACGATAACAACCAGTAAAACTCATTTTTCTAGCAATCATGCATCGCAACCTTTCTGTTTGGGTTCATTCCCTTATTTTTGTCATGTTCGGAGGATGACATGCATCACAGAGCAGCATACTGTATTTAACCATATGGAATACTACTTGGGTCTAATAGGCATTTGCTAACAAGGAGCGCAGTGGATAGAGTTTCTATAATCACATAACCAGATGAAGATTGAATCAATGAACGCCTCCCGTACATACATCACATCCCGGGCTATGGACTGGAAGGGTGTTATAGTGATTCCTGTCATTTAGAAGATCATCAAAGAACAAGGCTCTAGATTTTATGAGAATATTTAAAGCAGATGATCTATTAACATTAAATATGGAAGTCATTTCTAATGTATTGTCAAGGTTGTAATGAAGGGGTAACACATTGGTGGCCAAGTGTTGGGCTGGCCTGGCCTACCAGAGAACTAGATGATCTTCTGGTGGGTCCGGGCTCCAATGCAATAATAGTCTAGCAGAAGACACCCAAATTTGAAGGGAACTATGGTCTATTTTCTAGGGGTTGTTGTAGGGTGGGACCGAACTAACACAACAATCTAGCAGAAATAAAAAAATTTGAAGGGTACTATTGTCTAATTACTATGGGTTCTTGGAGGGTCGGCCCCGAGAATCACTTTATCTCGTGGGCCCAAGTTATTTCAGTCTGATACTGGATAACCCATTGGAGAAAATGTCTTAAGTGGATCACCAAAGGGGTCTCGTATAGAGATGGGTGAGCTGCTTCGCCACCAACCAAAGTCGAAACAAATATTTCAAATTGTGCGTTTTTTAACGAAACTGAACAAATGGCCTCCGCATTATACTCTGGGGTCTCTTCAGACACCAGAATATAACAGATGGAGGCCGAGGGGAGGTGACGAGAATAATGCCTATGTCACTGCTGAGGTCCAATCACAGGCCACTATGGTTTAAGCCAATTTAAGGTGTTGCTCGTACCAAACTTATTTTTCCTGAAATGAATCTGGAAGCCAAAACAGCCGAACTCGAAAGGAAACAAATCTTAAGGCGTTCGCCCTTGTCTAGTCTTGTACATGGAGAGTCTCGGAATCAGTAATGCAACTATATAGTGTGTTCTCTGTATTATACTATCAGGTCGTATGCACTAAATGGATGTTACACCTCTCTTGGGTTTCATGCAGGCAAATCTATACATATATACGTCTGCAAGTCTTTTTGCTGAGCACAGTCACACCACAACATCAAGAGAGAGTATATCAGTTCACGCACACTGGCCACATCTCTGACTGACATGTGACACATAGGGGTGTAACAGGCTAAGGAGTCAGTGCGACTTCTATTGACCTATTCTGACTGGTGGATTCTGTGTCTTATCTAAATATACAGGATAGTTGTGGTCATCAGTGAGGTGTCTATGGCAAAGAATTCTCCTACAGAAAACAGGAAGTCTCCGCATATTATCTTAGTGGCCAAAGTCAGAACTGCAGGATTTTTAGGTATTTAAAATAATAATAATAATAATAATAATAATAATAATAATACATAGTAATAATAAATAGTAAATAATAATAATAATAATAATAATAATAATACATAGTAATAAATAATTATAATAATAAATAAATAATCATGATAAATAATAATAATTCTTTAAAAAATGTTTAACATAAAATTTGATTTTAAAAAAAAAGGTTCTCCTTTTCTGGCGAAACATTTCCTTAAAGAAAAAAGGTTATCTGCTAGGCCTCTTCTTTTGGCCAGGACACACCACCTATTTTATGTAAAATATTTATATTAACCAATAAATTATATAAAAGTTAATAAATGATATAAAGGAACCCAATGATTATTTTAATAATATTCATAATAAATATAAATCTTACTGTATCGGAGAACACATTGCAAGTGGTTAAAACATTTCCAAGATGTTGTGAAGCATAAAACTAAAATAAAGGTGCTGGTAAGGAAAATAAAAGCTGTTCTGTATGCTTAGAAATGATCTGTACAAGGAACATAATCTACAGCATGATGTGGAAAAACTTACTTTCCTCTAATCCTTGGTTTAGAAAGACTCTTCTGACATACAAAAGTAAAATTACGGAGCTGTTTATAGCTGTGAAGGGATGTTGGAACGGAGGATAATTGAACTCAAATTTCATACTTACATAATTACTAAGGATGAAAGTAAATTGCCAGTCAATCCAGAATCCTTCACTACAAATATTTATTGAACCTGCCAGCGCTCTGTCTTTCAGACTGACCTGATGTTCAAAAGCCTTTCCTCTAAAAGGGATAAAACTTGCACAGCTTGAGCCTGATCTATTGCCGAACGGCGATATTTATAAAACTACAGACGCACAGCGCCTTAAATGGCCCTATGTGATATAGGCATCACGTACGTTCTTAGCTAACCTGTGCCCATGGAAGACAGCTCTGCACTCATGTGGAAAACTGTGGCCGTGATCAGCAAAAAATTGGCATTTCAATTTTCCAATAAATTCCAAAAAGTTGCAGAAAAGAATTTCCAGTCAAATCTGTATCTTAAACCCAGTATATCAACCGAGCAGATAGATAGGTTAAGGTCACCTGAATCAAACTGTGCTTACCCCTTGTGAATCGCGGCCTCTGTTGTCAAGATATCACTTTTTTTTTTTTTTCAATATGCAAATGAGCTCTTTAAAGCAATGAGGATGTTGTCACTTACCTCATTGGGGCAATGACAATGCCCTCATTGCTTCAAAAGCTCATTTGCATATTGACAGTAACAATGTCTTGGAAACTGATTCATAAGGGGAAAACACTGTTTGATTCAGGAGGCCCTAATCTATCTATCCTCAGGGCTGAGTTGATATGCTGGGTTCTGGTGATCCCTTTAAGTAGCTTGGGTACAGAGGAGAGCACACTCTCGGATATCTACTTTAAAAATGTTATCAGTGCATGCATTGACTAAATGGAATAATAGATTCATTGTGAAATACCCCCAGTAGGTGGGTCACATTGTCATGCCATAGATTAGGTCTCATGGTGGAGCAATCTGTTCCTGATAGTCCCTTCCTTTGCAAGGACAACCGGACTCTAAAATGTTAACATGACTATAAACTTAAGACAGAATTTAGATAGAGTTAGCCAATAGCTATTACTTCTGACTCCCCTTAACCCTATAAACATGCATGCTCAGCTAGTTCGGAATGAGGATAGGGAAGTAGGATTCCTCTGGACTACATCTTGAAGTTCAACAGCCGTCCTTCTTTCTGTTGGGTAGAGCCAGAACCCAACCTTGTTCATTAGATGGTCAACCAGTTTTGCCAAAGACGGTGGGGTTTACTGACATAACTGGAATATGTCTGTCCACCTTTATTCCTTGTCTCTAAATCCTTGAATGAGTTATAATATGGCCCGTAAAGTTAAATGCACATTATGGCTCCATTTCGAGAATCTATTTTCTGAAGACTTCTCTCATCCCCTTTCTTCACTCAAGAGATCCCACATCATATATATGGAAACTTATGGGATTGCATGGAATTTTACAAAATTAACTCAAGCCTTCCTAGGAGATGTCATTGATAAAGCGTATAATATTGGCGTTTGGTTCCAGCTACTTTACTCTAAATAGTCAACCATTTGATAATGGGCATTGTGTTTTCCAACATGACCAAGACCTATTAATCCAACGAGGGTGGACATATGAGCTGAAGAGCCATGTCTTCACTCCATCTTGGTTTGGAAGCGTGAAGAAATCAGGCGATACTTTTTAGAGGCTGAGTATATTTGATGGTAAGCTTTCGAGAGTACTAGCTCTCTTCTTCAGACATGTTCAGTTAGCCTCTAAAAGGTATCGCCTGATTTCTTCACTCTTCCACTACTTTCTATGGCCAACACGGTACAACATTATATTACTTCCATCTTGCTTTGATAAGAACTGTATTTTCATGAACCAAAAATGGTGTCCATACACAAGAGAAGAGCCTTTGGGGTGCCTGGCAAGTGGCAACGACTTATTCCCTTCTCCCCAATAAAAACTAACGTATGTTTCGCCAAACTGAACATACATGTGTATAGGTAGGTCAGATCGAATAGCTGTTACCCAAACCAGCATTCATCCAACAGTTCTATAAGTTGCATGACCACCTTACATCATGTATATTTCCCATTTCCAAGCCCTTATTGCCAATATGCTGTGCAGAGGGTGTATCTTCTGTAGCTGGAGGTGCACCCCAAAACTAATTTCCTCTGATGGACCTGAGATGTCTGATATTCTGTCTCTTATCTCAGATTGAATCTGTTTTGCTTTGTGAACATAACTAATATCTTGAATTCTTTGGATCTGGATTATAGGTTATATGGACATGTAATGTCCTGATCTCATTACTTGGTTCTAGAACATTCCGTGTTGTTTCTTGGATGATGTGTAACAACAGGAAGCCTCACATAAGGCTCTTGTAGATCGAGATGTTCTCTTGTATCATCAAACATACGAGAAATAAATCAAATCTCTGAATCCTAGATTGACGTATACAGGACCAAAAAGTGCTTACTGTACTATAGTCCAAAAGCCTCAAGTATAGAACTGGACAAGATGCTTTTCACTTGTAATTTATTAAATGTCCTTATTTAGTTTTCCTAAGACAAATTCTTTTTTCGAAAGTCGTGATTTTCAGTGAAATATGTATTTTTGTATTAATACTAACAATAAGTTGTCCTAAGATTCCACAGAAGCAAATACTGCCAAATAATAATAAGTTACAAATGTTCCTAATTTGCTTACTTTGCACTTATTTTACTGGCTGAAGCAGTAGTTTGTGCTCCAGAGCTGCTATTCTACGTAGTCAACTCTCTGCATACAAGTATACAGTGCTGTGCACAAGTTTTAGGCAGGTGTGGAAAAAATACTGCACAGTAAGAATGCTTTCAGAAATAAAAGGGTTAATAGTTTATTTTTGTCGACATCAAAATGAAAAGAATGAAGAAAAGAGAAATGTAAATTCCATCAATATTTGGTGTGACCTTTGCCCTTTGGAGGAGGAGTCCTGGAACTGATGATCCGGCCCCCACAAATATAGTCCTGATCTCATCATCGTCCAGTCTGTCTGGGATGACATGAAGAGACAGAAGGATTGAAGCAAGCCTACATCCACAGAAGATCTGTGCTTAGTTCTCCAAGATGGCGGGAACAACCTCCCTGCCCAGTTCTGCCAAAAACTGTCTGCAAGTACCGAGAAGAACTGATGGAAGGCAAAGGGCAAAGGTCACACCGAATATTGATGAGATTTACATTTCTCTTTTCTTCATTCACTTTGCATTTTGTTAAGTGACAAAAATAAACTATTAACCCTTCTATTACTGAAAGTATTCTTACTGTGCAGCATTTTTTATACTATTATACCCTTGGAGTATCATCAACCAGCTTAGCCACAGCCCTCAGTGGATGCTTGAGTCTTATTCTTGCATGACTATCTTGGGCAAACTTAGGGAGGCTTACAACCATTAGGATGGGCCCCAGGGGAAACCCTACGAACATCTTTATACACCCAGCCTTCCCCTCAGCACTGTACCAGCCCAGGAGGAGAACTGGAGGATAGTATAACACCCCCTTGCTTTTGGCCCACAACACAATACATGACCCCCTTTTTCTGGTCCCCCACACGGTATATGACCCCTTTTGTCTGGCCCACCACATGGTATATGACCCCCTTTTTCTGGTCCCCCACACAGTATATGACCACCTTTGTCTGGCCCATTACATGATATATAACCCACTTTTCCTTGCCCCTCACAAGGTATATATGACCCCCTTTCTCTTGCCCCCCACACACAGTATATGACCCCTTTTTCCCCCCACAGTATATGACCCTGTTTTTTATGGCCCCCACAGTATATGACCCCTTTCTTATGCCACCCCCACAGTATATGAGCCCCTTTTATAGCCCCCACACAGTATCTGACCCTTTTTATGGCCCTCACAGTTTAGGACCCCCTTTTATACCCCCCACACACACACTATACGACCCACCTTTTTTTCCCCCCACCCCCACACAGAGTAGCAGACAATAATTATTACTCACCTATCCACAATCCTGTCTTGGCCGCCCTTTCAAAAATATAAAAACATGGAAAAATAAAAACAGCAAAAAAATAAACCCCTATTTATCATCGAAAAAAGACATAAAAATTATCTGAATAATAAGGAAAAAAATGTTATCACCCTTAAAACCACACGTACGAAAAAAAAAAACTAAAATGTGTCCAATCCTGAACCAGGGAAAATAGCCCGGTACTGAAGTGGTTAAACAGCAAACCACTGAAGATATATTATTGATCTAGTAAAATAATGAAAGTTAACACAGCAAAAACAACATATTTCTTATGATATAATGATATGTGCGCGGTGCATGAGGCGGGGGAGGATATCGGGGACTCGCCATCTCCCTCTGTTTACCATTCGCCTCTGTGCTCTTATCCCGCAGCTTCATCTGAATTTACATTTGTGGATACATTCACAATGCAAAGGGCTAAGTACATAATAACTTCTAGTGTAAGAGGTGACCTTCACTCCATTACAACCAGCCCTGCTCTCTTTATTACAGTTCGCAAGAACCTCCCTGTAACAACGAGGCGTATTTTGTGAACCATGACCGTCTCCTTTGTTCCGATCGAGTAGTAATTATTTTTATTTTATTCCTACAAAAGCAGCGGCAGAAAAGGATCCTGGGAGCTCTTGAAGGTATTATAGGAGAATGCTAACAAAAGAGGCCGCAATAATGTCAATGATTATTTTCCCATAATTACCCTAATGACTTTTGCGCAATCATTGTAGGCAGCCATCAGCCTTATTTTTCTCGTACCCTTAATGCTGCTTTCAGCGGCGTTGCTCCTGTGTTTTGTATACACAGTGATGTCAATAGTATAAAAATATACAATAATCAATACCAGGACATGCAGGTAGGTCGCCGTGACTGACAAGACTTTTGTGCTTGACTATCGCGAACGCCACAGAAACTCATCGGGAAATCAAGAAACTAATGAAACATTGAATAAATATAATTTTATTAAGTATGATTGAAAACTGTAAGAACAATTGGATGGAAAATAGATTTGTATATAGTTTTTCTTTGCATATATTTGTATATCCTCTTGTGTAGCAAGTATGAGCCTCATAATTAGATAAGAGGACAGGTCACTGCCTCCCGCAGGATCAGCACACTCCTCTGCTGCTGTCATCATTCCAGTGATCTTATTAACTGCAACTTTATAACACAACCCATTTATTATACTGCCTCTGTCACACATGGCACTACTCTCGCAAACTTAAATACAAATGGACTGGTCACTGGCATGAACAAGATCAACATACTCCTCTGCTGCTGTCATCATTCCAGTGATCTTATTAACTACAACTTTATAACACAACTCATTTATTACACTGTCTCTTTCACAAAAGGCACTACTCTCTCCAACATAAATACAAATGTATTGGTCACTGGTATGAACAAGATCAACACACTCCTCTGCTGCTGTCATCATTCCAGTGATCTTATTAATTGCAACTTTATAACTCAACACATTTATTACACTGCCTTTGTCACAGAAGGCACTACTCTCACCAACATCAATACAAATGGACTGGTCACTGGCTTGCACAAAATCAACACAGTCCTCTGCTGCTTTCATCATTCCAATAATATTACTAAAAGGGTCTGAAATTAAAAAATAAGTTATACTCACCTCTTCTTTGCTCACCCAGCCAATCACTAACCTCAGTGGTCATGTACATCATTTACTAGGAGTTGCTCCACTTATTCCGACACAGTTGGAATTTTGTCTCTAGCCCCCACCGTTCCTGAGCGATCAATATTATTATAGTTTTGGTGCCTGATGTGCTATTTAAGCTCTGTAATGTCAGGTGGGCGGTGTCAGGCAGGGGGTGTGATTCAGAGCTCCAATCAGAGGCAGCCGGTGTCAGAGCTCAGACTCCTACCCCCTGTCTGCTTCTGCCTGACACCGCCCTCCTGACAGTACAGAGCCTAAATAGCATATCAAAGCACCAAAACTATAATAGCATTGATTGCTTGGGAACAGTGGGGGCTAGAGAAAAAAATTCCAAGTGTGCCGGAATAAGTGGAGCAACTCCTAGTAAATGATGTAAGGAGCTGGACTTGTTGGAGGTGGTGAAAGGTCCTCTTTAAGGAGTACTATGGTCTATCTCTAAGGATTGTTAGAGGGTGGGCCCACAATCATTTTATCTGACGGGTCCAGTCCAACACTAAGCACAGTAGTAAAATACTTTAAAGGTTTTTTTGTTTTTAAAGTACATATAAAGGCTTAAAAAGAGTTAAAAGAGTTATTTCCCTCATCCACTACTCAGTGTGAAGAGCAACTACAAAAAGTGTGTTTCTTCCTCTGGAGGACTCAGCAAATTTGTGCATGAGCTGTCCATTGATTTCAATTGAAACAGTGTTATACATGAATGTGCCCCATGGCGGCGCCCTAGGATAATTAAATACTTGCCGCTGGGATCATCAGGAGACTCTCCAACCAAAAAAGCTTGCCCAAAGCGGGCTGCGTGAATCCAAAACAAGTGCTGGGATCCCCTTTAGATCAGAAGAATCTGATGTTTTTTACTAGACAGAGAGAGATTTTGTATCTGGGTTACAATTATTTGCAGAAGTGAACGGCTCTTCATAGAATTGTTTGATCCCCAGCGTGGCAGATAAAGTGCGGGGTCATTTCTGGATATTTTTAGAATCATTTTGCATAAATGGAAGGGAGGATTTAATCAAGACAAATATTCTAAAATGATTTCTCGCACCTCCAGCTGTTTTCTAACATGTCCAGGCTAACACTGTAAAATATAACAAAGATAAAATATAAAGAAATATAGGAAATTGTCTGGGAATGGTTTATACTAAGTGACATCCCGAATCCTTGAGTGTCAACAGCAAAAGGGGTTATCCCATGAAAACTGTTTACCTATCTACAGGGATGTTGAGACCCCACCAATCACCAAAAAAAAGAAGTCCATAAAAGTAAAGCAACCAGTGTCCCTCAAGTGCAATGTATTTAGCCAAACCAAGAATATCATCTCCATAGTGGTTTTAGTAAGAGGACTGCGACCTCTAATGCATAGAGGCCAAGATTACTCTCAGTCTACCCCTGGAAGAGGCAGGGGGGTCCTCGGTAGAAAATGGTCAAAAGGATACCACCTAACCTTAGGCCAGTCCTGATCATTATCCTCGGTCCTCCTGTAGGGGCCAGGGCCCCACTATAACTATGTCCTCCAGACTGGTTTCACCTCCCCCTACTCCAACCTATCCAAGTGCAGGGCAGCCAGAATTCCAGCTCCTAGCATCAGGTACACACCTCCCGGCATAAACTGAGGGGTGGCATTTTTTTTAATCGACCCCTATCTATTGGATTGTTCCAATAGGTAGCAGCTGATATTTGACTTACTGATGCCCACTTCTGGCCAGTCCAGCCTCTGTTTCTTCCTCCAGAGGGCACTGCAGTGTTCTTCAGCATCCATGCCCAGGAAACAGTACAAGAGACCAGACTGGACAGGTGCGGGGATCAGTAAGTAAAACACTCATACTCTTCTGGGCATCTGGTATCACCTGACCTCTCCAAACATCCTCCTCAGGCCTCCTCCAGCCTCTGGCTGATGTCACGCGCCCTCGGGTCACCACTGAGGCCCATGATAGGACATCAGAAATCCGCCGGTAGAGTCCATTCAGTCTCGTGCAAGCACCTTCTTGCCAGGAGTCCTGTGCCTCATGTGACCACTGAGACCAATTAGATACCGCTGGTATGTGGCTAGTGACGTATGTGAGCGATGTAACCAGCTCCTCTTCAGCGACCCCTGAGGCCACTGTTTGCTCTCAGCGGTCACATGAGGTACAGGATTTCCAGAAAGGACGTGTCGGCATGAGACCAAACTGACACTGGCTGGGGATAACAGGGTGCTAGGGACAGGTGAGTATGTTTTACACTGTATGGGGACCAGTGATGGGGCCATTAGATTATGTTGGGGCAGTGATGGGGGCTAATATTTTATGGGAGGAAATTAAAGTGTGTGGGGAAATAGGGGGAATATTAAAGGGATCCCTGGTCTGATCAGCTGTACGGACCCGCTTCCGGTGCCTGTGTCCTGGGAGAACAGGATGCACTCACTTACCAATCCCAACTCCTGCTCACAGCCTCCTCCGCTTCCCCCTTCAACCTTCAATGGGCCCTGTGCACAGCACATCATGCTGTGATGATGGAATGTGTGGTGCATGGGAGCTCCCTGGAGACTGAAGAAGAAGACTGCAGTGAGCGGGGATAGGTAAGTTGATAGGGGCTGTTACCGGACCTCCACTGCCTATTAAGAAAAGCAGTAAGGGTCTGATAGGGCCCCCTAAAGGCATGGGGTCCACCGGGGAATTCACCGCTACCTGGTGGGTCAGTCTGAGCCTGGGTAGATGATGTTCGGCACAACACAGATTAACACCAATTGCTCAGCAGTAGTGATGGGCAAAACTTGCAAGATTCATATTGCAAATATTTGCGATATTTGCTGGAAAATAGGGCAGGACAAAGTTGATAATTATACTCTGGGTTTCTTCAGATCCCAGAGGTTAATAATGGGAGGCCAGGGAAGGTATTTAATAATTAAAAAAAAAAACACCTACTCACCTTCCCTCAGCTCCACCATATCATCATCTGGAATTTCCCCCAGGTCACTGTTGAGCACATGGAAGGAGTCAATGTTATAATGTTTTCACCATACAACCTACAGACTGAATCCCTAAGTATAATTAGCAACTTTGGTGGGTGGCAAACCTCAAAAATTTCAGATTTGTCTGAACCTGAAATTTTTGGAAAATTTGTAACAAACCCAGCTTGTTACGATCTGGGTTGCCTGTTTCTGGCAGTAGGGAACAGCCAGGACCAACGTCACCCATGCACACAACAGGAACAGAACATTTCTCATAGCATGAGAACAATGGTCCTGTGGCGCACACAGCGATCATCCAGTTGTTGAAGAGGTTTGCCCTCAACACTCACCAGTTTTCCAGCTCACAATAGTTTCAGCAGGCTAACCTTTGGAAACAACAGGCTTGGCTTGGAATTGCATTGCATGGAACACCAAACCAGTAGCAACAGAGGACCTGACAGAAGACCCTAGGGCACAGGAAAACCTCAATTTTATATCAACCGACATGACTAGGAGGAATCTGGTCATTGTGCCCTTAGATGTACATTGAGCGCTGCCAAAGGGACACTATCTGCTGCACAGTCAATGGGTGCAACCTGTAAATATACACAACAGTTTCATAGACCAATGTTGGATTAGAACCTAAGCAAGATGACCACCAAGGGCCATTTTGTGGAAAGTGGTGGCTCCTACCACCTTATACTCCATCCCTGGGGGCTTCAAAATGATGATTATTTGGCCAATAGGTAACTAATAGTGGGGGAAAGGAGTCCTCATGAACTACATCAGGTGCATTTAGGAGTATTTTTATGGCTTCTACATTTTTCTAGAAGAAGAGCAGAGCATATTTTCCTCAGTACAAAGGTTCACATTGAAGGCTGCAAAATCCATTTCACATGTTAAATTCTGTTTTTTCACTGAGCTGTCAACATAGTTTAGGAATGAACATTGATTTAATTTACTTCAATTTAATTTACCTGAAAGATACTTCACCAGTCTGTGGCAACACATCTCATATCCCGGCCGTAAATTACTGTATGTTACCTACAAAATCAGGATGAAAGGGAAATCATCTAAGAAGGAAAAAATTCTATGGATCCAGCAGCTGGACTGACATCTGTTATGTGGAGAGATTCTTAATATTTAGATGTCAATTTATTTCAGCTATTGAAATGTAGAATTTCTGTGATGTTTTAATATCTGGTTAGTACCCTCTGGAGCTCCTCTAATAGGCCCCTAAATCCTCATTCATGGGGCCTATACAGACTATACAGATGTTAACGTGTTAATGAGCTGGGAAAATTGTGTAAAATAACAAAAGAACCTGTTTATTCTACTGCTTCTTAATTACTTGTTTAGTAGATATGGCTGAACCTCTCAAGATTTGTTTTGTTTCAGGTTTGGGTGGCTCGGGTGCAAGATTAGTAATTCAGCATGAATCACACCTTAAATTGGCTTAAAACATAGTGTGGAACACTGTCATACTGTAGGAACCTATCTATAAAACAAAG
This sequence comes from Leptodactylus fallax, assembly GCA_947044405.1. Classification (NCBI taxonomy): domain Eukaryota; kingdom Metazoa; phylum Chordata; class Amphibia; order Anura; family Leptodactylidae; genus Leptodactylus; species Leptodactylus fallax. The sequence continues at coordinate 633,289 of CAMRHE010000173.1, read as the reverse complement.
TGTAGAACACTGTCAGGGCTCCTAGGGACCTATCTATAAAACATAGTGTAGAATACTGTCAAAGCTCCTAGGAACCTATCTATAAAACATAGTGTAGAACACTGTCAGGGCTCCTAGGAACCTATCTATAAAACATAGTGTAGAACACTGTCAGGGCTCCTAGGATCCTATCTATAAAACATAGTGTAGAATACTGTCAGGGCTCCTAGGAACCTATCTATAAAAGATAGTGTGGAACACTGTCAGGGCTCCTAGGAACCTATCTATAAAACATAGTGTAGAACACTGTCAGGGCTCCTAGGAACCTATCTATAAAAGATAGTGTGGAACACTGTCAGGGCTCCTAGGAACCTATCTATAAAACATAGTGTAGAACACTGTCAGGGCTCCTAGGAACCTATCTATAAAACAAAGTGTAGAATACTGTCAGGGCTCCTAGGGACCTATCTATAAAACATAGTGTAGAATACTGTCAGGGCTCCTAGGAACCTATCTATAAAACAAAGTGTAGAATACTGTCAGGGCTCCTAGGAACCTATCTATAAAACAAAGTGTAGAAAATTGTCAGGGCTCCTAGGGACCTATCTATAAAACATAGTGTAGAACACTCTTAGGGCTCCTAAGAACCTATCTATAAAACATAGTGCAGAACACTGTCAGGGCTCCTAGGAACCTATCTATAAAATATAGTGTGGAACACTGCCAGGGCTCCTAGGAACCTATCTATAAAAGATAGTGTAGAACACTGTCAGGGATCCTAGGACCTATCTATAAAACATAGTGTTGAACACTCTTAGGGCTCCTAGAAGCCTATCTATCAAACATAGCATAGAATATGCTCAGGGATCCTAGGAACCTACCTATCAAACAGTGTAGAACACTCTTAGGGCTCATAGGAACCTATCTATAAAATATAGTGTAGAATACTCTTAGGGCTCCTAGGAACCTATCTATAAAACATAGTGTAGAACACTCTTAGGGCTCCTAGGAACCTATCTATAAAACATAGTGTAGAACACTCTTAGGGCTCCTAGGAACCTATGTATCAAACATAGCATAGAACACTGTCAGGGCTCCTACGAACCTATTTATAAAACATAGTGTAGAATACTCTTACAGCTCCTAGGAACCTATCTATAAAACAAAAGTGTAGAGCACTGTCAGGACTACTAGGAACCTATCTATAAATCATAGTGTAGAATACTCTTAGGGCTCCTAGAAACCCATCTATAAAACATAGTGTAGAACACTGTCAGGGGTCCTAGGAACCTATCTATAAAACATAGTGTAGAACACTGTCAGGGCTCCTAGGAATCTATCTATAAAACATAGTGTAGAACACTGTCAGGGCTCCCAGGAACCTATCTATAAAACAGTGTAAAACACTGTCAGGGCTCCTAGGAACCTGTATATAAAACATAGTGTAGAACACTCTTTCAGCACCTAGGAACCTATCTATCCAATTTCTATCTCTCTAAGGACACCCATCTTTTACAAACTTGTTTAATACTCTGCCTCTTACTTACTTGTTTACTCCCCTGCCTCTTACTTGTTTACCCCACCACCTCTTACTTACTTGTTTACTCCCTCTCTTACTGACTTGTTTACATTTGTTTATTCCCCGACCTCTTACTTACTTTTTACTCCCCAGCTGCTAACTTACTTGTTTACTTCTCCATTTCTTACATACTTGTTTGCATCTTACTTACTTTTAAACTAAAAGCATAACTGTGATGGTGCTTTTAATGTATTTTCGTTCCATGTGAGGTTTCAGAGCGAAGGTGTTCTCTGTGCCTGAACAAAGAGAGAACTCTGGGAAAGTAAAGTACTGCCCTAGACCACCAGGGATGCCAAAAGTGACTAGTGGTAATCTAAACAAAGTATGATGTATGGAGTAGAAGATCGTCTTGTAAATATGGATGGTCCAACTCTGTATGAAGAATTTTTGTACAGTAGGTTTTGACTAGAGATGAGCGAATTTTTAAAAAATTTGATTCGACCAATTCTCCGAAGTTTCAAAAACAATTTGATTCAATCCGAATTAATTTGCGGCGAATTGCGTTAACCCCTTCCCAACATGTGCCCTAATAGTAAGGCGCTGACGGGAAGGACTTCCCGTAAACCACGGCGGAAGCATGGTGCACATCCTGCTTTGCGAGTGTCAGTCGTATGTAACGGCTGACACTGTCCTCTAACAACCCCGGTCGGAGATGAGCCCCGATCGCGGGTGTTAACCCCTGAGATGCAGCAGTCAAACATGAGAGCAGCATCTCAGGGGTTTTATTATATATTGGGGGGGTGTATTGCAGCGTATACCTATTGAAGCAGTGATCAGATTATCACTGCTTCAATCCCCTAAGGGGACAAAAAGCTGGTGCTATTATTATACTCTGGGGTCTCCTCAGACCCCAGAGTATAATAATCAGAGGCCAAAGGGAAGTGATTAAAAATAACAAACACTTATACTCACCTTAACCTAACCTCTCCTGGATCCGGCTTTCTGAATCCTCGCTCCTCTTCTTCCTTGCGACTGAAGTCCTGCTCCCCAGATGTCACTGCTGGGGCCTGTGATTAGGCCTCAGTGGTCACAAGGGGGCGTGATGATGTCATTACGCCAGCTCCCCATTACATCTCAGTCACCAGCTCCAAAGTTTCTGCTGAGCCCAGGACAGGTGAGTATCAGTATTTTTTTATTTTTAATCACCGCGGGGAGTGCCGAGGGGGACAGGTAGCATGGCGTAACCCCTTAGATGCTGTGGTCATGTTTGACTGCGGCATCCAAGGGGTTAAAAACCCCAATTGGAGTTGTGCGATTTGATACATTGAAGCATGAGGAATCGATGCGTATCGAAGATTTCCTGAAATTCGGATCGAATTCCACTTCATCAGCTTCAATTCGCTCATCTCTACTTTTGACTCTTACCGACTTCCGGCCCTTTATGTACACCTCACCTTTTCTGTCACAAAACCTCATCTTCAGTTCTTTGTGGATGAATTAATTCTAATATATCTGTTTGCTCCATTGTGGCAGTCGTGAGTTAATAGATCCTCAATAACCCTTGAAAAATTGGCTACACTCATTAGAAAATCAGCAGAGTGGTTTACATGACCTCCAGCAGAACATTTCCATTATATGTAGAGATTATTTTCTTCCAATGTCAAGACTTCCATGACAACACATTGTTTGATCTGATTGGACTAGAATACTGAAGTAAATCTTAAGTTATGACGTATTTCTCCTTCAGTTACAAAACCATAAAGGAACACAAATTGTGCTCTCTCTCCTCTTCTACTCGGACTAGTTATAAATGTAGAAGAGGGGTGTTGGTTACTTTGCACATCTCCTGGTTGTATCCTATAGCAATATATAGGACCATGGTTAGCAAACATCAACACAAAAACTCTACTAAAACTAGATTGGTGCCTTAGAGGAAGGGGTAGAAGGACTTGGTTGTTGTCTGCACCATGTTCCCATTCTTGTGTGGGAGAAGGTAAATTGCTAGCTTCTATATCATGACGTGTCATCTCTAAGACCTACATCACCTAATAGTTCCTTCCCTTAGTAACAAACCAGTGGCATTCACCAAATCTTTAATATGATCTGACCCTCAAAATGTCATGTCTTTCAGAGAATCTCAACAAGGCTCCCATATCTGTAGGGTTCCTAAGGGCTCCTTTTTGCTGTCCCTTTCCTATAGGTGTCAAGAGTCAAGAGCTATTCTTATCATCCCCCCACCATGGTCTATATGCACACTCAGTTTGGCTGAGCTTGCATTTGTTTTCAATGGAGAGAGGGTAGTACGCTGCCACCAGAACCTCTGACAGCTTATCCCTGTAGATCAAAACATACACAGCCCATCACTTCCCCAGCCTCATGTTCTGGCAGCATTCAATATGCACTTTTGTAGAGGTGCAGCTTGGAACTCTTGGCCATAGTCCAAATTTTGGATGACCCCACCTACCACGTGGCACTATAATACAAGTGCTGTCTTATGTGACAGAAGGTACTTTGGGGCCTCCAAATGTACAAAAGCCCAGTTGCTACCTCTGAACCCCCTATAGCTACGCCCCTGCACTATTATGTAGGTCTTGCTTTGGAATAACTAGCTATAAACACCTGTCCAAATAAAGAACGGTAAGTGCTACCATGACTCCTGTGTCATGCCAGCAGTAAAGCATCCTGAGACCATTCATATGTGAGGTGGAACACTGTCATGAATAAAGAATAGTATCTAAACATCCTCCAAGAGCAACTTCTCACAACCATCCAGGAACAATCTAGTGACAAATGTTTTTTCCAGTATGATGGACACCATGTCACGAGGCAAAAGATGAACGAAGCTCAAGAATTTGATATCCACGCATATTCATGAGGTTCAGCCCTCCAGTTTTTTTTGGGCCAGACTGGTATAAGTGGAGTATAATAAGTTGAGGCCCAGGAGAGGTGAATAAAAATAAACTGTTAAACTTACCTTGCCTCACCTCTACTGGGCATCTGATGGCTCCATGGCATCTTCTTCAGGCAGTTCCAGCCCCATGATGATGTCATGTATCCCTGGGTCACCACTGTGGCCTATGATTGGATGTTCCAACGTAACAGTATCATGATATTGTGCATCCCACGTGACCACTGAGGCCCAAAACCTGAAACTTTTGGAATATTCAGGTCGAATACGGTTCTATCTGAATCAGTTTGCTCATCACTATGTAAGAGTGATAACTAAGTGGCTAAGTGAACAAGACATTGAAATTTTTGGTCCGTGGCTACGAATCCAATAGAGAACCTGTGGTCAGACCTCAAAAAGTGGTTGGAGAAACAAAAACACAGAAAATGTGAAAAACTCCAAGCACTGGTTAGACAAGAATGGGTTTCGACCAGTCAGGATTTGGTCCTGAAGTTGATATCTAGCATGCCAGGACGTATTACAGAGGTCAACACTAGAAATACTGAGACTTTGCAGAAACGATGTAATTGTCAATAAACATGTAAAAATTTAGAATTGTACTTCAGTAACCATAGAAAAATCTGACAAAAAGATCAAAAGACACTGAAGTAGCAAACTTGAAAACAAAAATTTGTGTCAGTCTCAAAACTTTCGGCCAGGAGTGTACACAATAAATGGATTGTTCCCAAACCTTTGCTTGAAAATGTATCCTCCAGAATTAAGAACATTTTTTACGCATTAGTGTAAAATTTGTGAATCTGCATTTAATTAGAAACATCTCTCGTTCACCGCGCCAATTAGAACGTGCAAACAAGACGTCAGCGGGAATAAATTTGGGAAATACGTCAGCATACCTGCATAGCAAAACACAGAACTGTAATAATAAAAGTGCCTCAGGTAAGAATACAGTGTAATTCCAAGCTAATCTATGTAACAGCTCCTGGGACTTGGACTATGTACATGTGAACACAAACCACTAAAATCCCATAAAATAAACCGTCTGTACAGTCTAGGACTGTGTATAATCGACACCATCTTGTTTGTTTTATCAGCTGTAATAAGCTAGACTGTGCTCTTATTTACAATACATGACCCTGTTCACACAGGGCAAAAATATAAATATCCAATTATCAAAAAAAAAAATCCAAAAGCTCTATTGACTGTGCGGGCGCCAGATGTTGGCATTTCTATAACTTGCTTTCCAATGTTTGACTGGCAAGGGCCCAGGGGTTACCTAGAGACTGTGTTAAAATAGAAAAGTTGGCACAAAAATAAACTAATGATAATATCACGAATGTCGGAGTTTTGTTTTCACTTCAAGACTCGATGTGTTCAACGATTCCCCGTTTATTTATATTGAGATTTTAGGATTTTTTTTTTTTTTTTTTTTGCTCAAGGGGCAAAAATATAATCGAGTTAGCAAATGACTACATTCACGGGCCGATGCTGAAAGTGTCAGGGAAGGGCAGAGGGGGCACATGAGACATCAGGGGACCAGATCTCAATCTGCAATGTATGGACAGTATATTGCACAGTTTATTATTTTGTCATTTTGAGTCCATTTGCATAGATTTTTAAAGGGATGTTAACATTTTTGAAATTTTTAAAAAGAATGGCTACTCACCTCACCAATCCCTGACATACCTGTTCTGACACTTACCAGGTCTAGTTCCGGGCTCCCCTCGATAGCCACTTAGCTAATCACTGGCTGCAGTGGTGACCCCATCAGTCAGTGACTGCCTTATAGACCTTATTTACACGCCATGTAACGCCAAATTTTTTAATGACCGTCAAAGGACTATTTGTGAATAGATTATCTACTGTAGTCACATGCTCGTTTTTCACAGCCGTCAAAAAAATTGACACGCTCTATCTTTGTTGTCATAGACCCAATAGAAATCAATGAATCGGCCATTAACGGACGTAACGATTGACGTCCATATTATGTCCATGAAAAACAGATGAGTGGGTTGGGTCAGACAAGAATGACCAATGGAATTCATCTGTTTTTTTTTATTGACAGTTAAAAACTCTTACAAAACAGGTGTCAAAAATGGAAATATGGAACCAATGCAAATGGATGAAAAAAAGGACGGGTGCGTCTGTTTTTTAACGGCCATTAGATCCATCATATATGTCGCTGTTGTGTGAATAAGGCCAAAAGGTCTGCCTTATTGTCAAAAATATCACTACTCTTGTCCATAGGCTGTGTCTGATATTGCAGGGACAGAGCTACAATACTCATGCCCCATGGCCAATATTTGGGCTGTTTCTGAAATAAACAGATATTTTTGTCAGATCTCACAACACTTTCAGGTACGCACAACATCCCTAGGTTTACAATTCTACATCTATCTATTGTTCAGGACTGAAAACCTTTAACAGAACAAGTTCATTTTCTTTTGACTACCAAAATTTCAATCTATTTTTGGGAACATTTGAAGTGTTTTTTATAGATGATTTTTATAGATCTTCCATACTTTTCAGCTACCCATACACTTTGCTCATTCTTTCTCTTGAATATTCACCAGGCAACTTTGAAGCTCCTCTTTGGAATTTTTTGATCTGGCAGCTTTCAGACATTTAATGCATTGGCAGAATAAAATAATGACTTCAGTTACTAAGTGCATACATAATAAACTCCGTCTACCCATAAATTCATACGTTAGCAGGCCAAATTCATATCCCCATTTGGAATTCTCCCAGTTGAGACAGGTCTGTAAAGTGTTCGCCCATCGGCCGTAAAAACCCCACCAGCCAGCCGAGCCGGACAAGCGTTGATGGATTCTACCCATACAGTTAAGGCAGTAAAAGCTGAAGGAGTTTTCTTGAAGGCGGATGTTAGTGGGTGGGCCCCCCTCTTTAGGGACAGCTCTCAAAAAGTTCAATATTTTTTACATTAACAAATTTTAAAGACTAATTACAAGCAAATGGTCTCAACCGATGACACAAAATTGGACAGACATGAATACACGACTGAAATCCAGTGATTGCAGGCGAATAAATCACGAGTTCTGGGAAGAAGTAAAAAAACTCCACTGATTAGAAAACAGAAGACGTTATAGACCAGAATTGGATCGTTTTCTTTTTATTGCATTAGTTACACAAAGGGTTAAGTGCGTCCAGATGGAAAGATCTCACTGTAAGACGCAGAACTGTACTTGAGGTATTGATTTTATGATTCAATTACATTTTCGGTTTTTAGCCTTTCTTACCTACAAGCGCTACTACGGGGTTAACAAATAACCCTAATTACGGCAAAAACATCACTGACTGCGTGGACAGTATCAGAAAGTATTGTGCCAAAGAAACAGGAAAATATGAGACATAATATTCACTGTAAGATATATAGAGTAACTTTACGCTTCAGTTTTGCCACTAATGAGTAGGGATGAACGAACCGGAAATTTTTGGGAAAAAAAAGAAAAAGAAAAAAAAAAAAGAAAGTCACATAGTGCAAATGGGAGGTCATTGAAAGTAAAATGTCACAGGGGCAATTTTATTAAAATGGACTAAAATCAAAACCGTCTTAGTTGCCCATAGCAACCAATCACTGCACAGCTTTCATTTTGTTTTCTGCTCTTGATAAATGAAAGATGTATGATGATTGGTTGCTATGGGTAACTAAGATAGTTTTGCTTTTAGGCCATTTTAATAAATCTGCCCATAGTCTCCAGGCAGTGATGGAGTATAGTCTGCTCCCCCAAAACCAGGAGGTAACAGGGGGCGGCATACAGAGCATTAACCAGGCCTCCAGCACCACATACTACAAACAGGCCACTTATCCCCTATTCACAGGATAGGGGATACATGTCCGATCACTGGGTGTCCGACCGGGGAAATAGGGGTAGAAAGTTTCCCTAAAGTCTCCTTGTGAATTGAGTGCAATTCAATGCACTTGTGTGACCAGTGCTCCATTCACTTCTATGGGGCTGTGGGCGAGATTACAGTCCCGGCAACCCCATAGAAGTGAATGGAGCACAGGTCACAGCAGCGTACTGACGCTCCATTCTCATGGTGGTTTTAGGGGAACTTTTGGTCCTCCTCATCAGATTTATTAAAATTGTTAAAAAGCAAAACTGTTTTAGTTGCCCATAGCTACCAATCCTAGCGCTGCAAGCAAAATTGTCTTAGTTGCCCATAGCAACCAATCCCAGCACCACTTTCATTTCTCATTAACAGAAAGCAAAATGAAAGCTGCGCTGTGATTGGTTGCTATGGGCAACTAAAACAGTTTTGCTTTTAGACTAGTGAGGTGGCTCTTTTGGCTTCTGAACAGCTCCTGTCGCTATATCCCACCTCTTTTCCTTACTTAAAGGGTTTTTTTCATGACTTTTTAATTGGTAACCAATCCTTAGGATAGGTCATCAATTAAATATCGGTGGAGTCTGTCACCCGGACCATCCATGGGGTCCAAATCCCGTGGATCAGCTGGTTGAAACAGCAGCAGCTATGCAAATGTATGGCGCTATTTGGCTGGGGGTCAGAAGAGGTCATCACTTAATAAGTCAGTTTAAGTAGCAGCCATATTTCATTACTATGACTACCCTACTTCTGTTGTGTATTCAGGTGTAAAACTCCTAAACGCCACCATTTTGGTGCCATTTTATGAGTGGAGGCTTTGCCAAAACTATTCTTGGTTCCCGGAAAAGCGAATTTCTGCTACTCTACGACTGGTTTGCATCTACAGCACAGAACCTCCAGTGCCATTTTTGGACATTTTATTGTCGGAGACCGATCATATTTGAGGAATCTGCATCTCCCATTGTTCCTGAAACTTGGGTATCAGCGCGCATCTAACACTTCATCTATAGACAGCGCCCCCAACCGGCAACAATTATCAGCATCAAAGGAAATATTGGAAGGAGACAATCTGGAAACAGAGGTAAGTGACACTTCATGTAACAGATGGCCGGACCATTGTACAGAACAAGCACTTTTACTTCTCGTGTCGCCCCTAATTCCTCGTAGATTGTAAGCTCTTGTGAGCTGACTCCTATTGTGTGAATTGTTAATTTGTACATGAACCCTCTGATTTGTAATATTCTATGGACTATGTTGGCACTATATAAATAAAGATTATTAATATTATATATAGTCCTGATCTTCTATCCCACATTCTGGACATAATTTATCCTAATATTTCATACATTATTACAGATGATGGAAGGAGGCGGCGCAGACAAGAGACATCGGGGAGAAACCAGACACCACCGCGGCGCAGACCACACCAAGAATAACCAAGGAGAAGTCAGGCTCCATCACAGCACCAAACTCCTCCAAGACATAGACTGGCTAGAAATAGATCCATCTCCAGCCTCCATCTCAATGCCAGGCACAGCAAGGGACAAGAGAAAGAAGCCAGCCTACACCAAGGTGGAATCTGGGGCAGGATACATCAGAGAGAAACCAGCCCCCACCATGGCACTGGGTGTGAACAACAACAGACGAAAGTCAGTCTCCACCACGACATAGGGTGAGATTAACAAAGGACTCCACAACAGCCTGAACCAACTATAGCAGGTGGGAGATATAACAGGTAAAGTAACTAGACCGACAGCAACCAAAGCTCCTGCAATGCCCCAGTCAGGAGCTGTTCTCTTGGAAGAAGCAACATCTGGCCCAAGCACTGAATAGCCACTTCCGCTGCCACAGCCAACAGTGGAGGAACCAGTGAACACATCTGTGCAGGAGACATTGCGTCAGAGGAGCATCAGGACCCAGTTCATTGAAAGCGTCCCATCTCGAACCATCGCAGAAAACGAAGACCTGGAGTGTGTCATCTGTATAACAGACTATGAGATTGGGGAGCTGGTCACGGTACTCCCTTGTTCTCATGTTTTCCACCAGTTCTGCATAGCACAGTGGCTCCTTAGAAATCCAGAGTGCCCCATGTGCCCATAAAGAACAAGGAAAGCCAAGAAAAAAGCCCAATGCCACCAATATAGAGGACACTACATCATCCTGTGTCCAATGCTAGTCACTCCCCTGCTTCATCGAGGAAGGGAACATCGCTGCAGAGAGAAGTAGTTGTGGAAACTTCCTCCCTGATGCCAGTGGCTAGAAGCCACCAACGACATTTGAACCATGCATCCCAGAAGTCATCAATATGTGTGCACACTGGGACATGTAGTGCACCTTACAGTCTGAAAACATCAGGTAAAGAGCAAACCATTGGACACCAGAGACCGATGCTAAAATCATTACTACAAGTGGTCATGTGATCTAGTGACTTCTCTAATAAAGTGATATTTTCCCATCAAAAAAGTGATATATATTTTGATATACAAAAATAGCAAGATTTATTGGGTTTTAAGGCCAAATACAGTATGGTAACTAACTTTTTATTGTTTGAATACATCTAAAATGAAGCAGTGCTTTGCAGTGCTCAAGTAATAATACTATACAATCGTAAAATAACACCATAGTGGGGGATATGATTTAGGATTAGACCATGGTGGAGGCCAAAGCATTATTAACCCTTTTGTCCTGGGAAAAATCTAGACTTTGAAATGGGTCTAGGAAGAAAAATAAAAGATCACAACAGTTCAAATATTTGTAAAAATTTATGAAATATATGATAATGGTGATTTTTGATCTCTGAATATCCACCCCATATAGCAGTTAGTGCTATCCCGTGCTTATAGTTGGCAGTATCAGTCCGGTCAAAAAGGAAAAGTTTCATATATGGCCCCCATAGTATGATGTCCCCCTTATTATGGCCCCACAGTATAATGTCCTCATTAATGTGGCCTCCACTGTATAATACTTTCCCCTCTGTATAATTTGGAAAATGGGAGCAACAGGGGCAAACAAATGACTGATTGTGTAAGGGTTGAAGAGGGTTGTACTTTGAGAGCCAGGCTCTTGGAAACCAAAAAAGTTTGTTCCATTTTTTATTTTTTACAATGATAGGACCGACCAAGACTTTTTAGATTTAGCAGGGATTGGTGGTGGGAGATTTTGTCTTCAATTGACCTTTTTGGACTGGTGGAGGAATCTGAGACACCTACATGAGATAAAAAATCAACATTGCTTCAGTGGTCTTCTAGAGGGGCGGCCCTCTCAAAGAAGAGCATGATATATCTAACATATAAGGGTCTTGATGAAATGGTGACCAAAGAGGCAATCTTTTAAAGTAGTTTTTCTGTATCTGCTCTTCATCTTCACTATGAAGTGCCTAGGTTGGTCCATCAAAAGTCACTACTTACGGTGGAAGAGTAAACTCCGAGGGACTGTTCAAAAATTTTCACATTTGTCCCCAACTCCCATCAAGCCCTGACAACATAATGAAAACTGTAGTATTGCAACATCTGGAGAGCCACAGGTAAGAGACCAATGCCTTAGAGAATGGCAGGTGAAGGAAATTTGGCAGTTCTAAAATGATCGAGTAGACCTCATTTTCACAATAAGACTCTCCATATAGATCTCTGTTGATGCTGATAAGATTGATACCCTGAAGCACAAAGTGAATTTAAAGCATAAATTGTAAGCACGGCCAACACATCGTCTTCCCCGTGATTGTGGTCGGCTCTTTTTTAGGAATGTATTACTCTTGTGATACGTGTGTACTAATATTTTATTCTTCCATTGCTCTGACAGTTTAATCAGTGTGTTGTGGTGTAGAGAACATTCGATAAACTGGTCCCTTCCTGCCGTACCGCAACCAGAATAAATGTGCTCTTGTTTTCGATGGTAATAAGCAGTCTGCCATTATTGCACTTGTCCAACTGTAATAGACTGAACTAATGTGTATTCCAAAATGTGTGCGACTGCCAGAGGCAGGACTGTGCCGTCTTACGTGTAAATCTATCGTTATTGGGAAATTTTGGATGTAAACCCCGAAGTTCTGCACCTTCTAGATATGAAATGAGACATAGGCATTATACCAAGTGATAGGATTTTTTCGTATGATGCAATAACTGGCTTTATGACTTTGCAACAACACAGGGGCCCATGATTTGGAACCCCACCAGGGCAAAATTTGCAAGTGTGTTTGTATTAATACAGGTGTGGTAACCTAGGTATTTACATTTCTTTATGTGAATATATACTTGTTTATTGACACTTAAAGAGAATTTGTAAATGGGATAAAGTGAGTGAAAAGACTAGTAAGCTTCTCCTAGCTTAGGTGGCGATAGGGAGTTCTCTTACTCCATGGTTAGGAAGAAGGAAGTAGCGTAAGCGGGAGTGAGCTTGGTCAGGCTGACAACATGCTAGCCAAGTCAGATCAACTGTCAATCTGCAGTCATTGGCTTCCTCACTATTATGGACTTTGTATGCGTGACAGCAACTGTTAGGGCAACTTTGGGTACAATCCAACCTTTGAACCATAGGCCAGGTTAGACACCATTTTATGACCTGCACCCAGCAGTCTGGGCATTGCAGGTAATTTTGTTGTTTTTGAGACTTGACGCACATTATTTAGAGTAGTCTGCCTCTGCAAGACTCTGACTGACCCCAGGGGTGCCATCACTCAGCCTCAATTCCAGCTTTAGTGTTCCTAAGAATTGTCCCTCCATCACATGGTAGAGTTGCTGTTATGTTACCTATTTTACTCCAAGTAAACCATGAGTTATTGCATTGTTCAACACTGTCTCCAGTCCTTTATCCTGCATTCACCATCAAGGGCACTCCAACCACCATCAGGATTGGGAAATCTTACTACAAGTTAATGCCCAGGGGGATACTACTAATTCCATCTTACACAGCAGGTCCTATCTTCACTGCACGAGGCCTAAGTAGTGCTGGAAAGTTGGTCAAGTTGACTAAAACCACCATGAGCCCATCTGTGACCAATTACTATTCCCTACATCCCTGCGTCCTCTGCTAGGTTGCTGCACAAGCATCTATACTTACTTCTCCATATTTGCTTTCGATTGTAAATTTTTTGAGTTGTTCGAGGTTTGGCAGCATCCAGTTCAAAATGGTGGAGCTTTCAAAAATATCTGCATGTGAGTGAAGTCACTCAGGAGGATGTGGTGAGCTGGACACCCTAAGGAGCGCTGGATCCCAAAAAGATTCCCAGAAAAAAATTGGGTCAAATCCACTTTGATAAGAACCCGTGCGCTCATTCCTAGTCATTACAGAACCCTGGTACCATCCTAATACAAAATGGTCAACCTGTCACCATAATTTTCCCTTGACTCGGAGTGGTCAACTTAAGACCCAAGGGTTACCTTTACACAAAATAGCCTTTCCCTGGCATCGCTTTGTCATCACCCTCATACAGAAGCTCCCTCTATCACTCTAGCATTGATCACACACAGAGGGATCACCCTCATACGGAACTATAACTCTATTAGGACCTCGAGAGGCAGGAGTTCATTCCCGGAGGGCATAGACCTACCAAAATATCTGACCCTGAACCTGGCATCACAGTGCACCTATTCCTGTAATGCTTTGGCATCACTCTGGTATCACCCACGCAGTCATATAAATATAATACTATAACAATAAAAGCTCAGATCCACTTAACATGCACATTGCAGTGATGCCAGTTGGCTCAAAGACGCTCATTTCGGGAGTGGGCAGATGCCTGGACTTGTCTAACATTCTCCCGTCCCCTAAGTTAATTACCATTGCCGAAACAAGTTGCCCACCCTCATTAACCCTTTGTACCTATCCTTAAAGGGCCAGCACACACATTTGAAATGGAAAGCCCTTAGGAATTCCAATGTTCTGTTCCAGAGAAGAAAAGGCTATTCATTTCATTATCCGGTGACTTAGATCCGTCCAGATAAAGAACCTATTAAAAAAAAAAAAAAAAAAAATCCCGGAGATATCTCTAGAAATATCGGTTTTGACAGATGGAAACAAATAGACTGTGTTTTCTCAGCTCCTAGAAAAACACAACCTGGAAGAAAATGAGATGTGAATTTCTCCTCTAAGCCCGTCCTAACCCAATACTTAGCAATTTCACCATTGTGTTAGTCACACAGCAAGAACGTAATGCAATTATACCGAGATTCAGATATCATTGCCCCCCGCTCACACAAGTTGACTTTGAAGAGGCAGCTCCGCTCTTGGAAGGCTGAAAAACCAGAACATCTAATTACTTTCCTCATATCTGAAATTGTTTTTTGTTTGGGGTTTCACATATTGTGTACGGAGAAGACAGGGAGGTTGCGTCCTTATTATGATTATTATTTTACTTTTTCGCTTTTTCTTGAATCGTTCCTCCACCCTCCGATGCCTGACAAATGACTGGTGGAGAGGGCAGCAGATAGATAGGGTGAGGATGTGCCGTAATGACATGGCGGCTGAAGTTTCAGACTAACGAGGTACTTTATGAGAAGAAATAGCATCCGATGATCTCAGCCACCAGTCTGCCAGCTGTGCAGAGGCTGAAACTTTTCTTAAGCAGGGAATTTATTGGAAAGAAACAAAGAAGTTGAACAAAAAAAATCTCCATCAACTTTAAAAATAGAAAAAAATAAAAAAGTTTTTCCTTCCTTAATGACCGTTCTATTTTTATTTGCTTTCTATATTAAGAGTTTTTTTTTTCAAATTCTTTCTTTTTTTGGGAGGGGGGGGGATGAGGTTTTAGAAGGAATTATTCAAATTTAATTTAACTAGTTCAAGACTTGGTTGTAGGGATAAAAAAAAATTTGTATGTGGAATTAAAATGGTTCTCTAGAATTAGATGAAAAAAATTCAAGCCAACATAGAACCACACCTGTCCACAGATTGTGTGTGGTGCTGTAGGCCTCATGCACAGGACCGAGGGTACAGCCAGAGGATCTGCCGATGCTCCTCCGGTCCATTCCAATATTTTATAAGACCTGCTCTATAAATTTCAGAACGGAACAGAGCATCGCAACACAAGTCAGAGGAGCCGCAGGCTGAACACTACGACGTGGAGCAAGCTGCAATCATAGACACAACCATGGACAGGTATGGCAATGGTTTTGGAAGGATAACCCCCTTCCTTTCTAATTTTACAATTTGGTTTTCTTTTCCCTTCTTGTGAAAAACTATACATTTTTATTTTTCCATTTTTTATTTTTCCATCTTGACAAAAAAAAAACAGAAATGTAGATAATTTTGCAAATTTATAAAAAAACAAAACTGAAATATCACATGGTCATAAGTATTCAGACCCTTTGCTGTGACACTCATATTTAACTCACATGCTGTCCATTTCCTTCTGATCCTCCTTGAGATGGTTCTACTCCTTCATTGGAGTCCAGCTGTGTTTGATTAAACTGATTGGACTTGATTAGGAAAGGCGCACACCTGTCTATATAAGACCTCACAGCTCACAGTGCATGTCAGAGCAAATGAGAATCATCAGGTCAAAGGAACTGCCCAAGGAGCTCAGAGACAGAATTGTGGCAAGGCACAGATCTGGCCAAGGTTACAAAAGAATCTCTGCAGCACTCAAGGTTCCTCAGAGCACAGTGGCCTCCATAATCCTTAAATGGAAAAAGTTTGGGACGACCAGAACTCTTCCTAGACCTGGCCATCCAGCCAAACTGAGCAATCGTGGGAGAAGAGCCTTGTGAGAGAGGTAAAGAAGAACCCAAAGATCACTGTGGCTGAGCTCCAGAGATGCAGTAGGGAGATGGGAGAAAGTTCCACAAAGTCAACTATCACTGCAGCCTCCACCAGTCGGGGCTTTATGGCAGAGTGGCCCGAAGGAAGCCTCTCCTCAGTGCAAGACATATGAAAGCCCGCATAGAGTTTGCCAAAAAACACATGAAGGACTCCCAGACTATGAGAAATAAGATTCTCTGGTCTGATGAGACGAAGACTGAACTTTTTGGCGTTAATTCTAAGTGGTATGTGTGGAGAAAACCAGGCGCTGCTCATCACCTGCCCAATACAATCCCAACAGTGAGACATGGCGGTGGCAGCATCATGCTATGGGGGACAGGACGACTGGTTGTAATTGAAGGAAAGATGAAGTACGGAGATATCCTGGAAGAAAACCTCTTCCAGAGTGCTCTGGACCTCAGACTTCACCTTCTCTCTGGAGAGACCTGAAACTGGCTCCACCAACGTTCACCATCCCACCTGACGGAACTGGAGAGGATCTGCAAGGAAGAATGGCCGAGGATCCCCAAATCCAGATGTGAAAAACTTGTTGCATCATTCCTAAGACGACTCATGGCTGTACTAGCTCAAAAGGAAGCGGCTTCTACTCAATACTGAGCAAAGGCTCTGAATACTTATGACCATGTGATATTTCAGTTTTTCTTTTTTAATAAATTTGCAAAAATATCTACATTTCTGTTTTTTTTTCTGTCAAGATGGGGTGCTGAGTGTACATTACTGAGAAATAAAATGAACTTTTTTGCTTTTAGCAAATGGCTGCAATGAAACAAAGAGTGAAACATTTACAGGGGTCTGAATACTTTCCGTACCCACTGTATATATATTATGGCATTCACTATACAGGAAATGGGAAAAATACTTTTATATGTTAATAGTTTTGATTATATCAATGATGTTCATTATTTATAAAATATTAGTATAGTGTAGGGCAATAACATCCTATTGTATACACTCCTGTCTGAGGCCACAGGTGTATATAGTCCAGCCCCTTACCTTGCAGTCACCTTTACAAACATTATAGAATGGCCTCCTCTTTGGAGCTTGCTGACTCCTGTCATGGTTCTCTAATAGGATGTCACTGCCTGAAATGTCTTCCCTCCTAGATATTCCATTATCACCTGTGAGCGGTATTACTGAAAAGTCTTATGTCACCAAGCACAATGGCAAGCATTAGACACAGCGGTATAAAGCACAATATCACCACTGGACTCTGGAGCAGTGGAAACATGTTCTGTGTAGTGACCTGTCACACTTCTCTATCTGGCAGTCTGATGGACAAGTCTTGGTTTGATGAGCGCCAGGAGAACGTTACCTGCCTGGCTACATTAGGCGAGCTGTAAAGTTTGGTGGAGGAGGGGTAATGCTATGAGTCTGGTTTTCAGGGGTCATCCGAGGTCACTTAGTCACAGTATAAAATTCTTACTACAGCAGCAGACAAAATATTTTGGATAATGGTATCATTCCAACTTTGTGGGACCAGTATGAGGAAGACCTTTATTTCCAGCATGACTATGACCCAGTGCACAAAGCAAGAATATAACTACAATAATACACCCCCTATGAACAAGAATATAACTACTATTAATACAGTTCCTATGTACAAGAATATAACTACTATAATACTGCCCCTATGTACAAGAATATAACTACTATAATACTGCTCCTATGTACAAGAATATAACTACTATAATACTGCTCCTATGTACAAGAATATAACTACTATAATACTGCCCCCTATGCACAAGAATATAACTACTATAATACTGCTCCTATGTACAAGAATATAAATACTATAATACTGCTCCTATGTACAAGAATATAACTACTATAATACAGTTCCTATGTACAAGAATATAACTACTATAATACTGCCTCCTATGTACAAGAATATAGCTACTATAATACTGCTCCTATGTACAAGAATATAACTAATATAATACTGCTCCTATGTACAAGAATATAACTACTATAGTATTCCTCCTATGTACAAGAATATAACTACTATAATACTGCTCCTATGTACAAGAATATAACTACTATAATACTGTTCCTATGTACAAGAATATAACTACTATACTACTACTATGTACAAGAATATAACTACTATAATACTGCCTCCTATGTACAAGAATATAACTACTATAATACTGCTCCTATGTACAAGAATATAACTACTATAATACTGCTCCTATGTACAAGAATATAACTACTATAATACTGCTCCTATGTACAAGAATATAACTACTATAATACTGCTCCTATGTACAAGAATATAACTACTATAATACTGCCCCTATGTACAAGAATATAACTACTATAATACTGCTCCTATGTACAAGAATATAACTACTATAATACTGCTCCTATGTACAAGAATATAACTACTATAATACTGCTCCTATGTACAAGAATATAACTACTATAATACTGCTCCTATGTACAAGAATATAACTACTATAATACTACCTCCTATGTACAAGAATATAACTACTATAATACTACCTTCTACGTACAAGAATATAACTACTATAATACTGCACCTGTGTACAAGAATATAACTACTATAATACTACCTCCTATGTACATGAATATAACTACTATAATACTGCTCCTATGTACAAGAATATAACTACTATAATACTGCTCCTATGTACAAGAATATAACTACTATAATACTGCTCCTATGTACAAGAATATATCTACTATAATACTGCTCCTATGTACAAGAATATAACTACTATAATACTGCTCCTATGTACAAGAATATAACTACTATAATACTACCTCCTATGTACAAGAATATAACTACTATAATACTACCTTCTACGTACAAGAATATAACTACTATAATACTGCACCTGTGTACAAGAATATAACTACTATAATACTACCTCCTATGTACATGAATATAACTACTATAATACTGCTCCTATGTACAAGAATATAACTACTATAATACTGCTCCTATGTACAAGAATATAACTACTATAATACTGCTCCTATGTACAAGAATATATCTACTATAATACTGCTCCTATGTACAAGAATATAACTACTATAATACTGCTCCTATGTACAAGAATATAACTACTATAATACTACCTCCTATGTACAAGAATATAACTACTATAATACTACCTTCTACGTACAAGAATATAACTACTATAATACTGCACCTGTGTACAAGAATATAACTACTATAATACTGCTCCTATGTACATGAATATAACTACTATAATACTGCTCCTATGTACAAGAATATAACTACTATAATACTGCTCCTATGTACAAGAATATAACTACTATAATACTACCTCCTATGTACATGAATATAACTACTATAATACTGGTCCTATGTAGAAGAATAGAACTACTATAACAGGGGTTGGCAACCCCCAGCACGCATGCCAAGAGTGGCACGCGAGGCTTATTTCCCTGGCACGGCAGCCCGAGTCCTCACCCGGCAGTTTCAATCGGACCAAACATGGCCGAAACGAAACTGCTATTATTATACTGTGGGGTCTCTTCAGACCTCACAGTATAATAAGCGGAGCCCCCGGGGAGGTGATGAAACACAGAAGCACCCGAAGAGAACAGAGTGGCTACGGAGTGTGGAATGGTGAGTTAATTGTTTTTTTAAGTTTGTCACCTCTCTTCGCCCTCCACTTATTATACTCTGGGGTCTGAAGAGACCCCACAGTATAATAATAGCTAGTGAGTGGCACAAATTGGAATATTATAAAAGTTAGAATATTTTACCGTGTGCAGGGGCCACTATGGAACAAAATACCGTGTGCGGGGGCCACTATGGAACAAAATACCATGTGCAGGGGCCACTATGGGACATAATACCGTGTGCAGAGGCCGCTATGGGACATAATACCATATGAGGATCCGCTATGAGACATATACCATATGCAGGGACCGCTATGGGACATAATACCGTGTGCAGGGGCCACTATGGGACCAGTGGTGAACCTAGCCTCTTTGCTGCCTGAGGCGGACTATAGAAAGACGCCCCCCCCCCCCCCAAAAAAAAAAAAAACTGAGTTTCCATGCTACTAGTTTGACACACTGTTATCGTCGCACAATATACACAATACACAAAGTTATAAAACAGTTTTTAAGAATTCTTCTTCCTGTATTACTTCAGTATCAGATCAACAACACGGCATTAACAATGAAAGTAACTTCACACATCTTCTGCTTGGTGGATGGACGAGCCCACGTGGCCCCCATTCTCTATAATAGGAGCCCCGCAGATAGCTGAGTACTGGACTTCGGGTATCTTTGGCGCTCCCATTAAAATGAATGAGAGCCACGCGGGTTCGTCCATCCACCAAGTGACACACCTATATATATGGCTGCGGTCAGGCTGGATTCCCACCTAGTGGGGGGAAAAAACCCAATTCTCAGGCTCAGTGGGGGTCTCAGCAGACAGACCCCCATCACTCAGGTATTTATCCTCTATCATTTAGGTGAATACAGGGCAGTAACATTCTGTGACTTACCGGTGACGTCTCTGACTAATCGGTCACATTTCCCGTCTCTTCCCTCTGGACCGCCATGACCACTTCTTCCAGCTGTGACTTATCTCTGTAAAGGTTGCAACACAGATATCTTTGGCTCCTCACTTTTCCAGGCATCCGACCCACATTGTCCTCACCTACACAAAGCCCCCATCCTGCTGCTACCCCCAATTATATAATATATGATATAACCCCCCATAATGATAAATACCTCCAAGTGCATCTTTATATTAATAATGTCCGTGTGTACCCTGTATAAATAGTGCCCCTTATTAATAATACCCCGGGTGTTAACTAATTAAAAGGTTTTCCAGGTCATTAATAAACTAATCAGTGGGGTTCAAAAACCCAGGACCCCCACTGACCAGCTGTTTGAATGGTACCTGTGTAAGCGCCGTGACCGCTTCTCTGTTTACATAGTGTCATTCATCTCATAGCGGCCATGTAATGTAACTACAGCCTCGTCCTGTACATGTCTACAGTATGTGACAAGGCTACAATTACATCACACGGCCACTATAAACAGACAGCGTGTAATATAAACAGGCGCCATAGCCCATGTTTATAGCGCCCCATTTACACACACTATAATGTTCCACAGCAGCCCCTGCACACAGTATTATGTTCCATAGTGGCCCCTGCTCACAGTATTATGCCCCGCATTGGCCACTGCACACGGTATTATGTTCCACAGCAACTCCTGCACACAGTTTTATGCCCCATATTGGCCCCTGCACACGGTATTATGCTCCATATTGGCCCCTGCACACGGTATTATGCTCCATATTGGCCCCTGCACTGGTATTATGCTCTATAGTGGCCCTTGCACTGGTATTATGCTCCATAGTGGCCCCTGCACTGGTATTATGCTCCATAGTGGCCCCTGCACTTGTATTATGCTCCATAGTGACCCCTGCACCCGGTATTATGCTCTATAGTGGCCCCTGCACTTGTATTATGCTCTACAGTGGCCCCTGCACAGGGTATTATGCTCTACAATGGTCCCTGCATAGGGTATTATGCCCCATAGTGGCCGACCCATGAACTATTATTATACTCTGGGGTCTTTTCAGACCCCAGAGTATAATGATTGGAGACCCAGGGGAGAATACAAACATAAAAACCAGAGTTACTTACCTATCCTGCACACCGGTGCACTCCTTGCAGCTTTCGGCCCTGTTTAATTGCGCACACATGTCACGTGATCAGTCCGGCGACGCGACCTGATAACGTCACCAGAGGCCTGAAGCCTGCTCGGAGTTACATCGGATCGCAGGAGGTGAGTAACACTGATTTTTATGTTCCCTCACCAACCCTAGGCCTCCAATTATTATACTCCGGGGTCTGAATAGACCCCGGAGTATAATAATAGTAGTATTTGCGGCCCGCGGCCCAACTTACCGATCCCCGTGGCCGCTCACAGCGGCATCCACTTCCCTTTCTGCGGCCCATAGCTGAAGGGGAAGCAGGGGCGGCCACGAGCAGACGCGGGGTAGGTAAATAAATAGGCCCTGACCTGCCAGGGATATTCCAACAGGTTACGGCCTATTTATATATATATAAAAAAAGCTGACGTCATTGTATCGCTGCCTGTGCTGAGATGCGACGTCTTGTAAACCAGCCCAGGACAGGCCGCGCTCAGCTCTGGTTTTTTTTTTTTTTTTTTTGTTTTTTTAAAGCGGCCTGTC
Organism: Leptodactylus fallax; assembly: GCA_947044405.1. Lineage (NCBI taxonomy): Eukaryota > Metazoa > Chordata > Amphibia > Anura > Leptodactylidae > Leptodactylus > Leptodactylus fallax. The sequence continues at coordinate 611,068 of CAMRHE010000173.1, read as the reverse complement.
CTGGGCTGGTTTACATGAAATAGTAAAAATGCCGCCCCCCGGACAGTGCTGCCCGAGGCGGCTGCCTCACTTCGCCTCATTAGCGGTGCGCCCCTGTATGGGACATAATACTGTGTGCAAGGACTGCTATGGCTGTGGGACATAATACCGTGTGCAGGGACCACTATGGAACATTATTCTGTATAATGGTGTGTTTTCTGTATTAAGGATGTGTTTTTGCACAGAAAACTCAGGCTTTTTTTTTTGTGTGCAAAAATGCACCTGTTTTACATCGAAGTAAAAGTTCCAGTGGCCTAAGAATATAGCTGCATTCAGAAACATAGTGTATTTTCACCATAAGGCTGCTACCATACGGTGCTCCTGGACACATTTACCACTAATTGCGGGATGCACATGTACTTTCATTGCTTCTAATCGGAAAGTACAGGACCGTCCCAAGAAATAGCAGTAAACACATGTGTCCTAAAGCATCTGGTGGCAGCACTTCTGTGATATGGTTTGTGGTATATGACTTTAGTTTAGGGGTCGTCAGACTTACAATTATTAACCGGCACTCCGAGTACCTCATCTTTGATTTTTTAATTAAAATCGGCACACCAAACAAAAAAGGCTGCCAACCTCTGTACTATAATACTGCTCCTAGGTACAAGAATATAACTACTATAATACTGCTCCTATATACAAGAATATAACTACTATAATACTGCTCCTATATACAAGAATATAACTACTATAATACTGCCCCTATGTACAAGAATATAACTATAATACTGCTCCTATGTACAAGAATATACCTACTATAATACTGCTCCTATGTACAAGAATATAACTACAATAATACTGCCCCTATGTACAAGAATATAACTACTATAATACTGCTCCTATGTACAAGAATATAACTACTATAATACTGCTCCTATGTACAAGAATATAACTACAATAATACTGCCCCTATGTACAAGAATATAACTACTATAATACTCCTCCTATGTACAAGAATATAACTACTATAATACTGCTCCTATGTACAAGAATATAACTACTATAATACTGCTCCTATGTACAAGAATATAACTACTATAATACTGCTCCTATGTACAAGAATATAACTACTATAAATAGTACCTGATGTACAAGAATATAACTTCTATAATACTACCTCCTATGTACAAGAATATAACTTCTATAATACTGCTCCTATGTACAAGAATATAACTGTCTATAATACTACCTCCTATGTACAAGAATATAACTACTATAATACTGCTCCTATGTACAAGAATATAACTACTATAATACTGCTCCTATGTACAAGAATATAACTACTATAATACTGCCTCCTATGTACAAGAATATAACTACTATAATACTGCTCCTATGTACAAGAATATAACTACTATACTACTGCTCCTATGTACAAGAATATAACTACTATAATACTGCTCCTATGTACAAGAATATAACTACTATAATACTGCCTCCTATGTACAAGAATATAACTACTATAATACTGCTCCTTATGTACAAGAATATAACTACTATAATACTGCTCCTATGTACAAAAATATAACTACTATAATACTGCTCCTATGTACAAGAATATAACTACTATAATACTGCTCCTATGTACAAGAATATAACTACTATAATACTGCTCCTATGTACAAGAATATAACTACTATAAATAGTACCTATGTACAAGAATATAACTACTATAATACTGCCTCCTATGTACAAGAATATGACTACTATAATACTACCTCCTATGTACAAGAATATAACTACTATAATACTGCTCCTATGTACAAGAATATAACTACTATAATACTGCCCCTATGTACAAGAATATAACTACTATAATACTACCTCCTATATATAAGATTATAACTACTATAATACTGCTCCTATGTACAAGAATATAACTACTATAATACTGCTCTTATGTACAAGAATATAACTACTATAATACTGCTCCTATGTACAAGAATATAACTACTATAATACTACCCTATGTACCAGAATATAACTACTATAATACTGCTCTTATGTACAAGAATATAACTACTATAATACTGCACCTGTGTACAAGAATATAACTACTATAATACTGCTCCTATGTACAAGAATATAACTACTATAATACTGCTCCTATGTACAAGAACATGACAATAATACCGTCCCCTCCTGTCATAACAGAAGTGATGACACCAGTGTGAGCAGAGCCAGTATCTCAGTAGGTGGCATGGCTACTGTGGCTATAGGTTAGGAGGTAAGACGTAGGCTCTGGAGGGACATGTTATACATGTGGCGAGCAGGCAGCGGGGCTCCTGACTAATCCATCAGTGTTGCAGCATCTAGTTAACACATTTCATACACTTGCACACATGTTGACGTATGGAATTGATTTCTCTCTTACGTACCGCTGATAGCAGACAGGCTGACGTGCAGTTCCCTTAAAGGGAAATTATACTGAGCATAAAGAGATGGGCGTAATTACCTTTAAATAATGCGCAGTCTCTCCTGCCACAGTCTGCCTGATGTGCATCACTACAATCGTCTGGCATTGAATCACAAAACCACCAAAATGAGACAGAATTGCCGTGATTGCAGATGTCAATTGATACAGTCTGTTACTTGTTAAGCATTACACTGACATCTTAAGAATAAAGCCGTGTAAAAATATTACTTCCCCATCTAAATTTATTTTCTCAGCGCAGCAGCGATTGAAGTGACAGGTATGTGTTTAGTACTACATATGCTTTTCAACTAAATGCCTACACTCAATGCAAACTTCTAAAATAATGTCAGCCAGGTTTCTGACTACGAGCTCTCCAGCACCACCTGGTGGAAAGAGACTAAAACAGATGGAGCTGAGCAAGCAGAACAAGCACAGACTATCATTTAGAATAAAGGGCATCCTGCCCTACAAGTAATTAGATAGATTAGATAGATAGATAGATAGATAGATAGATAGATAGATAGATAGATAGATAGATAGATAGATAGATAGATAGATAGATAGATAGATAGATAGATAGAGACAGATAGATGCTATAGTTTTGATGGCGGCAACAAATATGCAGTTTAATTTTGCAGCTCTACAGTCATGGCCAAAAGTTTTGAGAATGACACATATTATATTTTCACATGTTCTGCTGCCCTCTGGTTTTTATGTGTGTTTGTCAGATGTTTTTATCACATACAGAAATAGAATTGCATTCATATTATGAGTAACAGAAGCTTATATTGACAGTTAGAATGAGTTAATGCAGCAAGTCAATATTTGCAGTGTTGACCCTTCTTCTTCAGGACCTCTGCAATTCTCCCTGGCATGCTCTCAATCAACTTCTGGACCAAATCCTGACTGATAGCAGTCCATTCTTGCAGAATCAATGCTTTCATTTTGTCTGAATTTGTTGGTTTTTGTTTGTCCACCCGTCTCTTGATGATTGACCACAAGTTCTCAATGGGATTAAGATCTGGGGAGTTTCCAGGCCATGGACACAAAATCTCTATGTTTTGTTCCCTGAGCCATTTAGTTATCACCTTTGCTTTATGGCAAGGTGCTCCATGATGCTGGAAAAGGCATTGTTTAGCGCCAAACTGCTCTTGGACGGTTGGGATAAGTTGCTCTTGGAGGACATTCTGGTACCATTCTTTATTCATGGCTGTGTTTTTAGGCAAGACTGTGAGAGAGCCGATTGCCTTGGCTGAGAAGCAACCCCACACATGAATGGTTTCAGGATGCTTTACAGTTGGCATGAGACAAGACTGGTGGTAGCGCTCACCTCTTCTTCTCCGAATAAGCTGTTTTCCAGATGTTCCAAACAATCGAAAAGGGGATTCATCAGAGAAAATGACTTTCCCCCAGTCCTCAGCAGTCCACTCCCTGTACCTTTTGCAGAATATCAGTCTGTCCCTGATGTTTTTTCTGGAGAGAAGTGGCTTCTTTGCTGCCCTCCTTGAGACCAGGCCTTGCTCCAAGAGTCTCCGCCTCACAGTGCGTGCAGATGCACTCACTCCTGCCTGCTGCCATTCCTCAGCAAGCTCTGCACTGCTGGTAGCCCGATCCCGCAGCTGAAACACTTTTAAGAGACGGTCCTGCCGCTTGCTGGTCTTTCTTGGGCGCCCTGGAGCCTTTTTGGCACCAATGGAACCTCTCTCCTTGAAGTTCTTGATGATGCGATAGATTGTTGACTGAGGTGCAATCTTTCTAGCTGCAATACTCTTCCCAGTTAGGCCATTTTTGTGCAGTGCAATGATGACTGCACGTGTTTCTTTAGAGATAACCATGGTTAACAGAAGAGAAACAATGATGGCAAGCACCAGCCTCCTTTTAAAGTGTCCAGTGGTGTCATTCTTACTTAATCATGACAGATTGATCTCCAGCCCTGTCCTCATCAACACCCACACCTGTGTTAATGGAGCAATCACTGAAACGATGTTAGGTGGTCCTTTTAAGGCAGGGCTGCAATGATGTTGAAATGTGTTTTGGGGGATAAAGTTCATTTTCTAGGTAAATATTGACTTTGCAAGTAATTGCTGTTAAGCTGATCACTCTTTATAACATTCTGGAGTATATGCAAATTGCCATTAGAAAACCTGAAGCAGTAGACTTTGTAAAAATTAATATTTGTATCATTCTCAAAACGTGTGGCCATGACTGTAGACGCATTACAGTCTACATGAAGTCTTAGCAGTTGTATCTATACCTGTAGAATGTGCAGCCCTATAGGTGCATGAGACTAGACTGTAGTTCTGTACACCCCAGATTTAAAGTAAAAAATGCACAAAACACTGTAAAGAAAATAAAAAAATCTTTCTTCATCTCCTTTCCTTTGATTCTAATTTGTCTTATATTACAAATAAAACTAAGAAATTATATATATATATATATATATATATATATATATATATAATAAATTTTATTTATATAGCGCTGCACCACTGTACAATTTGTAGGGTTCAGGTACTGACAAAAAAGATACATTACAAAGAAATAGTCAATTCACACACTGGGACTGAGGGCCCTGCTCGCAAGAGCTTACAATCTATGAGGTTGAGGGGGTGACACAGGAGGTAGCAGGGGCGGCATCGGAGGTAGCATATATATTTATTTTATAGAAATCTTTGTGTTCCAGGAGCTTCCCCATGTCGTTTCTCTCCCCCCTTCCTGTCCTATGTCTGGCTGTAAGACAACTAGCTGTAGCAGGAGCTTCCCCCTCTTTCCCAGCTACAGCAGGAGCCTCCCCCGCCTCCTGTCCTGTCTACAGCAAAGGCCCTTGCACACGACAGAGTCCAGTCCGTGGGAAATAGTCTGTGGTTATGACTTGGCTCCCAAACGGTCCGGTCACTACTGTAATGAACTGATAGCATTATGTTAGTTCAGTACTGTAACAATTGGGCTGACTATGATGCAGTATCTCTCATGCACATGGACGAGTTCAGTCCATGTCCTACCACACAGACTGTTTTCCACGGGTGGGACTCTCATGTGCAAGGGCCCTAAGCCCGAAAGCGATTTCTTTTTTGAGCCAAAGTCAGGAGTGGATTGAGCAGCAGGGACAAGTATAAGAGCTTCCTATATCTCTCCTATTCCTTTTGTAGCCATTCTTGGGTTTGGCTCAAAAAAACGCATCAAAATCTGCAACAAAAAAAAAGCTGCATTTCTGCAACGTGGGGCCTCAGCCTTAAAAGGCAGAGGTAATATAGTCATCTGCAATGCCAGGCTCCCACCTCCCTCCCTGCGTACTAATGTAAGGACTGTAGAGCTGACGGAAGACATGACTCCTACAATGCTAGGAGTCCATGTCCTGCTCAGGTTTCGTTTTGGGAAACACAGCCTACATCTGGTCCGTATTTCACGGACCTAACCCAACCGCGTGAACCCAGCCTAAAGATCAGCAGAAATGCTACCATTAACTTGGAGCCTCAGGGATGCTTGCAATATTCCCTTGACTACTAGGCCACCAGTAGTCATATCAATCCATTTACCACCTTGAACCACCAGCAATTGTTGGCATAAACCTATTCACCAAACTAGACCACCACCGATGGTTGACATTGATCCATTCACCACCCTAGACCACCAGCAACTGTTGGCATAAACCCATTTTCCACCCTAGACCACCACCGCTTGTTGGCATGACCACATTCGCCACCCTAGACCACCACCAATGGTTGGCATTAACCCATTCAGCACCCTAGATCAACACAGATTGTTGGTATTAACCCATTCTCCACCCTAGCCCACCAGTAAAGGGCTTGGAGAGGGTTAAAGAAACTAAAGCGATACACTGAGACTTCGTCCAGGTCTACATGGCAACAGTCATGCAACTTGTCTACAACTTACTGTCCGCAACTACTTTAAGAGCTTTGATTTGGCCGGGAACCACCGGTCTAGATAAACCAAGATGTTAAATAAAGTCGTTTTTTCAGTGCACTGATGGAGCAGAAATATGAGGACACCTGATCTGCATGTAGTCTGAAGAAATATATAAAACTTATTAGTTTTCATAAGTGAGCGGTGGCCAGGAAATATTACTTAAAATTCTCTCCCACCATAGAAAGATTTGTGCCCCTTAAACGATTCAGACATTTTATTCTTCACCAAAACTAATGAAAAAAAGGATTTAAGAAGCCAACACCGCTTTCTAATTTCCAGGGGACAGAAATAATTCTAATTAATAAAGCGCCGCCTGGTTTGTGTTACTCTGGAAATTATTAAGCATTCCGTAATACCATTTTATTGCCGGGACCTCCAAGGCTTTATAGCTGCTCTCCAAATCCCTCTGCTCTATGAGGGAAGGCGCTCTGCTCAAGAGATTAATTTTTCTCCACTTTAGCAGATATACCTCCAGAAGATGTGCACGGAAAGTAATAGGATTGTCAGAGCCGGTGAGTAATAGGGCCGTGTGCATCCTCATTAGCTCATGATGCTCAGATTTACCGAGGTAACATGACGATTCGCACAGTTGGCGGTGAGCACGGTCAGCCATGTGTCGTCGCAATGACCAGGAAAGACTTCATATTAGTAGGGTAGATTGCTACAAAGGGTTAAAGAATCGGAAACATGAAATTTCATGGATTGGTGAGATTTCATGGGATTTCAGGAGCGGAGACCAGAGATGTCCACATGGGAGACCTCTATGCTGGGTGATGGTTGAGCAGCGGGTCATCGCATAGAAGACTTTTTTAGAGGGGGTATTCGAGGCTAAATCCTTTGGATCGGTCATCAATTAAAGATTGAGGTCTGACACTTAAGGGTTGTTGACACGTCAAAATTATAGCTGAAAATTCAGTTTGAGGAATTTGAAGCTGAATTTTCCAAAAATTCTGTGTCAAATTGCGCACCGGCCAGGATGTGTTTTCTGCCTCTCATTCACTTCAATGGGAATTATCAGACGGAATCTGCCTGAAGATCGAGTATGATGCTTATTGCTTATTTTTCTGCTAGTGGGAAAAGTCAGCCAGGGGGAACCATCAGCATCCGATTCCCATTGAAATCAAATTCAGTGCTAAATTTCTCAGTGTGAACATACCCTTACAGTATGCACCAGAGAGCAACTACATTAACCACTTCCGGACTGCCCATTGGGTTTTTTACGTCTGGATAGTGGCTTCCTTGTTATACAAGGATGTACCGGTACGTCCAAACGGGGATCCGGCTGTAACTTCAGCCGAAGCTCCCAGAGAGAAGGCAAGGAAGGTTTATTACTGTCCCTGCCTTCCCAATCGCTGTGGTCCGCTGGGATCAGAGTCTGTTAGAGCTGATCTGGGTCCTAAGGACCCAGATCAGCTCTATAGTTATGCGCAGGAGGTTGTATACCTCCTGTAACTGGGGCTAAACGTACGAGCCCTAGTTACAGGGGAAATCAGCCCCCCCAACCCACAAAAAAAAAAAAAAAAAAAAAAATCAGATGTCCCCAAAGGTCTATTATGATCTTATGGGGGCACAATGTAAAAAAAAAATAATAATAAATAAAATGAAGTGAAAAATAAAAAATAAAATACGTCAAAAATAACCCCTTATTACAGGTTCTAGCCCCACCCCCAACGACACCATACAAAATAAAAATTACCATAATGGAGAGGAAAAACTATTTTAAAAAGTTTTTTTTAGTAGCACTTTGTGCTACTAAAAAAAGAAAAATGAAAAGTGAAAAACACACGTTATTGCTCCTCTTTTGTTTATATTCTTCTGGATATATATAAAAAAAAAAATTTTAAAACATTGAAAAATAAAAAACAAAAATAAATCCCGAAAAAAGATGCAGAAATTAGTTGCATAACCAAAATGATAAAAATGTTATAGCCCTCAAAACCGCACATACAAAAAACCCGAAAATGTGCCTGGTCCTGAACTAGAAATTGGCCCGGTACTGAAGTGGTTAAGAAAACACAATGTCATAACTGGCTATATGACGACCCTGGAGTGTTTTTGGGTGCAGTATATGGTTGTCCCACAGCAAAAGACACTTGAAGGTAAGTCCAAGCAGGGGGCACCTTCCTATAACGTCAATATGCATTTACACTGCATATAGAAAGGGGTCTGCCAGGTGACTTATGCCAGTTTGGCTCAGTGGCCACTTAGTTACAGACCGTAAAGGCAGAGCGAGCAGCACGACCACGTCTAAGAGCCCGTTCACATGGTGGAATTGGTGCTGATTTTGGAGGTGAATTCCAACATCGAATTCCATCCGATTCTGCCTCCCATGGTTTTCAACGGAAGGCAGAGATCAAAGCAGAATGCTGGAAAATATAAAGTGTCCTGCTCGATCTTGCCATGAATTTTGCTGCGGATTCAGCTGTATAACCTATGGCACGAGCCACCCAGACGAATGAGCCTAATAAGCAAGTAAAAGCTGCAATGGAGGGGCAGAAATCCACCTCAAATTCACCTTCCATTCCCTCTGTGTGCACGTACCCTAACACTCCAAGAAATATGGCTTTTGTCAAAAAACGCCAACCCTGTCCACAGGCTGTGTGGGGTACCATAGCTCGGACCCATTCAGTCTTCTAATCCTGGACACCCCTATTAACATATAAATATATCGATGTAAGACCATATAACCACTCACCAAGAAAACTGTCAAACTATTGAAAGATATAAAAATGTACATCGGGCAACGTGGACGAGCTTTACGGATGAACATCCTAGTACAATACAATTATGGTGACATTTGTGGAGCGGAGTCTGTAGATCAGGAGGATTCCATTATTGTAGACAATTACAAGGCACAGACAATATAATGATAAAAGATTTATTGAATTGTACAGAAAATCATGGTTGCGAGTAAGTCACGGCAATGATGTTGGTCTCAGAAGATTTGCTTGGTGGCTCGCACTTAGTTGACCTGGTCTTGTAAAGCTTCAGCCATGAAGAGCTTTCCTAGATTCTGAGAGGTGAATTCTTTGATATTCTGGATATAGGTGTTAATTTGACCTGTGGATAGAATAGAAATAAGGTCAGCGGGCACACCAGGGAATCTGACAAAACTAGTAACAATTGCACAATACTGAAACTTAATAATAGGAGAAAAACTGGGAAAATAATAGGGTGTAGGAACATCAGGGCCTGAAGACCATGCACGGGAGCACCAGCATCAAGTCCTCAAGAAAATGCATAGGAACACCAGAATAAGGTCCTCAAGACCACGTTTAGGAGCACTATGATCAGGTCCTTAAGACCATACATAGAAGCACCAGCATCAGGCTGTAAAGATTATGCACATGCACATCAGAATTAGGTCCTCAAGACCATGTTTAGGAGCAACATCCTCAACTCCTCAAGACCATGAATAGGAGCACGATCGTCAGGTCCTTGAGACCATGCTTAGAAGCACCTGCAAAAGATCATGCTTAGCAGAACCATAAGGTACTCGAGACCAAGCAATAGGCACACTCGATCCTCAAGACGATGTCAGAGGCTCTCTAAATCCTGCATAAAAGGGGGACCAGCGTGACAGCATTTGCTCTATAAAGGGGCACCACATCAAGCTACCATCGCCTCCAATTTATCATCGAAGTACATCTGTGAGCCTTACAATTTCCTTTAGTAAATTCCCCATAAATCTAATAGTAATGGTTTCTGTTGTTGGTTTGCAGGTGCAGTCGAAACTTTTGCTCCAACCAGAGGAAGTTTATATACTCAGAATTGCATAAAACTATTATTTGGGTGCATCATACAATCCAAAAACTGACATACAAAGTTATGGCAAGGTCTACACCCTACAGATCATAGTCCATAATTCTTGAGGTGACAGCTTTACAACCATTAATACTCTGATCAGCAGATGCTTCGGAAACCATCCAGCGCACATTTCCAATTTCCTAAATGATCCAGACCCAGCAGCGAGCGGTAGATGCCTCTGAGCCTGTGACATCATATAGCCGTCTCCTACACGTGTAGTCAGGACAATGAGGTCGGTTTTCTGGCTAATGGGCACACTTGCTAGCAATTACCAGCCATTTGTATATATACATTGGGGATGATGTCACGTGGAGAATACTTTGTTGAATAGGAGTCTTTGTATTTTCTCCTCTGGCTTTAGAAACTTGTCATTTTAGCAGGAAAGCAAATTAGGTTCCAATTTCTAACTTTCAGGATATGAGTAGCTGCTTTGTCTAGATTTATGAAGAATTACTAGGTGTCTGGAACGTCTTGAGTTCGCATGGGCATAGAAAATGATGAATATGTTCATGGCACGAGCCAGACTGTGGGAGGAACGGCAGCTACCTGAGAATGAAAGCCGACTCCTTACAGACAACCGGCACCCACACAGTGGAGATACCATATGGTGGCCTAACCTATATGTGCAGGAACTTATCCAACCAATTCACCGGTGAATGTCACAACCCAAATCCCCATGGAACAAGTTATTACGATAACAGGCACAATCCTTACATATTAGGGTATATCCATACAGGACAGCTACACTGCATATTAGATAGATAGAGAGAGAGATAGATATAGATAGATAGAGAGATAGATAGAGAGATAGATAGAGAGATAGATAGAGATATTATAGTAGCAATAGATGAGATGTTAAAGGGGTTGTTCATGATTTTATTTTACGACTTATATGTCGGATTGGTTGGAGGGCTTACGGCCTCTCCCTGCACAGATGACCTCCTCATCCGATGCCCATACTACACAGTGTACAGAGCTGGAAGCAGATAAGCTCCATGTCCTGTATAATGGCCAGGCACCATTACTGCAGCTCTTCTCCCATTCACATCAATGGGAACTGAGCTGCAGTAATGGTGCCCGGCCACCATACAGGATATGGAGTCACTTGCTTACAGCTCTGTGCACTGTATAGTACAAGCACAGGATGCAGCCCCAAACAGTTGACCCATGTGACGTCAGACATCAGACAACCCCTTTAACAAATCTCATTCATACCCTCCATTGACCTCCAGATGGATTTTTCATTCACAGCATGTCAATCTCACCCTATGTAATGCACTGTGAATTTGGTGGCAAATCTGCAGCAAAATCCATGACAAATCTGCAGATTTATTGCAAAATTCACAGTGTATAATAGGTATGTGCAGTCCTACCTTAAAGATGTATTCATACTGTATTTGTAGCATATGCTTAAAGGGGTTGTTCAGGACTAGGATATTGTTTGCTGTGGCCTCTTCACTACTTACCACGCACAACACAATACATTGTATAGAGCTGTGCTTAGTACCCCAGCTCAGACCAATCACTTGAATGGGACCGAGCTGCGATCAGACCAATGACTGATGAATGTGATGACACATGGGCAGTAAAAGCAGATATGGTGTTCAGGAAGCTGATCTGCAGGGGGGCCATGGCATCAGACCCCCACGGATCCTCAATTGAGGTTGTCAATTAAAAAGCCCCTTTAAAAAAAAATAAAAGGTGTAGAAGGGGCCTGTTGTGTAATTTATACCCCCCCAGATCCTGAAGGAACACAACAGAATCTGCCAACAAAACGAATACGTAAGGTCAGCTCTATACAACCCGTCATACGCTGCTTTACAGAACCAATAATCTATCTTTTGGAATGGCGCCCAATCCTTCCCCTTTCCCTGGGGGTCTCTCCTTGACCACACAATGTATTACAAGCGGCGGTTTGTCTCCGTCTGTATAGTGATAGGTGGGCTGCTCCGGCACGCCGCGTGCTTTACCAGTGTCTAGAATGTAAATACACAATGTAATTACAGCACAATAATTGATTTCACTCACAATGTATCCCGGGGTCTCGGAGGTGCATGAAAAGCACCGAAAGCATAATTGAGATTTTTTTTTTTTTTTTGCCATCCCATATAAACACATAGCTAAGAAATCCTCTGTAGCCGCCATCGGGTTTATTTATTGTACGCTGAATAATAAATGGTCTTTATTTACCCATAAAGAAAAAGCTGCGACTGAGAGTCCACCCGAGGAGCAAATGAATCCCGGGCCTCGCCTGCCATGCTGTATCCTCATGTATCAGTAATGCCCCTCCATGAGAAGGGCAGCGAGAAGGAAACCGTAGGATCTAATCCATAGATTTACTCGCTGACTTCATCCCACAGACATGGGAAACCCTACACCCGATCATCAGCGAGGGTCTGGCCAAGAAGAAAATCGTTACATCTAAAGGGTTAACGCATTAAAAATCATTTGCTTTGTGTATACAAGGGATCCTGCATAGTTTCCTTAACCATTATGTGTAATTAGGCTGCAATTAGAGAGGGGTGGGAGACCCTCAACCTTGTCAGGACCAGGAGGAAGCGGAGGAGGGGGTTGGGGAGCGGTCCCTGGAGAGGGGCAGTCAGACGGAGAAATGAGCATCATACACGTGCACAGGCGTAGACATGGCCTTGGAAGATACAATCAAGTGAATGGAAAGCCATGGGCGTCATACGCTGTCCGACCATCCCCAGTGCTGGCCTATGTGGTGGGCATTACAGGTGGGGTGTGAGTTTACTCGCCTTATATCGATATCTGGGGATAAACAAAGTCAGCAGACAATGTATGGTGCTGTGCTTGGCAAGTAGTAAGATTGCAGCACTCAACCAAACACTGCACCCTCTTCAGCTGATCAGCCGAGGGCCTGGATGTCGTAGCGCTCCCTACCTTTAATTGAGGATAGGTCATCAATTATTTATCCTGGAGACCCCTTTAAGTGTATGCCTAATTAGATTATGAGGCTCTTCTGAGGGTCCCGACTGATGGGACATACATTCTGTGTATAATATGTTGGTTCTTCAGCATGAGAGGTTGTCATGAATTTTTTGTGAGCTCATCCCCTTCATGGTGTGCTATACTCAAGTACCTGCCATGTCTAGGACCAATTATTTGGGCATGCAAGGGGGGGTATCCATTACCTGCAATGAGAAGGGAGTCCATTCTGGGTGGAGGAACAGGTGGCTTAAACAGCTTGTTAACGTCTTCTTCAGGCAGCGCCGACTCTCCACGACTCTGCCGCTGAATGTTCTCCTGCTGCCGCCTCTGAACGTACTGAAAGAGGAAAACATGAGGTTAATTATACAGAATATTAGTGGATTTCTCACCGCAGCACATCATCTGGGGGCCAGAACCTACACTATATAATACGGGTGTGACACTCCGCTGTGACGGGGGCCCCCAGCTCTGGGAATTGCCTCCCGGGCTAGCAGACCATCCAAGATGTCATCGTGTTAATGCTTATTATTAAAACATAATCAATAGCAAAATGTGAACAGACGTTATAGTGCAGGATACCCATGAGGAACGCATTATCATCAAATACACGAGCAAATGTACCAGGCAAATAAGATGCAGGCGCGCCGTGTGTGAGGTCTCTAAAGCCGATCACCCCTGCCCTACAGACCTGGTCATATCAGGGGTCAGCATGCTGCAAATTGTGGTCACTTGCTAAAAAACCAATGTCCACTCCTAGTCCAGGCCAAATAAATCAGGATTAAGGGAGAATGGACGGACATTCTTCAAGGGAACCTGTCAGGTCGATACGGGATACTAAAACACTCAGAGGTCCTCATGAATTAGGGGTTTAGTGACCCATCTACACTGTATAAATGGCAAAAACAAAAACCTTTATACCTAGAGAGGAGTCCAATCTCTGGTGTTCCTGACGTCCGTGCCGTTCTTCAGTGAAGCCGGAAATGTACACATCCAGGTTTCACTGCGCATGCGCCCGAGGTTGAGCACATGTGCACTAAAGCCCTTGGCGTCACTGACTACGGGTATGTTCACACGGCGGAAAACGAAGAGGAATTCTCTTCATTTTCCTTGGCCGCGGTCTAGCCGCGACGGAAGGCCGATGCAGTGCATTAGTATTCCGTCGCGGCATACCGCTCCTGATTTAGGATTGGACGAACGAGCCTAATCAGGAGAGAGTCTTGAGCCGTGGACGGAAACCGAGGCAGGATCGAGCAGGACGCTTCTTTTTTCCATGTCCTGCTGCGATCTCTGCCTCCCAATTCTGTGGCAAATTCCTCCGTGTGAACACAGCCTTACTGTGTCGGGAGTACAGGAGCCAGGTAAGTATATATATATATATATATATATATATATATATATATATATATATGTGCGTGTGGTGGTTTTTTTTTTTTTTTTAATTGGGGGGCACAGATGGCATTAAAAGAGATTTGGGACTCTAAACCCTCAGTCCATAAGGCCTGTGGTTGGTTTAGTGCCCCAAATCATCCTGACAGGCTCCCTTTAATTTTGTAAAATCCCTTAAAATGACCTTGACTGGAAACACCAAGTCGGCTCCACTATTGCTTTATACATTGTCCTTTAACCAGTTTTATCCCTGAATGGTTATTTTTCTTTACCAAGCCCTGTAGAGAGCAATGGATACTGAAACAAATACAAAAAAAAACAAAAAAAAAAAACAACATATGGATATTTTTCAAAAAAACGCGAGGACTAGAGCCTGTGTTGGTGTTGGGAGGCGTCCAGTGTCTGCGTTACATCTTCCAGCAAACAGAGCAGTATAGCAGGTTCTTCACCTCTCACAAAATGAAGTTTGATCTTTTAATTACCTTCCATAATGATTTAGATTTACTTTCCTCGGAGGCTCCTGGAGGGATTGTGCTCGGCTGTGCTTCGGCTTATTATCTGCATGCTCACCACTGGAGGAGAGCGGCATTATTGCAGGAAACGCTGGAAGCCGTACGTGGCTGTGACAGGCATTAGTTGCGACAAATTGGCCGTGCGACGTGCTGTGGGACTCCGCACCTGGCCTGTGATGCGCGGGGTATTAATGCTCATTTTCAATAATCTATATATTACTGGTCACAGATGGAAGCGGGACTTTTTTTTTTTCCTGGGAAACCTTACACAATATAGAATTTCTCATTCGATAATAGGGATGTGATTTAATGGTAAAGAAATCAGTTACGGAATACGCTGGGGCCCGGGAAGGAAAGATGGGGCATGGGAAGAAGGAAGGGCGCAGTCGCATAAGAGAACACGGTCTGAACTGCTAACAAGCAATTGTTTTATAAGGCATGTATAATTTCGCAATTTGAACCTAACCTAAAAAAGGAAAACCACTAGGCTGCATCCCTCAAGCAAATTTCATGTACAAGTAATGTGATCACATAACTTCAAGGCGTCAGCTGAACATTTGACAGCTATTCTTTCCAACTCAGTCAAAGACATGCATGCTGGGCCATGCACTGTTTTCAATAGGGCAAAGGGAGTAAGCCAACCCGAGACACCTATGGTGTTGGCAGCATGGTGAAAGCCTACTTGAACCTTCCATCCTTAGACATCTCCCATGAGTTGACCCTCTCCATACACATAAGATGGTTTGGGCAGGACTGCTGAGACAACACTGCCGTTACGTTTATGGGCACTCTAACATGGTTTGAACAGGGTCTTAAAAAGGGGCTTAGCGATCCCATCACTTTATGAACGGTGTGGGAATGTGACTGCCAGGACGGCTGCCAATCCCCAAATGAAGTATCACTGCGATCTCTTGAACCGAGCGAAGATGCATCTTCCTGCACAGCAGGCTTGGCCCAGTGTGCATGTGTTCTCAATATGGAGAGGGAAGCTTGATGCCTAGCCATTCTTGCCTGTAATATCATCGGTTGAGGGAGAGCGGACCCATTCCAGCCGACCACTCCTGCCAAAATCAGGGGGTTCAGCTATCTTTACCCTCAAATGAATGGTCACGCTAGTATGTACGAGCCTTAAAAAAGTCCCTCAATGGCAGATAATGCAGGAATTCAGGATGGGCCATGCTGGTACTTTACTGCCACTATAGTTAAGGTGATGCCAGCTCCTCCTCTCTCTTTCCAAATACAAAAGTTTGGTGGCTTGTCTGACCAATATTAGCCCTGCCAATGGTATATCTAGTAGGCCCACCGACAGAAGATAGGATCGAATGGTATCATGGGACATACTACATACCTTTAAGTATTGGTAAGTTCCCTGCTGGGATGTGCAGCTCATACCCAGGACACGTACAGTATACCACCACCAATATAGGTACAATTAATAAAATCTACAAAGGCTCCCCCCGCCAGTCATTAGAGGAGTACAACCAGAGCCGGATGTCAGTCTTTTCATTTTGCTAGTCTTTAGGCCATGAAACACGGCGGCCATCACTTTCATAAATGACATTTAGAAGAGAACAACATTATTCTATCGGAATACACTTCCCCGGTACAAATGAGAATTTGGCTGATTGATGTCGGAGATATTAGGCATGTTGTAATAAACCAGAACCCGAGCAATTAGGAAGAAATGGGGCCTGCACGCATGAACTTTCTCCTCTGGTTTCATGTGATAAAACTCTATTCTTCTGAGTGATATTCGGCGAGAGATAACGCTGTAAACATATTTAATGACCACCGCTTCGCTCCTCTCCTAAGTGCCTTTAAAGAGCTTGTTGTTTTGCAGAAACAAATCCTAAAAAAAGTACTTTATGTACTTCTGGCAGGATGGCTTCATTATAGGAGGGGGACAAGTGACTATAAAGAAGTCCGGACGTCTCCAAATCAGCAAGAGCCCATAAAGTCACCCAACACCGTGGAATAACTACCGCTATATAACACGAGCGACAATGTCCAACAATTCTCATCTCTTCAGCACCGTATTTATCCGTTTATTGTGGTCACTAAAACGTGCCGCTAGTAGTATTAGCCCTGGTGACCGAGAGCTAAATCAAACGATCGCTGGTAGGGGATACATTGTCTGGACCTCGGCGGATCAGCTCTGACTACGAAGAACGTGGAGGGGAATTTACTAAGGGACATATGCCAAAAAATCTGGCATAGAAGTAGCACGTTTGGTGCATGGTCCAGATGGGGTCACGTGAGCAGAACCAGCACTCCACCTTCTCCCTCGCCTGTTTTGTGATGGAAAACTTGCATGAACAGTTTAGTAAATCCCCCCCATGTGTAAAACCACCATAACCGATGTAAACACTGAATTACTAGTACAAGAAAACCTTCTGTACAGCTTTCTGTCATAGCTGTGGACTGGTGTGTGCAAACACTGAATGAAGAAGTTCCCTCTCTCTCCCTCGCAGCAGGAAATCCCAGCACAAACCAAAGCACCATGTGAGTTTCAAGCAGCTGCGTATTCTCTCCAGAGAGCGCAAACTGTGCCATTTGATGCAATTTGCAAAGTCCAGCAGGTGGGAACGGTAAGGGAGGAGGGATGAATAGGAAAGATTTTAATTCCAATCCTTCTGGCTTCAAAAACTGCATTAAAATGGCAAACAGATGGCGAGTCGGGCAACCAAACTTCTCTGCTTATGGAGGACGAGAATTTTAGCTTTCATGTTGCAAGGCTCTGACATCTTGACATATCCTAAAATATTTCTACACTGAAGGCACCTCTATGGCTTCTGCACAAGTCATATATTAAAGCACTTTCGGCTCTGAAACCCCTACCTGGTGTTTCTGTTGCTGCTGCTTGCTGGCGTTCCTCAGGAAAGTGTTGTACTTCACGATATCCTGGCTCATTTCATCCACGCGGTCCATAAGTAGCTGAAGACTCTTCTCCAGATGATTACTGTAAAGGGAAAAGAAGCCAGGCATTAGGATTCAGGAGCGCTTAGTCGCCATTCACAAAGTGGGATCGTCAAAACTCAATGGCGGCCTTACATGTAATGGTACCATTAAACGCAGTAAAGAGCACTTCACCGTGGACGACCATACACATGAATGCACAACAAGCAGCAAGTGTAAAATTTAAGGATAGGGGAAAGACTGAAGAGACTCTTAGCAAGAAGGTCACCCAGTGTATTATGGACACTATGATCAGCGCCACAGTAGAAGAGGATTTAAGATGTAACAACTAAAAAGACAACGTAAAACCAAGGAAGAAAAGCTTCACTGAGTCATTTCAACCACTCAGGGCTCTCAATGCTGTACAAGGTCGACTGTGCAGTTCGGGAGATGCTGTTTTCTTGCATCTGGTTCATTGTTTTTGCTTGATAATTCCATCATTTATACAAGTGATATAAAAGGAGAACACCATTTCATTCAGGTGACCCTTTCTCTATTATGTAACAGTATTCATCCAGTACTATGGGCAGATTCTAAAGGATCTGTATTAGAAAAGCTTCGGCTATCAAAC